>BMAU01020946.1:0-647500 GCA_019973935.1 Trichonephila clavipes
GTTGATTGATTTGCATTTGAAGTTAAATATTTTGCTAGTGTTTTTTTTTCCCCATTTTCAATGTTTTGCAATTTTATGTGTTTTAAATTTAACCTTCGTAGTGTTGATTTTGTGAGTATAGCAGAAAAGTACAAATAACCCAAATTTTTCTGTGGATCATGCAACATTTCTTACGTACCATCAATTTGTGACTGTTGCTCTAGAACATACAAAGTTATTTGTATATTAGTATCACCGTAACAAAATTGGTGCCACGCACATCGCATATGGATATCGAAGCAATAAAGATTCTAACCTTTTTATTATATGAAAAAGAACCAATCAGTCAGATTTAGGTGGAGAATAGCGTGATTCCTAGGCTGGAAATTTGGCTGTGGTGATGCTAATACGTAAGTACCCTCACAAAAAATAATCGTCCATGTGAAAAGCAGTCTGTGTCTAGATATAAGCCACTCTGATATAAAAATAGGCTCTTACATTTGTTGATAAGAATTGCTAATGCTAATTGAATGGTGAATCGCAAGAATTATCAATGATTATCAACACTTTATCATACATTTTTTGCTAAGAAACCCAAGTTGCTATTTGAAGTTTCCTTGCGTATTCTACTAAAAATATCTTCAGCCCCACACACATGTATGGTTTATATTCCTCCCCTAATGTTGTTGGAGATGAAGGAAAGCAGGCACATTCAATATATGATTGTAAACAATGCACATATTTGATTTGGTTGTCACATGTTGCTCATGTCATTGATGATACCTCCCAGTGTTAGTGACATTTTTAAAGTAGGCAGTCACCTTAATTATTTTCTTTTCTACATTGCACTGGTATTAAGCTGTTATTTACTATAGAGTTGATTTTATATGAGTATAGTTAATTTTTTCTCTTTGTTTTTCATTTATTTTTCCTCTTGATTTGTCAGAGCCGTTGGAAATAATTGAACTCTGCCTCTTAATTTTTATTTCAATTCAAATTATATAGTAAAATTGACCTCTTCAGAGTGATTTGTTGGAGTGGAATTGAGCTGTGTTGATTGATGTACATTTGAAGTTAAATATTTCATTAGAGAGAGTATTTTTAATTTGTTCTTTCTTTTTGTTCCTGATTTCTTTTTCAATATTTTGAAATATGTTGTGTTAACATTTTTTTTTATGTGCAGTTAATTGGCTTCTGTACAAAAAATAAGGCTTTGTAGGAAATCATATTTAGGTTGTTGTATTCGTTAGTTACAAAAGTAGTGCAACAAGTAATTGCATAGCAAGTGAGAGAAACAGACGAAGATACGTGCTGAGGACGCAGCAGAGCAGTATGCAACAAGACATATAGATGCATGTTTACGAGCACAGCATTTGCTTGTTACAACATCAGGTCTGCTCTGTTCTTGACAAAAGGAATACAATAGGTTACGAATGGCTAAAAGATATCAACGAGAAACAGTATTCCATCGTCAAACATGACTAGATGGCGAGTAATCACATGATAACATTCACATTGCATTCCATTGCAACCCAGCAGAAGATTATTGGTTGAGCCAGCATGTTCTCATCAGCGCAATTACTGAAATGTGTCATTATTGCAAGACTCTGAAATTTAAGGGAGAAACAAAAGGAATGTTTTGCACCACTGGGAAAATTAAACTGCCACAACCTGGAGAACCACCAGAACCATTAAAAACTTTGTTTGCCAGATATAATGCAGAATCAAAACATTTCCTATATCATTGAGAAATACAATTCATGTTTCTAAACTAACCATTTGCCCTTAAGGAATCTAGAGTAGATTCATTTAAAAAGAATCATTGTGCTTGAGGTCTCCACTATGAAGACAATGTAAATAATTTTAGGCTCATAACATAAGGAAGAAAATAAGCCCCAATAACTTCAAGTATTTGGTTAACAAGTTACAAAGGAAATCAGTTAAGGAAACTTTTATGTACATATATTTTGCTGCCGATCTGATATAGCAGTTCAAATTCTGGAAAAAGCATGGATGTTTGCAAATGTGTAGTGCCTTTGTGGCATGGGGATACTCTGAACAGCCATCGAAATGCCAGTCCTCTCGTGAGGTTGATGGAAGGGGAAGAGAGTTGAGATGCCTTTGACCACCTCCGGATGATCTCCCTCAAAATTGGGGTGGAAGCAAGCCAAATTGTATTGTCACCTGCACGATGCTCAAAGCTACAGCTAACAACATCTTAACATTATGCCACGATGAATTTCTTGGGTCTCGATCTGACACTATCAGGTAAGTGGCACTAGAAACAACAGGAACATTTATAATTTTTTGGTTGAGTCCTAGGAGGTCCTCCACTTTTGGTCACCAAATTTTGAGCGATAAAGGTTACAATATGGTAACCCTTCTATTTCATCCAAAAATTTGGATTTTCAAATCAACGAAAAAAATGGCAACCGTAAAAAAGTGCAACGTTTTTCGCCTTTTCCGAAAGAACGTCTTTTTGACACCTGACTTCGCTTGAGAAGGTATGCTCTCCACCGGTTTTTATTAAGAATGGCTTGTGAAAGGAAATTACTTGAAAGTGAGGCTACGACAGGTTTCTTTGTGCTCCTGGGCACAAAGGGGAAGAAAGAGACGTTAGAATGGTGTATGAAAGCTAATTTAATTGCTTCTCGTTATGAATGCCCGAGGTGTAAAAAAGAAATGCGCTTGCAAAAGCGAAAGGGAACGGTTGACGGCTACGAATGGCGTTGCTGCAGCCAGTCGAAAGATAATCCCCACGACGTCGTTCGGAGTGTGAGAAAGGCCACTTGGTTTAGCGAAAGCAAACTTGCTATAACTATTATCTTGCGTTTGACCAGATATTGGTTCGGCAAGAGCATGAATGCGTTCGTGGTGAATGACTTGAAAGTTAATAAGAATAGGTCACAAGTTGGTGGATGACAATTTTCATGAATTCCTTGCATCCATCGCAAGGGTGTATCCACCAACGGAACATGACGAAATGCAAGCGTAAGGTAAGTGCCTTTTAAATATTTTTAAAATGATTGATTTCATGTATTTCTTCGATTTTATCTTTGCGAAACGCCCCTTTCGTCCTTTTTTAAAAATGTAAATCATGTTGTACACGCTGGTCTTAGAATGCTTTTTAAAAATGAATTTCATTGCTTTCTCCGTTTTCATCTTTTTATAATGATTAATTTAATGTATTTATTCGATTTCATCTTTGCGAAACACTCATTTCGTCCTTTTTTTAAATAGATCATGTACTGGTTTTTGAGTGATTTTTTAAAATGAATTTCATTGATTTCTCCGTTTAAATCTCTTTCAAAATGATTAATTGCATTTTTTTTTTTTTTTATCTTTGCAAAAGGCATATTTTTTCCTTTTTTTTAATGTAAAACATTTACTATCAACGGTTTTCAACGGAAGTCATTCATGAATCACCGTTCATTTCATGATTTTTTAACTTTTCGTACCCTCCCCCCCCACTTTCAGAAACCAATCGTTGCTCTTCGTCCATTTCATCCCCCCTTCTCCCCCCCGCTGACACATACGCTTCCCAAGAGTTTTTCATTATTGGCGCCTTTTTGAAAACCTTCAATTTGGCGCTTTTTGGGGAAAAATTTGGCGCCAAAAGCACCAGTGGGTCCTCCTAGGATTTTACCTCTTTCTTTTTAACCACACTGAGCCACAGCAACGCGTGGCAGGGTGCAGCTAGTAACAAATAAAAGAAAAAATCTAAGCAGTATGAATATAAATTATCTATATAAATGAATGTTTTTCAAGCACACACATGCAGAAATTATTTAAAACATTCCTAAATTGGAAAGTTCATTTGATTTGAGATGTTAAATCTCTGTACATCATAAATATTTTCCTTTGTCCACTATTTGTTACAATTTGCAAGTTACCATAATTACAGCTGGCGACTATATTTCAGAAAGATATCGCCTAAAATAAGTATTCGTAGACAAGAATAAATTCACCTTTCAAAGGCGCCATCTGTTTGAGATAATCCGAACTAAGCCAAAACATATTCAGAATGAACTTAAAATTTAAACAAAGTTAATTAATAAAAGCATAAAATTTAATTTTGGCTACACCAGCCAAAAGAGGGAAGCAAGCTTCTTACATACTCTTTAATACTACTCGAAAAATATAAAAATTTTGTGTTAAAATGTGTTTTGCGTTTTCACCTCCTATACTTTAACATAGAAAATTCAAATTTCATTTTGCAATAATGCTGAAAACTGCGTATTTTTTGAAAAATCAAAATTCAAAGAACACTCACCTTTAAACAATTATTTTCTTTATATCCCTAAAATTTTTTATTATCATTGGAGCATTTTCCTGCCCACAAATATGCTTCCCGTTTATCCCTATTCTTTAACATTGACCGAAAACACACTTAATGTAATTAAAAGTATTTATTACATTGTCTTATTTTAGTAATTATTTATATAGTATTCATTAAAACTTTTTTTTAAATATTTATTTTACTTTAAAGGAATTTTTAATAATTTTAAATTAACACACACTTATAGTCGAGCAAGATAATTTTCAAAATTTTAAATGCAATTTAGTTAATCGTAATATAATTTAAAATAATTTGACTGTTAATTTTCCATTTGGCAACGATATTTTAAATTTGATAAAAATTATTCAGTATAGACCTATTTTTAAAAAGTGAAAAATAAATAGAATTATATAGATAAAAAGTAAAACAAAACGGAATATTGCTATATAATACTATATAGATATGAATATAATTATACAGATTATAATTCAAAATAATTTGACTGTTAATTTTCCATTTGGCAACGATATTTTAAATTTGATAAAAAATTATTCAGTGTAGACCTATTTTTAAAAATAAATAGAATTATATAGATAAAAAGTAAAACAAAACGGAATTGTTATATAATACTATATAGATATGAATATAATTATACAGATAGAAAATAAAACAAAATGGATTTAGAAAATAGTATTATATAGATATGAATAGATTTAAATAGTTTCAAAATTTGGCAAGTTCAAAACTATGTATGCACGAATCTCTTCTCATTTGTCAAGAATAGCTTTCTTATTCAAGAAATACTCAATTATGGGTCATTCTTTAGTTGAAAAAAATTGCGTATTGGTCTTTTTAGTAAATGATTTCCTATTTTATTTATGTTGGCCTTAAAGCTTAAATGTCTAAATTAATTTTCCTTAACTTTATACCAAAAAAATTCTAGACAATATTTATTTTTAAAATATACTAGCTATATTTTCTCTCTCTCACACACACATTATGAACTATTCTGTGCCCTTATTTATGTTTCTATATAAGAGACAGGAATAGACATGTCTTAGGATTTATACCTTTAAATATCGCCAAAGCAAATACTCTGCAGTAGAAATAAGCCTTCTTTGTTATTAATAATTCTTTAAAAACATCGACAAAGTAAATATAATATTCGAATTAGGCTATCTTATGCCAATTTAATCAACTTTCTTCATTCATTTACACTTGAAAATAATTCAACTCCATATAGCTGAAACTTTTTATTTCAACAATTATATATGTTAACGTTAAAGTGCGAAATCCGTTATTTCATAGAATAACTGGTATTTCATGAAATAACTAGACAAGTCAGTTTAAGTATATAACGTTTTTGAATTCTTAGCTTTAAATAGGTATCCTATAAAATAACGATTACTTGATCGTGAAATTATAAATAAGGCTTATGGTTCGAGTTTTAAAGAAGAAACTCAAAAATTCATCGAAGAAGATTGAAATAGGGGAGAGGAACTAGGATTATTGCAATGGAATTATATGTGCAGAAAGCTCATCTGGATATATATGGAACTAGACAAGTACGGATGACCAAGGTGGTGTAGGATTCGAGAAATAAAGAAAATATGCATTTAGAGGGGGAACACCTGGGGGGATGCGACCCAGGGTTTCGGAATCTGAATATTAATTTAGTCGATCCCCCAAATATTAACCTCATACTATCAAAAAAGAGGTACCATAGGATTAACACGGGAAATGATATTTTAGTGTGTAAGCCCTCCGTTGCCACATGCAGATTATCATTAGTAAAGAAACTATGATTTGGGGAAAGGCCAGATGTTACACACACACATATAAAATAACATTGACATTGTTTATTTTTCAATTTAATGGTTCATAATTAGTTATTTCATAGAATAGCTAGTTATTTCAAAAAAATAACCAGGTAAATTATGAAATATTTCATCTACTATATACTTTAACTGACTTGTCTAGTTATTTCATGAAATACCTAGTTTCTCTGCGAAATATCTGAATTATACACTTTAATGGTAACATATACAAGGGTTGCGGCAAAAGTCATGGGAAGTATTTTTTTTCCTTGAAGATAACAGTCCGTTTGGAAAATGTGACCTATACAGACGAAAGGACAAGGTGTTAACTACATGTGTGGACAATTAATAGCACTGAAATATCGTAGCACACTAGTTTATTACGGTAGTATACAGAGAAATATGGTCTTCACGATGCAAAATAATGACAACACAGTACATAGTACACCCTCCATGCTACTGTACGGTATGGTTAGACATTATTACTAAAAGCTTAAACTAATTCACTGTGATATTCCATCGCATTGTTCCCTCGGAGAACGGCTATTTTGATGTAAGAACGCTGTTCAACACGCGTTACTTTCATCACACGACACTCACCAACAGACTAATTTCACCGCCCTCTCTGCGCTACTACCAGCTATCACAAAGCCATCAGTTCTTTTGTGTCACACTATGCGTGCAGAACTTCTACACAGCATATATACGTTTGTGATTCATTCACATATACACAAGAAAAAAATAGATGCCATGATAAAAATAAAAAATAATAATTTAAAAACAGATTTGCACTGGTCTATCTTTGAGGGGAGGTAGAGGACATTGTAAGTAATCGCAGAAAACATAATGAGAGTAGCTAGAAGCTAGGAAAAGATGTATGGAGGTAAAGACACAGGAAGGAAAATAAAAGAAAATGATGTATAAATGTATATAACTATACACGACATTCTGAGCATGCGCCATTAAGTCCAGAATAAGTGTGGGATGACGAACACTGGTAGAAAAAGCCAAGGATTGTTGCTATTCATTGAAAATTAATGTTTTTTCTAAATTTGCGGGTTTCACCCTATTCTCATCCCTCTGCGGACATTTAAATTGTTAAAATTCCTTATCCAATATATGTACTGAAGTAAACTATTTGGTTATTCAATGGTCCATTGTTCTTCTAAAATATAACCAGAACAACAAAAATGTATAAAATTGCTTAAAGTAAATCCAGGAAATATTATAGCTTTATTTTATTGACAAAGACGAATGTATGTTATGAAACCGCATGAATTGCTGAACAGTTTTGTAGTTCCGAGTCAAGTTCAACGGACAAAACATCCTATTTTCCACTCAAGTACAGGAAACAGTGCCAGTTTATCCGCTGGGTGCTTGGGGTGAGCACTCAGGGGCTCGGAAAGGCTTGGATAATCTGGACTTGAACATATATTCCAGTTAAAAAATTCAATATGCCAGCGTCAAGGAGGTCTGTAGATATTTTAATCCCAGGTCCTGAACATAGCTTAAATAAGCAATAACATCAATATTAAGATTTTGTATCAGCCCCATGTTTGGCAACCACTAGGATATGCCACCGCTTTTGAAGAAAGAGGCTCAGGGTTTTTTTTTTTACCTTTGATCTTGACCTTCATATATACCTTTGGTCAGTCATTTGGTATTTATTGGAAGCATATGTTGGAAAGAAACAGATAAGAGAATCGGGTGCGATAAAGCAGCGTTATACACTAGTTGAAAATACAGAATTTCAGAAAGTGCACCCCATGTGATTACGGGATCCTTCTAAGTGTAGACAGCTGGAAATTCATGAATGTAAGGGAGTGCAGCAATCTATAAAACTTCACAGTTGTAGCAGTGCCTGTTTTTTAGCGTCAATTCTTATGAGGCCGATAAGGTGTGGTAAAAGTTGCGATGACACACTAATTTCGTCTCATTTATTCATCATTTTATTCAGACATGAAGAACAATTATATGGGACATTAATGAAATTGCCATGTTACTTATCTCCAACTAACTCATAGATTCAGTTATGGCCTCTTGGGTATTATAGAAAAACACGCTCGGAAAGTGACTGTTTGAAAAAACAATGGTATTCAACTTCCCGTGTCGAAATTTCAACAAGTTTTTAATATTATATATGATTTAGTATAACACGAAATCATCACAGAAACAGATTCATTGTTTGTATTTTCCACTTACTAAGATGGCGTCAAGTGATACAACATAACATATCAGGTTGGGCGAAAAGAAATCCATTATTTTTACATGAAATTCAAGATTTTACTTTACATATTTCGGGATGTCCAATTCGGCTCAAATATACACTGTTTTGTATTATAATATTTTGCCATTTTAAAGGTAGCTTCATAATGCATCTCTCATAGAAGTCTTGGTATTTATTGGTGAAACACTTTAATAATAGATTTCCACAATCTTCTCTTATTCCCAATTTCTCATCACTCAGGAAGTTTTTCAATGCGAGAAAAAGGTAGTAATAACTTGGTGCCAGGTCTGGACTATATGGTGGATGCATTAAGGAGACATGGTACGATTTAAGCAAAAAAATTTGATTTAAGGATTTAAAAGTTTTTTTGGTTACCTCCTATGTAAGTGTACTATGTTAAACAGATTTTGTGCTCAAAATTTCATAAAAAGATAGCCATGTGATTTTTTTAAGGAAAAAACTTAAAATTTGTGAAGGGATTTTAAAATGCTACTCCTCCTACAAAAATTTACGTACATGCATGGAGTTTGATTTACAAGTACGTCAAACTATGTATACTAAAATTTGGTATGGATTTTGCGTTAACATGATTGGTATATTCATACAATACTTTTTTTTATGAATGTTTATTGAAAATTCCTTAAAAAATGTATAAATTCCGAGTACAATTATTTTATAAATATTGCTTTGATTCAAAAATGCATACCAACTTTTGTTACATGTACTATTAACAATAGGTAAAACAAATTTCAAAGCATTAGGCTCAATAGAAAAAAAAAGCCTTAGCATTTTAAATGAAGACAAACTAGTTATTTTATCTTTCTGAGATAAGTCAGTTTATAAAGTTTTGATTTGGCTTAGAGATGTGAATAAAAACGAACGCGAAAGCTATCATAATTCCGCGTTTTTTAAGTTTAGAGTTTTCAAATTTTGTGAGGTAATAAAAAAGTATATATAGAATAATTTAGGCTGAAAAAATTAAATTTCATCTTTTGACCGATTTTGGTCAATTGAATCGAACTGTGTCCCCTTAAAACTTCACAATCAAGCTCTCGCAGTTTCTGGCGAGTGACTACAGACGTGTGTCGCCTGGTGTTGTCCTGATGGAACACACTTTTTCTGTTGGCCAATTCTGGCCGTTTATGGTCAATCACTAGTTTCAAATGGTCCAGTCGTTGACAGTAAATATCTGAATTTAGTGTTTGGCCATTCAGAAGAAACTCATAATAAATTATTCCTTTCCAGTCTCCCCAAATACACAGTAGAACTTTCCTGGCCGTTGTCCTGGTTTGTCCATCGTTTCACCTGCTTCACCGTGCTTTGACCACGATCGTTTTCACACAATCTTGTCATAAGTGACCCATTTATCATCTCGAGTCACCATCCGTTTAAGAAATGAGTCGATTTCATTGCGTTTGGCCAAGGCTTCGCATGTTTGATAATAAATGCATCATTTTATATTATTAAATTTGTGGGTATAATTTATATGTTTGTATCTTGCGTTTTGCTTAAAATGTAGTTTTTAAAAGAGTTTTTTATTGTAATTATGTAGTAAATGCATATTCTGTACTTATTATTGTTATAAGAGAAATATTGTTGACCTTTTTGTAGCTTACCCCACCTACGCCACTGGGGCCCCGCAACACTATAACAAATTAGAAATATACCGGACCATTAAAAGTCTGCCCATCCTGGCCTACATTATCAGGATAGGAGTTGAAACCTTGCTGCAGCAACCGTACACTCCTAATTTAATTTCGACAGACTTTTTCCTGATCCGATGTTCAAGAAAGGACATCGTTTCGAACAAGTTTCCGCAATCGAGCGGGCTGTCACAAAATCTTTACAAGAAGTCACGGCATCTGACTTCCAGGAATCATTTGCAGAATGGAAACTCCATTATCAGTGGTGCAACGATATCGAAGGGTAGTATATTTTGTAGAATTTTAACAATGTGCTCAGATCAGATTAATAAAGTCTTTTACCAGATATCCATTATTAGTATCTTACATCAAGCAAAATTAATATATATGTTATACTTTGTTTTCAGTTGTTGCTTTCATCACTTAAACCTCCATGTTTAGGTTTGTAAATTTATATATAGTGCAAATTTATACTTTATATACTCATATTGCATTATATAATTTCTATTTGTTTCATAATCCTTCTGAATCTGAATTTCTTAAAATTTGAGTCAACATCTTGATTCTCCTTACGTATCTTCAGAAGATGAATGTTTCTTTAAATTTTAGATAGTAATATGTTTCACTTTACATTTGTTCTTGGAATACAACGTGTCAATAAAAGAAATAATAACTATGTTCACTAAAGCAGTTGTTAAGTATTTAAAAATAAACTCATTTCTGGTACATTGCTCTTTGTAAAATTGTTTTACCTTCATAAAAATCTGTATGGAACGAAAAAAGGAAAAAAAAATCTTACTTGTATAAAGTAAACCTCCCGATCATATGTACTTTAATATGGATGGTTATTAAATTTCTGTAGTACAATCTGTTAAAACTTTTTTTCGTTATTTATTTATTTAAATAGCTTTTTCATTGATGAATTATTTTAAAACATTTGTAAAGATGGCAACAAAAATTAAAATAAATAACGTGCAATGGCTTTTAAGAGGTCAATGGTCTTGTATTTTATAAAAGAAAATGTTTACAGTTTGCAATCAACTTTTGTTCAGGTATAATTATTATTTGTGAATCGCTTGATATGGATATACATTCCGACTCTTATACTTTTGCTTTGGAACTTGTACATTGTGTTATGAAACGTTATTGTTTACCTTATTCTCCAAAGGAACTCTATAACATTGATTGGCAAAATATCACAAGGCGATTTACGCCAAAAATCAGAGAAGCAGTCAGAGTACTTGTGCCAAAATTCACCAACTTTAATTATAATACATTTAAAGCTAGCGGAGATTCCGATAAACAGCGGTTTCAGCACCTTGTGAATACTTTGTTCATTTTATTATTTGCAAATGGATTTAACGAAAAAGATTTTTTGACTTTCTGTATTCATGTTGCAAAAATGGCTTCACGAGCCTTTTTACACGGTATTGAGACAGCTCCAAACTTGGCTATAAACGCAATAGTTGATTCTATGGATTATTTCTACACAAATCTTGATCTTAATGAAGACTCATGGGAAGAATTGGAACGCATTGCTGAAGATGTTGTAAGTTATCATGAAAAGCAGTGGTAATTTTATTTTATAGAGGAAGAAGAATTTGTATTTAATTTTGTTATTAATAAGACATGAAGTATGGATTTTTCCAGAAAGCAATACATCTTATATAGAGCCTCATAGAATGTGTATAAATATTCCAATTTTTAATTATGGAAATATTGATTTTTGAGTTAATTATTGCAATTATATATAGTATTATTTTGGAAATCCATTCTTTTTGTGGAAGTGCAATTGATTAATCTGTGATATTAAAATTATTTATGATCCAGTGTTATTTTTTTATTTTTCCCGCTTATGTCATTGTTATATTAGTTAACACATCTTATATGCAACTATATCCTGAGCTTTATATTTACTGTAATTTCTACTTCGTTTTGCTTATGTATATACATGTGTATGAGTTGTTCACAAAATTTTTGTTGTAATGCGTTTACCTTATTATTTTATTATAACTAATGATATTTCTTCTGTGAACAATGTTTTATTTTGCTAAAGTCGACTGTCATTTATGAATTTTTTTTGTTATATTTCGCTGCCATTGTTGTAATGTGTATGCCTTTACTTATTATCTAAAGTCACTTTTGTCTCGCGTGTCATTCATTAATTTACTATAATTTTCTGTTGGTTTTGGCGCGGATTTTTGTTACAATTTGTTTTTGATATTGCTTGTTTTAGCACCTTACTCTCAAAATTATTATCACTAATTCAACTTGAATATTATTTTGATGTTTGTATTATATTAGATACTCATTGAATTTAAATTTATTTTGCTTAGTTTTAAACATGTAGCAACTAGCTGTGAATAAATTTAAGTTATGAATGTTTTTTTTTTCTTTTTAAGATATATTTACGTAAGATTTTTGAGAGCATAAAATTTATTTGTATAAATAGCAATACACATTAAAATTAAACTGATGGTATAACCATTTGTTAGGATTTTTAAAATATGTATGCTATCAGAAGTATTAACTTTAAAAATTTATGAATAACTTAAAAATATTGCCAATATCTTATCCATTTGAAATGTTACTGCAATTCCTATTACCTTATAAAGTAAATAAATTGCATCATTCAATAAATTAATCAGTTAAATTATATGACTTGGTAATTATATGTATTATCCCGCTGTCTAATTTCGTCAAATCAAAAGACGTCGCCAAATGCCGCGATAAGCAGCCAATATTAGTAAACCCTTCCTGCGCATATGCAAGCAATTATGAGAATAAAAATAGGACAGCTTCAGGCAACGTCTTTTTATTTGGCAACATCTTTTGATATTGCGTAATTGGTGGGCGGTGTAACATGTAAGTACCATGATAATGCATTATAAAGCTCGGTGGAACTTTGTAACCGTACGAGAGCGCGTCCTCAGGTTATGGATTGGGAAATGCCTCCTTTGGTTATCTCTTGGGTAAGAGGTAAATAAAAAACCTCATATTGGCCAAATGGCAGAAGTGCAATCTTTAGAGAGCTCTGGCATTCATGAGAGATCAATGAGATTTAATGAGAGATCAACTTGGGTTTATTGTGATAGGGACCGCAGCCACAGCGTGCTGTGAACACGCAGTTTCCTTTAATTTTCCATGGACACTACCAACACTGAATGTCCATATCGCACCGATACAGCTAAGGGAAACAGCCAAACATGGGTTTAATGGAAATTATTTAGAGTCTTTAACATTTTTTATTTGAACATTTTGAAAATTATGCAATTTTAGTGAATCTTTTTTTGTGTGTGTAAAGGTAAAAAATTATCGTCCAATGAAATAATTGATAAGAAATTCGTCTACAGTAAGAAATGGGAACCTTAACTTTAAAAGTTTGACTCTAACGCCTGCAGTATTTATACTATTAACATAATTAAAACTTTGACACAAAAATTGTAATTAATTTTTTTTAGTAGAAAAAACATCCATCCATTATTATTAATAAAAAACTTATATTTGACTCTTTTTTTTAAAAAAAAAAAAAAAGAACAAAAAAACGCATTTTACATCTTTAGATTTTTAGCAAGACTATTATGACTATATTGACCGCCCATCTGGTATACTGGTTAGCGACGATGACTGCTACGCCGAATATGGGAAGGGCGCAGCAGTAAGGGCTCGAATCCCGAAGATAGTATGGATGCTTGTAAATGCATAGTGTGGCATGAGATTACTCTAAAAAGCCGTCGAAGCGCAAGTCCTCTCGTGAGTTTGGTGGAAAGGGAAGAGAGTTGGAAGAACCCTGACCCCCTCCAGAGGGTTCATCCTTAAAATTATAGTGGAACCTATATTAATCTTATGGTGTAAGATTATGGTAATGAATGGTGCTGAAAGCTATGGCAAACTACAGACGTACATCTAGCCTTATGCGGTGATGAATTTCATGTGCCTCTATTTAAGAACGTCAGATAGGTGGGATTAGGAAAGAACATCATTACTATAGCGATAGTTCATTTTTGTTGTTTTCTTAACCCTCTCGCTGCTTAGTTATTTTATCAAAGTACGTTAAAAATTGCGTACGGTTTTATTATGTGTTTCAAATCTACACTTTAGTGTTAAAGTATGCAAAAAAAAAATTTTGTAAAAGAGCTTTTATTTTAAAACTTGGAGTTAGATCATTAAAATATTAACATAAAAACATAAAACATGAACGAGAGTCGCATGGGTTGCACAGCTAAATTGTGGGAAAAATACATACCTGTGGAAATTGCGGGTTGCGCAAATTTTGCTACAACTACGTTGCCCGTAGAAATCGTAGGATACGCCGGGAGAAGGCTAACGGTAATAATTTGATAAAATGAATAAAGAAAATTTAACCTCCTTTTCCTCTATATTTATTCAAAACTGATGCTCGATATGAAATTAAACGAAGAACTTTCCTGTGTAGCTCCTCGTGTCGTGTTAATATGAGAAAAATACATCTTTTCACCACAATCTAAGTTAAAATGCGTTTCAAAAAATATTTTTAAGTACTTATTGGGTACATGAAAGTACCTTTAGTATTGCTAATAATGGATGACTATGTATACACATTATTTGCTGATTGGTACAATTTTGTTGTATTATATTATTTCAAATTATTCATGAATCTTTTCGCTATGCATTACGTCTTTACGTTAAGGTTTAACTAGGTAAGGATTCAATCATTTGAAGAGATAAAATTATCTGCATTTACAGTATTAGGAGGAAGACTGGATGTGTGTAAAGTAATACATATATACCCAGTCGTGCTGTACGTTCTGGTACACATATGATGGAGTTAAAAATTTTTTTATCAAATTTAAAGCTAAGAAGATTAATATTTATACTTGCTATTGCTTAATGCAGATTTATTTCCCTTTTAAATTTATTATACTGCACTTTTCAGTTAAAAAAATTCCTTTTGACCTCTCATGCTTACAATCTATAAAAATATATCTATCGAGGCACTCGTTATACCTTCTTGGGTTCGTAACTTTCCTTTAAAAACGTTTAAGATTTTTAAATGGGAATTTCATTTGGACACATCTTTAACTCCAATACTATAATTAGTTTATATATAATCGAGTGGATTGAGAACAAGACTACTGAAAAACCATACTTTATGACCTATGAAGTCCTGCATGTTCTTTTTCAACCACTGCTGGGTCATCTCTTTAAGAGCAGGAGTGGATTCGTGTTAAAAAGTCCAATATTTTCTATGAAACACACTGTACTTTCTCGGGTTTCATTGTTGGTTCTAATATTAGTGTCTTAATAAAATTTGGCATAGCTTTCACACACTACTTCTTCACAAAAATGAATCTCCGAGATACCTTTACCATCTCGGCAAATCATTACGGGAATAATATTACGAGCTGTCTCTCTCTCTGCACACATTTTTTTCTACATTTACCTTTTTTGGTGTTCTTAGCGTGTATAAGAATGTTTTGACTGTTGAAAGTTTCTTCAGTGCGAAAAAAAATTCTCGTTGGTAAGCAAAATTTGTCTGCTGCTGTTATGAGCATGCCATCACGAGATAACTTTTGCTTTACTTCTTTCGTGGGCCATTAATTTCTCTTTTGAATTTCTCGCAGTGTTTATTATCTATTAACAATTAAAAATAGCATTTAAGGAAATATATTTTATTTTGCCGAACTTTGTTGTTTGCATTTAAATTTTAGAGATGGTTAGAATACTTTCCAAGTAATCATTCAATGCCATAAAGAAAATTAAATTTAATAGGGATTATTTGCCATGAGAAAAGATAAGCATGTTCCAATGCACAGCAATATATCACCATAAGAGCATTGTAGGCGGTTTTTGTCCCTTTCTGCTACATTTTCTACATCGTCAATAGATAGGAACGATCTTTGGCATAGGATCTTACACACTGACTAAGCACACATCATCCAGAACTACACTCTTCTTTGCAGTGGCGTAACGGAGAACTTTTGGGCATCCCTACAAATACTCGTCCTACTCGTCAATCAGGCTTTGGGCCCCTTTAGAACCCTGGGCCCTCCACGATGCGGGGGTTGCGAGGGTGCACGTTACGTCACTGTTCCTTTGCTTCGAAGCTAGTAGGACGTATTTTCCTTTTTCTTGAGGAATATAGTCTATTAGCTGACGAGCTAATACTATAAGGACTGTTAGCTAGTCGAAACTTATGTTTCTTTTGTTCACTTGCCACAGAATGAAACCATTCATTTTGGCAAGGTCCATAAGAAAATAAAATATTAGTGTGGGAATTAGTTTTTCTATTGTTATAATAGCAAGACCAACATATTTTAATGGGTCTTGAGCTTCCCACAATTCTATTTTGTAAAATGATGTAGACGGGAAGTAATCTATTCCTAAGGCCCCCGAAAGAGTTAAGGTACATATGACATTTTACCTCCTTTGTAAGAAAATTGCTAGTTATTATTTGAAAACCTTTTAATCTGTTAGGCGATATATTTGTTTTATGCATGTAACGGATAATTCTTTTTGTCGCGTTCAACTATTTAGCAAGAAGAGTTTTATTTCCAAAAAGATTTTCATGAATTCTCTCAGAATTGGTAATACTAATCATAATTGAAGTTCTCATGGAGCATGGGCAATCACTTCTAGTACGGACTACAATGTTGTTAATCTCAAAAATTCTTTAATCCTTGGATGTCTTAAGAATCTTTGCGATTGACACTTTTTTTATTGCAGAATATTAACTACTACAAGTTTCTGTGGCATTCACTGTACTGTGTTACAGAGCTCACAATTATTTATATATAGAATAGTATTTTCATGCATGACTCGAATTTTTTTAAAAATATTGCAGATGATCTTCAATTATGAAACTTTAAAACGTCTTTTACACTTCAGTACAGAAGCAACAGTATTTTAAAATATGCTTAAATGCATTAGTAATCAAAAAGTTTTGAATTTATTTTAGTTTTTACTTTTAAAAAGTAAGTTTAAGGCTTAATCTTACAGGAAAGTATATTTGAATATTAATTTTACCGAATACTGAGATGTAGAATATTGAAAATAATTACACATTTTATGCTGAATTATTCTTCGGAATTTTTGCAAAGTGCAATATGGGATTTTGATGAATATATATATATATATATATATATATACTTTCATCCTCATACCATGACTTCAAATTATATAGAGTCATAGTCTGTACTAATAACCTTTATAATGTGTAACAGCCTAATAGTGTTAATGTCTAATCTTTTCAAAATATAAAAAATCATTCATTGGTCGTTTCGTATTCTGATTAACAGTTGCAACAAACGTTAACTTTTGTGTACTTAAATATGGGTATTAGAATTGTTTTTTCAAACATGTCATTCTCCTTTTATTGCCTTAAACTTATGTACGAGAGCTGTTCTTTAAGTTTAAAAAAAATAACGACAATATTTTGTTTAAAAAATCCTTTGTTTTAGGATTGTACATGCTTTTTCCTATTTTTCTACATAGTTGCCGAGTTTATTGATACACTTGTCATACCTTTGAATTGAGTTTTAAAAACCCTCTTCAAAGAAGGTTGTCCCCCTGGTTGGACAGCCGAGAGTTCACTGCCGCTTTCGCTTCGTTTCAATGTCACTGAAACGCTTCCCGCCAAGACTGTGTTTGAGGTATCGGGAACGGTGGAAATCCCTCGGAGAAAGATTGGGGCTGTATGGTGCATGGTTCAAAATCTCCCAACAAAAAAATTCGATTAACTTCCGAGTCGTTCGAGTTGGCGGGCGATTCAATCACATTAAACATTTTAAAGACGCACAGCAAATATTACACGACTGCTTCAGAGCTGGAAATAGCGCATGTGCGTTCACAAAGGACGCAGGTCTGTGACGCAGAGACTCGATGCGGCGCGCACGTGAGAACTGGGGAAATATACGCGCCAACGGACCTTATTTTAAAAATAGCCTTCGTAATTAAAAATAATTTTAACTATTAACTTAGTCTGTTGTTAACTAGACTATTTCATAAAGATTATTAGATATTTTTGTGTAGCATTTAAACTTCCCCTAAATTTAATATATAATAGAAAAAATACTTTAAAAACTGGGGCAACTTAAACACTTTTGCAATTTTTTTCGATGACGGAGGAAATGAAACCATGATTCATGATTCGATGAGTACTAGTTAATGATAAATACAGATTGGTTAACTATATTAGTTATCTTGCTTCTTAAGCGTAATTATTCCATAAGTATTCCAAATGATTTTGCAGTCTTTGACAATAATTAACTTAAAGACTATGTTTTAAATATTGTTTGGGTATGATCAATAGTTTTCAAGTTATTTGAAATAATCCATTTCTGGTTGATAGGGTAAATTTTTTCACATTATTTTCTCCCCCTTTTTAAGCTGCAAAATATTTAATTCGATATTAAACATCTTTAAGCTGACATACGGTCCCCATAGAATTTCACGGTTACCATATATAATTTCAAAACTAAATATTTATTTAAAATTTGGACAGAATTGCTTGAAATTTTGAAGTTAGGGGGTTTGTTTCATGGGGAATCTTAGTAAGTAAAACGTTTAAAATGGTGCAAGCCCTTTTTCTGTAACTGTGTATTTAATAACTTATATTTTAAAAAATCATTCTTTTTTCAATCTTTTATGTTTTCTGTTTGGAAAAAATACCCATCACTTGATAAACGAAAAAAAGTTAAACTGAGTTTTCTAAACAATCAAAAAATTTAGTTGGAATTATTTTTATTGTCAAATGTTTTAGTTGATCAATTAAAAATAGTCAATATTTTAAATATCTTCCCTCTGTTCTAAATATACCTTCATCAATGCATCTTAAGTTCTGACTTGTGTATCATGTTTATTCTTTCATTTTATCAAAGTAAATTAAATTTCTAAGGTTTGTGACGAATCTGTACGGAACTTTTCCACTAATATTCTTAGGCGTTTTTTTGCGGATTATAAATTCGCGCATATTTCCAATCAACTCTAAAAAGTGAACGGGATATGTAAAGTAGATAGGGTATTTAAGTAGAGTGTTGTAAGCTAGAAAGGATGAAGGCTATTGAGCCAGCAGCAGTAGCCTCAAATTTAGAGGATTCCATTAGATTACGTTAGTGAAGCCTTATTGCTGTTATTCTACGAAGGAACTAGAAAGCTCATATACCAGGCGGAAACTATAATTTATTTACGCTTAAAATAAGCGTTAGTTTAGTAAAATTAGTTAAAGTTAATGAAAGCTAATAATTCGCGTACGTGTATTTCTCGGACCTCCTATTTCGGTAGACCTTACTTGATCTTGAGCGTAATTATTAATTAATTGCATTATTCGTAATTTAATTTAATATAAATGTAAATCCCTTTAGTTGACATAACATAAAATTATTATATGTTATCAGATATTTTTTTGAGAAATTGAAATAATAAATAAATATTATTGTTATTCAAAATGGCTTTTTGTGATTCTTTGCATCAAATTAATCTTGGTGTCCAGAGTGGAACCCAGGGGGGGTTATCACAGGTTTAATTAAATATTTTTCGGGGATTTTTT
The DNA here is from genome assembly GCA_019973935.1 of Trichonephila clavipes. Taxonomy (NCBI): domain Eukaryota; kingdom Metazoa; phylum Arthropoda; class Arachnida; order Araneae; family Nephilidae; genus Trichonephila; species Trichonephila clavipes. The sequence continues at coordinate 19,472 of BMAU01020946.1, forward strand.
TCATATCTTAAAAGTCATGTTGATAGAAAGAATCATTACAATAGGTGCACTCACTAACCAATGAATTAGAAAGCCAAAATTAATATTTTATTTGACCACCTTTTCCATGGAAAACTGCTGTGATTCGTTTGAGCATCGATGTTCAAGAAGGTGTTGGAAGTCAGACTAAAGTTCAGCGAACTAACTTAGAACAGTTCTAGCACGATGTATAGTTGCATTAATGTTCATGAAGTATCCGCAACATTGCAGAAGGCACTTGATCCACCAACATACCTAGGTATCTCATGGCTGTTTGTTTATCCTCGAGGAACATCAGGTCACAATTTCCCTGCCAGCAGAAAATGCCTCATATCATGATGCTTCCACCAGCTGTTGCCCAGTGCTAGCAGCGCAAAATGGATCCAGGACACCATGGGATTCTCGCCAAATCTGATGTCTCCCATCAGTGCACATTAAAGTATAACGTAATTACTCTGACCGCATTACCTGCTTCCAATCCTCAGGTGACCAGTGTCTGCTTTACCCGTACCATTGCAAATGAAGTTTTGCATTTCGAGCAGAAATGAATTTTTTTTTCAAGGAACCCAACTATGCAGTTATATACTCTGTAATTCTATGTGCATGGTTCGAGCTGATATCTGTTAAGAAGAGACTTAGTTAACGATTTTTTTCAGTTGAAGCACAATATAGTCCCTGTTCTTCCGTTCAATTAGTTGGAGTCGACGCCAATCACGCTTTTGGGGAACTATGTTTGAACCGCAGTTCGTCTTCTAGATTAGGACTTTCGGTTCTGATTTCATTTTTTAAACCATTGATATGGCTTGTTTATGAGAAAACAATGAGATTTGCTGTTTTCAAAATCGAGGACTTGTGATAAAAGGACACCTGTAATAAGCGCTTCTTCAAAAGATGAAATATGTGCCGTTTTTCTCATTTTACTTCATTCATTATTAAAAATACTCTTACGCTTTGCTTATACTAACATTCTTACAACACGTAGTAACATACCCCATAAAAAATGCATATTTCATACCTATTGCATATTCAAATGCCAATCTCAAAGGTTTCTAATTTATTGTTCCGTGTGTGTATTTCACAATTAGTTTTAAACCTAAATGCGTATTCACAAAAATTTATTTGCAGCAATAATTTCCAATGTTATATTTTATTGAAAGCATTGTGGGCTCAAATTTACTGGATATCATCAATATATAATGGATACACAAGTTCAGCATCTTTATTGTTTCTACATTTTTTTCCATTCTGCTTAACTTTAGGACACTGGTGTATTTGTCTCCTGATAAAAAAGCATAATTTTTGAAACACAGTATGAAATACGCTTACGTATTTATTAAGTAAATTGTAATTTATTCCTCTTATTATATTTATATATGTATACAAACATTTCTAAAAATTCTAATTTCATTCTGTATAATAACTAAAAATATATCAATAGAACACTAGTATAGACTATGTAATACAATGTACTAACTTCCAGACTTAGGACAAAAATTGTAGGGTTGAACAAAATCGAAAACAGCCAAACTTCCGCTTTATTTGGTTATTTTGCTGGGCTGCTTTAAAGAAAAAATTTTTTAAATTAATTAACTTTTAAGAATATAATACCCCGATAATCGTATTGTGTAAAATAGCAATGCACTTACTACGAAATATGCAAAACAAACTGAGGAGTTCAAAATATTTTTTAAAATATAATCTCTAATAATCAGAAATAGCAAAACAGTAGTATGCCAACTTCTCTATAACCATTTCAGACGATGGCTACCACAACATAGCATTTAGGGATAAAGTTGATCATATATATCCTTCAAAGAAAGCAAAAGTAAATTTTACATGAAAAATATAAAAACAATATACATAAGTTTTACAAAGTATTAAGTGGAAAATTTTCGTAAAATAAAATTGTGTAAAATGTATAGATTTTTGAAATATATATATATATATATATATATAATACATAACATATAATAAATGATACATAATAAATATAACCCTATGTATAAGTCAGAAAAGTAAGAAATATCAGCCATAGTAGTACAATAGGAAACTCTTGACAACTCTGCAAGAAACCAAAAATGTAGCTAAAAACATGTTTTCTGGCCAACCATCCTTCGATTGTAATTTGCATATACTACTAGTATATCGATAAAGAAAATTTATTACAAATATGCAATTATTACAAAATAAAATGTATTAATACTATAAATAATAATATATATATATAATGATACAATTTAATAGACTACTTACTTGTGTAGAGTTAAAAAATTAATATATATATATACATATATATATATATATCATGATGAAATACAGTAGTAATAGATTTTTTTGAGACTTTAGGTAAAGACTTTGTGTGCCGACAAAAAATATAACACAAGGCTTACAAGTGAAAGTCAACAATCAATCAAAATTGGTAGGAAGTTTCAAGTAGAAGGATACAAGATCAAATAGGGATCAAAAAGGAAAATAATCAAGAATGGATGCAAATACAACAAATACAGAACAAAATACAAAATTTCAAACATGCAAACGGAAACATTCAGTAATTAAAATTATACAATGGGGAAGATTAGAGAATGCGTGTGTGGGATCATAATAAGATTTTCAAAATACAAATACATAAAGTATATATGCATTATACATATATATATGTACATATATACACACACACATATATATATACATATAAATACACACCTATTCACACTCATACCTATATACAATCACACACACACACATATATATATATATATATATTATATATATATATATATATATATATATATATTTGCAGTCAACTCTCGATAAATCGAAGTTGGGAGGACCAATGAAAAACTTCGAATTATCAAGAGGGTAGGAAAAAACTCTCAAAATACACGAAGAGAAGTTTTTTTAACACATTTACATTTAAAACTCAATGTAATAAAGCAACAATTGTACATAATTATTTTAAAGTACATTTTATACAGTATAAAAATAAAACTGAAGTTAAAAGTCCAATATAGAAAGAATACACTTATGTCTTGAAAACAACTATTAAAAGAATAAACATACTATATATAATTAATCCTTTTTGTTGAAAAAACCTGTTATCTTTTTTTGTTTTAAGGTAATCAATCTAACTTTGTCAATATATTTTTCTAGAACAAATGAAGCCTGTAAAATGTCTGCATCAACATAATTTTGAAGGAAAAAGTTGCGTACTTTGTTTAGTGACACTTTAGATTCTGACAGATTTACCGGAGTCAACTTCTCCGATTCGTCTTCATCACTCTCTGTATTATTTTGATCCAAAGCCACAATTTCAGCGTCAGATAGAACTCCCCATACAGCAATGTCCGTGTTAACCAACACGTAGTCTTCAAACGTCAAATGTTGTTCCGGTAGAGCTTCCCAAAGTATGGTTCAGCAGTAAATTCAGCGAGTGTATCATCCACATCAACCAGATTCGACGAGGGGAAGCCTGAATTTTTAAAACATCTGTTAATTGTCAAAGAAGTAACAGCTCTCCAAGCCTTGTCAATCATGATCAAAGCTGTTAGAGTAGAAATAGTAGTTACATTCTGTTGATTTTCGAGGTTATCCAAAACGCTTTTAACGACTTCCTGCCGATAAAAAGTTTTAAAATTATGTATGATGCCCTGGTCGAGTGACTGAAGTTTTGAGGTTGAGTTTGGAGGGAAAAATTGAAGTTTCACATTTGATAAAGGTGGTGCGTTATTGTGCACAGTACAGTTGTCTAAAAATAAGAGAATATGTTATTTCTTTCTTTTCATATCTGAGTTCAGTGAGACCAACATTTCATTAAACATTTCGGTAGTCATCCATGCCTTCTTGTTTGAGCGGTATTTGGTAGGGAACGAGTTTATGCCCTTGAAACACCGATGTTTTGCAGATTTTCCTATGCCGAGAGGAGTAATCATTTCTGCGCCGTCCATGTTTACAGCCAGTAAAATAGTTTACTTCTCCTTGCTATGTTTTCCTCCATGGCATTTTTCTTTTTTAAATGTAAATGTTTTTTCTGGCAAACACTTGAAAAAGTGTCCGGTTTCATCCGTGTTGAAAATGTTACGTGGTTCGTACTCCTTTATAAGATCTGAAAGCGAGATCTGCCACTTAGAACAAACGTTAATGTCGACACTTGAGCTTTCCTTACACATTTTTTGAAGATTATCCCATTCATTTTCTTAAAATTTGTAAGTCATCCCTCGCTAGCCGAAAACTCGATTCCTAATTCTTTGGAAAAAGCTTTAGCCTTTTCCTTCAATAAAGAGCCACCATCGGAATTCTGTCCTCGACACTGTCTCATCCATGAAACACTGCTCAAGACGTGTAAAACTACCTTCACTAACGCGTTCTCTCACTCTACTCGAAGATGCACTAAATAGTTTCTCTTTATTCTTCAGAATAATGGAGAGCGAGCTCAATGGGATTTCTAATGCTTTGACTACATCGACCTTCCTCTCACCTTCTTCAACTGATTCTATCACCTTTTGCTTTTCATAAATTGTTAAGCCCTTGTACTTTTTAAAAGAAGATATCTCGTTCATTTCGCGTGATAAGTCGACACTGAAGTGAGGTGTAAAGTAGTGGTCCAAGGCTTATCGAAATTAACAGGTAGGAAACGTAAATCATCACAACTTTACTAAAATAATATTTTTAATTTAAAAAAATTTGGAATCTAAAATAAACACAAGGCGTATTCACAGTTTACACTCAGCTGCGGTGTATACTTAATAGCAGGGGTCGACAACTACGGCACGTGGAGCAATTCTTAGTGGCACATTACCGCTCTTTTTTTTTAAATAATAGAATAAAATTAAATACCTGTCTCTCCTGTCTTTGACTCATACATTTTTATATAAAGGTCTCATTTCTTGCTTTCAATTCTGTCATAAAACGATTCTACTGAATTAATTTGGATGTAGTTCGAGTGCTTTATTTTAAAAAAATATCTGTTTAAATATGACTCATTATTAGTAATAAATATTCAAATCAAATTAAAATTATTGTACAATATTTGTAAAGGGAAGCATCACTCATTACTGCACAGTGAATAAAAATAAAGCAGTTTTTCCTTTATCCATCTAAAGCTTGGGTATGAACGGAAAAAGAAAAAAAACAGAGGGCTTAGGAATAAATCAAAATTCTGCTTAGCAAATACCGTAAATGTAATAAACAAAGTAGTTATTATATCAACATGCACGATTTGGACTGAAAATAAGTTCAGTAAAAAAACCGCTCGTGGGATAATTATGTATAGGAAGTGAATCTAACTTCATAATATTGAAGGTTCAAATTATCGAAAGTTTTATAGGATAACTTCGAATTATCGCGTGCTGTAGTCTGTGTGGCTAACCACAAATTTGCTTCGAAATATTGAGAGTACCAAAAAATATGGTTTTAGCTCGAAATATCAAGAGTTTTTCTAGGGGCTGAGCATATACATCGAATTAGCGAGAGGTCTGAATTATCGAGAGTTGACTGTATATATACATGTGCATTAAATGTTAGGAAACACACAAAATTTAAATACGAGAAAAATGTTATTCATGTACAGACAAAACGATGTTACAAATAATTTGCTCTGAACAAATGCTGAGGAAGAAGGAGCCCACGTTGTATTGTTCTTTTGTAGACAATTTATGAGTGGACGTCTTTTGTACTAGATTAGCAATCCTGAACTGTGCCACTGGAGCAAGAACACTGGTCAATAGGCGACACATTGAAGCGTTCCAAATAGGCGTTAAAGGTTTATACCCAGTTAGAAACTGGGTAAGTTTAAATTTAGGATGAAAGTAAGTAACCTTTAAATGTCTTCGAAAAGAAGGAATATAATCCTTAGGGAATTGTATATTAATATATTTTTGATATAAGTTTTTCCATTAAGGTATAATTTTTTCTTTAAAAACATTCTTATAATACGATTTCGTAATGCTTAGAGGAATCAAATCGTTTAATTTTGTCGCTACTTTTTCAAGCTATTCAGCGCGCCCATTGCCCTAGATTCCCATATAACCTTGAACAAAAGAAAACTTGTACATATCTACTTCGAAGAAATTTTAGATTATTTTGCATTTTAACAATTTATTTTGAGAATTCATGTTACAAAAGGCATATAAATAAGAAAGATAATCACTGCAAATTAAGAAATTTTATGAAAGCGTTTCGTTATTACAGATCCAAGTGACTGTTTGCGCTATGCAAACCAGTTCAGCCTGAAACCCACTATATTAATCTCTTATAAATTGGCGAGTTTCAATTTCAATAAAATCTTCAAAGATAACAAATGCAAGGCCAAGCTTACTGTTATTCGCTTTACATTTTGTTACCAAATGTAAATCAAGCAACATGAAATTTGTCTTCAATATTTTTATGGTAACCAATTTAAGGGGAAATCGTTCAGAAATTTGCAGAGAAAAATCTAGACTCTTATAGGTACAATTTTTGTTGCATTCTTGAATTCATTATTTCTAATTATAAAGATGTCAGTCAGTGGAAAAAGCCTGAAATAGCAAACCTAGCTTCATAGGATATCGGTGTAAATTAATAGTATTAATTTGTAAATTAAGAAAAATATATTTAAAATTTTAGTATATGCATATTAAAAAATTAAAGGGATCCAGTTATGTTTCAAAAAGTATTTCATGACTTCTTTAATATTATTTTTATCACAGTTTTTATTAATTAAATGAGTCTATCTACGTAAATATTTAGGAACATTATCATTTGGGTGTTAGTTCGTAGAGCGAAGATTAACTGATCAAAACTTAACAATTCACAGAGGGGGTGTCATTTCTTAATAATTATCTGGTTTTTTTTCCTTGTAATTTCTAAAGTATTCGTTTATTTGTACATCGAAAATTTATAAGAACATCCACATCAATATATAACCTGTGTAGGAAATTATTTTATTCTAAATTTCACATGCAGATTAATTTGCTTTACAAAACTTAAAAATAGTGAATGATATTACGTATTAGAGCTGTTGATGAAGTTTTCTATTTGGATAAGTATTACATAAGAAAATTGAAAATAAAGTTTGCAAGATTTAAAAAGTTTTTTTCAATTTTGGCACAGGGAGATTTGTATTTACTAAATGCACGCATCTCAAAGCCATGAATGAAAACAAAATAAATTATCCACTAGCATAGTTTGTTGAAATATATAGTTCTACGTGAGCACTTTAAAAAATGACTGATATTTTTCAAGAGGATGCATGCTTATGATCTTTATGCAAAACCAATTTATGGAACTCCATGAAATTGCTAGCAATCATCTCCCTAAAACATTTTTCTTGTTGAATAAAAACGTAAAGTGTTATTATAGTCATAAATTTAACTCTCGCTTTAGTAAGCAGATGCTGTACTATGAAGTTATAAAATTATTTATGAATGTGTCAGAAATCTCTATAAATAATTTTGAATCCATTGTACATCTAGTTACATATGGGTTGAACGTTTATTAACATTAATTAAACTATCCAAGGGATTATAACGAAATCCTAATATTTGTCAATTATGTTTATGTATAGTAGAGAGATGCGTGTTCATATTCTGTCTTAAGTCTGATCAATAAATATACTAAGAGGATTCCTAGTTATGAAGATATGGGAAGTATATTTTTTGTGATCAACATTTTTTTTATTTTTATAATAAGATTTATAGAGTTTATATTTGAAAATATAGGTACAATCAACAATAAAAAAGTATCTTTTTTAGTGATAAACATGTGCAAAATATATACTCTCTATAAATATATACACATTACTTTAAATATATACATTATATATTTAAAACATAGGTATGCCTCCATAAATCTAAAAAAGAGAAAAAGACGCTACTGTTTTTTAATATTTTTGTGCACAATGTTTTATTTTTACTTAAAACTGAAGTGTGTGTGTGTGTGTGTGTTTCTTTTATTTTTACTTTGGAATGATTTATTTTATTTTTATAGTCTAAATTTTCATATAGAATTTTTTTTAAGTTTCATTATAACTTTTAAACTCTTTATAAGAATATCTTCCTCATAAAGATATTTTATTTATTTTGCACACGAGGTTTACTTTTATAATCAGTGTACCTCTACACTAAAATGTATTTCAGATTCTTCTAGTTTATCTTTATAACTAATTTGATTTACAATTTACATTTCATTCAAATTTATAATCATGGTTTATACTTTATTTGGCCTTCAAATAATGCATACATAATGTTATCTTAAATGTACACAAGAAATATTTCTTCAATATTTTGCTCATAAAAACTTACAAAAGATGCGTTTATGTTGAAATCCTAAATTAATCCAATACATCGACCACCACTTTGATTTTAAAGTGCCAATAAAAATATTGGATGGAACTAATTGACAGCGTTTACACGTTCAGAAATTACAGTTGATTATAAATATATTTTTGTTTTGTTCATTAGTTAAATAAATTCTAAAAATAAACTTTAGTTAAAATACACGACGTGATAATGAAAGTGCAACACGGAAATTGAATAATTAGAAAGTTGTGCGATTTTTAGACTCCCCTGCAGAGTGGGTAGTAGCGGTGTTGTTTATACTGCATGGGCTAATTTTTGCTGAGCAATGATATATGCGACACCTGTAAAAAGTGCTTGTTCCGCCAAAGAGACAGCAACCCGCATGGATCAACGCATCCACCGAAATGATGTGGTGACACCTTCTGTATTGACCTGTTTAAAGAGTACATTTGATTGGTGTTTCCACATAGATCACACACATAGAATTATTGCCTGTCGAGTGGCTAGTGGCTTGCCACTCATCACTCTGCCCTCGCAACTCCAATTGCAATAGAGTCGGACTTGAGTAACGGGTTGGACAGACTGGTAGATAATCGTGTCCTCAGCTGTGTAACGCTTCTTTTTGTCCAATCCAAATGGCCCCTCGAAACAGGTCCATTTTGCATGCATGTATAGAACGTTACACTGTACTATAAAGCAAAATAATCGTCTGGGGGGTCCTTTCACGTGATAGCAAATCATTTATAGTTTGTACTCACGACCATAAGACAGACCAAATGTACATGTATGATATATCATAGCTTGTAACAATTTTCCCTGGAGCATAAATGATCATTTCCCTTTTATAAGTGTTTCTAAAACTAGGGGTTGACACCCCAAATGGAATTGCATGACTTGCACTAGGGTTACCAAAATGTTCAGGACTTTTTGATTTATCTTTTTGTATAAAATAACTTGTTCACCGTAATAATAATAATTTAATTCTTTATTTAGATTCTTATTGTATCAATACTTCATATCATGTGTAACTGAGTACCAGCATCACAAATTTAGTCATCCATCGTCAGCCAGTAATCCCTCTGCTCACATTTATTGTAAACACCCATTACGCCAGTCACACCTTCTTTAGCATCCAAAACAACATTTTGTTTTTAACCACCATAAAATCAAAATATTGGTCAAACCTAAATAATATTGGGAAAGCATTTTGTCCAGTGGTGTCCAGTATTATTTGAAGATTTAATAACATAATTAAAAATAATTTATCTCCTTTCCATTGATACTTCTATCCTGCATATGCCGTGTTAATGAAAGATTAAGATTTCAGAAGTGAACTCTAAATGATTACATTTAATATACAGATTAAAGTTTATGTATAATTTTTATTTTAATTGCATTAAATAGAGTTTTTATTTCGTTAATTACTTAAAATTTCTTTATCGTTATATTCAAAGAAAAGGTTTATTGCGGATGCTTATTACTGTTAAATAACTATCAACCTACACAATAATATACTACGAATAAAACACGTTAAGTATTCTAGCGTGTATAAACTGTAAATTTAGTGCATTGCTTATGGGGTCACACATAACTTTTGTACCAAAAAGTGGGTCATCACCCCGTAAAGTTTAAGATCTCCTGCCCTTTACCAACAGGATAACGGATGATTGCACGCTGCCAACATCCTATGTAAGCAGTGCGTGTGGGTGAGCGCGTGAGCTTGTACGTGTGTGCGTGCGAGCACACGTGCGTGTGTTTTTATTGATGACATGTCTTATATTTGTTTTCTATTTCTTGAGATCAACTTTTTCAATTAAATATTTTTTAAACATATTTCTTGTGAATCTTTACTACGTTATGTTTATCTCAATATCAGGCTAAAATATTTCAGGTTTTGAAAGCGTCCTTAGTCCACATATATATTTCTGTATATTTCATATTAGAAAAGATTTAAATTTTTTTCAGCTTATGAAAAACTATGCGTTTTTAGCATTCGTAATTGATATTTTAATTTGAACGTTTTTCGAGACTTCAATAAAACATAAAAATAAAGACGGAACAAAATTAACAATAAAAATATAAAAGAAATAATGTAAATTATGTAACAAATTAAATAAAAAAATACAAATTTTATTACTTAATGAAATTTCCCCATGGCAAGGGAAACTATATGTCTATCCAAAATACATATTTAGCACACAGGGTTTATTTTCCTTTTAAAATACTCTTCTAGAGAAATATGCTTTTAATATTTGTATCCTACAGTAAGTTGTTTAAAAGCAATTACAACCATTAAAAATTTTTAACCTGGTTTTGAACTTCATTTGATTTTCAAAGGAAGGCCAATCATAAAATATTTTGAGAGCGAAATATTAAACTGAATTTAACTTTTCAGTAAATACTATTGATTCACTGAGTGTAAATAATTCAAATCATTATCAAAAGTCAAAAACACCTGATACATAGTCCCGATTTTGGATATTAGTAAAACATATATATTACCTTTATTTTCTAGCTTTATTGTATAACTAGCTTTTACCCGCGGCTTCGCTCACGTTCAATATTTTTAAATAATTCTCAAAGTCATAATCATTATCATAAGAAAGTAAATAAAATAATATGATTATTTTTTACAGCTTGACAGGGACCATTAAAATTTAAATATTCTAAGAGTGAGCTTTTTTTTTTAAAAAATCTGAAAACAAACTTTATTATGATAATTAACAAAAAAAATCAATAACTTAAACTATTAATATTTTTAAAAGTTTAAGTACCTACGTTTAATAAATAATTCTTCTTGAAAAGAGGTCAAAATAGAATATTATTCAAGGTTACTACTGTATACTTTATTATATGTTCTTCCGTCAGGTACAAGTATGTGGAGTTTTCGGGCATTGGACACATGCGAACAGGCTACATATACGTAGTTGGTCATAAGAAAAGCATCACTTTTTCAAATGCACCCCTGCTACCTGCAATGTTTGCCCTTACGCTTTGTCAATAGTATCAGGAAAACTGAATTTGATTGGAAATCGATCTCGTTTGAATTGAAACGGTAGAATATTGGGGATAATTGGTATTCGAAATATGATAACACTTTCCTGACACTTGTTAAAATTGGGCCACCAAGTATATTCTGCTTCAATTCTGTGAACCGAAGCCTCTTTCAATTACATAACCGAGGTGCATCGAGATTTTGCATAAGCATAACTGGTACATTTAGTTTTAATTGAAGCTTATGTGAGGGCACACACCCGAGAGTTCAAGCGATGTGAATTATTTTGTTATGTATCCATGATTGATATTCGATTTAAATTCGCCCATGATTAAACTTTCGCCCATAAGCTTGATGAATTAATGCAGGCTGTTTTTAACTGCCGGTGTCACCCTCTGGATTACTGGGATAGTTTGTCGGAAACCACCAGCCAATAAAACTACTATTCCTTCCAGAATATCTATATGGTATTGTAAAGATTGAAGAGTCCGATTTAACGCGTCTATAGCTTTCTTGTGATACATCGTATTTTCATCCCACACTAAAAGCTTACATTGTCGAATAATCCTGCCTCGAGAGCTATTTTTGCTAAAATTGCAGATTGGTGAATCATCATGTGCAAGATTCAACATTAATTTTAAAACGGATTGTGTAGTATCACCATCGGTCAGTGGTGTTGCGGCTATACTGGAAGAAGCCACATCAACTACTATCTTCTGGTTTTTTCTTACGGACATTACTAATAAGTTTAGCCAAGACTTTTTCCATGTCCCTCCGGGGGCATCGAGAAAAAGAGTGTACCACTGCCGGATTCTGTTTGATGTAACAATTGATGAAAAACATGACTTTGCTCTGGAGTTATTTGAGGGATTATTTATGTTAATTGATGTTGCAATGTAATGGAATCATAGCCTTATTCTAAAGAAACTTCATTATCGAAATGATACCCATCTACTCGTCGTGGACTAATAATTCCCAAACCATTTAATTTCTTCCCGACCAATGTGACAAGCTTATTCAATTATTATTAGCGTTTCATTGTGGATTTGTTCGTTAAAAGGCATGTACTTCTAAATGTAATTTATTCATTAATTGCAAAATATCTTCCACCATGCACTCTATGTACTTATCCCAAAGGGTTTGAGTATTAGAAAGACCGCAAGATAATATAAGTGTTGCTCAGAGTTCTCTAATTTTACTTTGCGATTGACATTGTATGGCTTCCTCCATAGTAATACCTAGTATATGTTCATAATAGTATCTCCATGTAAAATATCTATGTTCAGTACAAGTGAAAAATTTAATACAATACATGGTCTTATATCGGAATGATTTTTTTCTTAAAAAAATAAATGCTTAGTATTAAATACTCGAGAAATCAAAAGTTTTCATGAAACCATCTTATCATTGAACTTTCAATATCACATAGTTTGCTAAATTTTATTGCATTTCTTTCTTTAAAAAATGGAAGAATAATTGTATTAAAAATCTCTACGATTGTTGGAATAGAAAATGTTTCAGCCAACTTGATGATATTTTTCAAAGTTTGAGTATGAAAATTAATAAGCGCTACGTAATAAACGTTTGACATTTAACAAAAAAAAACATTTAAAAATTACTTTTAGAAAATATGTTGAATTACACACTATCTTTCAGTTATTTATAGTAAATACGAGAAATTGTTTATTAAAATTTCTGGTGTTGACAAAATGCATAATCATGCGCCAACTTCGATTTGTGAAAGAATTTTTTAAATCGGTTTAGTGATTTAGGCGTGAAAGCATAACAAACATTCGTATTTATAATATTATAAGGATATCCACAACGAATGAACTTTATGCATATCAATGTATTGTATGGTTTTGTTTTTTTTATTGTCATTTTTAATTATTGATAAAGATACCGAGGAAAACCAAAATCATTTTAGAGAGAGCCAAGGATTTTGTGCAGTTCCGCCAATGAATGAAGCGTTCCTGATCCAGTTAAGTTTGAAAAATATTTGTCTTCCATTAAACTGACTATCTCATTATAATAAAACATTTTCTGCACACTTTTATTACATTACACATCTAGGTCAAAAGTAGAATTAGTAAGATTAAACTTATTTTTTAATTTCTTTTACATTCATTTTTGATGAAATTAAATAAATGTATTTAAAATGAGCTATTTCACAATAGTGTAGTTTGTTAATATGTAAAAGATTGAAATTTAATATGTAAGTACTAGAAATTTTCTCAATGCGATCACAATTTTAATGCAATATTTGAATAAAGAAAATTCTTTTTCTCATTTCACTAGTTCATGCACCGTATTGAGTAAAATTTTCAATCTCTTTGCTCGGCTTGAATTTGAACTCCCAAGTACCGTAAAATCCGGAGTACGACGTGGACTTTTAAGAAGACACAGTACGATTCAATTGACCAAAATTGGTCAAAAACTCAAATCAATTTTTTTAGTCTAAATTATTTTTATATACTTTTTACTAACTCACTAAATTTTCACACTCTAAGTTTAAAAAACGCAAAGTTGTGATAGCTTTTCAATAAAAGCAATGCTTATTTTCTTAAAATAATTGAATTCAGTGTTTATACATTTTTTAAGGAATTTTCAATACGCATTTATAAAAAGAAGCATTGTACGAATACTAATCTCACAAAACCCATACCAACTTTTGTTATACTTGCACCCAGGAACATTGAAAATAGCGACCCAAGAAGGAAGCATCGGATTGAAATGAAATTTAATACACATAGTGACACAGATGAGGGATTCACTTGATCTCAAAAGCAAGGCAATTAAACGAATACAGGGTGTGCAACGACACAAATACTGGGCAAATTCAATAGCGCGTTGGACCACCTCCAGCTGCAATACATTCCGCCACACGGTCCGGCATTGAGTTCATTAGACACCTTATGTTGTCCTGAGGCAGATGGGCCCCCAAATCTTGAACAGCCAACTCTAAATCATGTACAGAGTGACACGATGGCATCTGCCGTTTTAGCGGATCCCACACGGTCTCTACAGGAGACAAATCGGGGGAGCGTGCCGACCAAGGAAGAGTCTGAAAATGACGTAGGAAGTCATGAGCAACTCTTGCTGTATGCGGATTAGCATTATCTTGCTGGAAAATCGCCCCTGGGAGACGATTTAAGAAAGGTCCTTCATGCTGTCGAAGAATATCAACGTAACGTTGGTCCTTAAAGGTTCCACACAACACAATTAAAGTGAACCGGCTATCATAGGCTATGGCCCCCCCAGACCATTACACCAGCTTTGCGGGTAGTGTGACGTAGAACAGTGTGGGGGGAATTGTACCGCTCACCAGGGCACCTACACACCCATGCTCGGTTATCATGTGTCCCCAAAACAAACCGGCATTCATCACTAAACACAACATTTTGCCAATCTGTGACATTCCACATTGATCTGGCTTACAACCACTGTAGACGCAGTTGCCGATGTTCCGGTGTTAAAGGGAGTGCACGGAAAGGGCGCTTGGATTTAAAATTTGCTTCTGCAAGGTGTCTGCAAATTGTTCTTGGAACAATTGCCACGCCTACGCCTGCTCGTATCGTTGAACGAGTCACTGTGGGGTCCACAAGTGCTTGCCGCACGATCCTTCGATCCTCTCTCCTCGTGGTCTTCCTGGTCGCTCCAGACCCGGTTTTCCGCACGTTGGTACCTTCTCGTGTCCACTGCTCCCAACCATTTCTAACGGCACACTCCAAACGATCCACCTGGCCAGCAACACGGCGCGTCGACCAGCCAGCAGTTTTCATCCCGATGATCAGGCCTCTCTTAAACTCGCTTAATTGTGAGAAATGTCTTCTAGCACGTTTACCTGGCTTGTTTCGCTTACCAAAGTCTTCCTACAATCGGTGGGTAATCTTCATGTTTATGAATTTTCGAATTTGCGCTGGCTCATATAGCACCCTCTTCCTGATTGTACCGCCACCTCGGCGTGTATGAGCATGCTTATTGGCACAAAACTTGGATCATTTGCATATCACATTACGCTGTACTTATTTGCAAAGTTTCGCGATTGTACTCAGCTTCCTTCTTGGGTCGCTATTTTCAATGTTCCTGAGTGTATTTTGAAGTACTTGTAAATGAAATTCCATTTGTGTGCATAAAGTTTTGTTGGAGGAGAAAAAAAAAGAGAGTAGTATTTTAAAATCACTTCATAAATTTCAAGTTGCTCCCTTAAAGAATTAAATGGTTAACTTTTTATATTTTACCACAAAATCTGTTTTACATAGTACGTATACATATGAGACAAACAACACAATTTGAAAATCATTAAATTAAAATTTTTATGTAAATCGTACCATTAACAAAAAAAATAAGGTCGATATTTACAAGTACGCGTTATACGCAGGACATAAAACAACTTTGAAAATAAAAAAAAGATAACCTAAAATATTTGACTTCTACTATGCCAAATACTTATATATTTAAAAGAAATGACATACCTTATAAACTTTAAGAGAAGTATCTAGACGTATACTAGTTTTTCAAAAGCCTGGGATTATTCTTCCAGTAAATGAATTCAAAACATTAGAATACTGCATACGTATACTTCAAGTTTCTTTGTAAAAATGGAAGTGAGTGTTATACGGTGAATCTAATTAAAAATTGAAAAATGCTGCTTAAAAGTATAGTTTTGCTTTATACAGCACATTTCATATTAAAATTAAATCTTAGTAATTAGTTCCTCCCCCTCTTTTACCTTTATTCTTTGTGAAGTTTTTTCTAAATTCTCCTTTAAGTCAATATATAATGTATGTTCACCCCAACAAACAAACTAATTAACTGAACATAACTTAGTGGCGTGACAGTCTATACGGGCCAATGCCTGCTTGTCAAACTTAGTATACGCTACCATGGGCCCTGAGGTGTATGAGCATATGTTCCATTCCGATCATCAGTCTGACGTGAAACCCCCAGTGTTAAGTTCTCAAATAAGCTTAATACACATTTATCGACCCACTCAAAGCTGAATCAACCTTGCCTAGCCAAGGGTTTTGACGTGGCGTGGAAGCGCGATGTACTGAGCTTCAAAGGGACTCTAATTACATAAACTTAATTTACAACACTGGATAGGTCTAGGAGTTCCGAAATATTCATGTGATTAAATAAAAAAAATATTTCTATCTAAATACAAATCCATTATTTTAAATTAGAAGTATTTTCTAAATCCAAAATTATTTTTAAAACATATGTTTACATTTTAGAAGTAATTTTTTCGTTATGATTGGCTAAAATTCTTCAAATTAATTTCACTCTAGAAGAAGCATGAAACTCTATTTACATAGAGCCCGTTACATTTAAGATACGTTAAATAATAAGCATGCCATCCAGCTGGATTCTCATTGTTTATTTCCTCGCCAAACCAATATAATATACACGAGGATCATGTTTAATAGAAATATGTGTTAGTGGTTCCATCATGTAACACTACTGCGAAGCACCACGCAAAGGTAGCATTATGGATTTAGAGTGTCAGGATCTATGGGAGGGGTACTCAATCTTTTTTCCCGGCCACATAAATATGACACAGTGTTTCTCAAACTGTGGGGTGCGCCCTCTTGGGGGGGGGGCGTGATAACTCTATGAGGGGGGTGCGAGTCTGTTGAAAAGTCGAAAATAAAATACTATTTAAAAAAATATTGACTTAAGGTAAACAAAATACTTTCTAATATAATAAAATGCAAAATACACTTTTGCACTGATGTAATACACTTATAAATGTATCAGTACTGCAAAATGTATTTTATATTTAATTTAACAATACTAAGTTAAGAACAAGTTTGATAATTATCAGTGACCCCCCATGGGCTTGTATTAACACTTATCTTGATTTTGTATGGTTTATAGCTAATCCCTTACCTGCAGATTAAAAGTTATACGATTCGCTTCCCAGTGCCACCGTTTACCATGTAGACGTGCGTATTTCGATGTTTTTTGGGGGGGAGGTGAAAAGGAATAATTAAGCCAATCTCTGAATTAAGAAAATTCTTCGCAAGCACTGCCATGGTCCTTTTATTGCATTCCAAAGCCTTCGGAATAATTTTATGGATAACAGTGCACAGAAAAAATCGTACTTTGGAAACACGTATATATACGTCCAAAAAATTAAAGTTTTGGATGAGAGAGACGCTTATATACGTCAGTTGCATGTAAAAGGTTAAAGTCGCGTTGTAGCTTTAGTGTGAAAGTATAGTATTAATGAATTCAAATCATGTTATTATATGGTTGAGGGCGCGATGAAAATGATGATTGAATATTGGGTAGCGAATATTGAAAGTTTGAGAAGCACTGATATGACAGGTATTTCACGCGGGCAACAGCATTGGACAAAACAAAATTGATCAAAATATTAAAACACTCATTTTCAGTTTTTAAAAAAGATATTTACCTTTATGCCTTTTTTAATGAGTAACGGGGTAGTTTCGATTTCCTTTAATCCATGACTGAAACTCTTGTTCATATTCTACTATTTCTTTATCTCTTCATTGTGACAGGCAGTCCAACATTTGTCAGCCCCGGCTTGCTAGTGGACATTTTAAAAGTCTCAATTTTTCTGGAGCCAATAAGATGTTTCCTATTTGCCAAGAATTCCAGCTAGAACAGGCTTCACCTCAGCACATCTTGAACTGACTTGGACTGGACTGATAAGATATTCATAAGAGTCTACTTCCAGTGTCGGACCTCGTAAATGTCAAATGTCACAGACAGGAGATTTGTATATATATTGGGTTGTTCGGAAAGTAATTTCGCTTTTTTTTTGGAAATGAAAGACAGTTTTCGCATAATAAACAAATACTTTATTAAATTATATACTGGCCGTTATGGTCCAACACCGTTTGCCATCTTTCTGGTAGTAGCATAAATCCACGCTCATAAAATGTTTGGTCTTTGCTGGCAAAAAACTGATCGAGGTGGTTTTTGACCTCATTTGAGGTCAAAGTTTTATCTTCTAAAAAATTTTGTAGTGACCGGAACAAATAATAATCCGATGGTGCCAAGTCTGAAGAATATGGTGGGTGTGGCATTGTACCCCATTCAAGCTCCAAAAGCTTTTGGCGAGTGACCAAACTCGTGAGAGGTCTCGCATTGTCTTGGTGAAACACTACACATTTCATGTTGATTAGTTCTGATCTTTTCTGTTGAAGTGCAACATTCAATTTGTCCAGCTGATGATAGTAGACTTCCGATTTAATGGTTGTGTAATCCGGTAAAATCTAAAAAAACGATTCCCTTAAAATCCCACCAAACAGACAGCATACCCTTTATTTTGGTGAATATCGGCTTTGGAAATGGTTTCAGCCGGTTCATCTTTTTTGCTCCATTACCTTTTTCGTCCCCAGTGATGATGCGCTTCAAAAACGGATCATTTTCCTGACGTTTCAGAAACGAATCGCAGACGTCAAAGCGGCGACACAGATTTCTCTCTGTGAGAACATGGGAAACCCATACATCGAGCTTCGAAGATAATCCCAGGCCTTTCAAGTGGTCATAAACTGTTGAATTTGATAAATTTAACCTCAATCCGATCTCACGTCTTGTTATTCGCCGGTTCGCCTCAACTAATGCCTTTATAACGTCTTTATCAGCTTCAACCGGCCTTTTCAAACGTGGTGCATCTTCGACATCAAAATTGGCGGATCGAAATTTAGCGAACCAGTTCTGGCACTGGCGTACTGTCAACCCACCTTCTCCATACACATCGTCCAATTTCTTTCTGGGTTGAACAGTATTTTTACCCTTTCTGTAGTAAAACAGTAAGATATGTCGAAAATGCTGCTTATCACTCTCCATATTTAAAAGGGCACCAACCAAAAACTACATCGTAGAATTAATTGGAATGTTTCACACACAAGCCTTGCTATATGAGCTCTCAAAACATATAAAAATTATACGGTTTAAATGTGAAGTTGGGTGCAAAAAAGTATAATTAAATCCTCTGTCGAGAAAAAACGAAATTACTTTCCGAACTACCCAATATAACAACACATTCTACGATAAAAAAAGCAAATTGATAGATTTGATTGATTGATAGAATCCCCCACTAAATTTTTAGTACATTATTCTTAAATAATTGAATTTTTAATACAATGGGCCATCACCGGGCCACTCAGAAAAGGCCACCATGTCGCATGTTGAGTATCACTGATCTATGGTAACCAATCACTTCTGGTCTATATTGTCGATATAATGATATATGGAGGATGCGACGAGGTCTATAATTACACGAAATTTGCTCGAAAAGTATTAAAACTGTAGTTATTTAAGACACACCCTAATTTTCCTTAAAATAGTCATCTTAGAAATTCCCATAATTCTAGCAATTGCTGGAAATACTTCTGGAAGTAATTATTTGGAGCTCTTCTCTCCGCACAATAACAATGTATTGAATGCAATAATAATGTACTATGACGCTAAAGTTACAATAAGACTTTAATTATAAACCGTACAAATTATCAATATAAATATTAATTTTGTGTAAATAATTTTATGTATGACAAGCCTATGGAAGTCACAAGAAATTATTAAACCAGTTCTTAACTTCGTATTGATAAATTAATTATCACAAATACTTAGTACTTGATACTAAATAATATCAAATACTGATACATTTATTACTGTGAAATCTAGCGTATTAAGCCCCTCTATACTTTTAAGCTGATTGTCGAAGGAGTAGCATTTTGAATGCACTAAGGTTTCGAAAAACACAAACTGAGAAAAACCAGTTTAAAGTTTATAATTCTGAAAAAAAATATTATAAGCTTAATTAAAATTAAAATACCACTTTAAGATATTATTTATACGATTTTCTTTAAAATAATTGCATTTTCATATTTTTTCAACCCACACATTTTTTATAAATGATCAACTTTTAGAGAGTACTAATTGCACAAGAAAATACAAGAAAAAAGTTAATTTTTTGTTCCTGTCACGACAGAAATTTTAGCTGTTTTTCTTCTTATAACATTAAAGTTTTACATTTGTATGAAAAATATATCAGGAATAAGAACTGAAATTATAAAATTTTTAATATAAAATGCCTTAATTTAAAAATTTTACATGCACACATTTCACAAAGAAAAAAAAAGGATTGTATGCAATGCCTCGGAAATATTCTGCTTTATATACTGCACATTCTTTTTTAATGTTATTATTTCTCTTTATAAATTAGATTTTTTTTATCAAATTGCTTTTTTTAGCTTTTTTTCTAAAAGGGATGTGGCTGAATCGCCTAATTTGTTTTCAAATGAAGTTTTATTCAACTTCTAACTTTCCGACATGCACAAATGATATATCAATCAAAAGATAATAATGCAAAGAATAAGATTAAATGAAAATAAAAAAACGATAGGTTTGTGATTTTAGGGGTACCATTTTTTCTTAATGTATCCACCGTATAGTAAGACCTGACACCAGGCGATTACCACCTTTTTCTCTCATTGCCAAACTTCCTGAGTGATGAGAGATTGGGATCAAGAGAAGATTATGAAAATCGATATTACAATGGTTTTTCATCAATAAGGGGCAATACTTCTATGAGAGAGGCATTATGAAGCTATCTTTAAAATGGCAACAAAATATACAGTAAAACGGTGCATGTTTGAAGCAAATCGGACAATCGGAAGCATGTTAAATAAAGTCTTGATTTTCATGCAAAAATAATGGATTTCTTTTTCTCCAACCTAATATATAGAAATCTAATTATTTTATTTTAATCTCTTGTTTTTACTGTTACTGCTATTATTTTTTTACTCGGCGTAAGACGTGCACCCTTAAATTTCGATTGTATTTTTTGCGTTAAAAGTGCAGTTTATAGGCTGCACTTTTCCGTATATTATATCAGTGTCAATGTATCATAATGTATTTTGTTTTGCTTCTTTTCAGTAAATTATTATTTTAAGGAATCTTTTGTTTTCGATTATTTGATATGCTCGAGCCCCTCACGTAGGGATATCATGCCTCCTCTATAGGGCACTCCCCACAGTTTGAGAAACGCTAGATTACTGTGTTTCACCAAGAAAATCTCAATATGATATGAAGAATGGAAAGGTGCTTGAGTAAGCAAATTCGGAGCGAGTTCTAAGGACACGTTCTACAGGCTTAAACAACTACTAAGCTTAATTTAAAATAAGATAAATATAATTAACTTAATTTTCCCAAATTGTCTATTGATTTATGCAAATGCTCAATGCTCTGGAAATTTATAAATCTGTATTGCAAATGTAAATATTTTTCACAATTCTTTTTTCTATGATTTTTGAAGTGTAAATTAATAATGGTGTTGTCAATAGTATACTTTTAACTGGTATGATATCAATGTCTTAATATTAAACAAATTTTTATGTTACAAGGAAACATAATGCATATTATGTTTGCCCAATAAAGATATTTGTTCCAAAAAAGGTAGAATTTAAATAAATTGTTTCACTTTAAGAGTTAACTAACATCACGGAATTTAAAAATTACCTCCACCCAAGTAATGGTAAACTCTTCAAAAGATAAGTTTATTTATGTATCGCCTTCTCTGTATATTCGTTGTTTGGAAATTCTTAATGCTATAATATTAGAAAAAGTTATACTCTATGGAAAAAATGCTAATGCTTTTGAGAAATAATATGTCTCTTTTGAGGAATACAAAAGCATAAATGTTACCGGAAGTTTCTTAAACCTACAAGGAGGTTATTTAGAAACTTATGGAGTCACTTCTGGCGAAGAATTACCAGACTCCCTGGGGATACCTTAAAAGTCTAAGAGATAACAGTTACTGTTCTTTTTTACGATCAGTCTCTGTATTTGATTTTCGCTACTCTTCGTAGAAATCCCTGTAGGATTGCTCTAAGTTTTATCATTTGAGTAAAAGACTCAGATTCATCTTTCAAATGTGTGTCGTGCAAAAAAATATCTTAGTTGTGAAGAGCTTCCAGAATTAAATTTCAAACACTATTTCCTATTTTTATTATATAGAAATGCCTCTACATAGGAAAAAATGTTATACGTTTTTTCAATCGAAGAAAATTTAGTTCAGGGTGAAAAAGAAATAATTCAAATTAAATATTTACTTCATGTATTTAACTTCGTATGGAAGATTGTCATAGGCACTGCATAACTCTAAATTTATTTCAAGAATCCTTATAGTATTTAAATGATTTAACCAACTCTTAACGAGAAAGTGAAAAAATTAATAATAAAGAAACTCCAAAAATCAAAATATAAATGCATCTTCAGTACTCCATATGACATGAATATGAATAGAAAGACAAAACTTTAACAGCAACATAAACATTAACAAATAATAGTCAAGTATAAACAGGTAGCAAATATATCTATTTACATATAGTCATACACATCTTCCAATAATTCTCAACAGAAAATGTTTCTCAAATTAGAAGAATATTTCCACCAATAAAAAGGTTCATGTTCAGAAAAAAAGAGAATTGTACATATATAGAATATCCTTACTAATATTATAAACGGGAAAATTTGTGTGGATGTTTGGTACTCTTTCACGCAAACACACAACTCAATTGATTTTAATGAAACTATACAAGTATATAGCTTATACAACAGAATAACACATACTCTATAATTTATGAAGATATTGTGTGAAGTGTCCAAAATATAACGATAATTGTCAAAAAAATAGGAAAATATTATGCATCTGCAAAAAAGCCCATGGCAGCCCGTGACATATATCTATATTTTATGTGTAAAGCAAAAGTTTGCATTTTGTTTTGTCTACGCCAGGAACCAGGAATTGCGAAAGCTAGAACAGACAGTGTATGAGGCTGATTACAATTTTCACATAAAGTAAAAGCAACAAAACGTAATATTAACGTTTTGCATTTCCAGATATAAATTATTTATGCTATTTTAAGCATTCATTACACAAAATTTGTAACAATGTGTTACTTTTGCAGAGAAGAGATCAGCTTAGGAAGGTGTCTTCAAAAATCGATCCACAAGATAGTTACGGGGAGTGAAATTAGCTAAAGGTTCATTTCAGTATAATGAGAAATGTGCACTTTAATTGCATGAAATATTTCAAACATATACTTATAACAGATTTTGAGAAAAGATACATCGAAAAAAGCCAATTTAACATTGTCAGTATATATACAGAAAGAGGTTTCCAACTCCCCTTAAGTATCTTATGTTTTTTTATGTTAATGGAGACCTTAGAAAACGATTTGATTATTTATTTTAAGTGAACAGTGTGTATAATTAATTTTAGTGGGATATTTTAATCAATTAGCTCTAACGGATTAAATTTCGCAAAGTTGAGTATTTTGTCTATGTATATTCCTCAATTTTTAATGTAGTGATCAAAAAAATATTTTGCTTGAAAAAACTGCAGTAAATCATAATGCGGTCTACAGGGTAAACGTGCATTGTTCCCCTAAACGGCGGAAACTAGAATCGAACTCGTAACAAGGCCAACCGCGACCCAGTACCTTGAACACTCGGCTACCGCGGCCACTGTATTTTTTGGAAGTGTAGAAAAAGTACCTACTAAGAATTATTCTGCGAAAGCATAAGTCAAATCTTTCCCAAAGCTCAAATAAAGCTCGATCTATAAAAGTAGCTGTACATTTGCCAATTTTACTCTATCACCAACATTTCGATATGTTTTTCTTTGAATCGTCATTATAGTTTAAGAAACGGCGTTGCTTGCAAATATTACAATTTTAACATAAAATAAATAAAACAGAAAGTAATATTAATGTATTACACTTTCAGATATAAATTACTTATACTATTTTAAGCGTACATTGCACAAAATGTATAACAATGTGTTACTTTTGCAGAGCAGAGATCAACTTGGGAAGATGTTTTCAAAAATCAACCTACAAGAGAGTAACGGGGAGTTATAAAAAAAATTATTTTTATCAGCTAATAGATCTACACACTTAAATTTTAACAAACATGTTTTTTTTTATTCAGCTGAGATATGTAAAATGCTTTTTTTGTTTAATTTGCAACTCACGGAAAATTAAAAACTCCTTTATCCTTCAATCTGTTTTGTTTATTTTTTCAATTAACCCGTGCGAAGAACGGATATAACAGCTATTGTGAGTGCCCCCAAATGTTATGTTGATGTTGGTTCGTTAGCTAGTAATCTCTAAAAGCTAAGAAATAAAACTGTTTATTTTAGAAGTAACAAAGAAAAATGTTATTTTAACAGCAACTAATACAAATAATGTATTAAAATATTTAAGTGCGTGTCGTTGCCAAAATAGCTTAAGTTTGTCGTAAGTATTTTGACGTATCGGCTGCGTCTCTCTCTAGTGATTGAGACGAACGAAGAAGGCTAGTTACTTGCAAGGACACATGCAGTGGAGCTCTCCCTGCTTCATATATATATTTCAATCAAATGTGAAAGTTAATCTTGATAACTTTTGATATAACTAACACATGAAAATTGTACACATATCGCAAAAACGCTATTTGATTTTCTTTTCTGTGTATGTTACACTTGCGAGGATTAGGTGACCCCCTACAGTGGACTCTTCAAAATCAAACTTTCTTAGGAACTAATTTGATATCTGGGTAATTGCGCCAAGCGTTGCTTGGCGGAATAAGATCGCTCCGAGCAACGTTTGGTGTAGTTGAAATGAAATCCAATATGGTGGTCTAACGGTAATTGGATACACAATAACTTTAAGGAATTGTTTTGAATTACATTGAAATGTATTTCAAATAAAGGATATAAGAATATATTGAAAATAACCTAGATCAATTAATAAATAATGAATATCAATAACATGTAATAAAAAGTAGCATGTAGTAATAATAGTATTATAAGCTGCATATAATAACCTTACAATATTATTTTATCGTAATTATATATAATATTCATATAGTACGATTTAATAACAGTTATTAGAAATAATAACCATATAATATAAATTATTAGTAATTATATAAAATAATCGTTGAATTGTAAAAAAAAATAAAAAATAAGATTACTCGTATTACATAATTATAAATAAATAACATAAGAATAGCTATAAATAAACAACAAAAATAGTTATAAATAGCATAATTATAAATAAATAACAATATTAATTATAAATAAATAACAAAATATGGAATATTTATAAATAAATGTTAAAAGAAACAATTATAAATAATGGATATATGAATATTACACATAGTAATAATTACATTTTGTATTGCATTATGGATAAAATAATTACATAATGCATGTTAAAATTAATTAAGAATTCTAATTACAAAGTAGTGAAACCTTGCAATATGAAATTTGCGAATTGCATCGAACAAAGAACGTAAAAAAACATTTGTAAAACGTAAAATAAAACGAAAGTAAACGATTTATGGCGATAGTTAAAAGCACAACACTTATTTTTCTAAGAAAAAAATATTCTAGTACTCACTCATTTTAGAAATATCCATATTCGAAGATAGCACAAAATTAAACAGAAGATGCAAACACTAGAAAAATTACACTGAATATGGTTAAATTTTTACGGAAATTAGAAATTTTTATTAAAACCCTTTTATTAAATTAAAAGGATTACAGCGGTAAAAAAACCCCAATAAAAGGTATTTCTAATATAAGTTATCCCCATGGCAACCACATCGACAGTTGATAAAAATATTAAGGTAACCATATTGTAATGTTATCGCCCATCTTGGCGAACATAAACAACAACTTGGCGCTATTACCTCTGATATCAAACTAGCACCCTTTCGTATTACCAATACATTTTTTTTTTCAAATTTGCAGAACATGTGTAATGTGTTAACACATACATCAATGAACAAAATTTAGAGAAATATCTTCATTGTTTTTCTGAGACATTGGAATTTTTCATTTTAATTAAACTTTGTAATAGAATAGACAAAAATAGATGGATACACAAACACATAGATAAATAGTTAAATACTTAAATATTGATCAAAGTCCGGTATTTGCTTTACTTGACTAATACAAGGAGTGTCCGGAAACTATGTATCGTTTAATTCTACTTCCAACCCCAGCTACAGTATCGCAATTCAACGCTTGCGCATAATTGTCTCTGATTTATTGCCATTCCAATTAACGCCTCTAAAGCAACAATGCTTCTTGTAAACACTTGTTAGTCAGCGTTCAAAAAGTTTAAGACGATTACCAATCCCGCTGACTGTGAAGAATGTCCTTTAATCCTTTTTTGAAGGCAAGGAACGTTTAGCGAGTTGAAATTCATCTTAAACATCTGGAAATTTATAATAAAAATTTAATAATTGTGATGGAATGATGAGATAATGGGATCAACAATTCAATGATGGGTGTACAAATGCTCTTAACGAAGCTACGGCATTGCCGGTCTTCTGTCGTCAATTGTGGTTTGGTTGAAACATTGGATGAGGAAATTCGTAATAACAGGCGGTTCACAATAAGATAGCATTATGATGAGTTTTCACAAACTATGGTCAGCGCAGAGGTTCTATACACTGGTGTGGTGGCATCTTTCTTTGAAGATGGTTGATATAAGTTAGTTTCTCAATAGAAATATTTCTGAACAATTGAAGTAACTATACAAAAAAAAATTACTTCCAATATGCTATTTCATGTAAAATTAAATTTTGTTTAAAAAAAAAAGATGTTTTTTATGCGCCTTTTACCAACACCGTCCTTAGTGTTTGGAGACGTCTCTTATCTGTATAAATTAGGAAGAACGTTAATACTATAAAATAGCCTTAATTTTATTGTAAGGAATAAACATATAATTTAAAACAAATAAATAGGGAAAATAGAAATTAAACTTTATTTTTTTACTTCCTCATTGTGAATCTAGTTACATTCTGATTGCAATGTGACAAAAAAAGTGTTTTACCGCCCCTAAGGTATGAAAAAAGTGCATCAGAAATATTTAAATAGCCATATTGATCATGAATTAGACTTATTAACTATTTTGAAAATTATAATTTCAATTATTTGATTTTGCTTTCAATGAAATGTACATTTTTGACTGAGGGTTTTCATGAATATTTACTTAACAGCATACTTTACGTTCTGAACACTTTGACAATGACAATCTGTCACATTTAAAGTGTAAATTGATTGATTGAATATTAACGTCGCACTGTTCAGCTACACGAGGGCTTTTGGTGACGGACCACGTAATTTTGAACCATGGTCAAGTGACGTGGACGACACCTGAGTTGGCACCACTCTCTTCTAACTACCACACCATAACAACGGGAGGACGTTTCAGCTCTCGACATATTTAATATGCATCGTTGCCCTACATGGTGGGTCTTTAGCGGTACTGGGCTCGAACTCGTGACAAGGCAAGCCAAGGTCCCATACCTATACCACTCGGCTACCGCGACCACATTTAAAGTGTAGAACAAATCTTTAAACTCTTTTAGATATCTCTGATAAAAATTTGCATTTTTAGAAGCATTGCTTGTAAGTTGTTTCTCAGTTACAGCGAATTTATTTTTTCTCCATCCAAATTTTTTTTACGAGCTATATTTTAATTTCGAGTGTGGAAAAAAATAGTTTCAAAACATTTTGAAAAGTTTAATGATTGCTATCTTCAAGAATTCTGCGGATATTTTCAGAAAACAAATTCCATGGATTTGAGGAAACTGCATATACGCAATCTTGAAGCGTCAATTGGGAGTCATTATTTATTTTTAATGTCAATACTCGAATAATCAACTGTGTTCAAATGATTGTAAGCATAGTTTCTACATATGTATATATACATATACAAAATTAAGAAATTGAATATTATGAATATTTATATAAAAAATTATTATATTAAACCTAATCTATTAATTTTGCCACCAAAAAATTATGTAAATAGTCTAAATCGAATAAGTAAGGGTACACGTGCAAGAGCCAGTTTACGCGTAGAAAACGGATGAAGTGCAAAATGGGTTTCTTTTGGTTTGTGGGTTCGTAATTTACTACGAAACTTATCGTGATTCTCAAGAGTTGGGTATATTTTATAAGACATGAAGTAGAGTGAGCAGCTTTGAAAATATGAATGAAGCAATGAGATGGTAGATTGGAGGCCTGTTAATCTCAAAGATAGGCGTCTACAAAGTTTAATGTAAAGCGCAGTATGACTTGCTGTTTGCGGAAATAGTCTTAAGATAATGGATTTATATCGAGATAATCAGGGCAAACTTGAAGAAAAATCCATTATTAGCACTTTCAGTGCAGCTAAACATGTGAAAATGTGAGATGAATGCTGCCACTTAAACCAGATTTTCACTGTCTGTAGTAATCCGAAAGTTTCATTCGAAAAGGCAGAGAGTGAAAAGATCCATTACTGCGTCTCTTTGAGGGCAGTGCACAAGTAAGCACGTTCAACAAGGTGTAGACTCAATGTGACTTTAACTGGATTTCGGTGGTTTACCGTACTTTTTGACAAATGACTCAAAATTCAACCTGGACACTGATTATCGACTCACCTATATTTTGAGAGAGTCTGGGGGTGGGGTCTTGTGTTTGGTTAAATCTCACTGACAGTTATGATACATAGAGATGAGACACGCGTTACTTTTGATTTTGCAGTGTTCCAGTTATTCCCCTGGTATTCTGTTTATGGACGGCAGCGCTTTCCACATACGATGCAAGGGGACAACTCTAAATTAGAAAAAAAGGATATTAGTCACATGCTTAGATTACCAAATATTCTGACCTTTGCCCAATTAAACCTGTTTGGGGAGCTCTTTAGGAAGAGATATTCTCTCACATTCACATCCAAGAACCTTTCCGGAATTTGAAACTGTCTTACTGCAATGTTGGGATCGATTACCACAGAGATTCCTCAATTAAGTATTTTACATTATATTATCATTCATGCAGTCTGTATGGGTGTGAGAGATCATACCGAATATTATACTAACAATATAGATTCGGACATTCACATCCGCTATGAGATTTTTTTATTACTCATGCGCACACAAGTGCTTTAATTGTATAACTGTTTCTCAGTTATGAATGCATGACCATGCCAAATTTCATTGAACTCTGTCTGTTTCATTCATTTTTAAATTCTACATACTGTGCAAATTATCTAAATTTTGCAAGCGAGTATAAACATTAACACATATTCCAGAACTATGGTCTCCTAACACATGCCCAGCTATTCCAATCTCATATGGTTAGGGCATATTTTTAGATCATGTATTGGGTTTAAACACGTTAAATTTGTCGGATTTCAAAGTTCTTATGATATGACTGTATATATCAATATTTTTTACTCGTCACTTATTGGTAGTAAAGGATAGATGTCACTTATATCCCTATATTTACTTCTCGGGCGACGTTGATCATGTGCATACTAATCCATATTTAGCATAGATTGTTATATTTACATGGTTTTATAAAATGTGGTGTGTCATCAAGTTTTATTTAAAATATATATTTAATGTATATTTTCACAAAAATTTCTATATTTACAAAATCTAATAATAAAATATTCTTTATAATTTATTTTCATCAATGTTGCGCTCCAACTTCGTAACCCATCATAATTTATTGCGATACTAGCTGTTATACCCGTTGTTCTCACGGGGGAATTCAAGCATTAAACAATACGGATTGAAGGAAAAATAAGTTTTTAATGAGTTAATTTTACGTGAATTGCAAATATTAAACAATAAAAAAGCTTTTTGCATATATCAGCTGAACAAAATAACCCTGATTGTTAAATTTTAAGTCTGTAGAACTGAAAGCTGATATATAAACAGGATTTTTATATCTATAATTCCCCGTAACTCTCTTGTGGGTCAATTTCTGAAAACACCTTCCTAAGCTGATCTTTGCTCAGCAAAAGTAGCCCATTGTTACAAATTTTGTGTAATGAACGCTTAAAATAGTATAAATAATTTATATCTGGAAGTGTAATACGTTAATATTACTTTTCGTTGTATTTATTTTATGTTAAAATTGTAATCTACCTCACACTCCGCCTATTCAAGCTTTCACAGTTCCGGCGCCTGGCGTAGAAAAACGAAATGAAAAGTTTTGCTTCACACATAAATGATAAATGTATACTGTAACGTGATTTTTTGCAAACGGCAGAATTTTTCCTACTTTCTTGACAATTATCGTTATATTTTGGACACTTTACACAATATATTTATAAATTACAGCCCAAGTGTTACTCTTATGTATAAGCTATATTATTGAAAAGTTTCATTAAAATCCTTACAGTTGTTTTTGCGTGAAAGAGTACCAAACAACCACTCAAACTTTCCCGTTTATAATATTAGTATGGATTTAGCAACTTTTGGCTCAACTTCATTCGCTAGAAAAAACAAGAAGCAATTTTTAATGACACTCCTAAATGACAGCTGTTTTTAAATTATCACGGAAAATGTCTCTTCTTAAATGGTTTAAAAATATAAGTTCAACTTAAATAATGGATGTACAGATCGAATGAGAACCATTCCTAAAAAATTGTGTTGACATTTTATATGATAGCTCTTTATTAATTTTTATCCAAAAAAGTTCAGTCAATGGATGAAATTTAAGAATTTAAATTTCCCTAAAAACGATAGAAATCTCTGAAAATAATCTTATCAAAAAAGAGCTCAATTACAGCAATGTTTTTCAAGAGGTACACAGAAACTTCAAAAGTTCGACAATATGAATTTAATAATAAAAATTAAATAGTGTTCAAAAAATTTCGGAAACTCATATCAAAAGATGAATATTTTCTGGACATCATAATGCAAGGCTGTACAGTACAAACCTCAAATATAAGATTTTTTTTTTTTCATTTTGCATTTTTGTGACTCATCATTGGGAAGCTTGCCACAAAATTTCAGATCTTTTAACAAATTATTTTTTAAGATATTTGACGTTTTCTGATCTGTGGTATTCGTTTCGGTTTCTTTTGAAAACATTTTTCTACTCTTAATTTGAACTAATTAAAATATTTTCAAGCACAATCATTTCTTTTAGCGTGAAATGTGTGTTTATTAGTTTCAAATTTCATTATTAAAATAATTTCCACTGATTAAGTTTTGAGTCTTCATAACTAAATAATTAAGATTGATATCAAAGCAAATTTATACTTTAAAAATAGTTTGTTTAACTTAGAAGCATTATGATTATTTTTTCCTGTTAAAAAAAGTCATAGCCAAAACTTCAAGTTCCTGTGAGAATCAATATTTCGATGAGATGGAAAACTATTAAAATGATGTATCAAAAAATTAGTCCTTTGCTGATAGTATAATTAAGACTTCCAGTATAATTATTTAGAATTGAAGAATTGCTAATGAAACTGAAAATTTCCTTGATGTAGCAAACTACATTATACTAAATATATAGTAATGCTATATTTTTGTAATTTAAAGTCCCAAAATAACAGCTAAAACTTCCTAAAATGCTCTAATTTAAAACTGAAAGATATTAAATTTTACTGACAAACTTGGCTATTTTTATAGCTTAAGTTAGTATTATTATTATTGTGTATACATTAATGTTTTTAATTTCAGAACTTTTGTGAAAATATTAGGTTAAGGTTAAGGCTTAACCGTTAAGCTGAATAAATTGTTGTCGTAACAAAGACTATCAATATTATGCAAAACTATATTTTGAATTAAAAAATTATTTTCAGTCAGATTTAATTAACATAGTGTTTCAATGTCGAATATACATTAAAAAACAGCATATTGAAAAGTGATATTTTTAGTTATAGCTTTATTTTTCTTTTGGGACAAATAAACAGTTCTGAATTTTTTTTCGATTCTTGGCTAAAAACAATTGTTATCTGAAAATACTCCTCTTTTTCTCTGTAATCCATCAAAGTTTTCCTTAAATACCATAAAACTGTTTTACATAGCGCAATAGAGAAATACATTATTTTTAAAAGAAATAAACACATAAGAGATGGGGGGTATTATAAGCTTTTGTTTTATGCTTTTACAATCTTTGAGATTTTTTCAAACTTTTAACTTTGAAGGCATAAATGTTTTCTAATCACTAAGGCTTTTTTCCTGTTCGATACAGCATTGAAATTTTTTGTGTATACTCCTAAACAAATGTTCTATAAGAGTTAGCATGGATTTTGGACTGAATTCTCTAATTATTTTTTTTAAAAAATGCTAGTTATTATTTTAAAAAAATGTATTTTTTCCAGGTTAAGCAAGAAAAATAACTTTTAAAAATCAAAAAAGGAGTAGATTTTCAAATTCGTACAAACTATTGTTTGCAATAATCTAAGAAACATAAATCACTTGGAATGACAAACATTTTAAAAAGTGACAATTTTATAAGAGTTTGAAAACAGTTCAAAAATCCTTAATTTTTTAAAGATATAAAATAATGGCTGGTCATACTGGCGTTTACTTACAAAATCAACTTAATATAATCTACAAAAAAAACAAATTATTTTTACTGTTACTGTTTCCATTTTTTTTCGAAAAACGGTACTGCGTACCCATAATGAGAATAAATATACTAACCGCAAAATTTCTTTCAATTAAGTTAGTGAACTTAAAAAGGTAACCTTAAGGGCAGTCGGAAAGGTAAAATTTGATTTTTTTGACAATTTGAGATTTTTACATTTCCACATAGTACAGATTTTAACCTTTCTAAAAATACCTTACTTTAACCTCTAGGGTAAGTAGAAGCCCTAAAAACCTATTTTTAAATAATCGTTGAAACTGGGCCACGCCCATTTGACAAGCGTAAAAGTAAACAAAGTTTTTTGTTTTGGCTTAAAAGTTGAGCGTCTGGTATAAATCAAAACATTTATCTTTTATTGTATAAATTGAGCCTTTTATTATTTTAATTCCTAACCCATTTGAAACTTCACTGTATTTTTAACGGTCAAATCAGTGTTTGCTTACACTTTCAAAACTGCGCTATAATTTTTGAACTCGCAAGTATTCTTTAACATTATTAAGCTTAAACTTTCAAAAAAATTGCTATAATATATCGACTTTACCATGCCTAGAGCATCGACTAAAGTATTTAAGAAACGAAGAGGAGTTTTTAATAAAGGAAGATGTAATAAAAGTAATGATTGTTGTGGTGAAAGCAATTCTACTGTTCCAAAGAACTCTGCTGATGAAAAGAATTCTGCTGATGGTGCAAAGCTTTGTACTAATGAAACTGAACCATCTGCCAGTGAGAGAAAAATTGTAAACATGGATATTTCATATTCGGATGAGACTTTTTCTGGTTTCAGAAATGTTATTGTGGACATTAACCTTTTAGCTTGTGTGTTTTTTGAAGCTGTAAAATGTATAAAGTGTGAAAAAACAGGACTCAGGTTGCACCTCAGTGAAAGTAACTGTGGTGAAGCTGTGAAGTTTCAATTAAAATGTCCTTGTAAATATAACTATACTTTTTTAACTCCAAGAAATGCGATAGTTCTGAGAATTACGAACTGAATACCCGGCTAGTGTATGCTATGCGATGCATAGGTAAAGGTGCTGAGTCTGCTAGGATGTTTTGCGGTATCATGAATCTTCCCCGCCACCCACAAAATTCTCAAAGTACAACCACATTTTACTGCAGGCAACAAGAGAAACCTGTGAACACAGTATGGCAGAAGCTGTTCGTGAAGCCGTTGATGAAAAATGATGGAAAAAGGGACCTTGCTGTTGCTGTTGATGGTAGCTGGCAGAAGCGTTGTTTTTCTTCGAAGAATGGCTTGGTGACAGTCACAAGTGTTGATACCGGCAAAGTTATAGATGTCGAAGTTTTTTCAAAACATTGTATTTGTCCGAACAAAACCAAGCATCTTCAAAATTGTAAGAGAAATTTTGAAGGCTACAGCGGTAAGATGGAAGTAGCTGGAGCTCTATCCATTTTTCAGCGTTCCCAGTCTCTCTACAATGTTCGGTACACAAAATATTTAGGAGATGGGGACTCCAAAGCGTTTACTTCTATTGTCGAGAACAAAGTATATGGTGACCATTGCTCTGTCGAGAAATTAGAATGCATAGGTCATGTTATGAAAAGAATGGGGACACGTCTTTGACGCTTGAAAACTAAGATGAGAGGTCAAAAACTTTCTGACGGAAAGCCTTTATGCGGAAGAAATAGATTGACAGAGGCAGAAATCGACCGTCTGCAAGCATATTATGGTCTAGCTGAGCTGGCACCCCCTCTCCTAACTACCACACCACACCAACGGGAGGACGTTTCAGCTCTCGACAGATTTAACGTGCATCGCTGCCCTACACGGCGGGTCTTTAGTGGTACTGGGCTCGAACCCGTGACAAAGCAAGCTACGGTCCGATACCTATACCACTCGGCTACCGCGGCCACACAAAAACGGGAGAACTGAGCCTCAAAGGATTTAGCGAGCATCACAGTATCTCTACACGGCGGGTCTTCAGTGGCGCTATGATTGGAACTCGAAACACGCCGTAAACGTGTTCGTAAGTGAGTGAAATTAATGTCGAACTGTTCAACAACGCAAGGGCATTTGGCGACGGACCTCGTAATTTTGAATCATGGTCAAGTGACGAGGATGACAACTGAACAGGAACCCCCTTCTAACTACTCCTCCACACGAACGAGAAGACGTTTAAGTTTTCGACAGATTTATCATGCATCGCTCCCCTACACGGCAGGTCTTCAGTAGTATGGGGATCGAACTCATGATCCACCAGCCACAAGTCCGTTACCTGGACCACTAGTCTATCGCGACCTCCACACGAGTTCGATACCACAAACTCTCAACTACCACGGCCTCAAAATTTTTCAAAAACCATCAATTTATCTAAAGGCAGTGAGTGGGACTCCTTTTCTTTTATTGTTAATAATCAATATCGTTTGTGTGTGTTTTAAAATTTATTATTTCTGTCATTAAATATTTTTCAAATGAACTACTCCGTCCATAAGTAACTACAAGAAGCGAGTAGTGGTGTAGCTGTGTGAGCCTCCTACTTCCCCGTAGTAATATAAAATAACTATTGAGTCACTTTTCGTAATTTCCGAAATACTTTAAAAAATCAACCCAAAGTATTTCAAACAATAATCCTCAAAAGTTTATCTATTTAGAAAAACTGACTTTCAATTACTACTGTTTCAATTTTCAATGTTAATACAATTGTGTGGATTTATTGGTGTTACAGAAACACATTTAGCAAATAAACGCCAAACATTCGTAAAAAAAATGTGCAACACAACTAATTTAAGTTTAGTTTTGCAATTTTTTTAGGTGACTATTTTATGAATCAAGCTGTCGAAAACGTAGAGAAATATCACTGAAGTACCCCTATGGAGCTTTTTCTTTATTTACTTAAAAAGAAAACCACATCGGAAAAAAGAAAAAGTTCTCAGGATGATTTATTAAGGCTGTTTTCGGTAAAAGTACGAGAGTTTGAAAAAACGCGAACACATTTTCAGACAGAAAAAAGGCCTCAATTTCTATAAAAGTTTGCAATATTATAACTCATACCTCTGTTAACAATATAGTCTTTTTAAAATGTGCTAAAATATTCCATGGATACTCTCTTTTTTGTCATAATACATGAAAGCATAGCTCACACATTTAACATTACATTATAGGAGAAGTGCGAAACACATTTTTATACCAGAAAAAATGAATAAACTGTTAAAAACGGGAAATATAATAAAAATTTCTGCTCTCCAAAGTTTAGTGAAGACAGAATATCATATTAATGTTTCATTTCTTTTGTATCTGAAAAAATGTTCCAAATTCCGGTCCTATTCTAACCGAAAATACTTTAAATGATTGTTAAGGTAACACGAGAATTCTGAGCCACGAAACCTTGCTATTTTGATCTACGATTAAGTAACAATTATACATGAGCTCGAATCCAAACTCCAGCCTTCAACATCATGCAAATATGATGACTTTCAAACATCGACAATTTATCGTTCGTCTCTCTCTACTTTACTTTGCGAATTTTTTATATCATTGATATTTGAACTCATGATGAAAATAGCCAGACAAGCAGCTTACAATCATGGCTTACAAAATCTTTAGGAGCCGCCCATCCTTGGGAATTAGGGACGCTAACTGCTGTGCCGTAGGGCCTGGGTTTGAATCTCGGTTGATTGATTGATTGAATATTAACGACGCACTGTTCAGCTACACGAGGGCTTTTGGCGACGGACCACGTAATTTTGAACCATGGTCAAGTGACGTGGACAACACCTGAGCTGGCACCCCCTCTCCTAACTACCACACCACACCAACGGGAGGACGTTTCAGCACTCGACAGATTTAACGTGCATCGCTGCCCTACACGGCGGGTCTTTAGTGGTACTGGGCTCGAACCCGTGACAAAGCAAGCCACGGTCCGATACCTATACCACTCGGCTACCGCGGCCACGGTTTGAATCTCGGAGAAGGCATAGATGTTTGTAAATGTGTAGTGTCTCTTGCTTGGAGGTACTCTAAATAACCATCGAGCCACAAGTCCTCTCCTTCCTCCCTTTCTCTCCAAGGTAG
The DNA here is from genome assembly GCA_019973935.1 of Trichonephila clavipes. NCBI lineage: Eukaryota > Metazoa > Arthropoda > Arachnida > Araneae > Nephilidae > Trichonephila > Trichonephila clavipes. The sequence goes on from BMAU01020946.1 coordinate 56,203, forward strand.
AAGGGAAAAGGAGGTGGAAGGCCCCTGACCGCTCTAGGGTGTTCTCCCTCAAATTTGGGGTGGAGCCGAATAAAATCATACTGTCACCTGCATGGTGGTTAAAGTTAAGGCTAATGACAGGCGTAAAAATCTTGCCCTTCACCGCTATGAATTTCGTGGATCTTTATCTGATGTTACTGTAGATCAAATGGAATAAGTAAAAACAAGAAAATACTTTGGATGCTTGTATCTATGAGTCAAGTACGAATAGAAACTAAATTCTAAGGACTACATTTCCTTCAGTGTATTTGAAGTTTAAGAATGCGACAATATTATGCACTTTATACAAAAACACTCCGAACAATTGGCGATTGACTTTGCAGTTCGTAGGAACGTTCCGGTATTGGAACCTAATTATATTTAGTCATCCAATTATATAAATTTCTGCGCCATTTGATGTTTATGCAGTAGATTAGAGTAACTTCCATACGTTACTCATAATAATCTTCGTAAATCCGTACTCCACTTTAAAAATTGGTCAACGAAATACATGATTTTAAGCAACATCATGAGTGTTTCGAATTTTCTGCATTACTATGAAATAATTTTATTTTGTAAAAGGCTTTGGCGTGCATAATATGTTCATTAGTTCATATTTTTATAAAAAAAACATTTTATGAATAATATTTTATCTACATAATAAGTTTAAAACACAAATAACTTAGGTTAATATAATATTTATTTCAAATATTGTTTTATTGACTTCATGGAAGAATAAAAACATTTTTTTAATAGCAGTCATATAAATCTCACTCGTTTGCACAACTAGAATGATTGAACAATACAAAAAGGCTAGTTGTTACAAAATGACTTCACAAATATGAAACTAGTCTGTTAGTAAGATTTAATACTATAATTTTGTCAAACTAAGGTTAAAAATATTCAATAAAATTTTCCATCAAATACAATTAAGTCATAAATTAGAGTTAATTCAAAAATATTTTAGATTTAAGCCACAGACACAAACATACATTTTATGAAAAAAATGCTTATAATTATTTTATTTAGAGAAAGTATTGCAATCATTAAAATGAAAATTTATTTTTTTTTCCTGAGGGTGAAAAATCAATAGAATTAGTTTAAACTGAATTTCGCAACTATTAGTAATACGTAAACGTTTGTAGTACGTAAATGATTTAAACTATGTTAATTACACTATGATAATATATTATACTATGTTGAATACGTATTTCAGCATTTTTCAATGAAAAATTAATATCTTCAAATCTTTTCATTGAATATATTAATTTCTTCTAAAACAGTTGGTACTTCACTGCGGAATAGCAGTGATTCGTCTTCCAAAATTATGTATTAAAATGTACTAAATTAAAATCACTGTCAGGTTACTTTTCTTTTTGTTGAAAAGATATTTAGAAAAAAAATACTGGTAAGAGCATGACGAATTATATTCATTGGTGTTAAACACACATGCAATTGTAAAAAAAAAAGATAACATATAACAGGTGAATTAAAATAAAACATATAAAAACAACCAATATTTTAGAAACCAATATACATTTTTCACAAGCAAGATCTATTCCAAATACTTACTTGCGCATTTCCTTGGTGTCTTTATGGATTCACAGTACTAAAATAAATACATTTATACAATTTGCAGCTATATTTGATAATTGCGTATACTACCATCGACAAATTTTACCAAATCAAGAGACATCGCCAAATGCTTTCATCGTATAGGTTAACAAGACTATTGAGGTTCTACATGAGTGGAAACAGTTTTCCCACTATTGGCTACATATCGTGGTATTTGGCGACGACTTTTCATTTGTCGAACTAATCAACAGTATGATACGTAAGTACCGGTATTTCAAACAAATATTAGTTTGATTTCTAATATGTTATTCAAAAAATCATAGCCCATAGCTGCGATTTATTATAAATATGATCAAATCTTGAATGAATGTCATTTTAGATGAATTCTAATGTATTCTATTTTAAAAATAAATTAATGTAGATAAAATTTTATCTATGCCGATTGCATACCCAGAGCAGTGTCTTCCAATTCTAGCCATGAAAAATCGAAAAATTGACCGTCTCTTTTGAAATACGATAATATATGCGTGATGCAAAATATTGCATATTGTGGAGCTCCGCATACACCATAAATGTAAGCCAGAGCAGATAGTTCCGAAATAAAACAACATGTCTCTAAAAATGTTATGGAAGAATACCCTTCCATGCAAAAGTTGATTGTGAAAAATTTTATCAACTTTTTGATATTTTCATAGTTGATCTGTTGCTGTTTGAACCAGTGATCGAAGCAGTAGCTTGCATTCGTCGATATTTCTTTATCTAAAATGTGAGTTGCAGCTTTTGAAATGTTCTGTGAAAAGTAGAAGCGTTTAACACCAGATCTGGGTAATAAGCTGGTCGTCTGCCAGGTCCGATCGTACGATTTCAAAACAAATGAAACCAAATCGAATGCAAAAAAGTATTCATTATTAAGACTTTCCATGATAAATAACAAAAAAACACATTTTAGTGAATGTTAATGTTCTATAAGAAATGCACTTCATAAATCTAAAAAGGTACAATATATATTCAATTCACTTCAAAACATTATAAAATGTTTCTACTTCCTATGAAATAATGGCACCGCGGTAGCCTAGTGGTCAAGATAACGAACTCGTACGGGACGGTCATGCGTTGCAGCCTAATACCACTAAAGAATCACTGTGTAGGGGAGTCATGCATGTTAAATCTGTCCAGAGCTCAAACGTCCTTCCGTGCTGTAGTGCGGTAGTTAGAAGAGGAGGGTGCCAGCTCAGGTGTCACTCTCGTCAATGTACCATGGTTCAAAATTGCGAGGTCCGTCACCTAAAGCCTTCATGTAGCTGAACAATGTAACGTTAATATTCATTCATGCACTTAACTGAACCGTGCAAGGTTAATATTCACTCACCACTGAAGACACTCCGTTTCGAGGAAACTGATGCACGTTAAATATGTCGAGGTTCAAACGTCTTCCCATAAGTGTGGAGTGGATGTTCGGACTGGTAGTGACGGTTCAACTGTCCTCCTTGACACGTGACCACTGATTAAGACGTCAGTCGCTAATAGCCCTTGTGTTGCATTATTGTGTAGCCACGGTAGCCGAATGGTATAAGTTTCGGATCGTGGCTGGCTTTGTCACGAGTTCGAGCTGAATACCACTAAGGTCCCGCCGTGTAGGGCAGCGATGCATGCTAAATCTGTCGAGATCTAAAACGTCCTCCCTTTGGTATGGTGTGGTAGTTAGGAGAGGGGATGCTAGCCCAGGTGTCGTCCACGTCACTTGACTATGGTTCAAAATTACGTGGTCCGTCATCCAAAGCCCTCGTGTAGTTGAATAGTGCGAAGAAAATATTCACTCACTCACTGTTGCCTTATTGATGTTGTTTCTAATGCCACCTGTCTGGCGTAGTCATATCGAGGACCACGAATTTCGTCGTTGCATGGGAGTAGAAGTACGCCTGTCGTTGACCTTGGACATGAACCCATATAGGTGGCAGTACGAATTAACTCAGCAAAATTTCCCGAAGGGATGATAGATCACCTATCTCCGCCTCCCCAATTCAGACATGGAACTGAAGGGGACAGAAATTTTCTCTAATCCCCGGCACTCGTGATTCAGCCCACAAGATATAATACTTTATAGTATCAGCTTTACAGTACGGCAGTGTCTCAAATTGTGGGGCGCGCCCCCCTGGGTGGCGCGATGACCCTAAAAGGGGGCGCGAGCATATCGAAAATTTAAAGATTTAAAAAAAAAACAGAATGAGAAGTAAAACAAAATGCTTTCTTCTATAATGAAAAATACACACAACAACACTGACATAATTTATGTTTATTATCTGGTTTTTTTCCGTCATCAAATAGCTATCTTTGATCCCAAAACCAAATAAAAGAAAAAAAACATTTTGTTTTATTTGCTGTATTTACTCAATGAGAGATTTTTATTACGTTTTAACATAAAATATTACTCGTTAAAAGAAAAACGAAACCCAGACCCTGAGGAAAATTCTAAGAAGATAAGCAATTCATCACTGTAATTATTATTGAAATACTGTGCATTAGTTGTAGAAAAAGAAAAGGAAGACATGATTCACTTTTCAGCCAGGCTACATAGTACGTTTGCTAATCATTTGATTGACCTTCAAACTTATGGTATGGTTATTCAATATTAGTTTTATGCGTTTGCTTTTCGCTTAGGGAAATTGTAAATAATAGAGTTTTACGATATTTGGAAAATAATTGATTGATTTAACATTTCTGTAATTTTTGCGAAAAGTTTCTCTGATTTGCGCCCTTTATTATGGTCTTGTACTTTTGAATCATTTTAGTTCAGTTTTATTGGACTTTTTCTCAAATCATCAAAGAATAGAATAGTAATTGAAAGAAGGTAAGTATACTTTCTATAAATTAAAATATTTACTAGAATTCCGATTTGCATCGTGTAGAGTAAAAATATTTATAAACAAATGAGTGGGTTGACGTCCCCTCGCACTACCATTAGCGTTAGTATGGAGTACGCGCCTGCTCCCGGGCTAAAACATTTTGAAGTCTTCTCGCTTTAAATGTAAAAAAGTAACACAGTTATTCTTTATAGGAATTTTACATTCTTTTTCATTACTTAACATTAATTCTAAATGCTAATTCTGTGAGGTTTAAAATTACAGTTCTTTTAAACAGTTATTTACAATTATAGCATTTATCTAAAAAAATCATTTTACATTTTTGTACACAATGTCGGGCACGCAGTTTTACTTTCCAGCTCAGCTATTATATCAAGAATAATGCTTTACTTTTTAAAAAAATGAACTCGTGCGAAGAGTCGGTGTTTCAGCCAGTATACGTTTAATGTATCAGTACTGAAGAAGATATTCTATAAGTAATTTCTTATTACTAAATTTGGCCGCGGTAGCCAAGTGGTATAGGTATCAGATCGTGGCTTGCTTTGTCACGAGTTCGAGCCCAGTACCACTAAAGACCCGCCGTGTAGGGCAGCGATGCACGTTAAATCTGTCGAGAGCTGAAACGTCCTCCCGTTGGTGTGGTGTGGTAGTTAGGAGAGGGGGTGCCAGCTCAGGTGTCGACCACGTCACTTGACCATGGTTCAAAATTACGTGGTCCGTCGTCAAAAGCCCTCGTGCAGCTGAACAGTGCGACGTTAATATTCAATCAATCAATCAATCTTATTACTAAATTAAGAACGTTTAATAATAATTAGGGACTTCCACGGGCATGTATTGTAGAGGAAAGTTTTTCAAAGGAAGGTTTATAGTATCAGAAATTGACACTTAGAGTTATTTTTCTATATTTAACTGAGATCTATATTTTGTTTTCAAAGCATCCCCCGCTGAAAATCCGGTTTAACAAAGGTAGGATGTTGAAAATGGTAATAGTATACGAAGTGCTTTTGTTTTCAGTACAGATAATTCCTCATCCACCTCTACCAAAATTCAACAATCGATTTATTACAAAATTGCCTTTTAATTTTTCACTGGATGTGAAATCTATGATGATTTCTTCTTCGGAAGTTGAGAGCCCTTCTAGAGTATCTTGAAATAGATCCCTAATCCACTCGTAACTTGCTACCAAGCTGTCCTCATCAAGAAAATACTTTTTTAAAATTCTTTGCCAACAGCTAAATGATTTTACATGTTTTAAAAACAACTTTCACATGTTGTTCTACAGATTTGTAAGTTTTATCACATATCGAGCTGGGCCTTTTTTCCCATCATTTACTTCAGTAGTGGTAAATCCAAAATTTAAGTATTTTTTAGAATATCGCCTTGATTTAATTTTTGAAACCATGCTCGTTCGTATGTATACTTGTTGATTCTTTATTATAATCGAATGTTTGCTTACGACTTAAATATATGTATGATATTGTTTTAATCTACTACCGTAAATACTTAATTACCGTGAATTACAATTAACGTGGAAATTAAAAAAATGTACATTCAAGAGCTAGATTCGGTAGCTATAGAAGTATCGAGTCGACCAAAACTGACTGGAATTGTACGAGGAAAAGCATTTTTACATGTTTTGCGCAGACGTCCGATAGGTCACCCAGACTCACGCAAACGTACCCTATAATGCCAGATGTGATGGATATGATAGAGAGCAACATAGACTAGATTATTTTTCTAATGACATTTCTACTTTGAGAAAAGAATGCTGAAGGAAATAAATCTTTAATTAAATGTATCATTTTGCGATCTGTTCCAATTTAAAAATTAGAGAAAGAAAAATAACATAATAATAAGTAAGTAATATATATTTTAAGTAATTTTCTTAAAATATATATTACTTAAAAGTTCCATATACACAAAATTTAATATACTTATGGTATTAATTTGTACGGTTTGTAATTAAGATCGTATTGTAACTTTAGCGTCTCTCTCAAAGTGCATTTTTATTGCAGTAAATACATTATTGTTGTACGGGGGGGGGCGCGACAAAAATTATGATTGAAAATTGGGTCACCAGTATTGAAAGTTTGAGAAACACTGCAGTACGGCGTTAGTTAAAACTAACTAACGTATGAAATTTGGAATCATGTGGGATGTTTATTTTTCCATTTGATTTAAATAAACTCGTCTTAAAATTTACAGAAAAATTCTTGTTCTGGAATAATGGACTTTTTTTATTTCATAACTCTGATTGTCACGGAAGATCCGCAATATAAGGGGAAATGATGAGAGTTAAATCTCTCCACTCAGGTGATCCACTTGTCAGCGCCAAAATACATTATCAGATAGGGGGTGGAGGATCTATTGCAGATCCATATTCCTATGACGTGAAGAAACGTGAAAAAAAAGTTAAATCTCTCGAGGCACAGGATCCCTGCTCAGGTATCGCCTTCATCACTTGACTGAGGTTCAAAATTGTGAGGTACGTAGCCCTCGAGCTTTGCTCTATAATGAGATGTTAATAAATTGTAGCACACTAAGCTTAACATATGTTCTGATGGGATTTATGTACAGATAACATGTTCATCATAGGATAATAGCCTTTGTCGCTCCATATCCCATACAAAAATATTAACTGTAACTGTAACTATAAACTGTAAATTGTTCATCTTAAAATCCGAGGGTTTTGACTCACGTGGTGATTGGCGGAGTGAGAGTAGGCAAATAATATTGAATAATTTTGACTTTTCAAGCGGATTCGAGCGGGTGAGATCGTTTTGAATTTTTATTTTGTATTGAAATTTAGTTCATTTAACTTTTATTATATCTTCGGATAAGAGCTTTTAATTTAAGTATTTATACAAGATAGTGTATTCATACAAATTGAAGTGTTGGAGTAGGAAAGACAAAATGGGTGACTACCCTCACCCAGATAATAATATGGAGGTAGAAAATACAAACTTTTCATTCAATAAATATAGGTGTAATTTAACAGATATAGAATTATTGACCAAGATTGCGGAAAGACAAAATTTAAATACGAGTCCAAATATTACAATTTTCTTAAAATCAGAAAATAACTTTCAGAATGGTAATCCACTTAAACTAAAAGAAAGTATAATGAAAGCGATCACAATTAAAAAGAGTATTCTGAGTATAAGCAAAATAAGAAACGACGATATCATAATTAAAACAAATAATTGCGAGACCGCCAAAGAAGCTTTAAAAATTAAAGAAATTAATGGTGTAAAAATAAGTACAAGATTGTCCTTTATTGGCATAACCAGTAGTTGTATATTACAAGGAATAGACACAGAATATACAATAGATGACATAAAATCGGAATTAGAAATTTACAATTAAGCAATTTTTGATATCCAATGTTTTACCAAAAAAACAGAATCTGAATTTTAAACCTATCAAAACAGTTAAAGTTACCCAAATTGGATGCAGTATTCCCGAAAGCGTTCCAATAGAATTTGAAATGATTAAAACTAACCTCTACTATGAAAAACCTAGGCAATGCACAAAATGTTGGAAATTTGGACACATTCAAAAATTTTGCAGAAGCTCAATAAAATGCCGAATTTGCTCACTAAATCACTCTGAAAACGATTGCAGAGAAATAAAAAAAAATGTAGCTCTTGTGGAGAGGAGCATAAAGCTAACGATAAAAATTGCAAAAGATATCAAGAGGAAGTTGAAATCTTAAAAATTAAAGTACAGCAACAAATCTCGAGAAACGAAGCAGTTGAGAAATTCCAAAGGGAAAAAACCATCATACTCGGCCCAAACCTATAATGATCAAACAGAGAAGATAGAAAATCTTGAAAAAAAGTTTGCGAAATTAGAGTTGAAATTTGAAGAAAACAATAACATATTTGAAAAGAAATTAGAACAAATAGTGCAACGCTTCACGACAGAACTGAATACCGTGGTAGCACAAATAAATTTGAGCTTTTCTTCCCTAATGAATACCATGGATCCACCTTAAAAAAAGTTGCATCCAATATAACAATTCCAAAAGATGATGATTGTCTAATAAATAGAAAACAGAATGAAAAAGCAAAAAAGATTCAAGAAAATATCAGAACAGAGAGAAAATACATTAGAAAGTGTAGTAGAAAAAAATAAAGAAACTTAAATAAATAATAAAATTTTCTTATATTTTCTCGCTAAAAACTCAGTATTAATCTTTCTTTTTTGAAAATTTAAACTAATTCGAAATATCTCACCTTTTCTTTCGCTTTAAATCATGAATATAATCCAATGGAATGCACGTGGAATTAAAAACAAGAGGTCATATATTCTTTTCGCGCCAATGTTTCAAAAAGTAAATATTTTAAGAATTCAAGATACTTGGTTACACCCAAATGATATTTTCACAATTCCCAATAAGAATATATTCAGAATTGATAGGGAAATCAAAAGAGGAGGAGGGTAAATGATAGTTTTAAATAAAGATATTAGCGCAATAAAAAAATATTCTCAGAAATTAGTGAAGACTTAGAAATTTTAATAGTCAGAGTTCAGATAGATTTAATTCCTATCACAATTTTTAATATATACATCCCACCGGGTAACTTTAAAGACATCAATTTATCTAAAATAGCATCATATATTGATAATCACAATTTGATATTAAGAGATTTCAACGCATCTCATGAGATATGGGGATCAAAAAATTCCAGTGCTTCTGGAAAAAAGATTTTTGGCTGGATCATTGAAAATGTGTGTGTTACTTAATATTATTAAACGATAAAAGTCCAACTTATCTCCATTCATCGGGAATTTTTCCATCTATAGATCTTTCTTTAGCATCTATAGATTTAAATTATGATTAATCCTGGTCCACAAATACCGATATTTTTGGAAGTGACCACTTCCCTATAATTATTAATTACAAAAGAACAAACAGCTCAGCAACTAATTTTAAACAAAAAATAAATTGGAACAAATTTATCAATATTATTCAACAAAATTTAAATTTAAATGAAAACATAAATATAGATATTATAAAAGAAATTAATAAAGCTCAAATCTTATCTTAAGAATCAGAAAAAAAAACAAATCAGTTCAAGAGCTTCATGGTGGACAGCAGCATGCGGGCATTTAAGAGCAAAAAAAAAAGAAAACGCCTTAATAAAGCAAATAAAAACTTTAAAGAAGACTGTATAAAATATAAAGAAGTAAGCGCAAAACTTAAGTGAACAATCAAAACCTGTGAAGAAAACTTTTTGGCACAAGACATGCGAAAAAATATCTTCTCCTAAAGTTACTTTTAAAATAATCCAAATAATCAAAAATAGAACAAATCCTAACTATTCTTCATTTAATATTATTGAAAATAACAGAACCATATTAACAAACGAACATTCCCAAGCAATCTGTTTTTTTACAATATTACGCAAAACAAAACAACGATAGTATTCCAAATATTTCTATTCCGGACAAAAGCCAGGATATTAATAAACTTTTTCTTTAAAAGAATTAGAAATAGCAATATCTCATCAAAAGAACAACAGTCCAGGACATGATAAAACTTCTCTCCAATCAATATACCATCTCCCCAGCAAAGCAATAAATCTCCTTCTGAAATCATTTAATGACAGTTGGCCTTCAAGTCAAATTCCAAAAGATTGGACTCACGCAATTATCCTACCTTTCATAAGATCTCAAAAAATCCCAAGGAAGTCTCATCATACCGTCCTATATCTCTCACTTCAGTAATTGCCAAATTATTAGAAAGAATGATTCTACATAGAATGCTAGATTTCAGTTTTCAAAACAAAATTTTTCATGTTAATCATCATGGCTTTTACCCTCACAGAAGCAGCATTAATACATTACTTCAATTACAATATGACATTATACGAGGGAACGCAAAGAATATTTTATTTTGGTAGCGTTGGGTATTAAAGCAGCATATGACTCAGTGTGGCCAAATGGCCTTATTTCTAAATTAAAGAAAGTTGGATACTCTGGCAGATTACTACGATGGATTCAAAACTTCTTACATCAGAGAGCAATTCAAATCAAATGGAGGAACATTTTTTTTTTCAAAATTGTTAAAAACAATCATGCTGTACCCCAGGGTTGTATCTTAAGTCCTTTCATTTTTATGATTTATTTATATGGCAGATATATTTGAAATTCAACACGGCAGACATATTCTGGTTCATGCTGACGACATATTTTTATATAATAGTGGTACAAATTGGAATAAAACAATAGGCAAAATGCAAGAATCTTTAAGTAAAATTTCCGTCTGGTGTAAAAAATGGAAATTGTCCACCTCTCCAGAAAAAAGACGTCTAATCAACTTTTCCTGAAAAAGAAGCACAATACCTACTTTACTTACATTATGCGACAAAACTTTCCCCAAGTGAAGAGTCTGAAAATCCTGGGTTTCAACTTCGACCCCAATATCACCTGGAAAAATCATATTAATTACCTACGTCAGAAATGATTCAAATATTTAAATGCAATTAAAGCCACCTATCTTCTCCCACAATAGGAACACGATCTGATCATCTTTTAAATATTATTAATGCCACAATCCGTTCTATCTTTGACTATGGAAGTCAACTTTTTTCCTTTTCTAGCAATAGCAACAGATAGAAACTAGAACCGATTTACAATTCTGCCTTACGTTTAGCCCTAGGTCTCCCAAGAAACACCCCGTTAGATTTATTAAGAGCAGAGTCTAGGAATGAAAGTATTAATAATCGCCATAGTTTCCTTTGCCAAAAATTTATAACTAAACAAATTGCATTAAAAAACTGGTCACAGAATGCAAGATTATTTTGGGATATAAATAATATTTTTTATAAATATAGAGAAAAAGAGATTAGTATTTTTCAAAAGACGATCAACCTGCTCCAAGAATTATGTATCTATAAAGTAGATATTCTTCAATGGATCCCTCCTCCTCCAATCTACGAAAATCGCAAAATAAACATCTATACTCATGAACTACCATTTCAAAACAAGGATCTTCCAGATGACATAGTACAAAATATGTTTAATGATTACATTCAGCCCAAATTTAATAACAATATCATAATAGCAACAGATGGTTCAAAAATACTAATCAACATCAATAGGAATTTTGATCCCTAAGAAAAAAGTTCGACAAAATTTCATACTAAAAGAAATGATTTCAATTTTCACAGCTGAAGCTATAGCCATATGGACTGCGTTAAAAAATTGGGTTTCTTAAACACAGAAAACTATTTCATCCTGACGGATCGCTTATCAGTTCTAAAAAGTATCCAAAAATATTAATAGAAAATCCAATACGGTAATATTAAATTTAAGTTCAACTTTACATCAGTGCCTCCAAATAGTTCAATCAGTTACATTCATTTGGGTACCAGCTCACAAGGGAATAGGGATTAATGAAGAAGTTGATAAATTAGCTAATTCCTCTCCAGAGCCGTGGAATATTATTTATTGGATAACTTTGGAAGACCTACATACACATTTCAAAAAACAACACAAAAATAAAAGTGAAGAAATATGGATAAAGAGCAAAAGACATAAAAATTATTTTTATATTTCTCATCTTGAAAAAAGGAATAGACAGGCAGCAAAAAATAGAAATACAGAAGTTTTAGTCAATAAGTTGCGAGCTAAAAATTACCATTAAATGATATATATTTCCTTTTTAAACAAACAGATTCTCTTTGTGTGTAGATTGTAAAGTACCAGACACTATAGTGAACATTTTATATTACACTGTATCAAATACAAATCGCAGCGTGAAATTTTGAAAACCTTTATCTCCAACCACGGAGAATGGTCTTATTCCTCAATAGCGAAATGTCAAACAATAGAACATGTTCAAAAAGTTGAAAATTTTTTGACATCAACCAATAGATTCTAAAATTCCAACTAATAGTTTCTCAATACACTACTTTCATTAATCTCAGTTGAAGCACAAGGCAATAATTCAAACTACTGAAAGACAATGCAATCACGAACTATGCGTTACAACTTGGATTAAAAACTAATCAAAATTTTATCGGAACATAAGGCGTTACCCAAGTCTCCACTATTACAGTAATATCAATTTACTGAACTGAACTGAACTAAAATCCGATGTTTACATGGCTTTAGAGTGTGGGGTGAATAAAAATTAAAAATTGACAAAAATCATGTACTCATCTATTGTTTTAAATATAAGATTATTGTCCCGTTTTTTGCATAATTTGATATACAAATATTATGCAACTATGAACTAAGTTAATTTTGTTTGTTATTTTTAATTTCGCTTTGTTAATACTACTCAAAGGCTGCAGAAAGAACATAGGCAAGGATAACAGAACTTTGTATTTTTTAACCATGATCACGTAATGATAAAGACATTTGTCCAAAGATACCATCTTAATTTGCTGATTACTGGGGATATTTTGCCGAAATTTAATTTAACGTAAAGTATGAATCCCATTGTGTTCAATGTAATGTATTTTTTAGTGGAATAAGGAATTAAAAACGCAACTTTGATGGAATTTTTTTTCATTAACCTCCTATGTAAGCTCATTACCTTCCGCTATCTTTTAAATTATAGTGCGAACGCGATATTTAATTAGTTATTGTCATGAGGTCAAATTCAACATTGCTTTCGGCGAATAACAAATTTGAGTCTTAACCTTTCAGGTAGCGTACACCCCCGCAGTGTGGGGAGCCCAGAACCTTAGTGACACCAAGTACGTATTCAGTACAAGATTTGTCTAAGGCCTCAAAGCCTGAATTTGCGGGATGGGGCTAATATTCTTTATTACGTCACTGATCTGAACACCATTAACGGTATTCCGTACAGCCAAGTTAATGCACGTTAAATCAATTATCATGTCTGCTTAGAGGCGAAGTTTAAAGGGTGGGGTGCCATCTATGGTTTCGAACTCGTTACTTGATGAAAAACCATCCTGTTCAAAACAATGCGAAACGTAATCTTCTGCGAATAACTGTTTAAAACAAAGTTGCTGAAGTTTCGACTTTCGTAAGCCTGACAAGAATTTTAATTTAAAAAGGCGATTGTTAGAACTTTTAAAAATCATTTTTTTTAATATGACTTTTCTCAGCGAACTTAAGTCACCATATTGACGGGAGAAAGCGCGCAATCAAAACTTACGTTAATGGCCAATTGGAGTGATAGCGTCAGATCAACCATTTTTTATACCTTTCTTTCCATTACTTATTTTTTTATGCACTCAATAAAATTCGAAATTCTAGGGGATAATTTAAGAAAGAGAAAATATGCTTACCTACTTTTTAGGACTTTTCACCTTTTTTTTGGTAACATCAGAAAAAATCCAATCATAGTGAACTAAAATGTTTAAATGTGCATGGAATTAATAAAGGACTCAAATCACAGGCACTTTTCTCTAACATTACAGGATGATATTTGCAGGTCAAACTGTCATATTTTGTTCAAGTTATTGTAGTTTAACCACCTTTGATGATCGACAAATAGCATGTAGATTTTTTTCTTGGATGTTTCTCTTTGACAAGGTGCAGCGTGTCCTGTGGTACACTTGGGGATTTATATCTTCCTTGATGGAGTTATTTAGGTAGCGTTTTACGTTCTGCACTCTTCTTAAATTTACCTTTCACTGCCATGATTAATATCCATTATTTCATCAGGTTCTTCCTTTGCTTGATTAGTTTCAACTTCATCCAATAAGTTTCACAGTTGACCATTTTTTTCTTATATTCTGGTCATTTACGTCACTTACATTTTATAAGCCGTATTGAGTCAACACAGCAATCAAAAATATTAAACAGTTCAAAAGGGGGAAAGGAGCCTGTAAATAGAAAATATTTTGGAACAAAAGTGGCCGCGCAAGAAACGAGTACCTTAAAATTGTGAGAAAACGTTGGACGCTCCCAAGAAAAGGAGGGAGAAATGTGGCAAATACATTTTAGTTCCCATGAAGACTGTAATGTAGGAGGACACTGACAAGGTCTTTGGTAACAAACATATTTCCAAAATTAAAGATTTCGAAAGCCTGGGGTGACTCTGTGCCAAATGAGACCGCACGTGGGTTAAGCGGGTAGGTCACGAACTCGGGGATCAGTGTCCTCTCGTTGGTATTATGTAGCAGTTAAGAGAGGAGGATTGTCAGCTCAGGGGGTCATCATCATCAATTAAACAAGGTTACTTACTCACCCCGATATACACAATAAAACTGAACATAATCTGGCCCTGACTAACAGCGATGGTTACCGAGTGCCATAGTCGCGAGCTTGTGGCCTACCAAATCATGGGTTCGAGTCCTGATACTACAAAAGCCCTCCATAGCCGAACTGCATCCTTCTAATTTATATCTAAACGTATTCAGTATTTTTTAAGTGACACTTATTTGCGCTGGAGAGTGAATGAGAAAATTGCCCAGTTTTGCGTAACAACGAACGGAAATAGTATCTACCCATCACCTGAATCGTTGCTATGGTACGTAGAGAGCGAGAGGAGGAAAAGGGGAAGAGGGAACACCGCGTGACTTGCATCATATCGTTGAAAAAGTTGGATAATTGCCCACGTCTCCGACTGGTGAACTAGCCCACCTTCTAATTAGGGGTCCATTTTCCCCCAGAACAGGGAACATTCTCAACGGTCGTATCAGTTGCAGTGTGAGCATTACGGTGTAGACAAAATAGCTCTCGCAGCAAAAGCGTGCCTTTATGAAATTTTCTTTAGATTGTTGGTTACATGACGATGTGTTCGGTGACTAATTTATTTCTTTAATTTTTATTTGCGTTGAATTATTATTAATTCTAGTCAGAATGCCTAAATCAAATGCATACAGAGGAAAAAACTAGCAATAAGTCCAGTCGAAAAAGTGACAAAGAAACAGAAAAATAGAGCAAACTCATCAAGTGTTACTGCCAAATATCTATTAGGGTACATGAGAAAATATCAAGCACGGAAAAAAACATTGCAAAATACTCTCTTAATGCCAAGTTTAATGACAAGCAGAAAAATAGTGCAAATTCATTAAGTTCTACTGCCAAATCTCCATCAGATTACACATGAGAGAATATCGAGCATGGGAAAAAAACATTGCAAAATACTCTTAATGCCAAGTTTAAGGACAAGCAGAAAAATAGTGAAAATTCATTAAGTTCTACTGCCAAATCTCCATCAGATTACACATGAGAGAATATCGAGCATGGAAAAAAACATTGCAAAATACTCTCTTAATGCCAAGTTAAATGACAAGCAGAAACATAGTGCAAATTCATTAAGTTCTACTGCCAAATCTCCATCAGATTACACATGAGAGAATATCGAGCATGGAAAAAACATTGCAAAATACTCTCTTAATGCCAAGTTTAATGACAAGCAGAAAAATAGTGCAAATTCATTAAGTTCTACTGTCAAATCTCCATCAGATTACACTTGAGAGAATATCGAGCACGGAAAAAACATTGCAAAATACTCTCTGAATGCCGAGTTTAAGGGATGGAAATGCTCTCTCTCTCTCTCTCTCTATTGAGACTTTTCTAATGACGACACAGATTAATATGAACTTTGTCACACACCCCCTTCCCTGTGCCGTCAACTACAGAACCCTCAACAAGTTTAGTGTGCGTGCTGGAACTGATGCATGTTAATCGATAATAAATTCGTTACAAAGACTATAATTACAAAAACAATTACGTTACAAAGACTATAATTACAAAAACAATTACGTTACAAAGACTATAATTACAAAAACAATTACGTTACAAAGACTTATTTCCATAAAAAGGCATGGCCACGGTAGCCTAGTGGTCAAGCTATCAGATCGTGGCTGGCGTGTCATGAGTTCGAGCCGAGTGCCACTTAAGACCCGTCGTGTAGGGGAGCGATGCACGTTACATCTGTTGAGAGCTCAAACGTCCTCCCGTTGGTGTGGTAGTTAGGAGAGGGGGAGTACCAGCTCAGGTGACGTCCTCGTCACTTGACTATGGTTCAAAATTACGAAATCCATCGCCAAAAGCCCTCGTTTAGCTGAACAGTGCGCCGTTAATATTCACTCGCCCATAAAATTGCTCACAAAGATTTTCAAAAGCTATTCGTTGATAATCCTTTCGGTCACGGGTGTTCGATTTGTGATAAATTATGGTTTAGAGATGATTTAAGAACGCCTGTTGCTGAGCAGACAAATATTTTACCGGATATTTATTTAGAAGACATTAAAGAATGTTACAATTGCCGACAAAGTTTACGTAGGAAAGGTATACCAAATTTATCAAAATATAATAGTTTTGCATACCCAGAATTTCCGGCATATCTTCTTTGCATTTGGTATCAGAAAGACTTAATTCGCCACAGATACTTTTCACGCAAATTAGGCGATTGGGACATATACACGGTCATTTTGGAACATTAGAACAAATAATCAATGTTCCAACGTATCCAAAGAAGTTTCATTCTATCACGTGACATTCTCCGCGCCATTTTTTTAAAAATAATATTTAATAAATGATTGTGGAAGAGGGGAAGAGAAATATATGATTTTACAAAGTGTTGATCCCGAAGATAAATTTGGTTTCGTGGTCCTTTTCCCAGGAATGTCAAGCGTTCAATAAATTTGGTAGTGTACAAATTTTCGTGCTTGTACACAAGTTATACTATCAGTTCCCAAACTTTTTTCTTACTGAATTTGTTTTAATCTTTGAAATAAAATTATGCTCCTATATAGTATTCAGGATATTTGAGATTTGTTTATTATTGGGCAATTACATTTCCTTTAATATCTGTTTTCTTTATTTTCTATACTTTGATTCCGAAATCCTTTTTTGTTATGTATAGTGCCATTAAAAATTATTTATTTAGAAAAAATTTAAAAATCGATTCTAATAAATGTAATACGTTATGTGAAAAGTTTTATAAAGCATGGGGATTAAAATACCAAGAAGGATTTTATTGGTTTATCGTATTTGTTTTTTTTTCTTGAACGAAATTTTACTTGGTAAGAAAATTTTGAAAAGAAAATTCACATTTAAATAAAACGTATTATAAATAATTTTTCATACTAAATGATCGAATTTATTTTTCTAAATCTGATTTTACTTTGCCATCCACTACGATTATATATCCACTGAAAGACTGCAGCATTGGTGACATCACCAAATAATGTTTGCTAAGTTCCCCGCCTCATGGAAAAATTAGTGTTCATGTAAACAAAACACGCAAAGTTTTGTTAAAATTTAATTTGATTCAACTTTTTTTAATTCCAACTATTAACTGACACTCTCTATACATTTATTTATTTATTTATATGTTTATTTATTTTTTTATCTTGGTGGAAAAAATCTTTAGTTACCAATGATTCGACGAAAGGCTTCTGAAAGATCATAATCGCAAATCTGGTGAACTAGTGATATTTTTTTTTGCGAGAGTTGGATTTGAGGCAAAGTAAAACAGATGATCCACTGTTGTAGAAAGAGGGACTGATGAACGTCAAATCTAAGCCCAGACTGCTCCCATTGGCGTGATGTGAAAGTACCTTCTCAGGTATTGAACTAGTTACTTGCCTACAGCTAAAAGTTAGGCTTAGTGTAGCTTCTCAGTGCAATGTTATTTAAAAAAAAAAAAAAAAAAAAAACAAGTAATAAAAAAAGTTAACTCAATCCCTACTTAGATCAACAAGGAATAATTTTATTTTAGCTAATTTTTATGAAATAGTTATACGCTGGGGGTCATTGGGAAACTGGGTTTACTAAACCCTTTGTCCCATATCTTATTGTATTGTTCCTTAACTGTTGATGTCTGTATTACAGTTCAATTTGGTGGGAACGAAGCAGTCCGTGAGTGACACGAGCATCTGCTGTAGGAGCCAGTACGAGTCCTTTCCTGCTTGGATAGGTGGGCAGTGACGTCAGTTTCGTTCATCTGGAGAAGTGCAGGGGCTGTCATGGATGATAAATGGACGGAGAAATAGTTACATTTAATATTATGTATATACATATGACAAAGTCACAACATTAAGTGGTAATTAATTTTTATTTATTATCATTTAAGTATCGTACTGTCATCCAAAACAATGGTGTCAATAAAAATTCAGTTTGGAGGGCAAACTTCTTGGAGACAATTTTTTGGCACCAAAAAATTTGGTGATAAAGTTTACCATATGACAATACTGACAAATTGTCTAGTTTTAAGCTAAGCAAAATGATGGCCCTAAAACCAGCCGAGCACAAAATTACTTCTTCGTACAGTGGTCATTTCCATTCCTGACCTTGCTTGCTTCTGCACGTGGGACAACCACCGTTTTCATTTTACCATGGGGTTTTTTTTGGGAAGCTCTACGAATGGATATTTTACTTTTGAATGAAAGTGGTAAGAAAGAAGTTATTGCTTTATGAATGAGTTAACAGATTGAAACATTTCAGTACGATTTTCCTAAATATGAAAATAATTTATTTGAGAGAAATGGAGATCGTTATTTCATCAGCCTAAAGCATTTACATCGGATTCCCCACTGTTGCATTTTAGAGAACCATGGTTTTTGAGTTTTTCTTATAGAAGCAGTAAAAACATGACGTAAAAACATGACGAATGGATTTTCTTCTGATTAAAAGGTAAGTAAGTAATGATTGTTTTTTGTATGAATGAAGGATTGATAGAATCTTGATATGGATGTCCTAAAGTCGGAAAGAATTTGTATTTAATTTCTTATTTTTGATTTGATGTTTTTTTTGTGTGTTGTCCCTTTTAGAAACCGGGTTTTTTCGACGTTTCTCGTCTCTTGACGCCATTTTGATAAACCAAGTTTTCCTCTCTTGTTTGTGTTTCTGGCGCCATTTTAAAAAACGCGGTTTTTTCCTTGGCGACATTTGGCGAAAAACTTTTGTCACCAAAAGCAGCAGTGTGTTGTTCTAGGATACCAGTAATTCTTATTTGAATTGAGGTCTCAATAGGAAAATAATGTAATGAGACTTTGTGCTAGAATCCTTGTTTATAAGTCAATGTCAAGTTTCTGAGAGCATAATTTAGGTTAAATTTTATTTTCTCGACGTCGTTTGAACATCTTAATTTATTCAGAGGAAAAACTCATTTAGAAATAGCATTGTTGAAGATCATATGAATTTTTCAATATCATAAAAAATGACTGTTTTTTTTTTATTTAAATCAAAAGACAACTCAGTATTACGTTTTGATTTACAAAATTTTGCCATTCGAAACATAATTCTATACAATCTACTAATCATATACAAAGTGAATTAGCTTATGCATTTTATATAAAAGTAAAATTAATTTTCAAAACTTATTTTTGTTGTGCATTTCAATCATTCTTTGAATAGAAATACATTGAAAAATGTAATTCGCAGCTTTGGTGCAATAAGTATTTGAAAAAGAATATGATGTTGCTACTCTCTCGCTCTCTCTCTATTTCTTAAAAATATTTAATAAGTGGGAGTAGATCTTTGTTTTAAAATAAATGTTTCACTCCATGCAAATAAGCCCAATGATCGTTGTTTTGAATATCTATTCTAATCCAGTCATTTCAAAACATACATAAAAAAGTAAATTATATATATATATATATAAACGATATTCATTCGTTTCGCACAATATAAATACGTTCTTATACATTTGTATTTTTTTATTGCGCTTTATATTTCTCTCATACATATATACTGGGAGATTGTTCTTAAACTGACACTATTCAGAGCCAACGGATCTTCCTTTTATGACATGAAAATATAACTATGGCATGGAAAATAAGATTCCTTAAAAAAAAAAAAAAACTATTGTAGTTCCGAAAATTGCCAATAAAGCAAAGACATTCATTGTGCGGTCTTCGCTCTCTAAACCAATAAACAATATAAAGCACAGTTTGAAAGCAAAATCTAAATTTAAAATGCCCCAAGTTTCCATAACCCAAAAAATGTTCCCTCTTCCCCGAAGCAAATAAAAGTAAAAACAAAGTTTTCACTAGAGGCAATGTTAAGGCGGTTTTCGCCATATGTACAAGAGCGTGACCTTAGTGCGAAGCACACACATTTTTGGACAGAAAAAAATGCTTCAATTTTTATAAAAAAAAGTGTGAAATTGTAACCCATGCATTTGTTTATAGTATAGTGCATTTAAAATTTCTGAACATTTCATAAATAATTCGTTTTTCCATTTAATGTGTAAAGGGATAGCTCATTTAGAATTATAGTGTTGGACAGCGTTTCTTAAACTTTGGGGCGCGATAACCCTGCGAAGGGGACGCGAGCATATTGAAAAAAAAAAGATTAAAAATAATTTTTTGAGATGAAGTAAAACAAAATGCTTTCTGACATAAAAAAATAAACATTCACACTGATATAATTTATATATATAGTCTGGGAATCATCAAAAATAAAAGATTCCACTTCAAACTCTCATTTGCTATCTTTGATCCTATAACCAAATAAAACAAGACATTTTGTTTGTTTTGCTGTAATACCTCAATGAGAGATTTTTTAGCACGTTTCATTTAACCCCTAAGATATTATTGATTATCATATATTTGACCTTCAAACTTACTCGTATGTTTCACTCCATCACTTTTTTCTTTTAGGAAAAATGTGAGTAATATTTTTCTGTTGCTTTTTTTCCCATGTTAATGAGTTTTATAATATTGGATAAGCTATTGAGCACTTAGAATTATTATTTGGCTAAGATGTATTTTTATGAGTATTCTGAAGCATATAATGCATAATGAAAAACGTTTTACACAATTATTTCTTAGAACTGACATTGATATTTCCATACTGAATACACTTTTAACATAGGAGTGGTCGCATGAGATGCAGAGTCAACCCAGGATCACGAAATTGTTAATTCTGGGAAAACTGTTTTTTCGTTTACATTGATATTGACAGTATCCCCCTATTAGACAGTCTTAATAGGAACTACAATGAATTTGTCACAAATCTGCCTTTTTTTTAGAATGGCAAACGTTTTTTACAATCAAGGTACTTGTTTTGATCCAGTTCCTTGTGCGATCAATTTTGTTCAAAAATATTGTTTATGAACATGCTACACTTTCCCCATGAACAATTTTGTGATTTGCTCTGTTGTACGACTTATTCTGGTTTATAAATGTAAATGAGCAGAATATATTAAAATATAAATAGGCATCTGTGATCTATAATGAAGGAAGATGAAACTGATCAAGCAATTGAAGAACCTGCTGAAATGATGCATATTAATCAAGATAGCAAAAGTAAATATCAGAAAAGCGTAAGACATGAAACGTTTTAGTTTAATTGAAATTTTCAAATGCTGCCTTTAATTTGATTCGATTTTTTCTCAAATTATTAAAGAAAAATTCAAAAGTCCTTGAAAGTAGGGAAGTTTATTTTCTCTTAATTAAATTATTCTCTTGAATTGTAATTTTTATCGTGTATAGTAAAAATAATTATAAAATAAATTATAGTTTATAGAAAAACTGAGAGAAAATCACGCTTTTATAGTGAATCGAACTAAAAAGTAAAAAAAAAAATATAAATATATATTACTTAAAAGTAACATATACGAAATTTAATACTTAACTTGTTAATTTGTACGGTTTATAATTATGATTGCATTGTAACTTTAGCGCCCCAAAAAGTGTATTATTATTACATTCAATACATAATTATTTTAGGAGGGGGGCGCTCTAAAAATTATGATTGAAAATTGGGCCGCTAGCAGTGAAAGTTTGAGAACCACTGGTACAGGAGAAAAAATACGTAACACACTTTTTATAAAAGAAAAAATGTGTCAACTCGTATAAAAATGAGTAGTATGATAAAATAAGTGATTCTCAACAGGATAGTGACACCATAATATAATATTAATGTTTGAGTACTTTTATACATGAATAAATAGTCATCATTTGAGTAAAAAACTGTAACATTAGCCGAAAACAGCCTGAAAAAAGGTATATCCTACGCAAATCTTACCAGTAGCAAACTCCGCCCCCCAAGCCAAAACACCACCCAATCTAATAATGAAAAACCTAGCAAAAACCTTCGAGGATTCTTTGGTAAAGATAGCAAAGTATCCGACTTGGTTTAAGTGCTCAAACACTTTCACATAATTTCCAATCTAATAAAAAGGAACCCCAAGATTTTAACTTTACTTTCTGAAATTAAAACAGCTCAAACAGATCAGGAAAAAGTAAAAAAAAAAAACTTTTTAAAAACAAGCTTTTATTTAAATGCTCTAAAAAGAATAAAATAATTTTTTTTTTGCTATCAACTCATAACGTTACTACACAATTTATGATATAAAAGCTTGTCGCGAGATTAAAGTACACGTATTAACTTAGCTTGATACTTTAAAAATTAAAATCAATCAGATCAAGTTATTTAATTTGCTTGTTTATCTACGCAGATAAATCTCGCGACAAGCTTTTATATCATAAATTTTGTAATGACGTTATATGTAGATAGCAAAAAAAAAAAAATTAAAGGAAAGTTTATTTTATTCTTTTTAGAGCATTGAAATAAAAGCTTATTTTTAAAAAGATTTTTTTTTACTTTTAATTTATTTTTATCATTTTAGTTATCGCTGGACAGGTTTCTCAGTCTGTTCATCTCATTCAGCGCATCATTGTTGCAAGGTCGTTTGCCGGTTAATTTTGAACAGGCTCGATCAGGGGTACGTACATATGATAGATATTTCACACGAGCCGCAACCAGATGATAATGGGGGACGGGGATCACCACTGTAAGACAAAAATCACATTGGACAAAGCCAAATTAATCAAAATATTAGAAAAACTTTTTTTAAATTTTTTTTTTGATTTTACAATACTACATTAAAAATGAAAAACACAATTTTTAAAACGTAATTTTAAACCAATTTTTTAAATCTTTGTACAGAATTTGGATACTACTATTCTACAAACTTAAAAAAAGTTTCGTGCGACTATCTTTAAAAATAACGAAATTTTTAAATGTCTCAAATATTTCAGTATTTTTTGAAAAATCGTAAAAAAATAAGGTTTTTGGTATTTTGTTTTTTGAATAGCCTTTTTTTAAAGCAAAGCCTGATCTATTTTAGTGCAGAATATCGATTCCTTAACACGAAAAAAGTAATACCGAGTGATTAAGAAATCATTTTCATGAAAATGCATTTTAGAAAAAAATAGTAAAAATTAGAAAATAAATCACATTATTTTTATAAAAGAATTACACCGTATTACGAGAAAATAAATTATCTTTTCGATTTTGTAATTGTTTTTTGTCTCAGTTTTATAAAAAGGATAAGATAGGTTTTCAGAAGAAGGTCTAAAAATAGGAACTTCTTTAAGCTCAAACCGATAAAATTATAGGCAGGTTAAAAAGGTAACAGGGGTAAAAGTATTTTACTTAATATCTTTTTAACTAATTGCGATATCAGAATATAAATGGTTAAAACATTCATTGTCATCTAATTTAAACATGTATAGAAAATTTCAGTCCAATCGTTTGAAGATATCAGCTTCGAAATTGAGTTGCAAGATTCCACCCGAAAAAATTACTTTACTTAATTACTTTTTAAGTGATTGCGATAGCGGAATAAATATATGCATTATCGGGAAATATATGCATTATCATCCAAACTAAACGATTGTACAAAATTTCATCTCAATCGGTTAAAGACATGAGCTTCAAAATTGAGTTGCAAGTTTCCACCCGAACAAATCACATTTGTAAATATCTTTTTGACTAATTGTGATATCCGAATATAAATATTCAAAACATGTGTTGTCATTCAAACTAAACATACAGTGAGCGATAAAATTGAGTATACACCTTAGAAGCTTAAAGAATTTTTGCAATTACAAATTAAATATTGCTTTAAGATGATTGAAATTTTTACCTTATATACTTTAGTCTATGCTTTAGCGTACTCTACTAATAAAATTGTTACGTTTATTTATTTTTTACGAAAAAAAAATAAATCTGAGATGAGAAGAAGAAAAGCAACACTACAATAATAAGAATACCCCTTTATTAATTTCCTTTTAACGTACAAATTAATATTTTGTTGCATAACCTTTTGCTTGAATTACAGCTTGTAGTCTTTTGGGCATTGATTCTACCAGTGTTTTAGTGGTTTCAATAGAAAATTTAGCCCATTCTTCTCTCAGAACCTTCTTGAGATCTTCCTTGCTTGTGATTTCGTGCTCATGTACAGCTTTCTCTAATTACGACCACACATTTTCTATGACGTTTATGTCTGAAGACTGGGCTGGAGTGTGTAATTGCTTCCTGCAATGGTACAGCAAGTATAACTGCACAAATTTCGCTGTATGCTTGGGGTGGTTGTCCTTCTGGAATACGAAGTCTGTCCCAAGCCCCAACTTACTGGCACCCTTTTCCAAGTTATCCTTTAAAATTCCCAAATATACATGTTTGTCCATAATACCATCGATAAAAGTAAGCTCTCCAACTCCTTCAGCCGACATATAACCCCAAACGAGGACAGATCCAACCCCGAAAATTAATGCCTTAATGGTGTTTTTAGGTGCCAATGCTTTCCCAGATTCTCTCCGTATTTTAAATCATCCATCGCTTCCGTAAATATTAAACTTACTTTCATCAGAAAATATTACAGTGTTCCAGAAAGAAATAGGCTTTAAACGATGTTCTTTGGCGAATATCCCTCTCTTGTGTCTATTCACATACTTGATGAGTGGCTTTCGTATTGGTGTACTGTCACAAAACCCATATTGGTGAAGGGTACGTCAAATTGTTTCATCTGAGATCTTTTGCCGATTGTAGAGGACATCAATAAAGCTAGTTTAAAGGAACTCACCCTCGGATATTTCTTTACTGAGTGAATGATCTTCCTCTTCGCTCTGGTATTCGGTATTTCTTTACGTTCTCTTTCAGGAATATTGGCCACAGATCCAGTTTTTTTATACTTCTGTCGAATTTTTAGGACACAACCATGAGTTACACCAATCAACGAAGTGATTTCTCGAAGAGATTTTCTCTCTTTCGTCTATTTTACAACCAATAAACGTTCAGATTCAGTAGTTTCTCTACGAGAGCTCATTTTATGATTTTTAATGAGAAAAAAAACTATTTAAAAGCGTTGAAGTGCAATAGCACGTGTTATAAGCAGCAGCTACTCCTGAAACTCTTTAAAGCAGTGCCTCATCATACTTTCAATGTTCGCGACCCAATTTTCAGTCATAATTTTCATCGTGCCCCCTTCCATATAATAACAATGTATTGAATTCAATAATAATGTATTCTAATGCTAAAACTAGAATACGTACAAATCATCGAGATAAGTATTAAATTATGTATAACATAGGCCCCTGGGTAAATTAACTTACATTAACTTAGTCCATTAATTTAGTATTGATGATAAAATACATTGTGCAATACTGATATATTTATAAGTATATTGTACCAGTGTAAATATGTATTTTATTTGTATCAGAATGTACTTTTATTTTTCATCTTTTCAGTAAAAATTAATACATATTTTTAAATAATCTTTTATTTTTGATATGCTCGCGCCCCCTATTAGGATTATAATGCCCCCTAAACTAAAAAAGTGGTGGTAAAATTTCAAATGTAAGAAGTGTATACTCAATTTGGTGGCATGGTTTTCTATCTTTTCTTCGAAGCGCTTAACTTTTTTCGTAATAAATAAGTTAAGTATAGAATTGTGTTATTATTGGATGGTAAAGCAGAGGTTAAAGTATCTAGGATAAAAAAATTATCTATTTTAAATCAATATTTAAAATGTAATTGGAAGTCTAAAAGTTTTAGAGGTGTATTCTCAATTTTGTGGCGCACTGTATATACAAATTTCTGCTCAACCCGAGGCCTCAGCTTCAAAATTGAGTTGCAAGATTCCACCCGAACAATTTACTTTAATTAATATATTTTAAACTAATTGCGATAGCGGATATTAAATGGTGAAAACATGTATTGTCATCTAAACTAAAAGTGTATACAAAAAAATTCAGCTTAATCGATTGAAGACATCAGTTTCAAAATTGAGCTACAAGATTCCACCCGAACAATTTACATTGCAAGTTAAATAAAAGCTTGTAAAAAACTTTCCTCCTTCTGGAAGCTATAATTGAATGAAACTAAAATTTTCCTTGACATTTAAGCTTAAAACCTCCTTCTCTCAATAGTACTCTTATTCAAAATTTTAAATTCTTTTAAATTTTATTTCTTATTTTTTTTTAATTTTATTTCCATTATTATTAAAATAACTACTAAGGTAGTCTACCCTGAGCTTATTACCAACTTCCAACAGCCTATCAGAAGACACGAAAGGATTCTCTCCTTCAAACCACGCTTCATATTTTTCAGCCAAGTTTCTAATACAAAGATTTTCAGTACGAGATAGAGGGCAAAGGATTGCTGACGCAATCCGGATACCTCATTTCCCAAAAATTACCGTCTAAACCCCAATTTGTTTTCATATGCGATAATTTCGCCAGTAATTGTTGTTGTTCTCGTGCCCATGAATAAATGCAGTAGATATCACTAATTTCCGTCGAGTGTCTTGATCACTGCTGCTATTCTGGGAGCATCAGGACTGTACAGGATTTCCGCAAAGAGTCCCTCAGAGGGACCATTTCCATTTTTAGTAACATTTTTGCGACGGTTGGGTATTTCAAGATGTGATTGGGCGTGAGTTGAAGATCTGGGCAGTGTTTGCATCGAACATATGATCTTGTCTTGTCTGGGTGAATCTCCATGCCCTTAAGGTGTTCAGTTCTCAATCTGGCAATTGTGGATGTTATAATTCAGGGACAGTAAAATTCCGTAACTAAGGGTTTTTTAAAAGTGTGATACATAATTCTATGTTTGGCTACTGCGTTAGCATCATCGAGTGTGATGGTGGTGTACTTATGTTCGATGTCTCTAGCTTATTTGGCAAGAGAGAGAGAGAAGCTATATATATCTGCTCATTCATTACCCTCAATATTGACATGTGCGGGTATCCATTACAGGATACAGAATTTTCTTTTGCTGTGCAGCTGTTCTAGAAGGGTGACAATATCGCAGGATATGTTGGTCTCTCCGTTTCTTGTGGCTTCTATAGCTGATTTAGAGAATCTGAGAAGATTACTAATCCTTCTGTAGAATCAATTACATGTGGGTCTTGTTGGTATAATAAATTTAAGGGCCTCTCTAATCGTCATGAGTTCACTTGTGAAGTTTGAGGCGATTATACCTGTGTTAATTTTGTGTTTGTAGTTATTACCATCTGGGAGGAGGAGGATTCCGGCACCTCCATTGCTGGAGGGGCCGGAATTCTCCTCCTAAAGTGCCAGTAATTATTTAGGCTCTAAAAACATGTAGACAGCTCCAAAGAATAGCATTTCCTCTGAAGTGGGACAGTGCAAGTGAATACTCAACTCACATTACTGGGTCGCGTATTATCGGTAATGGTGCATTATAGTAATCTTTGACAGCTCCACCTGAGCTTAGAACCCGACAGAAGCTATGAAAGGGAGGGGAATAAATGCTTTGAAAGGAAGAAATAAGATGTTTAAAGAAACGGTTATTGACAATTAGCCCAGGCAGAGTGGATGTAAACATGTGTCAGCAAATGTGATAACAAATGTTGCAACAGTTGATAGAACAAAAGGTAGTATTGTAGGTTCACATAACAGAGATCATGCGCTATTTTCGTACGGTAGCAGAAAATACAAGGTGTAGTCTCTGAGAATGATGGTCTTGCTGAAAATTAGACATATTTATTAGTTATTAATTATAAGCGTGTGTTTATAGAGTAAAAATCAATATAGTTCCTTAACGAATAGCTGGCATTTCTAGTATAAAGCAGGGGTTTTTTGTAAATTTAGTCTAGATTAATCTAGTGTGTATAACATAAATATCTATATTTAAAATTAGAAAAAACTAATGTTTTACTCCTGTAGTCTTAAGGGGACTTGGTACCCTAAAAATCACAAACCTATCGTTTTTTTTTTATTTTCATTTAATCTTATTCTTTGCATTATTATCTTTCGATTGATATATCACTTGTGCATGTCGGAAAATTAGAAGTTGAATAAAACTTCATTTGAAAACAAATTAGGCAATTCAGCCACACCCCTTTTTAGAAAAAGCTAAAAAATGAGTTATGATAAAAAAAATCTATTTTATAAATAGAAATAATAACTATAAAAAAGAATGTGTAGTATTAAAAACAGAATATTTCCAAGGCAATACAATAATGTAGTTTTTCTTCCTGGTGAAATGTGTGCATGTAAAATTTTTAAATTAAGGCATTTTATATTAATAATTTTATAATTTCAGTTCTTATTCCTGATATATTTTTCATACAAATGTAATACTTTAATATTATAAGAAAAACAGCTAAAATTTCTGTCGTGACAGAAAAATTTTTTTTTAAGTTTTTCTTGTGTTTTCTTGTGCAATTAGTACTCTCTAAAATTTGATCATTTATAAAAATGTGTGGGTTGAAAACATATGAAATTGCAATTATTTTAAAGAAAAACGTATAAGTAATAGCTTAAAGTGGTATTTTAAGTTTAATTAGGCTTATAATAATTATTTTTTCAGAATTATAAACTTTAAAGTGGTTTTTCTCAGTTTGTGTTTTTCGAAACCTTAGTGCATTCAAAATGCTACTCCTTCGACAATTATTTACCAATCACTTCCATTTTTTCCTGCGTGTTAAAAATAAAGCATGTAATAAAATTAGGGATCCGTTTT
Organism: Trichonephila clavipes; assembly: GCA_019973935.1. Lineage (NCBI taxonomy): Eukaryota > Metazoa > Arthropoda > Arachnida > Araneae > Nephilidae > Trichonephila > Trichonephila clavipes. Next base: position 85,323 of record BMAU01020946.1, read on the forward strand.
GCTATAAACTGAATACTTTTTTTTATAAAAAATAAAATGTAAGACATGTTGGCTTTATCGTTGATTTTTAGCCTGTATATCAACATTTTATTTTTTTTTCTCGAAAACGAATGCAGTTATTCTAAAATCGATCCCTAAAGTTGTTAAGAACATCCAGAAGAATATTATAAAAAAATTTCAGGTCAAAAAATTAATTTTTACAAAAGGAGTAGGATTTTAAAATTTTCTCAATTTTCGTCAAAAAATTAAAATTTTTAAAATTGTGTGAATAATATATGAAAATTTTCATCTGGTAACATTTTCTTGAATAGAAACATTGTATAAAATGTTAAAATATAATTTTTAAATACGTAAATAAAGAAGTTTGCTCAAAGGGTGCCAAGTCCCCTTAAGGTAACTGGGAAGTCCTCGACAAGCAAAAATGGGCTTATTTTACATCAAATGTAAATTGTTCTTATTTACTTAAATGAAAAGCAATGGATGTAATATTTTTACAATGAATTATCAATACATTTATGTACATGTTAATGTGAAGAAATCTCATTTCAAAATATAAATAATTCTATATGAGCAATTAATAACCAATAACTATTTTTTTTTCGAGGCATGCGTTTACCTTTAGGTACACTTTGCATAAAATCCACTCAATATCTAGCTTCAAAATTTTACATATGTTTGCAAATACAACAGTCTATAAAATAAATCAAATGGAATTTTAAAATTTAAAAAAATTTAAACTGTGCAATTTAAATTTCCTTTAAATTTTGTATAAAAATTGTGTTGTATCTAAAATTTTTGAATGTTTATTTAAAACCAAATTCATTCACTTTATTGAAAATTTGTGAATTTTTTAATATCCAAAATATCAGAGCAATACGTAAAGAATATTTTGACAAAAGCGTACTTGAACCACCAAAAAAGGCATTTTGAGAAAACAGCAAATAAAGATATTTTCCCCTATAATTTGTAAAATAATATTTTTTAATCCAATTTAAATTCTAGATTTAGAAGCTTTTTTAATCACTTTTTTTATTTCATCGACACGTAGTACCAATGTGATTTGCAACATCTTCCACTTAAAATATCCAAATTTATGACTATAAGCTTTAATATTTTTACTTTACTTTGAACATCATCATCACAGGATATTACACAATTCTTTGTACATATCTTTATTGTTATAAAGATGCACAAAGAAAATGTGTTCGAAGAATTTAAAAATTTAATTTGATGTCCTATTTAAATGGAACTCTGTTTTTAAAAGTTATTACAAAAGAAGTTGCTTTTGCACTCATATATATGAATATTTATTTACTTTAAATTAAAAACAACATTTATAAACAAAGCATTATTTATGATTACTTAAATGGTACCAATAAGCAGTTAGGAATAACGAAATATTCATCTTACAGGTATTGAGGATTATCCTCAAGATTCACTTTGAACTATTTGATTTATAATTTAACTACACTGAGTACTTAAATATAAAACTAGATATGGTTAACAATTTAAAATACAGAACTTAATTTTAAAATTTTGTAACTATACATTTAAATACTATTTAATTTTTGTGTACAAAAATGTAGAATTTTCATTAACTTTGAAAATATAATTACAGAAAAATTACATTCCTTGAACAGGAAATATGAGTGTTTTACGATACATATTACATGCAAAACAAATTTTGAATAAAGTATATCTGAATTATAGCGTACTTACATAAAAATTCAATTCGAAAATGTACAATTTTGATTCACAATAATTTTTAAAATAGCCCAGCACTGTAATCTAATTGGTTAGATTGCTCCAAATTCTTTTTTATTTTGTTTTTTTTCCTTTTGTTTCTAATTCTAGCCTCTTTAGATGCTTTTTGGATGGCAATTTATGCTTCACAAACCCTTTTATTATCTATAATGCGAAGTGCCTTTCTGATATAATGGCCTGGTTTTATACCAATTTCTTCCAATACATTTATCCTACTCTGAGCCCCATCATTGAAAGTTATCACGGCATTCGCCTATTTTCATTGATTCAATGCTCAGAAATGTGTTTTTCGGTAAACGTTCCCATATGCAGTGATTGAAACTTTCAATGGGATTTTGAGATTTCCCATGAGTACATTTTTTTAACAGTTTTTTATCACTTAGCGATTTAAAAATGGGCTTTATGGCAAGAAGCATTCAGGTTCAGGAAGTGAATGCTTATGTAAATAGCCTTCTCCCAACAATTTAGCTTTGTTAAACCCACACCAAGTATCCGAACTAGTTGGGCATAAACTATGCTGTGGGACGGAATCTGTTGAGAGCTTATGAAAATAAATTGCCCAGACAGCAGTGTTTCTTAAATTTTCAATACTGGCGACCCAGTTTTCAATCATAATTTTTGTCGCCCCCCCCCCTGTACAACAATAATGTGTTTACTGCAATAAAAAGGCCCTTTGACGCAAAAGCTGCAATGCGATCTCAATTACAAACTGTATAAGTATTAAATTTTGTATATGTTACTTTTAAGTAATATAAAAATTTTAAGAAAATTACTTAATATATATTACTTACTTATTTTAATGTTATTTTTCTTACCCTAATTTTAAATTGGAATAGATCGCAAAATGATATATTTAATTAAGATTTATTTCCTTCAGTATCCATTTCTCAAAGTACAAATATCATTAGAAAAATAGTCTAGTCTATGTTGCTCTCTATCATATTCATCACATCTGGCATTATCGGGTAGGTTTGCGTGAGTCTGGGTGACCTATCGAACGCCTGCGCAAAACATGTAAAAATGCTTCTCCTCGTACAATTCCAGTCAGTTTTGGTCGACTCGATACTTCTATAGCTACAGAATCTAGCTTGAATGTACATTTTTCAATTTGCACGTTAATTGTAATTCACGGTAATTAAGTATTTACGGCAGTAGGTTAAAACAAAAACATACATTTATTTTTAAGTCGTAAGCAAACATTCGACGATAATAAAGGATTAACAAGTACACAGACGAGCATGGTTCCGAAAATTAAATCAAGGAAATATTCTCAAAAATACTTAAATTTTGGATTTACCTCTACTGAAGTAAATGATGTGGGGGAAATTGGCCCAGCTCGTTACGTGTTAAAACTTACATATCCGAAGAACAACATGTGAAATTTTTTTTAAAACCATGTAAAATCATTTAGCCATGTTGACAAAGAATTTTAAAAAGTATTTTCTTGATGAGGACAACTTGGTAGCAAGTTACGAGTGGATTAGAGATCAATTTCAAGATACTCCAGAAGGGCTCTCATCTTCCGAAGAAGAAATCTTCATAGATTTCACATCCAGTGAAAAATTAAAATGCAATTTTATTATAAATCCCTTTTTGAATTTTGGGTAGAGGTGGATGATGAATTTTCTACTCTGAAAACAAAAGCACTTCGTGTACTATTACCATTTTCAACATCTTATCTTTGTTAAACCGGATTTTCTGCGGTGGCTGCTTTAAAGATAAAATATAGATCTCAGCTAAATATAGAAAAATAACTCAGTGTCAATTTCTGATATTAAACCTTCCTTTGAAAAACTTTGCTCTACAAGAGAAGCCCATGGAAAAGTCACTAATAATTATTAAACTTGTTCTTAATTTAGTATTAAAAAATTATTTGTAAAATAAATTCTTCAGTACTGATACATTAAACGTATACTGGCTGACACACCGGCTCTTCGCACGAGTTCATTTTTTAAAAAAATAAAACATTATTCTTGATATAATAGCTGAACTGTAAGGAGAGTAAAACTGCGTGCACGACATTGTATTCAAAAATGTAAAATGTTTTTTATAGATAAATACTATAATTGAAAATAACTATTTAAAATAACTAATTTAAACCTCACAGAATTAGCATTTAGAATTAATGTTAAATAATGAAAAATAATATAATATTCCAATGAATAATAATTGTGTTACTTTTTAATATTTGAAGCAGAAACACTTCAAAATATTTTAACCCGGGATCAAGCGTGCACTCGATGCTAACGCTAATGGTAGTGCGGGGGAAGTCAGTCACCCCAATCATTTGTTTATAATTATTTTTACTGCACACGATACAAATCGGAATTCCAGAGAATAATTTAACTAAACGAAAGTATACTTACCGGTTTTCATGGACTATTTAATTTTTCTTTGATGATTTGAGAAAAAATCCAATAAAACTGAACTAAAATGATTCAAAAGATGAGAGACCTTAGGACGCAAATCAGAGGTATTTTTCACTAATATTACAGAAATGTTATTTGCTTGGAAAGCTGCCATATTTTGTTCAAGGAACGGAGCTAATGTAGAACTAACCATACCAGCAAGTTTGAAGGTCAATCAAATTATCAGCAAATATATTATACTGCCTGGCTGAAAAGTGAATCATGTCTTCCTTTTCTTTCTACAACTAATGTACAGTATTTCAATAATAATTACAGTGATGAACTGTTTATCTTAGAGTTTTTCTCAGGGTCTGGATTTCGTTTTTTCCTTTAACAAGTAATATTTTATGTTAAAATTTAATCAAAAAATCTCTCATTGAGGAAATACACCAAATTAAACAATTTTTTTCTTCTTTAATTTGGTTTCCGGATCAAAGATAGCTATTTGATGAATGAAAAATGCCAGATGATAAACATAAATTATATCAGTGGTGTGTGTGTGTTGTGTATTTTTTTTATTATGGAAGAAATTATTTTGTTTTACTTCTTTCTGGTTATTTTTTTAAATCTTTAAATTTTCAATATGCTCGCATCCCCCTTGTAGGGTTATCGCGCCCCTCAAGGGGGGTGCGCCCCACACTTTGAGAAACACTGCCATACAGCTTTAAACATATCAGACACGGAATTCATGTTTCGTCGAATAGACAAGCCATAATATTGTTGCAACTTCGAAATTTCATTATCTGTAAGTCTCCCACGGCCAGATATGCCTTTACCGTCAGAAAGCTTACGAGATTTCATGCTATTTCTTAAGGCACGTAATCTACCCCCATTCGTTTTTGCACATAAGCTATGCATTCCAACTTTTTAACTTCAAAGTCATTTCTGTACACTTTTTTCCTTCGGATACAGTGTTAAATGCCTTGGAATCACCATCACCGAGATAATTGGCATATTTAACATTGCGTGAAATTTCGGAGCGTTGATTTTTTTTTAAAATTCCAGCTGATTCCATTCCTCCACTGAAACCTTCAAAAATTTTTTCGCACTTTTGGACTTTATTATTATTATTATAATTTTTTTTTTTTGCAAACAAAACAATATTTGCTCAGGCATTCGATGTTTAGAACTTTACCGGTTTCTAGTGATGTCGCAGATATGACTCCATTCAAAGATGTATGGCCTCGTTTCTGCCAACTACCATCAAATGCTGCAGTGATATCTCTGTTGTTATTTTTCATCTCTACCGTTTCTTCCACAGCTTTCTTCATAGATGCATCACTGACCTTTGAAACCATTTCCAAAAGTATTCCATAATAGCGCTGAAATTTTGTAGGTGGTGGTGGCAAATTCATAACAGCACAAAATGTGTTAGCAGCACTGCTACCTTTACCTATACAGCGCAAGCCATAAGCTAATCTAACATTTACATCGTAAACTCTGTTTGTTGAGTTAGATGACATTGAGGTAAAAGCTTGTCCACAAAAAGTGCACCGCAGAATTAAACTCACACATAATCCTCTGCGGCTTCTGGTATCTTCAGTAATAAGTGAATCACACTTATTGCAATATTTACATCTTGCCATACTTTTTAGTAATTCAGAAATTATATTTAAATCAATAACAATATTTACAGAACTCTGATCATCAGCGGGAATGTCATCCAACATTTCTGAAGCACTCACTATTTTAAATTTTGAGGTACAAACCTTTTCATTGCTTTAATTGACTAATTGTTCAGCATTATCTTCATTTTGTCCATAAAAAAGATTTACGCTTTCCGAAAGCTTTCGTTCGAGGCATAATGAAAAGAATATTTAAAAGTTATGAATAAAAGAAAGATATTCAGATATGCAGCAGCTAGTATAAGTTGCAATAATATATCTAACAGAAAGTAAAATATTATACTATAAAGTGTAAACAAGCTAGTTTTAATTCAGTGAAAGATACAGTTATGGAAACATGAAGTTAAACTAGAAGTTTTAAAAATATTAAAAATAAAACAGAACAATAAATTTCCAAATCAATGTGCCACACCTCTTTAAGAAAAGGGTGTGGCACATTTGTTTAGAATTTCAAAATTCAATTTTCTTGCGTTCTAAGTATCGAAATCTTATAAATAATGCATCAATGGATGCAGCAAAGCGCCCTCTATTTTTTAAAAGTAAAAAAAATGCATGAATTTCACGTCCCAGTTATCTTAAACACCACTAACTTCACGCAATAACTACACAAGACTCACTGAAACCGCAAGTTAAAGTACAAACAAGTACCAATGGTTTTTTTAAAGAAAATAAAGTAATGACAACTTTGGTTTTGCTATCTCATTGAAAGCGATATAAAGTAGGTTTCTCATTACTAAGTTAAAACCTAATTAATGCAATCCTTTTTATACAAAACTAAATTGAAAGTTAAGAGTAAATACATGTTGTGAACTGTTGGGTTACTTGAAAAATAAAAATCTTTTTAAAAAGAAATGGAGGTTTGCCAATTCAGTTATTTGGAACTATAATCTATAAAATTTGACTATATGAGATTTCCCGAATGACAAGAATTTATTTTCCACACATTCTCCTTTCACAAACTTTTGCGTAGAGCCTATACTAATATTTGAAAGGTTGGACATGGTCAGCCCATTTTTGAACAGAAACAATAGTATTGACCAGGACACTGGTATAACAATCAAGCGGTAAAAATGTCACTAAATATGCATCTTATACTAAATATCATTGCTTAAGTAAAATAAATTATTTCAAGATAGTGTAGAGATTACTGTTGTTTATACTTCTCCAAGTACGCTACATTGATGCAATATTATGAAAAGTCTTTTATAGCAATATTTCCCAAATAGAACAAAATAAGTTTTTTTCTACAAAACCCAATTTAACTTACCAAGATTAAGATCCACACCATATGAAAAATGAGCAAGGCTTAAAAAGAAGCAAAGTTTATTAAAAATGTCTGGATTGTTTTGATTGATTGATTGATTGAATATTAACGTCGCACTGTTCAGCTACACGAGGGCATTTGGCGACGGACCACGTAATTTTGAACCATGGTCAAGTGACGTGGACGACACCTGAGCTTGCACCCCAACGGGAGGACTACCACACCAACGGGAGGACGTTTCAGCTCTCGACAGATTTAACGTGCATCGCTGCCCTACACGGCGGGTCTTTAGTGGTAATGTCTGGATTGCAAACTCGTCTTTGTTCTCTCTAAAGCATACAACAACTAAACAGCTTATTAAAACAAAACATTCGAGTTTCATATAAAAATATGTTAAGATATTTACAAAATACAAAGCAAGTATGTTCCCTCACGGTCGTCTATTGCAGTAAATTACAATCCATTGCTTCCAAGAAAAATAAGTTAAATTTTACGATTCAGTCACTGATGAATTATTTGGAAGCTTTCTTTAACAGAAGGTCAGGATATCGCGTAACTAGTACATAGGTTATATGACGAATAGCAAAAAATATTTGGAGCTTCAATGACATCTTTGTAAATGCAAGTAGACATTTTCGCAAGATGGGCAGCATAGTTTAAAAATGTATCCAATTTTACTTCTTGCTTTTGAGTTATTGAAGACATGCGTGAACAGAATTCATTGAACGTCACTTTTGATTTCTCTTTTCCAGCGAAGCTTCTGCGAAATTCACACAAGACCGATAACGAGTTCAGTTCACAAATTTTTTCTATTTCAGTTTGCATCATCTCCAAAGACTGATTCTGGTATCCATGTGGGAATTGCTTTCCGCATAACACAATGAACAAGTTTTTTAGCAAATATTGTAGCGATATTTTTAAGCTGTTTGGTGTATTCCATTATATTGATAAAAATGATTGCTAAAGTTGTCGTTTGAACTGATTAAAAGTAGCAAAAATGTGGAACTATCTTGACGGATATTGTAGATTATGTTACTATTCTGCAGTGACGAGTCCATACATAGTTTATAAACTGGTACTCTTATTCTTACGCTTATTGATATTATTTATTCAGTTGTAAAATTAGTTTGGCTAATCTATGATGGCTGCGGTAGCCTAGTGGTCAAGGTAACGAACTCGTGGCTGGAATGGCATGAGTTCGATCCCATTACTGCTGAAAACCCGTCGTCTGAAGGGTTCCAATACACGTGAAATATGTCGAAGCTCACAATGGTGTGAAAGTTAGGAATGTGTGATGTCAGCTCAGGTGTTGTACTCGTCACTTGGCCATGGTTCAAAATTGCGAGGTCCATCGCCAAATGCACTTGTGTTCACTCCCTCACGTGACTAATATTTGTCAACTTTAATATAAAGGTATCCGACGACGTTTGGAACCGTAATTTTAAAAAAAAATGTATAATGGATAATATTTATGATATTTAGTGTCACTTAAGGCCGTATCACACGTATACATTTCAAGCAATTTTTCGTCCAATTCGAGAGCACTTTTTACTCAGTTGCCATAGCAACCGCTTTAGAGCAATTTCTTGCTAGTGAGCTCAAGAAATTGCCCGGAATAAAAAATTGCTTGGAATTCCAGCCAATAGGAATCCTGTAAGCTCGAGCGGTATAAAAAAATAATGTATGGTTGTTTCCGAAGGAGAAAAATCGGCGAGTAACATTTCAATGTGGTGAAAGTGCGCGGTTGACGTCAGAGCATGTCGTTTTATTTACGGCAACCCTTTACCCTCAGTAGGAGGAAAAATTGCTTGAAATAAGTCTGCGTGTGATACGGCCTTTAGATTTCAAAATGTATATAAAATTGTTTTAAGAATAGTATTACAATAAAAAATTATTTAAGTACAATATTTTGACAAAAGATGAACATAGAATGACACATTTTTAAAATATTGTGCTTTTGTGAAAAATGCTTCTCTTATGATAATATTTTGCCTATCAATAGCCCAGAGGCTGTTGATAGGATACAGAGGCTCAACTAGAATTTTTAAAATATGTAACTTAGAAGTGGGTTTATCCATGTTTTTACGACAACAGAGGGGAGAAATTTTAAGAAAAAAACGCCAATATAAAATTACTTCAATTGGTTGTAACTGTGTAAACATTGTGAATTATTCAAAAATCATAGTTGAGCCTCTTTATAGAGGTCAGAGCTATATACAGGCAAAATATTATTATACTAGAAGCACTTTTGACAAAAGGAGACCATTTTGAAAAAGGTTATTCTAATTTTTTACCGAAATATTGTATTTAAATTTTTTGTTAAAATGTCCTTAAATCAATTTTATACATGTATTCTAATTTTAGTGACACCAAATATCATGAAAATTATCCATTTATGCGCTTTTTTAAAATCACTGTTCCGAACGTAGTCGGATACCTTAATATACGAAAAAGAAAGAAATTTCTTAATACTTTAAAATTTTTTGGACAAAAAACCTGTGTTACCGGATATATTTTAACTCATCTTACAGCAAAACAGTAATAAATAAGGGGGGAGTAAGGCTAAAATCTTATTTTTTTATACAATTTGAAATTTTTACATTTTCAAATTGTATAGATTTTGATCTTTCAAAAAATACCTTACTTTAACCTCTTAAGGTAATAATTGGAAGCCCTTAAATACACTTTTTAAATAATCGTTGAAACTAGCTCATGCCCGTTTGAATGACGAAGCAGGTAAACAAAGTACTTCGTTTATGCTTAAAAGTTGAACGTCTGATATAAACCCAAACCATTCATCTTTTATTTAAAACCGGATCTTATATTTTTTTATATTTCATAGCCAATTAGAAGCATCACGGTATACATTAAAATAATTTTATCTCAAAGTGTAAATTTTGAATTTCGATGTAAAACTATCGTTCACAGGTATGTAATTTTGTTTTTATGATAAATTTATAATGATGGCTAATGTATAGTAAAATTAGCTTTTTTTTTGTAAAACAGCTCAAATTTCTTTACGTGAAATTCCACTATGTAAGATAAAATACTTTATAATTAAAGACACAAAATTAAAATTAAGTGTAATGAGAAATGTGTGCTTTAAATGCAATAAAAATATCAAGTATGTACACATGACAAATTGAGAAAGGTACATCGAAAATAGCCAATTTAACATTGTTAGTATGTATATATGTAGAGGTTTCCAATTCCACTCAAGACCAAATCTATTTGGCTCACATGGCATTAGAAATCACTTTTGAACTACTACAGTATAGCACCACAGATAGGTAGCTGGCTTGAATCTCTTAGTGGAGTATTTATCATGGATATGCTACCGGAATTGTTTTTCTCCAGTCCTGGATTTCAGCTTAGATGCTGAGAAAGGTACATTGTGTTGTGAGACTGATACGAGTTAAATATGTGTAATGTAGTCCTTGAGACATCGGAAAGTGAGCGAGTGTTTATTAACGTCGTACTTAAAGCAATACGAGGACTATTGGTGATGGAGTTGGATATTACGAATGGCCAAAAATTAACGAGGATTACGCGTGTATGTGAACCACATCCAACTTCCACTCTACACCAACGAAAGGAATTTGAGCCTTTGTAGGTTCAACGTGCGTTAGTCTCTAAATTCCGAGTCTTCAGTAGCCCACCAATCACGGAATCAAAAGTCAAATGTGGAAACTTAAGAAATAGGGTGCCAACTCTGGTTTTGTCTTCGTCACATAACCATAGTCGAAAATTACGAGATGCAATTGCAAATCATATGCGAGTGGGAAAAGTAGGCGCTCGCGTTTGCAGTGAAATGCAGAGAAAAGAAAAGGCACACATATGCAAGCTTTTCTCCGAAATAAGTAAAACATCCACAGATACTGCCAGGTCCATTTAATTGCACGTTAAAGCCTTTGGAGTAGGATTGCCGACAGCAGCGCAAAGAGAATCGCATTTCAGTAAAATAGACATACATGTCCGGGGTAAATGGCTGATGCATTGAGCGAGGAGGATATACAATATTGATGCAATGAACTGGTATACAACAGTTTCAAATTTCACAAGATTAAAAAGTTTACTACACTAAATTTGCAATAAAAAACGATCAAGTCTAAAAAGGAAGCAAACTTTATTAAAACTGTCTGGATTACAAACTAGTCTTTGATCCCTTTAAAAGCAAGTAAGAGCTAAATAGCTCGCTAAAACAAAGTGTATTCGAGTTTCATAAAATATTCTAAGACATATCAAGTTCAAAGCAAGCATGTTCCCATTGGGTCGTCTATTGTAAATTACAGTCGATCGTTTTCAAAAAAACTCAAATATTACGATTCAGTCACTGATTATTCGGAAGGTTACCATCGCAGAAATTCAGAATATCGCGTAAGTATTACATTGGTTATGTAGCTAATAGCAATATTTGGAGCATCAGGGCAATCCGTGTACATGTACATCGAAAACACCGCCAGTTTGCTAGCATAGTTCAAAAACCTTCCCCTGCTTTTTTTTCGATGTTGCATTATTGTAGACATGCATGAACAGAATTTCTCGAAAGTCATATTTGTTTTCTCTATTCCAGCGAAGGCTTGACGAAATTCACACCAGAATGCAAACTGGTTCTGTTTACAAGTGTCCTCAATTTCTTCTTGCATAAATTCGGGGAAAATATCTTCAGCTACTGCTTTATCTGGTATCCAGGTTGGAATGTCTTTCTGCATTACATAATGAACAAGTTTGGTAGCAAGCATTCTAGCAACATTTTCATGATTTCTGAAGTCTGCCATTATATCGATGAAAACAACCGAATGACTGCTAAAGTTGTAGCTTGATCAGATTAAAAGTAGCTGGTTCTGATCTTCCTTGGCAGTCATTGCAGAATATATTACTATTCTGCGGTGACGTGGCCATGCATAATTTATGAATGTTACTTTTATTCTTACGCTTCTTGACATTATTTATTCAATTGTTAAATATATTCGACTAATATATTGGAGCTTTGGTAGCTTAGTGATCAAGATAAAGGACACGTGGTTGGAGTGTCGTGAGTTCCATCCTGGTACTGCTGAAGATTCGCAGAGGAGAGCAAGCAGATTGCCATTAAATATTTCGAGGTTTACCTTGGTGTGGTGGGAAAATTAGGAAAAGTTTAGTGCCAGCTCAGGGGTGACGTACTCTTTGCTAGACCAGGGTTAAAAATTGTGAGGTCCGTCGATCAAATCCCTCGAGTATCTCAGGTGAGTGAATATTTACGCCACACTGTTAAGCTACATGAGGGCTTTTGGTGATAGATCTCGTATTTTTGAACCATGGTCAAATGACGAGGACGGCACCTGAGGTGGCCCTCTCTCCTAACAACCGCACAAACAGGAGGACGTTTGAGCTGTCGACAGGTTTAACGTGCTTTGCGCCCCTACATGGTGGGTCTTTAGTTGTACTGGACTCTAACACATGACACGCCAGTCACGATCCGATGCTGTAAAAACTACTCTACCGCTGCCACATCGAGTGGCTTAATAGAATGACGATAATATTTGCTCACTCACTCACGCAACTAATCTATTTCGATTTGAATATTAATACAAGACAAAAAAGATTTTTTTTGTTTTACTTTGCATTTTTTTAACAAAAAAAATATGTGATACCGAAAATATTTTAAGTTACTTCTCAGAAAAGTGGTGTTATAATTATGATCCAATCTATTTATTTCGTATGACGGTAGAAATAATTTTTGAACTAAAAGAATAGCAACCATAGATAGGAACCTGATTTGAACCACATATGGATTTGTAGCAGGACTTTTTTTTCCTCAAATCGGGATTTTGAGCTTAGTTTAATTATAGATTGGCACGTAGATGGATTAGACTCATTATCTTTAGAACTCATTATGTAGAGGGCTTGATGAACTTTAAATTTGTAGCCCTTAACATTGGAAAGTGAGTAAGGGAGTGTTTAATAACGTCGAACTTATAGCAGTATGAGGATGCGTAATTTCGTACCTCGGTCAAGTGACGAGGACGAAACCTGTGTCAGGACCTAGACTCCTATCTTCTACACCATAGCATCGTGAAGACTTTAAGCCACGACATATTTCATGTAAATCATCCCCTTAACACGGAGGATTGTCAGTTTTGAGTGAGTGAGTGAATATTAACGTCGCTTCGTTCAGCTACACGAGGGTTTGGGTGACGGATCTCGTAATTTTGAAGCATGGTCAAGTGACGAGGACGACACCTAAGCTGGCATCCCCTCTCTTAATTACCACACCATACCAACAGGAGGACGTTTGAGCTTTCGACAAATATAATCGTCACTTGACCATGGAGGAGCCCTCGTGTAGCTGAACAGTGCGACGTTAATATTCAATCAATCAATCAATCAATCAATCAATCGACAAATATAACGTGCATCACTCCCCTACACGGAGGATTTTCAGTGGTGCTGGGCATAAACTCATGACACGCCAGCCACGAGTTTGTTACTTTGACTACTAGGCTATTGCGGCCACGGGTTGTCAGTGCAAAATAGGTCCAACTCATGATACGTAAGCCACGCCTTCTTGAATTGCACCACTAGGATACAGCTGCTACTTAACTTTGCAGAGTTGTGAAAGGCTGTTTCCTATCGGGTACATTCAATTTCTACTGAAATTGAAATCTAAGTAATTTAATTTTAAAAATTCTGTTTCTAGAGCTGTTTTAAACAACAATAAATATTTTTTCAGGCTATTAATTTCAATTTTTTTTCTCCTTTTCATAGTGCAAACATTACTTTAAAACAATGGCATCAGTGATTTATTTGAGGAATCACTATTGGTTACAGAAAAGTCTGCTCGACCGATTAGAGGCAGTGAATATACGTCGTATGAGTAAGGGTTCAGGTTCAATCCAGGCTAAAATTGATAAATTTTCTGAATGCGACAATCATAGTAACTCAGCATTTCTCAAACTGTGGGGCACTCTCCCCTACGGGGATGCAAGCCTATTGAAAAATTTGAAATAAAAGCTTTGAAATAAGTATTAATTTACTGAAAGGAAGCAAAGCACACAAAATATGTTCTAACACAGAGGTTCCTAAACTTTTTTGTGTCTTAGACCCCTTGTCATGATTTTCGGTTTGTGGTAGACCCCTGTTTACCTAATATTGGATTTTTGCAATTTTACGAATTTAAATGTCTTTTTGACAGTTGGTATAGATCTACTTTACTTTAAGGGATTTAAATTTTTAACTGAAGTGAAGTATGATGTTTAAAACTCAAGAAAAACATGTTAATTAAATTAAAATTTAATTAATACATAAAATAACTAAGCAACAAACAAATGCTTTTAAATGGTGGAATAACTCTGGTGCTTCAATAACAATTTCTCAACATTTGGAATCAATCGTGTCAGGTTTACCGTTAAATGTCCTAGGTTAGTAGTGTCCAGACCTTATTTTCCCCCTTTCTTTTTTTTTTTGTTTTGGAGATTGGCAACCACGCTGAAACTCCTTCTCACTAGGAAAAGTAATTAAAAATTTTCTCACGATGGTCGATAATTCGTGATGAATAACAGGTATGTCTTTTTAATGCCATAATTGCGGACATGACCCTTGTTTTAATAAAATTTAGGATGTCACCTTGTAACTACAAATTAACCTTATTAAAATTGGTAAATCAATCTATTAAATAAATAGATAAGAATATCTGGTTTCCATTTGACTAAGTTTTCTTCCCCTCCCCCTTTATATCTCATGAACCCCCATAATTATTTTTTTCTCTGACGTGGATCCCTTGCAGGTCGTCATAGACCCCTGGGGGTCCATATAGACCACTTTGGGAATCATTGTTCTAACATAATAAAAGTGAAATACAGATTCACTCTGATATGACATACTTATAAATGTATCAGTACTACACAATATTTTTTAAACCTTTTCTAACTATACTGAATTAAAAACAAATTTAATAATTACTAAGGCCTCCCTTGGACCTGTCACATTCAAAAAGCTAGTACTTATCTTAATAATCTGTATGGTTCACAATTAAAGTCTTATTATGGTTTTAGTACCAAGCTACATTTTTATTGCATTCAATACAGTGTTATTTTATAAGGGGGGCGTGGTGAAATTTATTATTGAAAATTGGATTGCGAATATTGAAAGTTCGAGAAGTACTGTAATAGCTCATGTTATATGATTATGTGGCCTTTAAGAGATATCTTGAGTATCAATTTGCCTTTGGTACTCTCGATAAAATAAAATCTCGGCAATATTTAGCATATAACGAGAGCTTGAATGAAGAACTTGAATGAATTCAAGAGTCAAGAACTTGGCTCTCTGCTAGGTGGCGCCACCAATGAAATGTCTTTTACTCATGGGTAAATGCAAATATGTAAAAATTCAGCCAAATTAACCCGCGGTCACTCACGCCTCTTTTTCTATCGTCGTTACTCGCGGGGTGTAGAGAACACCCCAAACTTTTAACGCGTATAATTAATTATGAAAATAAAATTAAGTCAAATATGATACATATTTATAAAGTAAAAGATGTTTTTGTATTATACACATAAAATTATGAAATTCATTGCCTACAAATGAGATTAACATTAATTTAAACTAAACCTACAAAATTTTCATTTTAAAATACTTATTTTCATTTTTTCTTCAAAAAAAAGCACAAGTAAAACATATATACCAGTAAGAAACTTACTTTGCAATTGATGTCAAGGATAGTAGAAAATAGAAAACAAATATTTTATTCATTTTTCAAACATTCAGAGCAGACTGTAGTAATATGCTTTAAGCTCATATTTTTCTTACATTGAAGACAAACACAAATAACTTTTACATCTTTTACCCGTGGACAAACAGCGCAACGTCCCTTTTTTGGTGGATTAATGCTCTTTTTAATATATTCTGTGTCAGTAAAACTTCTTTTGAGTCTTTTGTTAAGGTTTGGGAGATCCGATGTCATATACCACTGTGGCTGCACAGGATCCATTCTAATCTCCTTTAATAATCTTGAAAGTCTCATTTTTTTAGAAAGAACCGGATGATAGACAATTGAAGCTTTAATTCCTGCAGTATTAAGTATAAGGTAAAATATTCGCAATGGCCAAAGGTTACATATTCGCGATACATCTTATGTACTGCACATTTCATCAGTGGTATCAACCCCGTATGTACACTGCTGGACAATTGCTAAGGACGGATCACAAATTGCTATGTAGCATAACATTAAGCGAGACATGAGACCTAGTAGGATAAAATATAGTTGCCACACTGTTCAGACATTAGAATAAAGAATATTTATTGTTCTTGAAAGAACAAAAGCTGTGAAACATCTGAAAGAAAAAAAATGTTCATTTGATCTGCGTACGGAGAAATGGAACAATGCATCTAAAAGTCAGCAGGCACCATAAAGAAAGGTATCAGTACGGGATATGTCCACCGTGGAGTGTGATGCAACATTCCACACGTCGTACCATACTTTGCACAACATTATCCAGCAGCTGTTGAGGCAATTTATCCCATTCCTCTGTGAGTGCATGGATGAGGGTGTTCTTGTTTGTCGGAGGATAGTTTCGACCAGCAACTTGCCTTCCCAAAGCATCCCGAACATTTTCAATGGGGTTTAGATCTGGAGAACGCGCTGGCCATACGAGAAGTTGAATACCTCGCTGTCTAGACAATCCTGAACAGCGAGTGTTCGATGACATGTTGCGTTGTCGTCCATAAAAACAAATTTATCATCGACAGCACCACGGAAAAGACGAACATGAGGAAGTAGAACTTCATCAATGTATCGTTGGCCCGTCATAGTCTCATTCGCAACCACATGTAGGCGCATGCGGCCATTGATCATGATCGGCCCACACCATGATACTGCATGTCGGATATCGGTCCTTTTCCTGGATGATAAGCAGTACCACTCTCGCGCCAGATCAGTTGGCGTCTACAATCCGATGGCAGACTGAACCTACTCTCATCTGAGAATAGGACGCATGCCCAGTCCTGTTCAGTCCAATTGTGATGCTCACGACACCATTGCAAACAGGCAGTATGGTGCTGTCTGGTCAATTAAACACTTACAACAGGTCTGCGTGCGTATAGTCCTCCTCCCCTCAAACGTCTGGCAACAGTTTTTCGGGAGATCTGCTTTCCTGAGGCAGCAAGAAACTGATTTGCCACCTGCTGAGCTGTTGTGCGCCTGTTCCTTTTTGCTGATAGGACGATATATCTGTCTTCTGCTGGCGTCGTACTTCTAACACGACCTCCCCCGTGCCGTCTACTACACATTCCAGTAGTTTTAAATGACTTCCACAGCCGTGAAACAACGCTGTGAGCGATGTCGAACTCCCTGGCAACATCTGTTATTTTCCGCCCTTCTTCGATCTTTCCAGTAATTCGGCCACGCATAAAATCTACTATGTGATGTCGGGAAGACATGCCAAAAATTTTAAGTTCGTCTATTAAATCTTTCCTGTAAAACTTTGACTTGAAACAACAACTGTCCACACGCGTCAAAACCTTTAAAGCTCTTATGAACGCTATCACGTGATGAACAGACGTGGAAAAAAATTTGCATATACTCATACTTCTTCTTACTAATATCCCGCACTTATTCTAATTTTCCACGTTTTGCTTCCTTTCTTTTTGTGGTTGCTATGGATGATAGTGTTATCCGTCCTTAGCAATTGTCCAGCAGTGTATTATAAAAATTTACAATTTCAAGTTTCATCTTTCCAACTTTGGTTCCGAAATTACGCAATCATCGAATTTACTTAGTTCATCTTGACAATCTGTTGATACAGTATCTTATAGACGACGAAGTCATTGTTTCTCCATTTTCCCATGGAATTTTTTGTCATAATTTCTGGAAAAGCTCTTGATTTTTTTTCTAAATTATATTTTACAATTATTTTATTGAATTATATTATTTTTATACCATATTTATTGAAATTTTAAATAAAATATGCATGCATATTTATATATTTGAAAAACGGAAAGTGTAAAACGTACTCTTCCGTAGATGCTTCAAGTACGAAAATATAACTCAATCACTCGCGGGGTGTTCTCAGCACCCCAGATAAACTTTTGAAGGTCGTTACATTCCAATCGTCCTAGCGAGATTGATTACATCAGGCCTGAAGGTTCAATGACCTAAAATGGACAGCTACAGAAAAAATCGCGGTTCTGCGCAATCATTTTACAATCGTAGGAGGCTTTTCATGTTGCTGGAGTGTGCAGAACACCCCACGCGAGTGATCGCGGGTTAAAAAGAAGAAAAAATAAGTGAGTTGATAATCTCAGGGAATGGTTTAGACACTAATATCATCCGGCATGGATCCAACTTAACATATATGAAGCAGGTTGGAAAAGTCAGTTCATTCAGAAATATCCTCTACAATTTCGTGATATTCGTTGGTTATAGAGGCCGCATGACTAAATTTTTAGAAAACTTTCGACTGTTTGTTGCGTAAATGTCCTTTTGAGGTGATACCTAAAAATCTAGCAAATTTAGGTTACAGACGATATTAAGAGATTTTTGGCACTTCAAAGTATCATGTAATAGTACTGAAATATGTTACATAGCGTTTTCAAGCATTAGACATTTTTAAAGAAAATGTATAGCTTCCATGTATTCTTTCACTTATGTTACGTGGAAATAATATTTTGTCGAGCGAAGAACTTAATAATATTCCTAAAAATTATTTTAGTAATATTTTTCCATATGCGAAGGGGGAATGAAAAAAAATGTTAGAAGTGGAATAAAAAAATATTTATAAACAATAGACATAAAATATATATAAAATGGAATTAAGAAGCATTAGTGCCTATTCACTTTTCCCAGTCTATTAAGGCATTTATCAGAACTCAGAACCAACTTACTTAACCCGTCTTGGTAAAAGTCAGGTCCCTGTTCACTGATCCAGGTCTCGATGGATGTTTTCACAGCACTGCCTTGGAATATCTCAGCACATTAGAAACGATAAGCTGCACGCTACCATAGCTCAGATCCAGTTCTGACGAGATTTTACTCAGAGTTATCCGTCGAACATTTTAAATCATTACTCCAATTCTCGCGTGATGATTTCTGTCGTTGAAGAACTTAGCTGGCAGCTCCTTGACATATTGCAGTTTTCGTCATCATGCCTGCTTGATTGAAAGAAGTGACATAATTTCGCTATATGTTGTTTTCTCATTGCAAGTGTGGACGCATTCTTTGCACATTAAAATTCGAATCACGCCTTGAAGTTCTAAACGTGACCAATTTCCTAAGAGTCTTGCCAATTTAATCGTTCTGAACCATATGGGAACTTTCTCTACCTACCCGCAAACCAGCTGTATGACAATTAGCGCCATTTTTCTACATTTTGTAACATTTGGGGGGGTCCACCTACGTATATACACAATAAATAACTGAGAAATTGCTATTTAATTAGATTTTATCGATAGAAGTAACAGTAAAGGAAAACCTTTCTGACAGTTAATGTTAAGTTCCTGTACAGGGTGATTCGTTGCCAAACCGGCAAACTTGCCGGGTGTGTAGGAACTTACAGAGTCGACTCGGAATCATATTGGATTGCAAGGTCTCCAATGACGTGAGTGAGTTAGTAGTGAATATTAACGTCGCTTCTTGGGCTTCGAGGGCTTCTTGGCGACGGACCACGTAATTTACGCCAGTGCCGTAGTTTCGTGCTATGGTGCTAATAAGAGAAAAAAGAACAGAAACAACAACTCATTAATGGGACAGAAAACATTTTATTCAAATGTTGTAAGAAAGGTGTTCGAAATTACGACCAGAAATCGTCTGGCATTTCCTCCGTCGTTGCACAGCTCTATGACGGGGTTCTCCTATGTTACGGAATTCATATCTTCAGACACCTCAACGTAACTTTTGGAGAGCAGTGGATAAGTCGTGATGGTCCGGTTTATTAACCTGTCATATTCCCGGTATACCACGCATGTATTTCTTCTTCTTAGGTCACATGAAGTTTTTGGTGTACCATATGGCCATTGCTTCAGTTGAAGATTTCATCCCACGAAATCTGTAGCGGCCGAGAGAATACGTGACATGCTAGGAATCTTCCAGAATGTAAGGAATTCTCTACGGTGCCAATGTCAGGCTTCACATACTACTTCTGGTCGTAATTTTGAACACCTGTTATTGTACAATCGTTTAATGAAATACTTTATTTTTCCATTAATGTGTTGCTATTTCTGTTCATTTTCTCTGTTTATTTGCACTATAGCTCGAAACTACGGCAGTTGTAATCTTGCATTCCTATGTGATCTTCAGTCGTCTTTGTAACCCCTACACACCCTGCAAGTTTTTCAGTCTGGTAGCGAATCACCATGTATAACGTTCATTAAATTACTTAAAATTACATTGCTTTTAATTATTTATGGTTTTATTTTCTCTCAGGGTATTAATTTTATAGCAATTATTTTTAATTGTTTTTGTTGCAATTATCAAATCCCATTTAGAAAATTTTAAAAAAAATCATTTTTTTTTTCTTATTAATTTTCACTGTTGTTCAAAAATTAAAAATTTTCATAGGAAACTTAGAAATAAAAATCTGTTGTATATTAAAATCCTCAAAAATTATTATCAGCTATATAATAAGAAATAATATTTTTTAAAAATTTATTTTTGTTACTAAATACATAAACACTTTTCAGATAAGTGGTTTAATTTCTTTAAAAAGGGATTCGATAGAAATGTACTGAAAGGAATTATAAAAACTATTCTTTAGCAGATTAATTCCCCCTATTTAAAAAATTTCAAAACAATTCATAATAATTTTTAATTTGGCTGTGATTTTGATTTGTCTAATTATTTTTTTAAAAAAATACATAAGAATTTGCATATTATCCCTTTAAGACCCAACCCGCACGATCGTGCGGGTTAGACATTCTTATAAACTTTTACTTTTGGAATAGTCGTATGTAAACAAATCCTGTGAATCCAAAGATTGAGCGAGTTTGCAGAATGTGTAAAGCATCATTTTTTATCAACAGACCGTGGCTGTATTCCCCGTTTTACTTTCAGCTGGCAAATCTAGCTTAGTTTTCAAATACAACGAAAACATGTATTATTTTTATCTGTCGTAAAAAAGGTAATAATCAATACATTTCTAATTGATTGGATACAAATTGTTATATTAATGTTTAAATAATTGTGTAAAATAAAAAAAACTAGTTATACTCTATTAATGTGGTTTCTAGGGCTCGGGATTTCGTTACCCGCACGATCGTGCGGTTTGGGGCATTACTTGTCACTGCAGCTGTAAAGCCATTACCAAGCGGATTTTCTTTTAAATTTCAATAATTTTGATAAAAGCCTAAATAAAATTGAAATAAATAGTTATATAATTAATACGACATTTTTAAGGGTTCGCCATGGATGAGTTCCTTTTTTTTCAATCAATTTTCTTTTCCATACATTTGTTGAGGAGTATGGCGTTTTTATCCTCTCCACAGATATCTGCATCCATCTCTTCCCCCAAAAAATCTGGGTTTTCCGGTGTTAGTTGGTATGGTGTAGTTTAAATATATATATATATATATATATATATATATATATATATATATATATTTAAATAATAAAATTTTCTGATATATTTTACTACTTTTTATAGAATACTGTGTTAACTTTTAACCAAAAACTTTTTCAGGTGTCTAAAAGGAGAAGAATTCTCACAGAAGAAATTTTTCAATTGATGAATAAATCAGATTGAACTTATACCAGAACTTAGTGATTTCTCGGATTATGACATTGCTGCGAACAAAACATGAATTGCGATTACTGGAAGGAGAACCAAGTTCAGATAAGAGCGAAGAAGAAATGCATGGGAATATTTATAATAAAAAGACAATTTTGGATCACATTCTTTACCATAAAAGTCTCTTGAACACATTCATTATATTGATTTAGCTGTTACAGATTATTGGTTCCTGTGCAAACAAGATGCAATATCAAATAATATTCCACTAAAAATCAAAATATATCGCTTAAAATTTAAATTAGAGATAGTTGTAGCATTATCAGCCTCTCCACCCACTAACAAAAGTATTTTAACTCATGATGAAGATAACAGTGTTGTAATTCCACTCGCAAAAAGATGGAAGCGTTATAATCTACCTACTATACATGTCATGGCTTTTATCCTGGCCATTTCAGGATAAAAGGCTTGACATGTATAGCCATTATTGATGTGTTGATGACATTTTAATGACTCACTAGTACAGATTTGAAAATTTCGAAAGCAATTCCAAAACATGTTGTGAAAAATGCAAGGGTTATTTATACTTGTCAAAAACAAAACAAAAAGATTTTTGCAGTAAATAAATAATAAATTAATAAAATAGTTCATTTTCATCAATACTTTCCTCATTTGTAACAATTTTAGTTGATTTAAGATTGTTTCTTCTATCAACTTAGAGCTAAAAATGTATAAATCGTAAAATTTCGTGGGTGACCTGTTTCACTGATAACGCCCAACTCGCACGATCATGCGGGTACCGTCTAGATACCAGGGAAGGGGCGGGAATTTTGTTATTATTTCTCCCAATTTCATTGGGGTCCATATAGTTTTAATAACCAGAAGAATTTAATATTTGAAGATAAAAATAATTCGAGTCTTAGAGGGTTATAAAACAAAATTAAGCTCAGGCTTAATTTAATAATAATCTTTTTTCATTCAGACTTTTCAACATATACCGTGTTTAAAGGTGAATTATTAATAGATTTGATAAAATAGAAGGCTGAAAACTAAAACTACGTTAGAATAGGAACCCAACTTCTCCGTCGAGGTCCCAAAAGTCAGCTTATTGTTGTTTAACATGTTTCTATGCTTCAATACGGTGCTTCTTAAGTAGAATACAGTTGACTGTGACGAGACACGATTTTGCTATTAGAAAGTATTGACCTAACAGAAAAATATCTAAATTGCATTACAGCTTTGGAGGATTTTAATATCTAAAATTCAACTACAAGTAGAGCTTTGCAACTTCAGTTGGAATTTAAATTGAAACTCGACTGTGTGTGTAACATTTTTTCTTTAAAAACTTCAGTTTATTTTCTATCTACCTTTTGGTGGGGGTAAGTATACATTTCATATATAAATGAAACATGATATTTAAATGATTTCCTTCGTTAATAGCGGAAATATTTGCTCCATAAAAGTACGATAAGTCAAGATGTAACTTCTTTTAATTTATAAAATATTTTTATGTACAGTAAACTGGGTCACTTTTACATTGCTATTTGCGGTAAGATGTTTTTGTTTGTGTTTAAATGGGTACTCACACAATAGAATTTCAAGACATCGCGTTCTCAAAGTCAGTATAGCCCTACAGTCTACGTGAATAAGGTCAGGTCTAATGATATGTATCGAAACATTGATGCCAAATATATAATATCACAATTAAATTAAGATAGGTTTCAAGGAGATTTTTAATTTATTATGATGATCAACAATATTTTGTATTTTCATTAGTTCAATGTTTTTATGTAGATAGACACAGCGAAAATAAGCAATCTTTATTATGGCACAAATAGATAGATCACATAAACAGAATACGACAAGGAAGCCAACAGAACAAACTTTTCATAAACTCTCCGTAGAACCTTACAAAGAATTTCATCCATCTCCATTAATATCACCATTCAAAGACCATAAAAGGTTCCTACTCCCCCAAAAGTCCATCTTTTTTTTCCTTGGGAAAGGTCATTTACACCAATAGATGAAGTCTTAGATTAATAGTTGTAATGGCGGGAGTCTAAACATCGTATTCCGGAAATTTCTCTCCCACTTTCCGGATAAAGAAGATGGCTGCTTTCATAATATTGGACTAGAGATGAAAGGCTATGTAATGGATTCCAGAGGGATCGAGATCTCTATTTTGGTTTTGTTCCGGACTAGTCAGGAACTCATCCGGATTGGAAGGGAGAAATATGAATCGAGCGATTTTGTAATAAAACAGAAGTATGCACTCATATAGAAGTGAATAAATAACAATTGTGATTAAAGCTCGCTTATAAAAATATTTTTGAGAATAATTGGGTTAATATTTGAATGTATAGATATTGTAGTCAGTCATAGGGGTTTCATTTACTATTGTAGGTAAATATGCTTCATATTATGCATGATTATACATAATTTGCTTTGAAAATTTTTTAAAAAAACAAGTAGAAAACAAAGAATAATACAAAAAGAAGTACAACTGGCCTTTTCCCCAAAGATTAGAAGGATTTTTTCTTAATTCTTATTAATTTATTTGCTAAAGTATGCATAATTTGTTATAAGTTTTGAGGTTGCCTTCAAGTGATTTTAAAAAATCAAACCCCACAAACCAGAACATTTTCTAATAGAAAGGCATTTGTTTCATTTTGAGGGAAGCATATAATCATTTCTGCTTTAATCAATTCATATTTTTCAGATGTAAAGTAGGTTTTACACTATGTTTAACCCTCTCGTTGCTTATCTCACGATTTCCACGGGGAAAGTACACCTAGCAAAGGTAGCACTACGCAGTGAAAGGGTTAAATGCCTTAAAAATAGGTATAAACAACAAATAAACTAAATAAACTCAATGACGCAACTCTCCATAAGGGATAAGGACTACTGTGCCCTTCTCAGTATACGTAACCAAGGGCGCTGAGCTACATGAGCAGATGTTTCGGTCGGGCGGTTACTCTGGCGCGATAAACAACAAATATATATGTATTTTTTAATGAGAACATTTATTACCCCGCTCACTACAAAGTATCATACGGGGGCTTACATAGAAATAAGCGTAAAGCACACACCACTAAGAAGAGAAGGATTACATCACAAACATCCATGTCTTACCCAGGATTCGAACCAAGACCCTACGCTACTGCAGGTAGTGTCACTAATCACTATACTGAATGAGCGACAAAACCAAGAAATATTAAAGAGAAAAATGCCTAACTTCTAGAACTTTTTCCTAAATTTCAAATATACACTGGTGTGCAAAAGTTAAGCAACAGGTGGGTTTATTGCCATAACTTCACGAAAAATCATCTGAGAGACATGAAATTCAGAAATGAGGGAGAGTATTATGTACGTAAAGGATGACGAAAGCATCGGCGCTGAAAAAGGAATACAATGCATACGGTATGGAATCAAACAAAAACAAGCTTTATTGAACGCATAGTATCGTGACTCATGATGGTCTATCCAACAGAAAGAACAACAAGTAGATGTTCCTTAATATGGTATATGCACTCCCCTCACTGCAATTGTTGCTTTGCACAGTCTCCGCATACTCAGAACCAGCCTGTGCAACATTTCTTGTGGTAGGAGTGCCCATTCTTCAATCAGCATCTGTTTGAGTTGTTGGGTGCTCTCTGGATGATGTAAGCGTGCTGCAATACGTTTCCCCAAAGCATCCCACACATGTTCGATGGAATTTAAGTCTGGGGAGTACGATGGCCAATCCATTCGAGTGATAACTTCACTTTCCAGCAGCTCCTCAACAGCAAGAGTCCGATGTGGCCGTGCATTGGCATCCATAAAAATGAAGTCTGGGCCAATGGCACCTCGGAACAGACGCACATGGGGAAGAAGTACCTCCTCACAATAGTGATTCCCGGTTACAGACCCTCTATCGAAAATGTGGAGCTCAGTTCGCCCGTTCAGCATAATGCCTCCCCAGACAAGAAATCCAGGACCATCGTAATGGTGTCTTTCCTTGATGTTACTGGTATAAAACCGTATCCCGATCTCTCTCCATATCAAAACACGTTGAGAATCGCTTCTGGTACTGAACCGATTCTTATCCGTAAAGAGGACATGACTCTATTGACAGTTGTCCAGTTTTTATGCTCTCTGCACCACTGTAAACGGTGGCGTCGATAGCCAACTTTCAACGGGAGGCAGCGTTCAGGACGGCGGGCGAATAGGCCCCCTTTGTGAAGGCGTCTGGCCACAGTAAACCGCGACACTTGTCGCCCCGTTGCTGTAGAGAGTTGCTGAGCAATGACGCTTGCTGACTGCCGTTGGCCTCTTTTCGCCTGCAGGATGATATATCGGTCATCCCCTGCAGTTGTCGTCCGCGGGCGGCCACCACCAACCTTTCTAACAGCTGTACCTGTGGTTTGGAACGCTTTCCAAGCGCGCGAAACGACACTTTTGTTGATTCCGAACTCTGCAGCTACACTAGTGACGGTACACCCATCCTCCAGGTTTCCGATCATTCTTCCACGTGTGAAGTCGCCCAGGTGATTTCTTCTAGCCATATTTCACGAACTGACTCACTGGCACTTGCAGCGAATATGTTGAATTGCGTCTGCGCCCTTCATTTTATTTTACTGTTGAACAGCACCGCGCCGACATCACGCGTTTTGAGTACGCTCACGTGGCTTCTGACGTTTCGTTCCTGATATTTGCATTCGTATGACGTTTCTATTGACTTACATGTTCACTGTACTCATCTCCAGACCTCCTTTTCTGCAATTTTATGGTTATCTGCTTAATTTTTACGTTGTTGCTTAAGTTTTGCACACCAGTGTACATTATACTTAGCAGCTATAGATATTTGACTCATTATGAATATTAAAAATTTGTATCAAAATTTGTATATTTTACGGACAGAAATCATGTTTAAAATATATCATTCTGTTTGATCAAGAAGTGCTTATCTCAGACTTTTCAAATTGATAATTTGGGGTCAATTTTAAAATCAAATGAACTATGAACTGGCAAGAAATCACGAAACATCTTATTAAAAGTAAAATATTAATAATAATACTAATCAGTATTCATATTCTAAAATGCAAATGTGAGATTCATTTTATTTAGCATTGGTGACATGTAAATAATTTTCCTTAATTTCGCGTTTACTGTGATAAAATCTCGAGCACATTACGTTATTCATTTTTTCCTTTGATTTGATTTCCAGTTTTAATAGATATTCTTTTAATATTTAATTTCCTACTTTTCATTTTAATTATAATATCCCATAAACATAAAAATCAATATCTATTCAAGGTATTATTTAGTAATAAAAACTATTTTACTTTAACATCTAAAAGTATTTATATAGTATGTGTGCGCAAAATTTTTATTTCAGAAATTTTTAATTCTATAAATATAGATGTTATGATTAAAGTTCTACTAAATGCTTATGTGATAAATTGTACTTAAATAAAGCAACGAAGCTTGAAAAATTTAATATACATCATAAATTTCTTTTTACCAACTTCTTTATGATCAAATTAGGTGCTGGTCTCTAGATGGTCCTGACATACGAATTATCTCTTTCATTTTGTTTCCCTCTTTTTTTTATTCTTTTTCAAAAGACTGCATTGTTGATGAATCTTATTTTATTATATAAAAAAAAAATTTGGCGTAAAATTAAGGAAATTCAACCACACATGCATTACATTCTACTCATGTTACATTTGTTTATTAAGCACTATAACTGAAGGAAAAGTTGTACTTTTGGCTTTGGATTTACAGTTATTTGTTAAAGAAGTATTTAGTTATACTAATATATATACATATATATATATATATATATATATATATATATATATATATATAAAGAAATTATGTATTTACATATAATACATATTCATAGCAATATTAAATAATAAATTTTTTCTTCGAAATGATGATTAAATCACACATTAAGGCTGTTTTCGGCTAAAGTACGACAGCATGAACTAAACGCGAACCATATTTTCAGATAGAAAAATACCTCAAATTTCATGAAAACTTGTAACTTTATAACTTATGCATCTGTTAACAAAAAATATTTTTTTTAAATGTCAAAATATTCAATGAATACTCTATTTCTCTTTTGAATACGTGCAGAGATAACTTATTTAACATTGCGGTATAGGGAAAAAAGCGAAAAACATTTCATACTAGAAAAAATGGATCAACTCGGTTAAAAATGAGATGCATGATAAAAAATGCTACTCTCTAAAGGATAGTGTGAAGCTAGAATATCATATTAATTCTTCATTTCTTTTATATTGAAAAATGTTCCAAATTCGAGTCTTATTCTTTAACATCGACCAAAGACAGCCTTAAGTGGTGGAAATCTATATTATTAACCCATTCATCGTAACAATGGCGTGTCTTTGTCCCACCTTCTGCGTTAAGAGTCAGCTTCGCTCTCTACAGTGAATTTTAATTGAATTCGCTCTCTACAATTGAATTTTAAAACTTTTTTTTTACTTTCAAAAACAATAATCACTTACAATCAATAACAATTCTCCCTATAATGATTTATTTGTGGATCCCGGAAAATGAATTATTTCGTCCCTCGTGATTTAAGCTCTAAGCAATTCAATTGTTGCTTCCATCATGATTTTATTCCATATAAACTTCTTAAAAACTTTTATATATATATATATATATATATATATTACGCGTTATAAATACTTTTAAAGTCTTGTAAAATTTTAATTTTACAACCACAAAAAACAATACTATCATGAAGTCAACTTGTCAGTGATATAGCTGCGAATTTTAAAATTATTCTTCACAAAAAGGTTACACTTCCTGAAACTCATTCTTATAAAATTTATAGTCACTTAAAAATTTCAGCATTTTACACAATCAGCTAACTAGATTCTATCACATCAGTGATAGTTTGATACAATAATTTTGTGATTTCTATTTATTTGCATTCTTTTGTAAGTATAATGAAAATAATTTAAAGAAATGAATTATACTTAAAAAAATTTGTACAATTTTCATGCACTGTTTGTAAAATGCTCATATATTTTTTTAAAAAATTTTCTCTTCCATTTCGTTTATTTCCCATTCATTTATTCTGATATTTAGCTTATTGCACTCTTTTATTTTTAGATATTTTCGTATCAGTTTCCAAGAGGCGAAGGACAAAGGATTACAAGTATAACCCTGAATATATATATATATAAACCATTAAATCAAATCAAATGTTAACTCGCCATAACTGGTTCTTTCTGTATATTCTTGATAAAACTTATAATTTTACATAGTTCTGCTACATATATCTCTACTTTGACATTTCAAAAAATTTAATTAAAAATATGCCTTTGATTCTAGAAGTTTTTTCAGCAAATTTGCTGTGAAATGTTTTAATCAACTTCATTGATTTCACAGCTATGCCTCTTCCATTTTCTTTTTATGTCATAAACTCTTTTGTGTTTGTATTTGACAATAATTTATCCCTGCGTTCATGTGAGACTTCAGCCCATAATTCTAACGATATTACTGTAAGATTTATCTGAAGCAAACTTTTTGCTCCATTATTAGTTCCTTTTTTGGATCCCTGATTGTTTAAAAAAAATTTGTGTTATAAATACTACAAACACGGTATCTAGACTATTTTTAAGGATAGTTTTATCTCAATGTTTCTAAAAAATATATCCAAAATTAGCAGTTTAACATTTAAAACTCAATAAAAACAGTTACATTTTCCTGCATGGCACTGTAATAGACGCAATTTTATTATATTGCTTTATTTTACTTATTTTGTGCTTATTAATACATAAAAAAATTTTCTTTTATATTACTCACTTTTTTGCCACCTTCACTCTTCTTCAGTTCCTACTATTAGGTCACATTCTTCCTATATATAATATATACTGCTCAAAATAATTAAAGGATATTGCGGTTATAAATGGATCTTGTGGCTGGGAAACTTTTAAGCTGACTGATACATGGTCGACAGACGTAGTAGGTTATATGAGAATAAACTGCACATTTTTTGGCAGAAAAAAATGCATTTTATTCCGCATTTGTGTACAAAGGGAAAAAAACACAATTTGTGCATATGAGAAAGACATAATAATAAAAGGTGTTTTTTTTCAAAGGAAATAATTTCAGTAGGGGATATGGTTTCCACGGACGGCCAGCAACATTGAACACCTTTAAGGCATGGAGTCAATGAGGCTATTAATCACGAGTTGGGGTATTCTACCCCACTCTTCCAAAAGAGCTCTTTCCAGTTCTTGGAGAGTTTGTGAGGGTGGTTGGCGGCCAGCAACTCGTCTTCCTAGTCCAAAACGTGCTCTATTGGATTTATGTCTGGAGAACACGCTGGCCATTCCATTCGTACGATTCCTTCCTCGAAAAGGAAATCCTCCACCAGATTAGCACGATATGGCCTGCAATTATCGTCCAGTAAAATGAAGTCATCTCCGAATGCTGCAGCGTAAGGGACTACAATAGGTCTGAGGATCTCATTCCTATATCGGCGAGCAGTCATAGGTCCACCTCGAATGATGTAGAGGTATGTGCGTCCGTCAATGCAGATGCCAACATACACCCACACCCCCCCCCGCCAAATCTGACACTTTCGTGCACGAACGCAGGATTATTCCTACTGCCACGGACCCTCAAGATGAAAATACGCCTATTATCCAGATGAAAAGAAAAACGGGACTCGTCAGAAAAAAAGAACATTGCTTCATTCATTTCTCCTCCAGTTTACATGCTCTGTTGCCCACTCCCTGCGGTCGCGACGATGCCTTGATGTTAGTCTAAAACATACCATCGGTCGGCGAGCATACAGACCTACACCATGGAGCCGGTTTCGGACAGTCTGAGTTGAAACCGTGGTAACAGTAGCCGAGTGAAGGTGTTGTTGGAGAAGAGTAGCGTTCGTATTTCGGTGTCTCCGAGCCGTTAACACTAAATAACGATCTTCAATGGCGTTGTTGCCCGTCTACGACCTTATCCTGGTCTTCGGCCTGCACTTCTAGTCTCGAAAAAACGGTTCCGGATCCTGGAAATCAAACTTTGTGACACCCCAATGGGTTGCGCTAGTTCGGCTTGAGTTTGGCTCCCTTCTAACCTACCAACAATTCTCCAAGCTTCTGAAACGGTTAAATGACTTCGCTGAGACATCGTACTGATCGAAGCAAAGCAGTCACTGAATGTCGATCATCCTTTTCATCATTTTAGTTGAAAGTCAAATTTCATTCGCTGCCGCTGAAGCGACGTTTTTGACGTCGAATTCAAAATTAGCATACTCCACAGTTTGAAAATCAGAAAAATTTGCATTTATGATTCTCTTCTTCCATTTTCGGCAAAATAAATTTCACTTATATCTTTATTTTATTTAAAACTTATAATATCCTTTAATTGTTTTGAGCAGTATATATATATATATATATATATATATATATATATATATATATATATATATATATATATATATATATATATATATATATATATATATATATATATCTTATTCAAATTTTCGATCGTTAATGAAAAAAATATTTTGAATTGTCCACGTAAGTTCAAGTACATTTTTTTAAACTCATATTGGATGACATTTGATGTTAATATAGCTTTTCAAATATTAAATCATTAATTACATTTAAAAATGAATAAATAGTAACAAACAAAAATAATAGTCCAACACTCTATATAATAAGAGAACTCGCTCGTTGTATCCCTATAGTGCAAGGATGGCGAACTAGTGACGCGCGTTTCATTGATGGCACGCGATACAATAATTTGGGCACGCCACCGATCAAAACGGTTTGCATTTTAATTCAAAATAACAAAGTTTAATATGAAGTATTACGAGAAACGTGAGTGATAGGTCGCAATTTTCAGCAAGATTTTCAGTTAAAAGAATTATCGGAAACGCGCTCAAGTTTTTTTTATGTAACTTGAAATGACTTCATTTAATAAACCGAATTTGTCCCAATTCTATTGATTGTAAATTGAAAAAAATTGAAATGCAACTGTGTATGTGTGTGATTTATTTCCAGTCTATATAAATATGGATTAAAAAATTTATTGAAAAAAGGAGAAAATTGGAATTGATT
Organism: Trichonephila clavipes; assembly: GCA_019973935.1. Lineage (NCBI taxonomy): Eukaryota > Metazoa > Arthropoda > Arachnida > Araneae > Nephilidae > Trichonephila > Trichonephila clavipes. The sequence goes on from BMAU01020946.1 coordinate 117,177, forward strand.
AAAACAGAAAGATTAACAAGCAATATAAGCAAAAATGCTACTAATGAAAATTTGGAAACATAGAATTCGATTATTGATTCAATTAGCTGTTTGAAAAAACTGGCTCATGCTGTTTTAACCATATTTTCATCTACCTATACCTGTGAGTCTTTATTTTCAGAGATGAATAACATTAAATACTCACTTAAAACTGTTTGGAAGATGACTCCCCAATTCAGCTTGCATTCTGTGTGTTAAAAGTAACATCTTACAATCCTAATACAAGTTATTTGTAATCTAATATACAACAACACAATTCCCACTAATATTACTTGAATTTAAATTACACATATAAATAAAAATTTACTACTACACTGTCCAAATTGTATTTTTTCGTTCTTCTTAAAAAAGTTTGAGTTATTAAATTTTATTTTCTCAATAATCACAATCCGAAATTGTTTGACGGCGCGTCTATACCTGCTTAAACATTTCTTAAAGAAAAAATGGCACGTTGATCCTAAAAAGTTCACCACTCCTGCAATAGCGCAATGTATAGAGCGTTCAACTTCTAATACAAAGATCGTGGGTTCGAACTCTACATGGGATCACTTAATTTCTGAGATTGTGATTTACGAATGGATAAAGAGATGCAAACAAAAGTAATAGTCCAAAAACATATATAGAAATGAAACTCTTTATTTTGCTACTTAATATTGTGATTTTGTCCTATGTATATACATATTTATATTAATTGTAATTATTTGATTCGAAATAACTAAAATAAAATTATTGTTTTCTGTCCTAAGTAGGAGTTGACTTAATTTTTTTATATTACTTGCTAATAGCTTATTTTGATAGTAAGGATTTACAAAATGAAAAATCAATATTAGTGTAGTAATTCAATTATATTGTAAAATAGAATCACACAGCTCCTGGTTCAGAATTTCCTTAGTACATACGGACAGTTTCTTTATCATGAGAAGTAGCTGGGTGGCGTAGTTGGTTTGTCGCTGGCGTTCTGAACCCTAGGTTGCGGGTTCGACCCCGGCCTAAGTCGGTGGATTTTCCTGATGCAGAAAATCGACAGAGGTCATGTCGTATGATTCCACAACATGAAAAAGATCCCTTGAATGTCCGATTGGCTTGGATGCTCTCGGTAATATTAAATTCCTAATTACAAACTTCGCATTGGTAGAGCTCAGGTGCCTCCGTCTGGGGAAGAAATTGGGCGTCAAAATTACTTGCGGTAATCTGTAACACACTAAAAAGTAATTCCAGCTCCTGGGGAATGTACTAGATCTGTAATGGTAGAAACACCAAGGTGTAGCCCCATTACATGAAAACATAGTTACTCCCAAAATTGAGTGTACACCTACTTTTAAAACGGGAATCAATGTTTAGAATGAAAAAATTATATTAAATGAGGGAAATATATAATTAAAACCTTTAAGCATAGATGCGTTTATTAGATCCTAATTCATTATTTTGAATGATAAAACAAAATATTTCTTAGTTTAAACATACATATAACTTATAAAGAAAATTAACAGAAATTAATAGCCACAAAATTGAGAGTACATGCATCTATTTTCCTGCATAAATCATGAATAATAAAGAGTTAATATTTAGTAGCATAACCTTTTGCTGATATGACAGCTTCCGATCGCCGAGGCATCGATTCCACAAGATGTCTAGTGGTCTCGGGAGCAATATTCAGCCATTCTTCTTGCAATACCGTTTTCAATTGTTCCTTGCTTGTAATTTGATGTTTTTGCACAGATATCTCAAGGTGGGACCACAGATGATCGATAACATTTAAGTCGAGAGACTGTGGAAGTATATTAAGTTGATTCCGACAATGGTAAAGCAGCCATTCTTCTACAACAAACGCAGTGTGCTTGAGGTCATTGTCTTGCTGGAATATGAAATTCGACCGCAATCCCAAATTATCAGCACTTTCTTTCAAATTATTTTGCAGAATATTAAGATAAGCCATCTTGTGCATGATTCCATCAATGAATACTAGCTTTCCCACTCCCGACGTAGCCATACACCCCCAAACCATCACCGACCCACCTCCGTGCTTCACAGTAGGAATTGTGTTTTGGGTGGTGTGAGGTATTTGGTTTACGCGACACCATACGACGACCGTCACTGCCGAAGATGTTGAACTTACTCTCATCACTGAAAATGACTTCGTTCCAAAACTGTTGAGGCTTTAAAATGTGTTCTTTAGCGAATTTCAATCGCTTGACTCTATTCCTCTTACCAATTAAGGGCTTTTTTCGAACTACTCTACCATTATAGCCAGCCTTTCTTAGGATTCTTCGTACCGTTTCTGCAGAAACCGATCGACCTAAGGTATTAGAGGTACTGGCTGCAATTTTAGGAGCACTAATTTTAGGATCAATCTTCACTTGATGTATAACTCTTCGCTCGGTTATGGAGTTCATAATTTTCTTTCTCCCTCTTCCTTCGTTATTTGCCAGCATACCAGTCTTCTTAAATTTTTGCAGGATTTTTTGAATACAGTTAACACTTCGTCCAACTACTTTAGCAATATTCAGCTGGGATTTACCTTCATTTGACAGTTTAATAACAAGTTTTCTCTCTTCGATCGTCGTTTCCTTCCGATTCTCCATTTAAATCAAGACATCAAATCACAAATATAAATTTGTTATCAGATAGCCTTTGTGTGTGTGAAAGCCTTCCTTTATTATAGATCTATTATCAAATTTATATTTAAAAAATTACTGGTAGTTTTGCATAGTGATTAAAGAAGTGTACCCTCAATTTTGTGACATTAAAATGGTGTAGTTTTTCTTTCAAACCTTCATATTTTTGTTTCAACCAATTTCCATGTCTTACATTTAATGTTATTTGGAAGAGTAATGTATGCATTTTGAATGTACAAAGTGCGTTAACATAGCATATTAATTTCTACACCTGGTGATCCGATGGTGAATTCGGAAAAAAAAAATTAAGTGTACTCTCAATTTTGGGAGTCACTGTATATCGTTAGAATCTACTCCACATTCTGTTTTATTACAACAAAAATTTATACTTGTTACTTTTATTACCTTTCCCACCAGAACTTTGACCTTCTTCAGCACAGGTTAAAGGAAGATTAACAATGTATTCTTTTTTCAGCATTCGCTTGGCAAACATTATATCCGGATTAAAAATCAATAACGAAAAAACTAGTTCTTTATTCCGTGATTAGTGAAATCCAGAACAAAGAATTGTTGATGTGTGTATTATATCTGAGAGAATTCTATCGATAGTTATTTTTTTCGTACGAAATTTATTTAGTAAGCATTTACCTAGCGTTAACCTCAATCTAATTCCTTGAGTTCAACTTAACATTCCTTCCTTGATATTTGTCCGGTTCACAATTTGAAAATTTTCTTGTATATATTTCACCCCCCACAAAACGTAACTTGATCTGACTTTATGCATATTCATCTTCATAGTTTTTCCGTTGCACCGTTATTAAGAGCCATATTGAATAATGAATTGACAAAATACGTACGTGGTAAGTAGAATATATTATATAGGTACACCAGTATCTATACACTATCTATCCAGAATTGTTAGAAATATAGATCTTGTAAAAATCTAGTTATATAGGCATTTCTATGTACATAAATGATTTATGCTGATTAGTCCTAGTTAAATAAGATGACATTTTCTTGTTTGGAGAAAAAAGTTATAAATAAAGAAATTAATTTGTCTGGAAACATATTTCATACGAGGAAAAAATGGATCAACTTGGTTAAAAATGAGATGTATGCTAAAAAAATGCTACTTTCTAAAGGATAGTGAAGCCAGAATCATATTAATTTTTTATTTCTTTTATATCTAAAAAAATGTTCCACATTCAGGTCCTTTTCCTTAACATTAACCGAAGACAGTCTTAAGTTGTTCTAGTGTTTTGTGTTCAATTTGTCAAATTATTTTTTATAAGAGGTAGCTTTTTAATCTGAAATATTTTTTAAAGTTTTAAATTAAGTTAAAGTGAGAGGTAAAGCTTTTTTTAAAATAACTTTTTCACGCACTTGTCCTGAATTTTTTCAAATGGGGTGCCAACTTGTATATTGTACTCTTCACATGTGACCGTGGCTCAAAATTAGGAAATATTTGATATTGGTACGCTCTACACTCATTTTTGCCATGATTTTGAAATTGCGCCAAAAAAACATTTGACGACGAATATAATGTTCCCTTTTTGGAATGTTTATCGTCCTAACAAAGTGAAATGAGCATCATCCTTAGACTTCTTGTTGCAAGAAAATGCAATATTAATAAACAATCATTAAATTAATCGGACTGTTAAGCGAAGTCATTCAAATTTGCATATTACATATTTAGCAAGATATCGGGTTGGAAGGAAAGTTCTGTCGTATTTTAAAGAAAATATTTGAATGCATTTATAAAAATATGCATTTAATATTAGTCAATTATGTATGATACATTATCTGTTACAACTTGTTGCATCTTTCAGGTAACATATAAATTCCTATTTTGTAGAAATCCTCGTCCTTGGAGTTAAAATAGTCAGCAACTGCCTTAGAAAGACTTTCAAAATACTTGAATTATTTTTCCGTTAGATAATTTTGCAGAGATCTGAACAGGTAATAATCAGATGGTGGAATGCCAGGTGAATACGGTGGGTAACCAAGGACTTTCCATCCTAACGCATTCAGTTTTTGTTGTGTCACTATTGCAGTATGCGATCAAGCATTATCGAGGTGGAACAATATTCCTTTTCTAGAGAGGCTAATGCTAGCCTTTTTTCTTTGATAGCTACATTCAATTTATCCAGGTGATTGCAGTATATATCAACGTTGATGGGTTTTCCCTGTTTCAGCAACTCGAAGTATACTGGACCTTTCCTGTCCTACCACAAACAAAGCAGTACTTTTCGTAGATGGATACTTGGTTTTGGAACTGTTGCTGGTTTGCAATAAGATTTTTTTTCTCTTAATATTCTCGTAAAGAATCCACTTTTCATCTCCAGTAATCAGCTTGTCCAAAACCGGCTCCACATTGTGTCTAATCAGATGTGATGAACACATTCTTACATGATCAGACAAATCCTTTTCCGTTAATTCATGTGGAACCCAAACACTTCGCTTTAATATAATCCCAAGAGATTTAATGGGATCTCCAACAGTTGTATGATGAATGCTAAACTCTTCTGCAATTTCTTGACTTGCTAAATGTAGATTATTTTCCAACATGGTTCGCAAAACATCGTTATCGATCTTGGATGGTCGCCCTGATCGATCACTTTCTTGGAGGCTCAGATCCCCGGAATGAAATTTGCTAAACCATCTTTGACAAGTACGAACATTTACAATATCTTTTCCAAATACTGCGCATAAATTTTTACATGCAACCCATGCGTTGCTTCCTTTTTGGAATTCATACAACATGCAGTATCGTAAATGCACTTTATCTACTGACATGTTTTTCACTTTAAATATTACAAGTAAATGATAAACGGTAAAAAAGAACTCCTTTTATATTATACAGCAGCTATAAAAACAAAAAATAAATCCAAATGACTTACTAGCCAGATGTTTTTTATTTACAACAAAAATCACCTGCCTATTTAAAATACAAAACTTTCTCTCCAACCCAATAATATGCTTTCTAAACGTAGAAACGAAATCTTGTTTTTTTACGTGCAATGATAATGAAGAATACATAATATTTGAATTGAATTTGTGAAGATACAATGAGACATCACAATGAATCCGGTAGGGAAGAGATTTAAAATGCTTATTTCTGTGAGAATGAGTGTTTTTGCGTCTCATTTGGCAACATGAAGGCTATTAGCAAAATACTTAATTTAGAGCAAAACATGATCCAGCTCTTGGATCTATTGCAGATCCATATTCCTGTGACGTGAAGAAACGTGATCCAGCTCTTAATAATATTCGAAATTTTTGGCACAAATCACACAGAGAGCTTTCGCCAAATTAAAGAAATTCAAAATTACTACTGCACGAGTTTCTCAGCATTAAGATTGTGATTGAGAGTTAGCTAGATGGACTTTGGATCTATTGCAGATCCATATCCCTGTGACGTGAAGAAACGTGAAACTTGTCTTTTTCTGGCTTTACTCCTAAAACACTGTAAGATAAATCGCTTGTTCCCTAAATACCAGTACTTCTTTTTAATCGAACAAGCACTGACAATGTGTTTTGCGTCTGAATTGGTATTTTTTATAATGGCTTACCATGGCATTGATTGGAACCCTCCTGAAACTTTGACCAATATTGATTCTTCAGTGATTCGATTCACCACAAATCATTCAAGTACTATTCACTTTATCTTTAAATCCAAGTTACATATTTGGAGATATTTGGAAAATTCTCCTTTCTTATTTATTATAAATCGCGCAAAGTTTCTACATTGTGCATGCATCTTTCAACTCTGTTTTAAACTCTCGGCGCATACAACGTATAATCTTCTTGTATTCTCATGTTTGGTAAGTTATCTGGCTGTTCTTTCGACAAAGCGAGGCTTCGAAGATTCTCCTTTTTATGCTATAGTTATTATACACAAAACTATCAACTCTCTTCAACTGGGATTAACTATTAACATGCCGAGTTATGAGACAAGTTCAAGAACTGTAATTTGAAAGGAATGTTTCTATAAACTTATTTATATATTTATCTACATTTTTATCGAGATATGTACTATGATATTGATAACATATTTTTTTAACTGTTAAATTGTTTTTTGTTTGAAATGATTATAGTTATTTGTGAATTAATGTCTTTAAAACATGCTTTTAAGAACTTAAAGTTGTCTTTTCAATATATTAAACCTCCATCAAATCTTTAAACATAATTTCAGGGATAAAACTTTTTCAATACTTTTATATGCTGTTTATTTCAATATCAAAGCCATTTTATGAGATGACTATTATTTTATAATGTATGTATAATTTCCTATTTATATCGTACAATATAATTTTAGGAAACATTGTTCTTAAAGTTTTATATAAGCATTAAGTTACATAATGTGCTCGTTTCATATTATATATACTATATAAATTAATAATAAAGAAAAAGTACGAGGTTAATCATGTTTAATGTAATAATTTCTGTATCATGTAGTAACGCAGCAACATTGTAGAATATATAGCACAGTACGGTTGTTTTTATCATTTGAAGTCTTTTATTTTAGGAAATTTCATCACTAAGCAAAGACAGCCTTAGGATAATATTTTAACTGAAATTTTAGTTTTATTTATATGCAAGCAATAAAGATAATTCATTTCTCCCTATGTGATCTTAATTTTATTTTATAAGACTATGTGTCTTTGAAACAAAAGAATTAAACATTAATTTAACATTAACACAACTTTCAAACGAAAAGGTGTAAATACTGTTAAGAAAGATTTTAATACTTATACATAAAGTCAGATTATTTACATACAGTTACATATTATGCAATGTTTTGCTTAAAATTGTAAGTTTTTTAGTATGATTTTCTATAATAATATTATGATCTATAAAATTATGATCAAGAAGACGTTAAATTATAAATTCTTCATCGTGGGCATGACGAGAAAAATATCAGAATCTGACCCACATTTATGGATTTTATAACTTGGAATTGATTTATTTCGATGCTTTACATTTCCTAGACAAAATAAATTCCCGGTGTGTGTGTGTATTTTATTCTATATCTAAGTAAAAGAAATTCATTGTAGCTAATGGAATCTTTAGGAAAAGCAGATAATTTTAAAACGTCAGAAAGAGGAGAAGAATATAGAACTTGAAGTACAAAGGCTAAATGTCATATTAACTGTTTATTTTAATACCGAAATGGAATCTCTGGAAACATAAATCCATAATATGACAAGAAATAACCTAGAAACTATGTTTTACTAATTTCTTATTTCTGTGTAAACCAAAATGAGAAGATATTGATACATATTTTATGTAGACATAGGTAGGAATTGCGATATTACAGGAAGTTTTGTCCATGATATAAATAAAATATTTTAAGCATTCCAATCGTCGTTCCTTATAAAAAGTAAGATTTTTCATAAAATTTTAATAGATTTTATGTCATTCAATTTGCAATACTTTCCGATTTTATTATTAAAACAAATTCTAGGGTTCGAAATTTCTTGGTAACCGTTGTCAGTCATAGTATATGAAATTGTCGTTGCATATCTTGCCCTATCTGATTTTTCATTGGCATGTATTTGCAAAGTATGGACAAAGACATTGTTGATTTTAATGCACTTGATGCTTTCAAAAATTTAGATTGGGTTAATTTTGATTCGATTTTGACGAAAATTCTATAATTGGTGATTTGTGAAAGAGCTCATTTGGACTTGAGCAAATATATAGCTCAATATTAAAAACAAAGTTATAGTAATTTTGCAATAATTGCTTTACATCACTTTTCATTTAATTAATCCAAAAATATAAAGCTAATTATTTTATTGTGATTATTGAAATATTAGAAGTGATTATTATATTTTTTATACTGACCATCCTGCTTTCTTTGACATAGGCTTGGTATTTTCCGGATAATATTTTTTTTATATTTTAAATCTGTCAGAAGCATAATTTTTGCTTGAACTAAAGTGTGTGAATGCGAGCTCCCTAATTTCTACATATTTCTTACATGCGTAGTTTTATTAACTAAACGATGTCTATTGAACTATAATGTGCATAAGAACGATTTGTTTTACTTTTATTAGTTTAAAAAAGCATTTAATAAATCATATTCTAAGAAAATACAAGACTAAAAGGCATGCCACTGATATAGAAACTTGAAAATACATTTAAAAGCTGTTTTATTGGAAGAATAAAAGAATAGGAACACTGACGGGGTTCAGATTTTAAAAAAATGATTATATCAAAGATCACTGTGTGGCCGTGGTAGTCTAGTGGTCAAGGTAACGGACTTGCGGCCGGCGTGTCAAGCCTAGTACCACTGAGGACCCAATGGTAGGGGTGCGATGCACGTGAAATCTATTGAGAGCTCAGACGTTCTCCCGTTGGCGTGGTGATGCATTTAGGAGAGGAAGGTTCCAACTCAGGTGTAGTTCTCGTTACTTGTCTATGGTTTAAAAGTACGAGATCCCTTGCCAAAATTCCTCGAGTAGCTGGATAGGGTGATGTTAATATCCACTCACTCATCAATAGTCACTATGTGGAATAATAAGCAGTACTCCATACTTCATCTAATTGTTTCATAACATTTTCTGTCTACTGAGATATCTAGCTCTTTTGACTATTTCAAAAATAAATTCTTAAGCCTAAAGAACAGCTCTATTCATTATCATAGTAAAAACAACAAACCATTTAAATAATTTCTAATCTTATTACTTATTCCTCCTGATCGACAAGAACATCAGTCGTTAGCTGACAGAAATTGATGGATAGCCAATTCCTAATCGTACAAACAAAAACAGTTTCAAAATATAATAACAATCTAAAAATAACTTGTCGAATTCAATGAAGTAACGATGATGATTCTAGTTTTATGTAATCTAAATCGTGTTAAGGAACAGTTTAAAAAATAAATTTTTCACGGTAGAGAGTCCTCTTCCACCACCTGAAAACTCACCTTGAATCCCTAATTAAAAAACAACAAAATATGTTTTCGCCCTATTATTTTAAATCAAAATTGTATATTTGTTAGAAGTTCAGCAGAAAATATTTCTACAGTTTTATGCGACAAAATCAATGGAATGCTTAGAACAAAACCATTTAAGATTAATATAATTAGTTGCCATTAGAAATATAAAAAACAATATTAATAAAATGTTCTTTATAATACGAACCTTGTGGGAAAAATATTTGGAAAATTTTACGAGCATTTCACATCAAATTGACTTTCAAAATGAGTTTGCACCAGGGTATTTCACACATATGCGCTAAAAACTAAATTAAAATTATTTAATGTAAGTTATATATGTATGCAATGTAAGTCATACTAAATTATTCCAATTTCTTTGCAACAATTCATAATAATATTGGAATTCTCCTTATACAAGTTAAGTACGTAAATAATGCAAAGAAATCGGACGGAGTAAAATATATTTAGATTCATATCTTACAAAGGGAACCCGTTTCTAAAATTTGAAAATAGTTTCTTTCGCATTATGATCACACCAAATGACTGCCTTAACACAATTCAGTGCCGAACTAAAATTGTGGAGCTTATTTTATATAACTGGTCAGTGGCCATACAGTGGGTTCAAAGTAATGTAAGGATCCCCGGCAATGAGAGAGCCAACCACAAAGCAAAACAGGCAAAAGTCGTCTTAACCGGAAGTCCCCTTGACACTCAGAAGAGCAAAGAACATTATATCCACATATATTTACAAATGTACTGCCGTGATCTTTAGTAGCATGGGAAACCCTGGCCACTGTGGATCCCATCCTGAGGCTCCTGGAGAAAGCCGAGGTTGTTGCCCGCTTTCACCAAACCACCGCACATAACTTTTTGGGAGTATACCTCCAATGGTTTGGCCTGGCTGTTGACGATGTCTGTCCGCTCTGCGGTCATGTTAGAATGGATGGCGACCACCTGCTCCAATCCACTGGACTCGTTTAAAACCCAACTGACGACATCGTCAGTCAGTACTGGGTGGCTCTTCGTCAGAAGGTCAAGAAGCTAAGCACGAGAGTTGGCTAAATAAACAAATAAAGTATCATGATTTCGCGGGTTTCGTTATTACAAATTTTCTAGGCGTTAAAGTCTGGAACATGTTTTTAATGAGTATTCCCCAAATTAATCTATCGTGAATTAAAAGATTATTATTTTGACACGACATCATGGATGGGAGATTGCTTTACTGATTAGTTCAACGCGAAGGCTGTTGGATCTATTAACTTTCAACAAAGGAAAGACGATAGCAATATATCAGCTGTACTTGGCATTCCAAAATTGTCACACCAGATAAGAATTTGTATCTTGACGTATGTATGCAACGTGAAAGTCTTTAAATCACTGATCTTTTGTAGTACAGGGGTTTGGACTCGCGCAACATTATGGCAATGATGTTGTTCCTGAATTCACCATTGTGGTCGAAAATGCATGAGTCCTACGTCAAGTACATAAATAAAATGCTTCAGAGAGAGAAGTGAAAATGAGATCTCTATGCTTGCGACTCTTTTTCAAGGTTATAAAAAAGAAATTACTTAGTATTTATGGTGCAAGCTTAGCGTTTAATGATTGACTCAATTGAGTTAAACTCAAACCTTCAAGCATATGACTCGTAAATTCACTACAAATTAGTAAGTTAGATATATATATATATATATATATATATATATATATATATATATATATATATATATATATATATATATATATCATACGTCTTCTTATTTCAAATTGGCACTTAATTCCATTCATTGGAGCAAAAACATTTTTTAATTTGAAGTGTAACACAATGCCATCATCGATAGCTTATTAGCTTGAGGTTTATCGATTGAAGATAATCAAGGACTCTACATATTTTCTATTTTCTTGAATGTGATCCAAATACTCCTACAAATGATATATTATACTGATTTTTAAGTATGGTACGCTGACGAGATGAGTATCTGATATGGAACCCCACTTCATACAGTGATTTTATTCAAAACTGCGAGACTTTGAGACACAACATTTAATAACCATGCTTCTCGTATGCTAGTTTTTCAAAATTCCAGTAATTAATCCTTGTACATCGAATCCACATTCGTCTACTTAATCAACAAGTACTTTTACTTTTTATATGCCTGTCCTGACAAGAAAATGAAGAGGGGTATACAGTATATGTTTAGTTCTTATAATCAGAATCCTTATAATGATCTGATTCACAAAGACAATAGACTTTATAGTGAAGCAAAATAATATATGTATATTTTGGACAATACTTGGTAAACAAAATCACAAATGAAAACCGAACTGTCACACAAATTGTTACTATAATCTGATTTGAAAGCAACACCTTAGCTATCAGGCCAATCATGGGCTGTAACTCCATCCCATAATTGGTAGAAGATCATGAAATTCGTACATCATAATCACACGCAAAAAAAACCTAGAATGAATAATTTAATTGACTTAAATCAGGTCATATTGTATGTAAAAATGAATAAAATTTTAAAGCATGAATTTCTAAATTTCACCAGTGGTTATATAAAAGTTTGAAAATTACTCACCATTACAGATGATTATAATAACCACCCACCTACTTCATCAAATTAAAAGCACCTATACTAAAAAAGCATCCCTGCGTATGTTAAAACACAGCAATAACGATGCAAGTATTTGGCAACACTTTGTGAACTGGCAACTTATTTTGATTTGGCAATACTGTCAACTGTATAATATATGCAAGTACTTTGATCATTTAAATTCTATTATCAAGAAGATACATTCCTGTAACAAAATTTATTTAACAATTTTAGCAGATAAGGAACCTTATACATCATTTATCAAATCACTTCCTCTGGTCAAATTTTAAGTATCTTTTTTTTTAAAGTTTGTATATTTAACACCTTCCTAAAACTAGATACTCAAAGTAACTTTTAATTCATTTTTACTGGAAAAAATATGTCATCAGAGGATGTATTGTATCTAAAGCGCATTGATCTCGCAAGCGATGTAGTGAGTTTTGTTTTAAGTTGCTACAAAATTATATGGATTTCACCTTGGCATCAACGTTTTAGTCCACCGGAATCGTTCACTGAAAAACATGCTCAGAAGGTTGCAAAATTACTGACGGAATTTGGGGAGAAAATATGGGAGTTATTGGAAAATTTGGAGCACATATCGATTCGGAACAGAATTGCTGTTGTTGGAACAATGCTTTTGAAGCATTATGGCTATGGACCATACACCGAAAAGAGATTGATGAAGTTGAGTATTGGCTTCTCAACGTTATTGACTTATACAGCATTATACGGATATGCGAGTCTTTACTGGAAAATCATGCGTGGTTTGTATTTTTACATCTACAATCCCCCCTGGTACTGGAGATCGTTTCTAGATCGATCTGTTTAATTCCTTTTACTTCATTGAATTGAACGACTTGAAGTTTTAATATTTTTTGACAATTACCATGATTTGCAAAATAGTTTTTTGATTTTGCTAATTAAGGAGACGCGTTTTAAACAAGCGATTGCTGCAATGCATGTATGTGTTTGGATAATTTACAAAAAAAAATCAATACTTCTATTGTGTATTTCTCAGATTTTAGAATTCCATTCTGCATGATGAAAGGTGAAATATAAAATGTTATTCGAACTGGGAAATTAAGAATTCCGAAACATTAAGTATTGATTGTATATCGTAATAGAGTAGTTTTATCTGTATATATAGTGAAGAAAATTTTTTTAAAAAAATCATGATTGGGGTTCTTCAAGGCTAATAATCTATATATTTAACTAGTTTCTCTGAATATATCTTTGAGAGTACATTGCATATGACGATGTATTTTGTTCTTTGACTCTGTCATCCAGGAAATAATTGCATTTTGAAGAAAAATGACTGTAGCTATGCAGATATTATTCAAAACAGACCAAGGCTGTAAGACTCTATAAATTGGTCTTATACATCCTAATATAATATTATACAGATTTAATAACTATTTCTCTCTGAATTCAGATTTTTGAAATAATTGCTCCTTTAGTTTAAAAAAAACAATTTGCTAATATTTTTTAATTCAAATGTTTAAGTTTTATATAACTTAATATATTTGAGAAGTATATCAGCTAAAAAATCAGATTTTTTTTATAACTGCATATACAGTTTTCCCCATAAAATTGTAAAATTTTATCTAAAGTAAAAAAAACGCATGGCACATATAAATATATTAATGAAATATTAGAAACAATTTTTAAAGTTTTCAGTTCCTAAATCTGTTTTTTTATGAATTATGTGTAGATATTTGAATTGACGTTAATTTGTTATATCTTAAAATTTATCTTGTTTTGTTTAATAAATGTATTTTCATCATGTGTGTGTCCTTACATTTTTTTATGTCGATACTTTAGTATCTAGATGTCTAGTGGGAATAAATAATCCATGTGAGTATAAGACTGAGATTAAATAAAGTTTTTCAAACTTTTTTTAATTTAAGTTAGCCAATCTAGTATACTCTTCAATACCAATTCAATATTTCCTGCTTTGTAATATAATACAAGTTTACACAAAAGTTATAGAGTATTTTCTATTTAAATTTTAGGAAGAACTATATATTATCAACACATATACCTTAACTTAGTTAATTTTTTAATCATAAAAACAATTCAACAGTACCTACGCTTTTTTTTTTAATTTCATCAATATCCTTTCGCAAAATCATGGTTTAAATCACAAAGATAAATTTAAGTCTTTTCAGGTTATTCCTAGATTTAATGTTTATGTTTAGCAAAATCCTTAAATATCAAACATTGGATTTTTGAGTAATCAAAACTATTGAATAAAAATTTAGTTAAAAAAACTAAATAAAAAAATGATCTGTGCTTATGACGCCACGTTAGAAGTGATAACTTCAAAATTTTGTAATGTTATTTCAAGGATTAGTTAGGTGAATAAAAAACAAGATGTTAGTATTGCCATATAAAGTTATTCATTGATATGTATGTACTCATAAAGTAATATTTTGTGGGAAATATACAATCATATTTGGGAATAATTTGTATTCTAACAATAAAACAATAGGTTTATGGTATCTGAAATAGGTTATAAATTATTGGAGAGAGATATTCAAAGTTTTATTGAAATATTTATAAAAAGAATTCCGTCAAGCATATTGTTCCGTACTTCCTCATGCTTCATTTGACATAATTAAATTGAATTTTGATTTTAAAAAAATCAACTAAAGGTTTTGATTTGTCTTTTGAAAGGTATTTCAAAATTCCCACTTAAAATCAAAGGTAATTTGTTCAGAAGACCCGATCCGGCTTTGTGAATTTCGGCTGTAATTTAACAATATTGAATTCTATGCATGAATTAATTTAAGCCAAGATATAGTAAGACAGTTTGTTAATTGGGAAGAGAGAAATATTGGTCAAACCCTTTATAAAAAGGGATTTAATCAGTTGTATCGCATTAATCTCTGGCTTATACTAGCTCTTTTGTCATTGTATAGGAGTTTTGTACAAATATATCCGGTGTTGCTGCGTAAGTGAGTGAAGATTAACGTCGCACTGTTCAGCTACACGAGGGCTTTTGGCGACGGACCACGTAATTTTGAACCATGGTCAAGTGACGTGGACGACACCTGAGCTGGCACCCCCTCTCCTAACTGCCACACCACACCAACGGGATGACGTTTCAACTCTCGACAGATTTAGCGTGCATCGCTGCCCTACACGGCGGGTCTTTAGTGGTACTGGGCTCGAACTCGTGACAAAGCCAGCCACGATCCGATGCCTATACCACTCGCCTACCGCGGCCACCCGGTGTTGCTGTAAGGAAAGTCTTAATTATATTTTGTTTTCTTGTATTTAAATTATTTAATGTAACTTTTTCTTAATACCTGTATACTTAATTTTGTTATTTTAACTTTTTAATTGTTTTAATTTTTTTTTTTTAGACTCAAAGTATATTTAAGTAATGTGATTAATAGAACCATTTGTTCATTGCTATTCCAATTCGCTTACAAAAATAGACTTTCATTCTTAAGATCACTGCAATATTCCTAATGATAATAATACACTTTACTTAGTCATATAAAAATTTGTCCTTTTTCTACATTTTATGTTTAATTTTAGTGTAGGATTTCTTTTTCTCTCTAAGCCTATTTTTTAAAAATATTACGTTTAATTTTCATACTTCAACTAGGATTAGAAAAAATTCCGTATTCATTCCACTAGAACAAGGGTGTCCAACCCGCGGCTCGGAGGCAGCATGTGCCCCACATTGATAATTTTGCGGCCCGCGAGATTCTTTACAACTTTAAAAAATTCGACTATTTTGTAAAATATTTTTTAAAAGTTTTTTTTTTTCTTTTTTGTAAAAAATAAATCCCATAACTGTTGTTATTTTATCACGCTACTTCTGTTCCTGCGAATCTTTTTTTTTTCTAAATTGAAATTTATTAAACATAAATCATGCTCAAACGTAACGCACGAAAATCTGCAAAATCAATTACGATACACAAATACACATGCATTGAGATCGACTTATCAATTACGATACACAAATACACATGCATTGAGATCGACTTGCAAAAACTAAGTGAAGGAATCTCGACACAGATACTTCACTAATTAAATAAATGAAACATTATTTGATCATTGCATTATTATTATACTATCTTCGTTTGTATACATGGAAAACAATACTAATATATCAGTCTGTTTTAAATTTTCACTCCAACAAATGTTTGTAATGAATCCAAATTTAATATAAGGATATATATTTTTATATGTGGCCCGCGAGGGCATTTGGGTTGGCCACTCCTGCCCTAGAAAGAGGTGAGGAGGAAGCCATACTTAGAACAAACTACCGTGCTTCATAGTAGCGGGAGTGAAACGTCTCTCCTTTCCATTTTAGGGGTGTGTATGTCCGACTGAAGCCGAAAAAGGCCGAATAATCGTTACATTCCCGAGCGTGACCTTCATTCAAATTCCCTCTTCGGCAAATCACGCCAATATAGAAGTTATCACTTTAAAAATATTGTAAAAGTATTGAAATTTAAACAATATCCACGGTAACAATAAAACTTAAGACGGGAGCGCTTTGTTTACTACGTACGTTATGATCGGGTTGCAGTGTTAATGATGGCTCCACTAAACCAGCAATACTCATGACCCGTTACACTGACAAATTCAATTATTTAAGAACAATGCATTAAAATTTAGTGAGAAGTTATATTAGTTAAGATATTGAGATGCCATGCTAGTACGAATTTTTCTTTTGTAATTGTAAAGATTAGTGATAAGAAATAACTGGAGTGGCGGACATTTCATGGGTGAAACTAAATTTTAATTTAACCCTCATATCTTCCAAATGAAAATTTCTAAAAAAATATATGTTTAAATACGATTTAGGTCTTGACTGTTTCGTAGAGAAAAACAAACGTGGATCAACAACTTTTTGATTTGCCACAAAAGTTAGGTCTAAAAAATACAGCTTTGCTCATCACTATACCAAAAAGCACAAACCTTTCAATTTCTCTTATTTCTTAAGGGACACTTTTAATACTAGACAAATTGGCTTTTATAAAACAAATTTGCAACAACAATAAAATATTGGGGGAGTAGGGATCACAGGCATAGATTCAAAGAATGATTTGCAACCTAAATAGTTCTCCCGTTTCGGTTTCCTATAATATAATACTAAGTAAAGTAGGTTTTTCGAAAGTAGATATAAATAGTTTGTTCATTATGTAAAATCAAAAAAGGCGTTGGAAGTAGTACATTTTTTCTGGCTTCATCACATGGTGGTAAGGTCTTAGAGGCTAAGAAACTATTAAAGTATAGCAGTATATTAATCAATTTTGTTTGAACTAGTATTGAACCCATGTTTTAACTGAAATTTCGAGTGTCATGAAGATCGCGAACATGACCATTACATTACAGAAAGTGGCCAATGAATGTGTGATATTCACAGGCGCAAGAATTTATTTTACTACCTGTAAGTACTATAAATGACACCGTTTTCTTAAACTTAACTATTTATTTTACTTGACCTAAAATTGTTGCCTTTCTGGAGATTATGATTCCGCGCAGTACAAAAGCTAAATTTGATTCTCCAGTACAAAAAATGACTCTTCCAAATTCGCGTAAGTTTTGCAGCTTTGGCATCAAAGTTATATCGCCTTCGTAATACACTCTTATGATTTTTAATGTGGGTCATCTTCCCCCTTATTAATCTACTTCCTTATTTCCTTCCTTTACAAACTCGTATAAATTGTAAGTAAACACTTTGCTTAGAAAATAATTAATATTTGAGTTATCCCGAGTTATAGGTTGTCTAAAATATCTTCAGTAAGACATATTCAGTTAAAGTATTTTATGTCTCTACTTTTTTAAAGTGAATTATGTGTGCACAAATTTATTATTTCATCTACCTCAGGTATCCAAAAAACCCTTGGTACTCATGCTATAGTGTAGCACTACAGAACCATAACAGTGGCACAATTAACAATAGTGCAGTTAATACAATTATTTGAATTAAAATAGAAAATTATCGTTTGAAAAATACTCATTCTTCGTTGCAATTGCTGGCTTTCCAAAGGAAGTGCACTCACGAAATTTTAGAATTTGAGAGAACATGTTTTGAAATATTTGGAAGAAAACACTGTACTGCCCAGTGAGTGCTTGTGCTTCTCAAAAGACTGACTAAAGGATTACGCTTTTCTTACCAATAATATTGTATATTTAAGCAATTTATATTTAAGATTACAGGGAAAAGATATTTTTCCTACATTAGTTGGTCGTATATAATTTGCAAACAAACTTTTGCATCCTATGTGTCCGTTTTGAAGAAAAAAGATTACTACGCTACACAATAATGCACTAACTTTCAATTTAAGTTAATAATGCTCCGAGCTATTATACAATTAAAAGTTAAAGATTCGTTATGAAGGATTCATTCCGTACAGGATAGATCATTTTCAAGATAAAATGTAGGACTTCCATAAGTACTTTTTCGATATCTCTGTAAGGCGTAAATTATTACCAACCAGAAATCCAAAAAACACCATACTAAAGTGAAAAGCAAATATAAGGAACTTATTTCAACTCAAATGATTTATCTAGCTAACTGTGGGGCTCCAATTTGAGAACACGCAATTATCTGTATCAAGGAAATCTAGCGAAGGCAAGTAGACTCGTCAATCACATAGTAAGTTGAGCTGTTAAAATATTGGATTGAAACCTTGGGCTTATTTTATAAAATCGCCAATTTTATTATTAATACTTATTGTACAGGGTCTATAAAGTAGTTTAGCTTGGTCGTGGGTTCATAAGACTGACGGTCCTACCAACTATAAGTTTTTATGGATATTTAGGAATTTTAATGACTGTCAAAATTCCCGTACTGAGAGACCTAAACACATACTTCCTTCTTTATTGATACAATATGTTATATCTGTCTTGATACGAAGGAAGTTCTAGAGCAGGTGCTGCAGGTTTGAGAGATCGCAGTCTTATCGAAAAGCATCCTTGCCTTCCCCACCCCAATAAAATAACCCTTCTTTGCGCAGCACGCCATTGAGACTTAATGGCAGCACATGGTTCTTATATTAAATATTTTGTTTTATACCCTATATACCACTCAATAGCTAGGTACATTTGGACCAACATCTATCAATAGGCTCAGTGGCTGATCGGTGTCACGCATTTGTCCCATTGATGACCCTACCTGAAGGAACCCTATTATAAATCAACCTTCCGACTTTTCCTTTGCCCTGTTTAGGCTAACATCCAAATAACGCTCTATCAAAGCTCCCAAATAAATTCGCTGTACGAACTTATACGCTGTTTCAGACGGTGCATTAAGGAGACGCATGAATTAATGTTTTCATATTTATCATTTGTTTATTTTACTCCGGCTTGGCCTCAAAATACTCTAAACATCTTGAAATTTGAGTATGTTTTTTTCTGACAAATTACAATTTAAATAGCCAGTGATCATTACTTTTTACGCATGATGAGTTTAATCGTCAGTCACAGTTAACTGGTCAAATTACATTGAATGTTGGAAATTTGAACCAACAGGCAATTTTCCAAATTAACACTATTTGACTGTCAAATATTGTTTTATTTTTGAATCAACATATGCTTGTGAAAAAGTATTCTCTATTACGAACGTAATAAAATCCTAATACCACTCAAAATTAACTGATATACACCTAAAACAAACAAATTTCTTTATATAACACATCTTCAAGAACTAATCTTAATATAGATGACTTGGTAAAAAAAGCTACAAATTCAGAAACCACATTCAGCAAGTACTGACTGATAAATAATTAGAATTAAATGTTTGAAGCTACTCATTTTTATTGTATTCCTAAAAAGGTTTATAAAATTAAGTAAAATATTTGACAGTAAAACCAAAATATTTATTATATTTTTAAATTTTCACTACTTGGACTTGCAAAAAAAAATATTTGTTATTCGCGTAAAATTCCCATAAGCCAATTTTTATAACATGTGTTCCATTCTTTAGTTTTTCTTGTTTGTTGAAAAAGTTGCAAGTGGTCGCATACTGATTTATTATCAGGTAATTTAATTTAAATCAAATTGACTTCACCGAAAATCAGAGTTCTTGACGAAAAAAATCCCTGCGCTTTTTATTCAGGTTATGTATTTTAACAGATTGTACACTTGCTCACAAAAGTAAGTATGCAACTCATAGCTTAAGTAAAAAAGCTCTAGTTCTCAAATATATAAGAAAAATATTATTTTGGAGAGTGTTGATTATAGCTTCTGATTCAAGTCATAAAGTAATGAAAAAATAAACCAAATCATTATATTTTAAAAACCTTTAAGAGTAATTTTGTTAACTACGAGTAGAAATTTAAATCACAAAAGTATGTATGCACTCTGAACTTTTGACTTTTAAATAGGCTGAATGAAAATTCGAGTAAGATTTCGTACTTCAGTGATAAGTTTAGAAGTTCTGCTACAAAGCTTGCAAGTTTGAGCTTTAAGTACATCAACAATTCACCAATGCCTCCATGTAGAAAAGAATTATCAAAAGATCTAAATGATACAATAATAAAGCTCTATAAGGAAAGCAAGTCCCAAAGACAAGTCGCTAAAATCATAGGCAAAAGTCATGCAACAGTGCAAAAAATCTTTGAAAAGTTCCAGGATGAGGGAAATATTCTAAACAAGCCAAGAACAGGACGATCGCCCATTTTCACGGATCGAGAAAGGCGAAATATTTTTGGAAATGTGAAAAAAAATCCGAAGATTAGTGCACCAAAATTGACAACTGATGTGTAAAACAATTTTGCGAAGTCAAGGAATCCTGAAACAATTCGTCGTGTTACGGAAGGCAGGATACCATGGTCGAAATATGTGAAAAAAACCATTTCTTAGCAAAGTGAACCGCAAAAAGAGAATAAATTTTGCAAAAGAAAATGAAAAGCAGGACAGAAATTTTTGGAATTCCGTGATTTTTTCGGATTAAAGTAAATTCAACATCCACGGGTCATATGGACACCAAAAAGTTTGGAGGAAAGCAAATGCCGCTCTAGAACCAAAGAACTGTAAAACACGGTGGTGGTTCGATTATGGTCTGTGGTTGCATGGTAGCGAGTGTTATAGAGAACTTAGTTATAATCGATGGAATAATGGATCAATATAGCTATTTGAATGTTTTAAAGATTAATCTAAGCCAAAGAGCTTCTAAATTGGGACTCTATGGATACTTCACTTTCCAACAAGATAATGATCCTAAACATACTGCTCTGGTTGTTCGGGAATGGCTGCTATATAACGTGTGAAAACAGGTAAAAACCTCACCACAGTCACCGGATCTTAATCCCAATGAACACTTGTGGGATAATCTCGATCGCTAAATTCGAAAGCAAAAGATCAACACTAAGAATGATCTAAAAAAAAGCCCTTTTGGAGGAGTGGCAGAAAATACCATCTTCTGTCACTCAAAATTTACTAAAATCAGTGCCATCTAGATTAAGAGCTGTTATTAAGGCCAAAGTATATGCAACAAATTACTAATTTTTTGAAAAATTTTAAAATTTGCAATATTAATGTATTTGCTTTTGTTTGCATCCTATTTTAAGTTACATCCTATTTTAAGTTAAGCTCATCTTGCTAATTAAATATTTTTCATTTTGTAATTAAGTTTGATTTTGCTGTAATAGAAATAAATCGTTAATTTGAAAAGTAATCTTGTTGATCTGTTTTTTTCATAGTACATCACATACACCTGAATACTTACTTTTGTGACTAAGTGTATATGTCGTAATAAAAGTGCATACATTTTTATACACCTGAAGAGCTATTTATGGAATTATATAGAGAGCATAAGTCGAAAGTTAATATAATTAAATTTCTCAATATATTACACAAATAATTTAATAGTGAATGAACTTCATACATTAAGATTTAGAAACAACCGAACGCGTATTGCAGACGTAGTGTTCTCGCGATAATGTACTAAGCCTTCCGAAGATATTGCTTATCTCTTTCAAATTCCTCAAGAATCTAAATTTTATCAATTCGAGAACCAGATCTTTTCAATGCAACTCTTAACAAGTTTAAAATATTGAATAAAACCTCCACACAGAAATCCCACGTATTCCGTAAGCCATTGAAAAAGCAATAAAGCGTTTTAACCTTAAGTGCCACCGGGCGTACAAATACGTTTCACTCAGCCATTTTGTTACCTGCACCGGACGTATAAATACTTTTTTCCCGGAGCTGTAATCTTTTCTTTGTGCCGTTATCAGTAAAATTATTCCGAAGGCTTTGGAATGCAATAAAATTACCTTCACTTGGCGAAGGATTAAATTGTTTCAGATTAGGATTTGCGCTTATCTCTCCGAATACGCAGTATACACATGCCGATGCGAAAATGTTGCCCCCAGGATCAAATTGTGCAACATTTAATGGACAATTAAGGCGTTAAATAAGGATATTCAAAATTAACACCATTATAAAATGCAAAGTTTTAATCCTGATTCATGACTTAAGCGCCGTTTTCAGCGAGCCCTGTTAACTATTTAAAGTCAAGTTTTAAAAATGGAAGTGATACAAGCGCGTTAAGCTTTTTATATGCCATCATACCATTTCAACATGAAAAGATTGTATACAAACATTTATGCATATTCTAGTTAATGAATTTGCAGTTTCCGATTCTGTAACAAATCAATGGATAAAGGTTCAATAAAATGAACATCTCTAAAAATCTACGAGGTAGAGAGTTGGTTCAAGAACATTGAAAAGACTGTTTATGTGCAGCAATTCTGAAATGCAAATTAACTGTAAACTGAAGAAAAATTTGAGACAAACTAGTCCAATAAAATAGTTTTATTTTTAAGCAATAGTAAAAAAAGTGCAGTTCCATTGTAAAAGTCTGCACACGCTTTGTAAAATAAGCATTATAGTATCAATCAATATATACATCATGTTTAATGAAGCGCAATTCATTTACAAGATATTCTTACTTAAAAAAAAAATACATACAGATGAAGTGAAAGATTTGTTAACTCGTCATTATAACAAAAGGACGATCCATAGAACTGGCAACTCAATGTAAATAGCCCTACCACATTCATTTCTATACATATCTTAAGAAATACGGATACAACGATAGCATTGTTTACTTCGCTCAGAAACTTATCAAAAGATTAATCCAGTAGTCCTGGTAATTGAAAAACATTGAGCAGTTTTAATCTTAAATTAATGTAATAGTCTTCAGCTTACTAAATCTCGTTTTCCAGATAATACTAAACTGTCTTGCCGTGGAGGTTCGCTGTTCAAATAAACATTCAAACTTTCTTGAAAGATGATCCGTACAGCATGATATGGAGCTTCAAAATATTCATTATTGAAGGCAATAGCAGCGACACATGCTACGCTTACATAAAACAGAAATCGATCCTTGGATCGATTATACCCACAACGAAGTGTTTCAAAATAACGCACAACATCTTCAAAACACATTCTCCTACCAAGTGTATTGTCCACTTCTGTGCAAAAATGCTTCATATAGCAATTTTCTAGTAAATTTGAAAGATGCCGCTTATGTCCATTCGTAAAAATTGATGTATCACGTAACAAAAACAAGTGATCATGGGATATTTTGAAGTCAATTCCATGGTATTCAAGGACAGAATTTACTAATTCTACTGCAAACTTGTGGTGCAGCTGGAAATGAAAATTTGATCTGGATCTGAACGGCATTGTGCAAAACTTGTATTCACAAGAATTTCAGGAAATGTCTGCAGGCATAGGGTTGCTATTACTGTATTCCACTACGTAAGTCTAAAAATAATAGCAGAAAGCTTTAAATACCATCGAGAAAATATGAGCAGAATTAACATTATCATTCCAGCAAAAGTTATCAGTTAAATGCTATTGGTTTCATACATTTGGTTGGATTGGTGTGGTGTGGTAGTTAGGAGAGGGGGGGTGCCAGCTCAGGTGTCGTCCACGTCACTTGACCAGCTCAGGTGTCGTCCACGTCACTTGACCATGGTTCAAAATTACGTGGTCCGTCGCCAAAAGCCCTCGTGTAGCTGAACAGTGCGACGTTAATATTCAATCAATCAATCAATCAATCAATCCATACATTTTGTTGGTTGATTCACTTTCGTTTTTAAAACAAGTATTTGCTCAAAATTCCTAACTATAAACCAAATGAATTCTAAAAAGATTATAATTATAGTTCCTTTGTTAAATTAACCCTAAACTAGAACAACGCCATTATGTAGTCCAAATATACCAATCAGTTTCAGATCTTATTTAAAAGTGTCGAGAATGATACCTAAGTTTTTATTTTATTACTTCAAAGCGTTTATCTCCCACCACAGTGTGAAGAAATTTACCTGTAGGAGTTTTTACATTGTTTTATACGAAGTTCCACAGGAATTAAAACAACATACGAGTTTTCGATCAATAAAGGTGCAAACTGTAATCCATTTTGCCACAATATTCCTGCAAACTGTTTATCCGTTTATTTAGCTTAACCACTAATTAATAACAAATTAGAGCTAAATAAGACCATTGGGGATAGACCTAAAAGTATTACTCTTTTGTTAAATGGTGAGTACAACACCAAAGAAAATACGTCCCTCTTCAATTTATTACTCACCACCCCGACACATTTCCGGCCTTCAGTTCAATCTCACGTGTTATACATTTTTTCAATGCAATTCAGAACTTGTATATAGTTGTTTGATATGAAAATCACTCACCACAGTGTGGTTTAGGTAGTCTAGTGGTTATGGTTATGAACTGGTTACCAAAGTGTCACGGTTTCAAGTCATGGCATCACTGAAAACTTTAGTTAAATACGTCCAAGCTCAATATTTTCCCATTAGCTTGGTGTAGTAGTTAGGAGAGGGTTGACTGTTCAGGGTCGTCCTCGTGGTTTCTCACCTAAAATTTTCATGTTTTTTTATAGTACGACGTTATTTTAACTCTCAATCATTCACGACAGCTAGTGACTACGATTTGTTGGCCAACACAGCGAGGGACTACCTTAACCACGGAATGAGTGAGTGAAAATTAACGTAGTTCTGTTCAGCTACACGAGGGCTTTTGGCGACAAGTCTCGTAATTTTGAACCATGATCAAGTGACCAGGGCGACACCTGAGCTGGTATACTCCTCTCCTAACTGCCACACCACACCAAAGGGAGAATGTTTGAGCTCTCGACAGATTTAATTTATATTTGCTTCCCTACACGGTGGGTCTTCAGTGGTATTAGGCTCGAACTCAGGACACGCCGGCTAGGAGTCCGTTGCCTTGACCACTAGGCTTCCGCAACCTAATGTTTACCGTGGAAGGTAGAACAGCAGTGACATATCACTCAGAAACTATTTTCAGGAGCTTCATGAATGTGTTGCAAGCTAAAACTTCAACCTCGTCACTAGCCCCAGATTCAAAGTGAGAAGTATCTCGTCAATAGCTCTCGCGTTGCTAACCAAACAAACAATCAAATAATCATAAATATTTGTTGATCTGTCGCAAAGAAGCCTTTGAGTTTTAACGGGATTAAACATATTAAATCCCTTTATTCTGCTTGATATCTCAGACATGGATTGATTAAAAATATCTACATCAATGATTAAAATGACTGGAGTAATCTATTTTAATGAAAAGCAATTTCAAATTTATTCGGCAGGGATAATTGACTATATTACTCTACATCACTTGGAATAAGAAACTTCGTACAAATTTCTGTAGACATGGGGCACTTATAGAGATTTTTGAAAAAAAAAACAGTATATGCTTGCACAAGAAAAATAATAATACAATTCCTAATTACGTTTCAAAAACTACTTTATTTTTCAAATCCATAATAATTTATTGTAATACACCGCACTTATATTTTGAAACACATACTAAACCTAATAATCGAGGAACATATCAATGTTATTTCATGGAATTTCTACAGCACAAATTTATTTTGAGATAAAAATGCCAAACAGTTTTGGGATGCGAGAAAATAAAACCTAACTACACCTGAACAGGCACCACCCTCTCCTAACTTAAACACTACACCAACGGAAGGTGGTATGATTTTTAATGATAATCAGCACTACCAATTTGCATCAAAAATAACTATTGATAACTTTTCATAGCTCAGAAAAAAAAACAGATAAAACACACAGAAATGTAAATCTCTTTTTCTCGTAATCATTGATATGGAGATACGATCACCTTATAGATATGGCAATATTTCAGAAAAGTTATGCATTCAAGTTATGATTCCTACCATCACTAAGTGGCAGTGGTAAGGTAACAGACACATGGCCAGAATATCATGAGCTTAGTACACTTAAGATCCGCCGTATAGGGGAGCAATGACGTTAAGTCAGCGGAAGCTAACGTCCTCCCGTTGGTGTGGTGTGGTAGTTAGGAGATCGGGTGCCACCTCAGGTGTCGTCCACGTCACTTGATCATGGTTCCAAATTATGTGGTCTGTCGCCAAAAGCTCTCGTGTAGCTGAACAGTGCGACGTTAATGTTCAATCAATCCATCAAGTGTCGTTTCAAAGGGCCTACGGTAGCCCAGTGGTAAAGGTATTTGATCATGGCAATCATGTAATGAGTTTGAGATCTGTACCACTAGACTCGCCGAGTAATGGAGCGATGCACTTAAAATCTGTCGAGAGCTTAAACGTCCTCACGTTGGTGTGGTGTGGTAGGGGTACCTGTTCAGGTGTTGTCCCCGTCACTTGACCATGGTTCAAAATTACGAGGACCGTCGCTAAAAGCCCTCGTGTAGCTGAACAGTGCGACGTTAATATTCACCCACTCACTCACGTGTCATTTCAAAGTCTAAGTAAATGGGCAATCAGTTCTAGACCATCTTTGAGTGATGTTAATGGACGCAAAATATATCGAAATTCAAAATCATCATACTGACGAAACATGACTTTTCTGTGGGTTGGAATTGAGTTCATTTTTACAATATGACGGCTACGGTAGCCTAGGGTTTATGTTAGGAACTCGGCACCGGGTTCGATTCCTAATGCAACTGAAGATCCTGTGTAGAGAAGTCCGATGTACGTTAAATAACTCAAGGCTCTATGTCTTCCCGTGGTGTGGTCCTTAGGAGAGTTGGTGCTAGCTTAAGTGTCAAACTTGTCACTGCACCAAGGTTCAAAATTACGCGGTCCAGGGCCAATAATCCAAGTGTTGCTATGAAGTGACCTTATTAAAAATTATATCTCTTTCTCATCATAACAAAAGCATTTATGTTATTTTTAGCCCGTCAAAACAATCAATAAAGGAAATAAATTAATGCAAGGAAAATGCATTGATATCTTCCTTTATCAGATAAACATGACGTTCTATTATGTAACACCAATAGAAATACAAGGCATTTTATTTAAGGATGCAAAAAAACCCACACGTCATTTTTTGAACACATTGAATGCTCTCTGAGGATAGAATTCGGAATCATTCACAATAAGACAGTAAACTACCTTCTCTGTGGAATTTTTATAAGATCTGTTAAGATTTACTTTGTTTTTAGAATAGTTTCTACGAAACTGGATAAAATTTTTCTAGCAGATGTTGAGTTTGAAGTTCTGAAACGATTATCAAAAAGTAAATTACTTTTAAATAAGTTTTCAAACTAATTTTGGATTGCTTTCTGCTTATTTTTGCAGTATTAGTTTTCTTCTGACGTCCACAAGAATATCCTTTTCAATTTCCAAGAACAAAAAGCGATTGTTTTCCTAATTGCTTTACATTAGAATGAGTTTCTACAAAAAGCTTGTTAATTCCTGTGAAATCTTC
The DNA here is from genome assembly GCA_019973935.1 of Trichonephila clavipes. Classification (NCBI taxonomy): domain Eukaryota; kingdom Metazoa; phylum Arthropoda; class Arachnida; order Araneae; family Nephilidae; genus Trichonephila; species Trichonephila clavipes. Next base: position 145,105 of record BMAU01020946.1, read on the forward strand.
AACATTGAAGCGATGACCTTTGTCGATAATATTACTTTAGAGGTGACGTCCAGACTACATATTTCTTTTAAACCATCTATTAAAAAAAGTGAACACTATAGTAGAGACTTCTCAAATTTTGAAAAATATATTACAAATAACCTTGATTTCCATTTAGGCTCGTGGTACGACTGCCTCGAGAGTAATCCTAAGTTTTGGGTTGTTTCCTGGGATTGCTTTGTACGATTTTTACAAGCTTATGTAACACAATTGGAAACAGCTGCTACTAATGAAATATTTCTTTGCCTGTGCACTAAAATTTTACTAGCAGGAGGAATGTTTGAGACAAGGGGTGTTGAAAATGCTCTCAAACATGCTCGTCTGTGCATTTACTATTTTACAAACAAGCGATATAAATTTGGTATTAAAAAAATTTGAAGATGCATGATAACTTTGACACTTTGAAAATATTTTGTTTCTTGTTGTACATCATTGATTTCACCCCTGACGTGTTTTTTCGAACTTTTTAGAGAATGTTGGTAATACTTGGTCCACGTACTATCTAAATATTGAAGAAAAATAATGCTAATTCTTATTGTGGATGCCCAAAAAAAGTTGCTGCAAGATGTTCCTTCTGTTTTGGACATTTATAATGCCAAAAATGGTATTTTTAATGATTTTATAAACTTGTTGACTTTTTTATGTATACGCATCCGAAAAAGGGACAAATGTAACACATGAGAAATTTATCGCTGGATATTCATACAAAAATTTCTAAGAAAACTGTACTTGATTTTATTAAATACGCGCTATCTTTCTGATAACGCGACTGATTTGTTCGTATTAAATTTCCCTTTAAGATTTTTTGACCATGGATTTTCATAATGAAGTTTTCAAAAGTTATTTTTTTATTTCTGTAATCCATGTTTTAATTTGTTGAGGTAACTTAGAATTTGTTTTATTAAGAATCTCTTGTATTTTAAAAGTAAAATTTGTTGTATTATGTGTTTAATAAAATGTTTTTTGTTTTTCGAAGTTTTGCTTTTTTGGAACATATTGCGTTGTAAAAATTTAACTAGGAAAAATTTTAATATTTCCCTTCGGGAACTCTAATGGGTAATAAATTTAAAAATTTACAAACAAAAATCAACAAACATTACTTCCACTATAGGACCTTAAAAGAAAAGCTTGGATATATAGATCCGCCGGCAGCTTTGTGCGACAAGTAAAAATGTAAGCCGCTAGCGTTACCATTGTTCAAAGTATTTTCCGATTTAACAATTTAATAAAATGGTTATTTCTAAGTGATTACATCTTTAAGTGGATTTGGACTTCAAATTTATGTCTAGTTAGAATACAATCATTCTGTTTCGTCCCTTTCTGCGATGATGATTGACCGTAGTTCTAGTCAAATTCGACTTGCAATTCCACAGACATGAACTCTGGCTAAATGACTATTCCTTCAATCTCTGATATATATGTATATTTGTAGATGTTATTATGTTAGTTTTATATTATAATGACACGTTTTCTACATTTTGTTAACTATAAGCATTTCATAAAGTCATCCAATCAGTTAATTTATAATTATATTAAGGGTTTTTGTAGTTAGCTGTTAAGGCTGTTTTCGCCATGTATACGAGAGCGTGAACTTGACGTGGACCACATTTTTGGACAGAAAAAATGCCTTAATTTTTATAAAAATATGTGAAATTGTAACTCATACACATGCATTCCTTTATAATCTAGTGTTTTTAAAATTTCAAAATATTTCATAAATAATTAATTTTTTTTCTTCTTTTAACATGTTAAGGGATAGCTCATTTAACATCACGGTATTGGACAAAAAATGCAAAAACACATTTTATAAAAGAAAAAAATGTGTCAACTCGTATAAAAATGATTAGTATGATAAAATGAGTGACTCTACAGAATAATGTAGCCAGAATATATATATATATAATATTTATGTTTGATCGCTTTTATATATAAGTAAAAATATTCCGAATTCGCCCCTATTTAACATTAGCCGAAGACAGCCTTAAAGAATCCTTGATAAAAAATAAATTGTGTGGATTTTGACCAGCCACACACACACACACACACACATCTGCAATCCCATGTTGCTTTAAAACGGACCGTCCAAATGATGTATTAGTATTGTATTGGCGCTTGTATTTAATCGAACTATACATCTTGCTATTATAACTTTGTAAAAACATATCATTTTTTTTGAAGTGCATACTCCTAAAATTACATATAGATGCTTCACTTTCTTAAATTGATTGCTTCTATTTTTAAATCTTGTTAAGTTCTAATTTCAAAGTATTTGATTAGTTCCTAAGCGTATATATTAAAAACAAATTTATCTAAATAGCATTGACATTACTAAGTGATAATATTTTTAGCCACTGAATAATTTTATTTCAGAATCCAGTCCAGTAACCCCATACTATAATGTATTTATATCATAATAAAGACCTAGTTAAAACCCAATGCACTCTTTATTCCTCCCTCTGTTACGGAGACATCTGAAAGTTGTTTCATTGAATTTTATTCCAATAACTCACCAGAACTTTTTTCCCTACAAGTACTTTCGAAAATTCTATCAATAACAGAAAGGTAACAATTACATGGTGCATGTAAACTGGCTCAAAATGGACTGGATAAAATTGGAATAGTCAAAGCTCTACCTTATACAATTCAAGTGTAACTTTAACGAAGATACCGAATATATAAGAAAATGTGTATCAGGTGCACCACTATGTCTGAAAAATGTAAACAATCCTTTATTGCGTCAAATAGGTATAACTGTAACAATAGGAATGATATGATGGACATGCTGAACCGGAACATCGGCTTATGCACCTCAGTGCTCAAGGTCATGAAAACTGAGATGGTCACAGTAAACCTTGGCTCTTTATGGGCTGTTGCGCCACTGAGTTTTTTAACATCCATTTAATTTCGTTCTATTGAAGTATTATTTAATTATGAAGCACGCTAAACTTGGTGAAGATATGCTACTAAATCATTTTGCTGGCCTTCTTAAGAAAGTTACGATTGTCATTCAAAAAGAAGTGATACAAAGAACATAATACCAGAGAGCATTTCGGAACATCTCTTCAATGGTTTTTCTTTTGCTAAATACGGTAAATACTCAGTTTTCATTATTAAATCTAATCGATAAACTGTGTGATTACTGTTTTATGACACAATCTAAATTGATAAAGCTTGAGGGGGAAGATGCTTTTCATTATTTTGTTCCAAAACTAAATAACCATATGTATAAGCTTCTGATGATCCTTCCCTATATAATATTTCATATATATTAAGAAAAATACCAGCGAGTATTATATACAGAGATAATTATTACATTTCACACTATTATACATTTTTAATTTACTATAGAAAATATTCATAACATAAAAGTTATTCATTAAACGTTCGCTAGTAAAAATATTTATTTTACATTGCCACACAAAAAAATTCCTTGAGAACCACAAGTCGCACAAATTTTCTCAAAGCACATTTCAGTTAAAGTGACACGCAGTTCCTATAAATACTTTCAGTATGCCTTATAATACCCTCAAAGAAAACATTAGAAGCTATTTTGAAAATTGGATTTATACATTTATTATTAAGGAGCATTGCATTCACATTTTAATTTTCCTCGAGTCACGGTTTCCTATTAGATAAGGAAAACATTACTGCTTATTGTCCAATGGTAGCATCTCAACAATCCGGGAGTTTATTGAAACGTCTACAGTTCTTGAATTTCCGCTCATTCCTGAACTACAGAAATGCATTTGCTGCGTCTTATTACTCGATTGTGAAATCTCATTTCATGAGACTGTCAGTTGCTGCTACGAAATAAAACGAGTGTCGTTAAATTCTAGGGAAGACTTTTCGGAATAAGTTATGTCTTCTATTACAGAAATGCAGTAGAGTTTTAATATATTATAGAGAAATATTTTATAGCACTATAAAATCTTTTGTGATATTATTAAATATGTTGTTACAATTAAAAGAAATTCAAATTAATATACAAAATAAAAATTTATTACGAATTTTATAAAAAAAATCTACACTATTCTCTTTTTAACTTATTTAAATTAATATAAGTAACAAAAGTAGTAAATTATTTGATTAAACAAATACTGTTCCACTCAGTTGTAAACTCATTGCATGCTAATTATGATGAGTTTATTTGATTATGACGACTTTAAATTAAAATGAAAGCATTCATGCTAATACAATGAAGTTAAATATATATATTTTTTCTTAATTACACTTCACAGCCCAAAATTAAGATCAATAATTTTTTTAAGAAATTAAAATTGTACTTGTGGAATGAAAACTTTGCCCTATTTCAGAAATGAAAATATTTTCTTAACATTGTGTATGAGAATTGTCTACATTAATGAAATTATAGAAAATGTGTTTTTACAGACAATACAGTAAGGAGCGATCAAAAATTTCGCCTAAGGTTATGACTACAGCGTGTATGCAAAAAAGCGTGTCGGTGAAGTGGGTGCATAAAAACCGCATTGTGCTGATTATTATGGATTCGTATATTTCCGAAATGTTTGTAAAAATCATGAAATGTGTTACCAATGTTGGCATAAATATCAAATGCATCCAAATAGGAACAATTCGCCGTTATTCCTTTAATTGGTTGCCGTAAGACAAAATCAGTTGCCCTGGATTGGAGAGCGAAAAATGTGTATGTATAAACACGACTGTGTAAAAAAGCCTTTCTAAAATAAGGCTATAAGTTTATTGTTGATCGTGATTAGACTCAGATGTATGGTGATCTGGTTGGTCATCTACAGTCACTACTCAAGCCAAAAGCCGGTATTTGGTGACATTATTAGTGTGAAAAGCTGCATATCCATCCAGGCGCTTTCAAAAGATTCCGGCTTGCAACAAGAATCAGTTTACTGTAAGGCTTACAGCTAATGAATACAGCGGGGTTTGAATTCTGGACTAACTTCAAACCACAGATAGCTGTTTACTTGAGGAATTTGGTGTTTTTGAAGGCAGTACTTTTCTTCATATTATTGCAAGTGACGAAACCTCGTGCCCCCACTGGGAACTTAAATCGATTTTATAAGCCTTACAGGGGTATAAACTTTCCTTTTTTCGTCCCAAGAAGTTTAAAAGTCAGTCATCTACTTTACATGTTCCTTTATTTCTAGGCACATTGCTTATTGATGTCTATGCCATCCGGGTGTGTCCATCACTAAGAAATGGTACTGAAAAACATTTTATGATAATACTCATCAACATTCCTCAAACATCGTAGCATAGAAGCTATATTCACTCAAATAACTGACACTCGAGTTCCTACCTAACAGTCTCATACTACCATCAGGCAATTTTAGAGTCTTCAGTTCCTTAAAAGGGTCTTTTAAAAGTCGATGGTTTATATAGGCCATAAAAGTGTAGTACGTAGTTTCAATCTACTTTAAGCAGCAGAAAGAGCAGAATTAGTTTCCGTAAATAAAGAGTGTTTTTTCCAGGTATAGAAGTTTAAGTTGGCAATACTTTCCAAGATGGTGACCAATTTAACAGCTGTCAAGTGATTTATTCTCAGTTTGGTTAGGCAATTCATCAAAACGATCATCAAGCAAAGCGTAGATTCGTCGAATGGGCCCAAAACCAGATTGCCATTGTTCCCGATTTTCATAAGCGAATTTTGTTTAGCGATGAAGCGCACTTCTGGTTGAATGGCTACGTCAACAAACAAAACTGCCGCATTTAGAGTGAAGATAATCCACACAAGTGTATGTCGAAACACCGTTACATCCAGAAAAACTGACTGTTTGGTGCGCTTTATAGGCTGGAGGAATCATTGGTCCGTACTTCTTCAAAAACGATGAAGGCCACAACGTTACAGTCAATGGTGATCGGTATAGAGCCATGATTACTAACTTTTTTATTCCTGAATTGAACAATCATGATGTCCAGGAGCTGGGGTTCCAACAAGACGGCGCAACCTGCAACACAGCTGGTGCCATAATCGATTTATTGAAAGACACGTTTGGTGACCACCTAATTTCACGTTTTGGACCTGTGAATTGGCCTCCAAGATCTTGTGATTTAAAACCGCTAGACTATTTTCTGTGGGGTTATGTAAAGTCATTGGTCTATGCGGATAAGCTACAAACGCTTGACCATTTGGAAGACAACATTCGCCGTGTTATTGCCGATATACGGCCACAAATGTTGGAAAAAGTCATCGAAAATTGGACGTCCAGATTGGACTACATCCGAGCCAGCCGTGGCAGTCCTATGTTAGAAATCATATTTAAAATGTAATGCCACAAGATTATCTTTCGAATAAAAAAAATCATGTCAATCGAATAATACATAGTTGTTTTATTGCAATTTAAAAATCTATACCTCTAAAAAAAGCACCCTTTACTTGACGTTCTTGTCACTGCATGGTGAGTAAATACATTTAACGCCTATTATTGGTTTCATAGATTTTCAAATACACACACACACACTATCTTACAATTAACCCAAAAATTCAATTTATTTCGTAAAATTACGGCTTAAATATCTTTTCTGTATAGTAAGGAATTTAATAATGCTAAAAACATATCAGTATTGGGGAAAGAGCAGTGTTTCACTCCTTTTAAATATGTATATTTTACTCTCACCAGACCAAATTATCTATTTCTGTTAATTTTGTCCAGTTAATGTAACCTACCCAAATATTTTCTGATAGTTTTGAAAAAAGTAAAAACAATGTGTCATTAAATTTTGGGATTTTGATAAGGTCATAAATACAATAAAGTCAAGAAAAATATGCATCATAAAATAACGAACAAAGTAAGAATTACTCAATAACAGGTAGATTCTCATGTATATTTTTCACTTAAAGGTTGTTACAAAAATTCCTTTTCATTAATAATTATTATTCACATAAGTAGTTTTAAGTTTTAATTAGTTTAATTTAGTCTCTAAGTTAAAAGTTTACAGTTTTAAATTTACGTCAAAATTAAGCGATATTTAGTGACATTTTTAGGTCAATGCAGTATATATATATATATACTAGCTGGTATACCCGTTCTTCGCACGGGTGAACTGAAAGGTTAAACAACACAGATTGAAGGATAAAGAAGTTTTTAATGAGTTAATTTTAAGTGAATTGCAAATTAAACAAAAAAAGCTTTTCACATATCTCAGCTGAAGAAAAAAAAAGAAAGAAAAAAATACCTTTGTTAAATTTTAAGTCTGTAGATCTAATAGCTGATAAAAAGGATTTTTTTATATTTATAACTCCCCGTAAAACTCTTGAGGGTTGATTTTTGAAAATACCTCCCTAAGCTGATCTCTGCTCAGCAAAAGTAACACATTGTTATAAGTTTTCTGACGCTTAAAATATTGTAAATAATTTATAACTGAAAGTGTCATACATTAATATAAATTTCTGTTGAATTTATTTTATGTGAAAATTGTAATACTCGCAAGCAACACCATTTCCTAAATAACAATGGCGATTCAATGGAAAAAATAGCGAAATGTTGACAATAGAGTCAAGTTGGCAAATGTCTAGCTACTTTCATAGCTCAAACTTTATTAGAGCTTTGTAAGACCCGCCGTGTAGGAGAGCGATGCACGTTAATGCTTTATCTACCGCATTATGATATACAGAAATTTTTTTCATGCAATATTTTTTTAGGTCACTACATTGAAAATTAAGGGACATACATAAACAAAATACTCCACTTAGGGAAATTTAATCGGTTAGAGCTAATAAATTAATTAAATATATTCCACTGTAAAATTAATTATATACACCATTCACTTAAAATAAATAGTCAAATCGTTTTCTAAGGTCTCCATAAACATAAGACACTTAAATTTTGACATTAACTATTTTTGGGGCACAAAAATGATAATCTTTGCAATCTGCTGAAAACGCTCGCAGCTGAAAATGTAATATCTGCTACAAAACTATTTGCCTTCCCCGTTAAAATACTCATCATACAACCCGTGCCATCATATATCTCGGAAGAGTGGATTTCAAAGAATATTCCAGCTAAGTATTGGTAGAATATTCCTGCTAAATTGGTGTGGCATGGTAGTTAGGAGAAGGGGGTGCCAGCTCAGGTGTTGTCCACGTCACTTGACTATGGCTCAAAATTATATGGTCCGTCGCCAAAAGCCCTCATGTAGCTGAACAGTGCAACGTTAATATTCACTCACTGAAAAAAATACAGTACAGTAGTTATAACTATTTTTATACATAAAAATGCAATATCTGCTTATTCAATTAAAATTATAGCATTATAATTAATTACTAACCACACAAACAAATTTTGAAAATTTATCCAAATGATGTAGTGTGAAAGAGAAAGTTTATTCAGACAGACAACAAATGCGTCTTATATAAATTTGTTTGAATTCTTGTGTATTATTACTTTTGTAAGCTTCATGACATACTTTATGGTGTACCAGTATTTTAAAGCTGACTGAGCAACAGCAACATTTAGCTGGGTATAGCTAGTTATAACATAAAATTAAATCTTAAAAAGATATCAAAAATAAAAGACGACTCAATATTTTGAATAAATCAGTATAAACATTTTCATACAAACACAATATATATATATATATATATTGTAAAATATTTATTTTGCTATTTGCATTTCAGACAGACATCAAACAAAATTTTAAAAATTGTCAAAAACAGAAAAACAGATAAAAAAAAACATATTTAAGAAAATACCACTGATTAATTTTGCCAAAGACATCGCAATGTGCAAAAAAATATTTGTAGTACATAATAACCAAAAAAAAAAAATGTAAGTACTAAAATATTAAAAAAACAAAACTTATATATTGAATTAATTAAGGATTACTCTGGAGGGAAAGATAAAACAGGCTAAGATAATACTCATAATATTAATTTCATATTGGTTAACTACTCATTTTTGGCATGATTTTGAAATAACGCCAAATTGGTATGTTGCGGCCAGTCTAATGTTATAGTAATGCACAGAATTAAAGGTACTTACGTATTATTGCAACCTATTGGTGACATTATACAAAATGAAGCACATGATTGCCAATTCAACGCATACAAAGTTGGGATTGCCAAAGTGGCGAGTTTTTTGAACGTTGGCGACTGTGCAAAAATACCCAAGTACTAAAAAAATTATCCAAAGTATATATATATATATCCCGAGCATAAAAATAAATTGAAAAATGAAGTACAATACTAACATTATCTGACATAAAAGAACTGAACTAACTTTATCAATGCAAAAGCATAATTTGAAAAAATAAGGTATTTACTTATAACCCCAACCTTTGGCGACATTATATGAAACAAAGCACATGACTCGCAATTCAGCATATATATGACGTGCGAAATCAGGGTTGCCAACTTGTAAGTTATTTTGAATGTTGGCGATTGTTAGGATAGCACATAGGTGCCAAAATAATTTATCTTACCACTACCTGCTTCCTCAACATACTCATTTTTGGCATGATTCTGAAATCACGCCAAATTGGTATGTTGCGGCCAGTCTAATGTTATAGTAATGTACAGAATTAGAGGTACTTATGTATTATTGCAAACTATTGGTGACATTATACAAAATGAAGCACATGATTGCTAATTCAACTCACACAAAGTTGAATTGCTAAAAGTGGCGAGTTTTTTGAACATTGGCGGCGACTGTGCAAAAAATACCCAAGTACTAAAAAAAAAATTATCCAAAGTATATATATATCCCGAGCATAAAAATAAATTGAAAAATGAAGTACAATACTAACATTAACCGACATAAAAAAGAACTGAACTAACTTTATCAATGCAAAAGCATAATTTGAAAAAATAAGGTACTTACATATAACCGCAACTTATTGGCGATATATGAAACGAAGCACGACTCAAAATTCAACATATATATATGACATGTAAAATCGGGGTTGCTAACTTGGCAAGTTATTTTGAATGTTGGCGACTGTTAGGATAGCACATAGGTGCCAAAATAATTTATCTTACCACTACCTGCTTCCTCAACATACTCATTTTGGCATGATTCTGAAATCACGCCAAATTGGTATAAAGGGGGCACTTGGCGGCCAGTCTAATGTTATAGTAATGTACAGAATTAGAGGTACTTATGTATTATTGCAAACTATTGGTGACATTATACAAAAATGAAGCACATGATTGCTAATTCAACTCACACAAAGTTGGAATTGCCAAAGTGGCGAGTTGTCTTGAACGTTGGCGATTGTGCAGTGAGAAATACGCAAGTACTACAAAATTATCCAAAGTATATATACATCCCGAGCATAAAAATAAATTGAAAAAATGAAGTACAATACTAACATTAACCGACATAAAAGGAACTGAACTAACTTTATCAATGCAAAAGCATAATTTGAAAAATAAGGTACTTACATATAACCGCAACTTATTGGCGATATATGAAACGAAGCACGACTCAAAATTCAACATATATATATGACATGTAAAATCGGGGTTGCCAACTTGGCAAGTTATTTTGAATGTTGGCGATAGCCAGGATAGTACATAAGTTCCTAAAAATAATTTATCTTATGACCACCTGCTTCCTCAAAAGGTATTTAAGCCATTTGTCTGTTTTGCTCATTCTCTGATGCCTATTCCAGTTTGATATGTATTACTACCAGCACTGCTTTTGCTTGGGCAGTATGATTTTCTGCATGGCAATTTTATGCACTGAAGCCAGTAGTATTATACCCTTAAAGGTTAAAATAAAGACACATGAAATTGCAAAGAACCATATTATTGGATCAAGTGTAGTATAGGGGGCACGATGAATTTTTGGATTTTTGGCGCAGTCCTTTATTTTGGTTACTAAAAGTGGTCTCCAAGGTACTTTTTTTGGTATTATTTATTTTAGAATGAATTCGATATCTCACCATGACATTTAGATAAAAATCTGGAAAAATCTGAAGAAAAATCGCCAAATCCAAACTGCCATATACTACCTATACTACCATTTGAACAGAACTGAAATATAACCCTTATCAATGAGAAGTTTTATTTTGTCAAAATTATAATCTTCGCATTCTAAAAGAAATAAATAAAAATAAGTTGTAATTTGCAAGCAAAATCACACACATAAAAACATCCCGCGATAATACCTAAATTTTGCCAAAACAACAAAACAAAGTTTTAGTTGTTGAAAGAAGTTATCCTTAAAAAAATTATTTATTCGAAAAATAATCCTAATTAAATATCAAAGAATAGAAAAATTGAATAAATATTCCAACCGATAAACAAAGCTACAGTAAAAATGTGTAATAATCTTAAAAAATGCATGTAAAGTATAAATTGTCCACTTAGTGAGAAACGTGACTACATATGACGTCATAACACTGGAAAATAATGCTTAAAAATTAAAATTTAAGAAATTTGGAAGGAATTATGAACGCCAAACCTATTTAAGAACCTTTCTGGTGTAATTTTGTGTACGTGTGCCAAGTTTCACGTTATTTGGGTGTCTGGATCTCGAGTTATGAGGAACAGACAAACAGACAACAAATGCGTCTTATATATATATATATATATATATATATATATATATATATATAAAGGGTGTTTTTTTAGAGGTATAGAACTTTAAATTGCAATAAAACAACTATGTATTATTCGATTGACATGAATTTTTTTTTATTCGAAAGATAATCTTGTGGCATTACATTTAAAATATGATTTCTGGCATATGACTGCCACGTCTGGCTCGGATGTAGTCCAATCTGGACGTCCAATCTTCGATGACTTTTTCCAACATTTGTGGCCGTATATCGGCAATAACACGGCGAATAATATCTTCCAAATGATCAAGCGTTTGTGGCTTATCCGCATAGGTCAATGACTTTACATAGCTCCACAGAAAATAGTCTAGCGGTGTTAAAGCACAAGATCTTGGAAGCCAATTCACAGGTCCAAAACGTGAAATTAGGCGGTTACCAAACGTGTTTTTCAATAAATCGATTGTGGCACGAGCTGTGTGACATGTTGCGCCGTCTTGTTGGAACCACAGCTCCTGGACATCATGATTGTTCAATTCAGGAATGAAAAAGTTAGTAATCATGGCTCTATACCGATCACCATTGACTGTAACGTTGTGGCCTTCATCGTTTTTGAAGAAGTACGGACCAATGATTCCACCAGCCCATAAAGCGCACCAAACAGTCAGTTTTTCTGGATGTAACGGTGTTTCGACATACACTTGTGGATTAGCTTCACTCCAAATGCGGCAGTTTTGTTTGTTGACGTAGCCATTCAACCAGAAGTGCGCTTCATCGCTAAACAAAATTCGCTTATGAAAATCGGGAACAACGGCAATCTAGTTTTGGGCCCATTCGACGAATCTACGCCTTGCCTGATTATATAAAGAATGTAATGCCACAAGATTATCTTTCGACTAAAAAAATTCATGTCAATCGAATAATACATCGTTGTTTTATTGCAAATTAAAGTTCTATACCTCTAAAAAGCACCCTATATATATATATATATATATATATATATATATATATATATATATATATATATATATATATATATGTAATACATATTAGTTTATACAACTAGGTATAAACAGAAATTTAACTTGTCAGAAGGGCAAGAAATATTAGCCACAGTAGTACAATACCAAACTATTTGCCTTAGGAACCGAGAATGCAAATTTTAACGATACGTTTTGGCCAACCAAACTTTAACTGTAATTTTCCTATACTACTGGCCCATAAGGAAAGTTGGATATATACATACACACATATATATGAAATTTTTCCTTTAAGGGGACTTGGCACGCTTTGAGCAAACTTCTTTATTTACGTATTTAAAAATTATATTTTAACATTTTATACAATGTTTCTATTCAAGAAAATGTTACCAGATGAAAATTTTCATATATTATTCACACAATTTTAAAAATTTTAATTTTTTGACGAAAATTGAGAAAATTTTAAAATCCTACTCCTTTTGTAAAAATTAATTTTTTGACCTGAAATTTTTTTATAATATTCTTCTGGATGTTCTTAACAACTTTAGGGATCGATTTTAGAATAACTTCATTCGTTTTTGAGAAAAATAAATAAAATATTGATATACAGGCTAAAAATCAACGAAAAAGCCAACATGTCTTACATTTTATTTTTTTAAAAAAAAAGTATTCAGTTTATAGCAAAATGGATCCCTAATTTTATTACATGCCTTATTTTTAACACGTAGGGAAAAAAAATTGAAGTGATTGGTAAATAATTGTCGAAGGTACTGTATAATTTATGTTTGGTTATACAACCTCTGACAATAAATTTCGGTGAATAAAGTCAGAACGGCCGAACTGGTAACACTGGCGAAACAAAACGCTGCACGTGCGCAAAATCTGTTCTCACCATTTTTTTAGTTGAGCGTCGTTTGCGCTCCATTTAAGACTTGTTTTACAAAGTTCTTGTTCAGTGCGTTGGTTCGAAACTGAGAACAGAAAAATGAACAAACAAAAGATCAGACCTTTAGAGGACGGCAAAAGAAACAGTCCCTTAAAAGACGGTGATGGTCAGTGTAGCGTCCCCGGCGACCTCTTTCCCCTCTAAACATCTCCAAAATCAGCATGAGGCATATTACATTTCCGAAACATCAATAACTTGACCGGTCTTTTTTTTGTATTCAGAAGGGAGGAGGATAAAGATCTATCTTTCACGCTTATTTAGAAGTCCCTCGTTTTTACCCTCGTATGCGCGATCCTTAACTAATGAATTCATTTTTTGCATAGTTATTTTTGTCAGTGGACAGGGCCGATCCTAACAGGTGTGCAGAGCGTGCACCGCACGTGGGCGACTAAGACAAAGGTGCAGCCGCAGGCCGCATACGGTTTAACAATCAGGCAAAAGAAATTCGAATTTCTCAAAATAAAACTTATAATAAGTTGAATAAATATGTGTTAAATTTTAAATATTTATTGAAAAAAATAAAACAAGTCCTGGTTTCCCAATAGCATAACATAGTTTAAGAAAAGTAGAATGTTAATGCATAGTGTGTTGGTCTATAGTCCATCAATATCTTTTCTTTACACACATCCTTCGTTTAATTGCAAAATTCATGGCAGAGCTGGCAATGCCAATATAGAAAATGTTTTTTTCATGCTTATCAGCGGCGCACTGTGGTTCGATGCTTCTCAAAAATGATTTTTGTGAAAATTGCTTTACGAAGATGTCTAATATGGCTAATATTTCATAAGACATAGGAGCGTTTAAATTCAACATGCGTTGGGGAAATTAAAAGTTTTCTATTTAATAATAACCTTAGAATTTCGAAAAATAAAATAGAGAATAAAAGTGATTTTTTTGGCAATAGAACAATGCTCTTTATGCCTTTATTAAAAGGTAGTTTCTTGTGATTTTATTTGGTAATTTTAAAAAATCCTGCAGCTTCTTTTGAATGATTTTCACATTTCAAAGGATTTCGAAAAACATTTCAATATTCACATTCATATTAATGTTAGGTAAGTTTTCCAAAATTCTAAATTTTATTATGTTGTATTTACTTAAAGGTTCTTCAGTATTGTGTGTGTTTAAAAAATTACGGATTCAATTCAATTTTTTTTAAATGCCCTAAATGTAACAAGTTACCATACACTCAAATAAGCGAATCAAATTAAATAAAATCTGTCTTTGGAGTGTCCAATCAGTGGTGAAAGGGTACAATTGTTGTCAGAGGTAATGTGTGTCACAAGACGATCAAATAGATTTTTGGTTTTAATTCATATTAATCTGGAAAATTAATTTATAAAAGTATTTATTATGAAAAACCCAACTTAAATTACAATGAGTAAGAAAAGATCAATGGAAGAGGAACATCATAATTTTCAAAAAAAAAAAAAAAAAAATGGAAACTTCAATATTTTTGTGTCCAAAACTAGAATAAAATATTATGCTTAATATGTAAAAACTCTATTTCAGTTGTGAAGGAAATATAATCTTAAAATGCACTAATACACAAATTATAAAACAACCAAAAACAATAATTTCAAAATTTGCGTCGATTCAGAAACAGTTCTTGTAGGAGATTTAGGTATTGTTCATGAATTTTTCATCTCGAAGCTCAGGAAAAAGCTCCATTTGTTTGATTATGAGGACAGTGATGAACCAGTTTTAAGGCCCTTCCAGCAAATGAAGACTGCTTTTTGTTTTGCAATTCTTGATCACGAGGTCTTTTCGGTAAATGAAATATATATCTTATTATCTGAGTGCTATTCAATATTTTGCTTCATGTATTAGTTTCACAATATTTCTTACAATAAAAGCCCGCCTGGACATAGATACTAAGTTACAGGTACAGGCGGAAGGAAATATTGTGAACGATATAGACGGTATATAACTCTTTAATGAAATAACTTCATTCAAAGATATTCTTCCTGTTAAAAAACAGCCAATTGAGATAGCATAAATATTATAGTCAAAAATTGTCTCATTCTCGGCTTTCAAAATTTTGCTCTTGCAATAACACTGTTTTTAATCTTACATGTTAATGTGACTTCAGGTAAAATAAGTTTCAGTAAATTAAAAATTATTAAAAATTACTTGAGAAATAATATGACACACTAGAAAAGCTTTCGGGTTTGACCATCATCTCCATTGAATCTGATATCTCTGAAAAACTGATTTCACAGAAATTGCTGAATAATTTACTTCTCAGAAAGCCAAAAAAGTTATATATTTTATGTTAATTATTAGAAGGAGTAGAAGGAGTGATTTATATACATTAGTGTTCAAAATTTCGAAGATTTGCCTATTTTGTCATGAAAAGAAATGAGCGAAATGTAAAAATACTGCTTCAAAACAAAGGTGTAAATCTTGTGCGCCGAATATGTTAGCATATATGTATGTGTGGGTGGACCTAGTCGAGGAAAAGGATGTATAAGCTCGCGTGCCAGGATATGCATTTCGTTCGCTGGTACAACTCGCCAAATTTCTTCGGGTTTTTTTTTTCGAAGAAATCGGTTAAATCTAGATTCACACAGTAAAAATGAGTAACCACCAAAGTGTGTGTTTAGAGGACGGAATAAGGTGGCAAATTGTGGTTAGAATAGCAACAGGGCAGTCTTAAATCCAGATTTGTACAATTTTTTTTAAAGCTCAGTATAATGTTCAACATATGGAAACAGTTTCAGGATACCAGATCCGTCGGGAGAAACCCTGGTCAAGGTTGTCCGAGAGACACGACGTCCAGAGAAGATCTTCATTTGTCCATTATACCGAGGCGTAACAGGGATGCTAGAGTTTCTCAGCTATCTCGTAGATTGTATGCGACTGTTTCCAGAAGACTTCATGAGAGAGGACTATTTCCAAGAAAACTTGTTTTGTGTCCCTTCAGTTCTGCGAAGAGGGAGAGTCCGTTTAAAATGAAGCGGAGATCATAGAGATAGAGCATGGATCAGTGGGTGAGCACTCTCTTCACTGATGTGTTTCAGTTCAGCCTAATCAGTGGTTCTCGCAATACTTCAATAAGGAGAGAACCAGGGTCCACTATCAATGCCCGAAAAATTGACCATTACGACAAAGGAGGCTTGATGATCTGGGTAGACATCACGTTGGTTTTCCGCACGTACACAAATGTCTTTGAAAGAGATATTTGGATTGCTGCGAGATATAAGAATGAGATCTTGGAGTCTTATGTTCGTCTTTTCAGGGGAGCAGTTGGCCTTAATTTTCCTTTTAGTGGATGATAATGCGAGACCACATTATGTTTCTGCAATCTGAGGATATTCGCAGGCTGAATTGGCCTATCACATCTACAGAACTCAGCCCTTTGCACCAACTTGGAATGCTCTAAGGAGGGCAGTTGCAACTTGTAACTTTCCCCTCCCCCGAGGCCTAATAATTTGTTGCTGAAAGAGTGAAATCAATTGCCACAGGAAAACTCATTATAACTCCCTTATTTACAAAATAAAATCATTGTGTGAGGCCTGTATATCTGAAAGAAGGAACCATACATCCTATTAACCGACATTTTGTGTGGCCACGGTAGCCGAGTGGTATAGGTATCGGATCGTGGATTGCCTTGTCACGAGTTCGTGCCCAGTACCACTTAAGACCCACCGTGAAGGGCAACGATGCATGTTAAATCTATCGAGAGCTGAAATGTCCTCCCGTTGGTGTGGTGTGGTAATTAGGAGAGGGAGTGCCAGCTCAGGTGTCATCCACGCCACTCGACCATGGTTCAAAATTACGTGTTCCGTCGCCAAAAGCCCTCGTGTAGCTGAACAGCGCGACGTTAATATTCAATCAATGAATCAATCAACCCATTTTTGTTTTATTCCGCAACCACTGTTTAATACCTTCCGACTCCAATGAGTGTTACGCCTAATCTTATGTGTGTATTGTAATTGTTGACGGGTTTTATTTGTATTAGATCAAACTTATGCACAAACCAAATTTTATTTAAATCTGTCCAGAAACTCTTGAGATAATCAACCAAATCTAAAAATTCTCTTAATTTTAAACAACTGTGAATATTCTTTTCGTTTCACGAGGTTTATGGCTAGTATTATTTTTATTAGATTATATTTTCTGCGTAAATATTGTTTAGTATTTTTACTTATAAAATGTCTATTTTTATTTTAAAAGTAATATTTTTGTTAAGTATTTTGTCACTATCACAAACTAATAGTTATAAATAAAGTTTTGCTCTTCAAATTGTATTAATATTTAGCTTTTTACTTTTATACATGTAGATGAATTTATAACGTCAACTTTAAGTATAAATCAAAATATGAAAAATTCTTTAGAGGGGCGGTGCATTAGGTCTTTGCACGCAGGCGGCCAACACCCCCTAGGATCGGCCCTGTCAGTGGAATGTATTTTCTTCTATACTCAGTTCTTCTATACATTTTTATCTTAATTGATTTTTTTAATGACTGAACGAAAAGAGGACTCCTCACACAAAAGAAACTTGAAGACATTTAATTGATTTTAAAGTTGAAATTTTTGGCTATTCTGACAGAAAATTAGAAAATAATGAATAGGATTCAAAGACATATCTTTGAATTTTTCACCTTAGTTGTGGAAGATGAGATTGTCTCCCATAAGGAATATAAAGCTATCTTGTACATCCATAATTAAACCATAAAGCAAAAAATGCATGAACAAGTCATAGCTATTTTAATTAAATGTTTTAGTACTTCAAATTCATTTATAAAATACAAGATATACATTAGAAGTTTTTTTTTATTATAACAATTGATACATAAAAGCGGAAGCTTCGAAACTGAAAAACAAAAAGTTAAGTTACAAATCCCGAACTCTTTAAAATTTATTGAAATGAACGTGTGAAACACTCTTTTCTTTATACATGTTGTTTTCAATTCAAGAACTTAAGAAAAATGCATCGCTTTATAAAATGCTTAAGCAAGAGCGAAATATTTGCTTTTGTTATACATTTTTGCTTCCAAAGTTCAATGCTGTTGTATTTCCCACATTTTTCAAACTAAAAGAAGTTTATTTTTAAATATAGTAATTACGAAAAGTAAATGCACTTTGAGAAATTTTGTTAAAGGCTTAAAACTCTGCATGAAAACTAATTAACATAAATGAAAAAAATTGCCTTATGGAATAATTAAAATATCGAAAAGAAAAAGAAAATATGTTCGTTTCCTTCTTTTTCTCCATAATTATTAGTGATTCTCACTTTTTGTGTAGGGTAATAAATCTTCTTTCCAAAATAATAATGTTTTATCATTCTGAGGCTATTTTATTAAAAATTTAAAATAAATAAAATTTGAAATAAATACAGATAACTGTTGTAATTTGATTCGAGAAACGCGTTACAAAAGTTTTAGATCGCCAAAGTGTCATTCCCCCTAATCATTAATTATTTCAGGTCTTGTTCATTGTTGGCCAAACGCTGTTTGGTGTAATAAAACCTAGAAATAAACATTTGCTTTCTCGTATATCGAAGTTAGAAACACATGCAGTAAATGCTATCACATAGTCGGATTAATATTTTTCTGTGGTTCGTTCCATGTGACTTATTGTTGTCATAAAATTTTATAAATGCGCATCTCCTGAACTTAAAAATGTCGGAAAAATTGAACAAATACAAAATAAGTTGTAATGGTCCCTAAGGACCTCACTTTGAGAACTAGAATAATTATGAGACGTAAATGAACCAGTAGCCATTTTTATAAATAACTTTCTTTATTTAGATATCTTTCCCAAATAAAATCAAAGACTTATTAACAACAACAAGGCGAATACTATGAGGTTTTAAATATAATAATCTTTAAATTAACTCAATTAATTAATAATCTAATTAATTCATTAAATAACGATCACGCAGAAATTACCACGATAAGAGATCCCAGAATTATATTTAATAATGTTCTTAATGAACATTTAACTTTAATCTCACTCTTAAAACTTTAATGAAACTTTAAATACAATTTTATATTTACCACTCGGAATCTCAATACTTCATGAGATAAATTTATCTTCAACTACAATATTTCAATTCAAAATCACTATAACTCTATGTTTCAATATCTATCTCCTACTGCTCTAACTTTACTATTTCGTTTGACTTAAATACTGAATCTAATCTGCATAATAAGGAATCCTGTCCGCTTTTTGGAGTTGATTGGAAATAGGTAGGGAATTAAATTTCCCTAAAAGGTCGGTTCAGAAGGTTAGTGATAAAGTTCCGTATAGATTCGTCACAACCCCCTCCAAAAGAAAACGGATTTATTCGAAGGACTCAAATGTCCTGAAAATAAATTACGTAAATCCTATTTTTGTCTTACAGTACCGACGATATTAATTTCTAACTGTATATTATTGAAACATCTTCCGTAATGAAAAAGGATAAAATTACGATTTAGAATTAATTGACAAACCTCATAATATTTTACAAGTTTAAATTAATCCCTGCACTCTATCCATTCGGCAAGGGGGCGTGGGAAAAACCACCCTAGTGGTGGCAAAAACCAGCCCCATAGAGTATGATTTATATACTATACAAAAAAATACAATACAATCTTTTTGGCACTGGAACATCGAAGACTTCAGGGTCAGCTACCCTGAAAGATTGATATCCATTTGAGAAGTAGGTAAAAGTATACATGAAGTTATACATTTGTTATATGAATGTCATATTGTTAGACATTTAAAAAATCGGATCCAAATTTTTATGATCTCCTTGTGTTGTTTTTCCAATCCCGTTCCATGATCTCAATGAAAGTAAGCACACCGATTCGAACCCGATCTTTTTGAGTTTCGTGATTTGAGGTTGGCAGCAACTGCCATGCAAATCGAGCTAGTATTTAAACTCGGCTCATGTTAGTTTTTAAAAAAAGGAAGGAGAAACGGAAATATAAGAAGTATGTGAGTGGTTTCTCTCTTAGAGGGAGAGAACAACTGGTTGGCAATGCAACTGCAGGTTGCATCACCATTTTAGATTAGAAATTAATTTTACAATATTAGAAGACGGTTCGAATCGGATGTCACTGGTAATGTTGTTTTTGGATTTATTGATTTTATCGCTCCAGTAACGAGCGTAGTGACTTTATGATTAATTATTAAAGGCCAATTTTAAGAAACTGTTTTTCGTCTTCATGCCTCCTCGACACATAAATTTCACTGCTAGCTTTGCAAAATTTAAATTATTTTACCAATAAGTGTAACAAATTTGGTTATGGGCCCAGTCCATGTATTGTGTCGAGGCAGTCTAAGCAATTGAACCAGGCCATGAACTTTGTCTATTTAAATACTGTTCCAGCCTAGAACTATTTTTTATGAACTCTGTTGCTAGTACGCTAAATCGAGTAGCAGATATGGAGTTTAACAACCAGATATCAGTGTTGACTCCAAATAACTGGAACACGTGGAAGCATGATATGCAAGTACTCTTAATGCATTATGGTTGCTGGCAGTTTATAGTACAGACCAAGCCAGAGCAACCTGATGAAGAAGCAACATACAAGGAAAAATTAGATTTACAACTTCGTAAGGATAGATGTTATACGTTGATCTATACTAACATCAGTTCAGATTTGAAAAATCTGATAACGGAAACAACTGACGGAGTAGCGGCATGGAAGATATTAAAAGATCACTTCGAACCAGTCACAAGAGCAAGGGTAATTCAACTATTAGATCAATTTTTTGGAACAAAATACCAACCAGGGGAAGATGTTGGAATCTTCATATCTCGTGTAAAGACTACAAGAAGCGGGTCATAAATTGGACGACCTGTACATAGGATTTCAATTAATAAGGTGGCTTCCTCAGGAATTCCAGTCTACCGTGCAACAAATCTACAGATGGAAAGAAGAGGACTTCAGAGTTGTCAAAATTGAAGCAGAGCTGATATTAGAAGCCAATCGTCTTCAGTTGATGAAACAAGATTTGGAGAAAGTGGAGAATGCTTACTTGAGCAGTTTCACTTCGAAGAAGTCGAAGACGTTACCTGGTTCTACGGCTGCAGCTCATGGAGATCCAAATGGCAAGAATGATTACCAAAAGAAAGGTGGTAAGGTATTTAACTGTAAAACTATTAAAAATGTTAATAGATTGTTTAAGACTATAGGTCCGTGTTATGTATGTAATAAGTACGGGCATCTTAAAGTAAACTGTAAAGAGAAAAAGTTTCTACAAAAATCTCCTTCAAATGTAAATGAAACTTTTAACACAGAGTTTAATATAAATTTAAGATTTTGTGAAGCTGAATGTAGTCTTTTAGAATTAGATAAACAACTCGTAACTAGTTGTATCTTATTTGAGGAAAACTCTGATAAAGGTGTTTGGGTAATAGATACTGCTGCCACGAGTCATTTTTGTAATGACAAGAGTTTATTTTTAGATCTTAAGCCGATAACTAACATGAAAATGTCGTTAGCAACGGAGGATAAAAGTTGTCCCGTAGAAGGAATCGGTACACTTAGATTTCGGGTAAAATATAAGGGGAGTTTTCATGAAATAACTTTGACTGATGTATTATTTAATCCTAAGTTGAGGAGAAATTTATTATCCGGTTCCAGATTAGAAAGTAAAGGTGCGCATTTTGTGGGTACTAAAGGTAAAATTAATGTTTTTAATAAAGACTGGATAAAATTGTTCTCGGCGACACGCCATGAACATTTGTATTTTTAAGCCAGATCATTATATTATACCAAAGAGTAAAGAAATTAGTTTTTAGTGATGTAACCGCTAAAACAAAAATCGGATCAATAGAAATATGGCATCAACGCTTTTGTCATGTTAATAACGATTACTTGGTAAAAACTAGTAAAAATGATAGTGTAAAAGGTCTCCCACGCTTAACTGATAATGGTAAGACTCATTGTATACCGTGTAAATTAGCAAAGTCCAAGAGAGTTTCATTCAAAAGACGGGGGCCGTAAGATCAAAACATCCATTGGAATTGTTGCATATGGACCTCTGTGGTCCAATGCCAACTGAAAGCCAAGGCGGTAATAAATATTTCTTGAGTATAATTGACGATTATTCAAGAAAGGTGACTGTATTTCCCATCCGAAATAAATCTGACGTATTTCATACGTTTATAAGATTTCAGAAACGAGCAGAACGTTTTCTAAGTAAAAGGTAATAGCAATTAGAACTGATGGCGGACTAGAATTTTGTAATAAAGATATGGATAATTTCTTGACAGAACTGGGTATAAAGCATGAGGTAACAAATTCATATACGCCAGAAATGAATGGGGTCGCGGAGAGATTCAATTTAACCGCTCTAGATGGCATCAAAACATTGCTTAAGTCTAGTGAAGTTCCCCATAAGTTTTGGGGAGAAGCATTACTTTGTTTCACTTATGCGTGGAATCGAATTTGTCACAAAGACAGTAACAAAACGCCTTTCGAAAAATATTCAGGTAGAAAACCATCGGTATTGCATCTAAAACCTTTTGGATGTTTGGCATACGCTGGTGTGCCAAAACAAATTAGAAAAAATTCGATATGCGTGCGAAAATGGGAATTATGATGGGATACGCACAACGTACTAAGGGTTATAGAATATGGTTGATAGATGAAAATAAATTAGTCGAGACTATTAATGTAAGATTCGATGAAAATAAGAGGGGAATTAATTTTAGACAAAAGTTAATAGTAACCTTGGATATAATTTAAACCTTCCTGATTATTATGATGATGAGGATGATTTTGATAGAGTAAAGATTCATTAACGAGTCGTTTAGTTTCAAAGACAAGTACGGAAACGCCCTCAACATCTGAAAAGCCAGGTGTATCTTCCGATAATCATAACTTGATCCCATGTACAGAGGTTAAGTGGATTCGAAATATAGGTAGGAAAGTAACTGGATCTAACGTATATTATAGTATAGAAGGGGAAGCAACCCGATTGAAATCTTTTAACGAAATAGAGAGATACTGTAAGAGGCATAATATTAAAGTATGATCCTAGTTTATTTAATTTTAGAAAAGATAATATCGAATCCCAGGGATTTTCAGATTTGTCAGAGCAACAAGAAGCTCTTATGGTTGAAGTAACTATTCCTAACTGTTACAAACAGGCGATAAGATCCAGAGACGCATCTAAATGGCGTGATGCAATGGATAAAGAAATTAACGTAATGATGGATTGATTGATTGAATATTAACGTCGCACTGTTCAGCTACACGAGGGCTTTTGGCGACGGACCACGTAATTTTGAACCATGGTCAAGTGACGTGGACGACACCTGAGCTGGCACCCCCCTCTCCTAACTACCACACCACACCAACGGGAGGACGTTTCAGCTCTCGACAGATTTAACGTGCATCGCTGCCCTACACGGCGGGTCTTTAGTGGTACTGGGCTCGAACTCGTGACAATGCAAGCCACAGTCCGATACCTATACCACTCGGCTACCGCGGCCACAACGTAATGATGGAACGTAAAGTTTGGGATTTAGTTGATCATCCGGATAATATAAAAATTTTAGAAAACCGTTGGGTTTATACCATTAAATATGATGAAAATAATAAAATTGTTAGATACAAGGCCCGCTTAGTTGCACGAGGTAACACACAATTACGAAGTGAGTCATTTGACGAGGTATTTCAAGAATACAAATTTTAACTTTCAAAAGTTAAATCATTAAAACTAAGATGTTATTCAGACTCAGATTTTGCTACAAATAGGGATGATCGAGTGTCAATGGGAGGGTTCATAACTTTTATAGGCGAAACTCAATTTCATAGCGAACTTTCAAGCAAAAATCCGTTAGTCTGTTGACCATGGAAGCTGAGTATGTTAGTTTAACAGAAGCAGCTAAGGAATTCATTTGGCTAAAGAATGTAATTGATAATAAAAGTTTAAATTTGGAATTAAGTGAAAATGTAATGTTTTGTGATAATCAAGCTGCTATAAGTTTTTCAAAGTCACCAGTAGAAAATTATAGAACAAAACATATCGATGTTCGTTATCATTTTCTAAGGAATTTGATATACGACAAGGTTTTCCAAATTAAATATATAGGTACCAAAAATAATTTGGCGGACATTTTTACCAAACCCATGGTAAAGGAAAAATTGTTAGAATTTTGTAGAAAATTATTTCTTTTAGAGAATAAGACTTTGTTTCTTTAAGATTAAAATATTAGTTTGTTTATTACAATAAAGATTGTGAATAAAATGTATTTTTGTGTTAAATTGTATAACATGTGATTATAGATTAAAATTAATTTACTGATTTGTAAGAGATAATGGTACGAGAGATTGGAAAAAGGGGGCCGATTGTTAGACATTTAAAAAAATCGGATCCAAATTTTTATGATCTCCTTGTGTTGTTTTTCCAATCCCGTTCCATGATCTCAATGAAAGTAAGCACACCGATTCGAACCCGATCTTTTTGAGTTTCGTGATTTGAGGTTGGCAGCAACTGCCATGCAAATCGAGCTAGTATTTAAACTCGGCTCATGTTAGTTTTTAAGAAAGGAAGGAGAAACGGAAATATAAGAAGTATGTGAGTGGTTTCTCTCTTAGAGGGAGAGAACAACTGGTTGGCAATGCAACTGCAGGTTGCATCACCATTTTAGATTAGAAATTAATTTTACAATATTAGAAGACGGTTCGAATCGGATGTCTCTGGTAATGTTGCTTTTTGGATTTATTGATTTTATCGCTCCAGTAACGAGCGTAGTGACTTTATGATTTATTATTAAAGGCCAATTTTAAGAAACTGTTTTTCGTCTTCATGCCTCCTCGACACATAAATTTCACTGCTAGCTTTGCAATATTTAAATTAGTTTACCAATAAGTGTAACACATACAATAAATATCTGGTTCCTTTGCCTTCTCATTCGAAAAACTTGATGCGCTAGTTAGTGTTAATGGTTAATCCTATCTAACTTCGCCGCGCAATAAGGCACCAGATTTGAAACAAAACATACATAGAAACACACATAGCATATAATAATCATTTTGTAATAAACAAATAACACAAACAACCAAATGAATTGTCGCATCATAGCGAAGTCATACATCGAAGTAAACAAATGCAAAATTTACGGATGTTTTCTCCAAAATACAAAAAGTAACACAAAGTCGTTTTTTTCTGTTATAGAAAAAAACACACACAATGTAGTGTCCACTTTTGTCAGTCTTCTTAATTTTAGAGTCCGCCCGTGACTTGCTTTAATTGCAAAAATTCTTCATTTGTTCGTACCGCGAAGATAATGAAACAATACAACCTGGATTTTGTCTGTTAAATCCTATGGACTGGATCTCCATTCATCGTTTCCATACTGAGGCTTCTTCTGCGGAATATGCTGCCAGGTATGCCGTTGATTTCGATGTTGTTGAGGTTCTCATGGATTCTGTCTTTTTCTTGTATACGGCTCCGTAGATAGTATGGGCAAGGTCTTCTTGTATTGGTTTGATTCGACCGGATTGTTTTCTCCGCTTGTTCGTTGTGTCTTCTCGTTGTCGCTCTGGTCTGACGGGTCTGGTTATCACGTCCACTAACTTCCATTCGGGATCCACCTGTAGTCGTAGCAGTTCTGTGATCAGGCAACTTTGATGGACCTGCAATGGACTTTACTCCTGGTGAAGAGGTATTATGTCTTTGAAACTTATTGTTCTTGGACGAGAACGAGGAAGGGATCGACCTTTTGACTCCCTGTCTTTGTTCAGGAGCGTGTCTTTTCCGGTCCTGATGATCAGATCCTTGTCGGGATCTTTTCTTACATATCTTGGATCTTTTTATAGCTGGGTCCTTCGACGCAGTACTATTAATTTTACGTTTATTTCTGGGGATCTCTCGTGTGGTGTTACTCTGTCGTGATCTACACCCCTCACTTTCCTGACTAGAGGTTTTCCTATGTTCTTTAAACTGTCCTTGATGTGATCTATTTGACCCATGACTAACTTCTTGTTCGTCATATAGATTTTCTATCGGACTATCCGAACTAATTGTGTCTGACTGACGAGGTCGGTACACTCGAACCTGATCAATATTAACAGTTATATTTCTTCCGTTTTTCCAAATAACTAAATTATTTCCTTTTATTTCTAAAACCTTATAGGGACCTTCAAACTTAGGCATTAATTTTCCCACCTGTTTCTTACCTGCAGCACTTAAGAAATGTGTTTGAAGTAAAACCAAATCGTTCACTTTGATGTGAACATCCCTCCTTCTGAGATTGTAATGTTTTTCCCAAGACCTATGCTGTTTTGCATATTTCGTCTTGCCTCATCGAATAATCTTTCGATGTTATTACCAACATATTTCGCATCCTCCGTAACATTTATGAGCTTGCTAAACGGAGTTATGATTTTCCTTCCTAAAAACAACTCAGCCGGAGTTTTATTTGTCGTCTCATTTACTGCCGTGCGCAATGCGAAAGCGAACTCGTGTAGAAATTGGTCCCAGTTTTCATGATTTTCTTCAACAAAAGAAGCTATCATTTGAACTAAATTTCTATTCACTCTCTCCGTGAGATTAGACTGTGGTCTGTACGTTACCGTTTTCATATGTTTGATGTCCAACCTGTGACTGAGATGTTCAAACACGTCAGAAATAAATTGGGGGCCGTTATCACTTATCAAAGAAATCGGAGCTCCGTAACGCGCTATATAGTTATTAAAAAAGGCATTAGCTATTGTCTGGGCTGAAGCTTTACGAAGAGGAATCAGCTCACACCACTTAGTGAAGTGGTCAGTTATAACTAATATGAATTTATATCTCTCGGGTCGGGATGCGGGGTAGGGGCCTACTAAGTCTAGCGTTACAATTTCATTTGGATATTTCGAAACTATAGGCATTAAACGACCAGCTGGTAGCGCGTTTTTATAATTAAACTTTTTGACACCGGTCACAGGTTGAAACATATTCAAATATATATTTTCTCATAAATGGAAAATAGCACGTGTCACGAAGTTTAAGATATGTCTTCCTCTTTCCGAGATGTCCTGCCAATGGCAGATCATGAAATTCTTTCATTATATCTTTTCGAAGATAACCAGGAATATAAACTCTTAGCTCTCCTAGATTAGAAAAATACTTCGCGTAAAAGAGGAGACCATTTATTAACCTGAAGTCTTGGGACCAACTCTCGCATATCGTCGCATTAACAGAACCGTCATCAGGGTTTTCTAAGTATCGATAAATATGTCCTAATTCAGGATCTTCCCTCTGTTCCTTAATGAATTGTTCACGGGAATTTATTGCGAGGGCTCTAAGAGCTGCGCACGAAATTTGCAATCCCTCGACACTGTCTACTGGATTTCTTGATAAAAGGTCTGCGACTACGTTTTGAACACCAGGTCTGTGTTCCCATTCTATGTTAAACTCTGACAATTTCAATGCCCATCGGATCATCCTACTTGATAAATTCTTACCATTGGTTAACTTCGTTAACGCTGCGTGATCTGTAATCACTTTCACAGGTAGGGGTCCAAAATAAGTTTTAAACTTATTTAGAGCCCAAATTACCGCCAAACATTCTCTTTCGGTAACCGTATAATTACGTTCTGCTTTATTAAGGGTTCGAGACGCGAAAGCAATAGGTTTTGATTTTGCTGAAGCACAGCACCAATTCCGACCCCACTTGCATCAGTGAATAATTTGAACTGTTCAGAAAAATTTGGTAATTGCAAAATTGGTGCCTCCGTTAGTAAGCGTTTGATCTGATCAAAAGAATCCTGTGCTTCTCCCGACCAGTTAAACTTCGCCCCCTTTTTCTTTAATTGGTACAATGGTTCGCATATATCTGCGTATCGCGGAATAAATTTTGGTACCAACCCGTCATCCCTAAAAATTTTGACACTTCTCTATTATTTTTGGGAGGTTTCATTTCCGTAATTGCCCGAATTTTCTTATTGTCAGTTTCGATTCCTTCTTTACTAATAATCAGGCCTAAATATTTGAGTTTGTCACGAGCGAAGTGACATTTTTCTTTATTTAACGTTAGCCCTGCGTCTCGTAATAAGGTAAAAACCTGAGTTAAATGATCTAGATGGTCTTTAAACGATGGAGATGTAATAATAACATCATCCATATAAACGGACACGAAACGCCCAATAACAGGTTGGAGGATTATATCGATAGCCCTTTGGAAATTAGGCGCCGCCCCAGAAAGACCAAAAAAGGCATGCGTAGGAATGCAAAAGTGCCATTGCGAGTGATAAACGCTGTTTTTTCTATGTCCTTTGGACTAATCGCCAACTGAAAATAGCCACTTCTGAGATCTAGAGTGGACATAACGTTGGTGTGAGGGATATTTGTGAGTAAGTCATCAATAACCGGTAATGGATATCGAGGATATTTGGTAATTGCATTTAGTTTCCGATAATCGATCGCGAAACGATACGCCTCGGGAGAATCTGGAGGAAGGTCATTGTTCTTTCGAGTTAATACGACTGGAGATGCATAGGGCGAATTGATAGGACAAATTGTACCATCCCGTAACATCTTATCTATGTGATAATCAATAATGCCTTGTTTGACCCTGTCGTACTTGTATGGTCTCGACATTACCGGTCCTTTATCTCCAGTATCTATCTCATGATATACAACATGCGTTAATCCCGGTTCATCGGAAAATAACCCTTTAAAATTATTAAATAAGGCTTTTAATTGCCTCTGTTGCTCGTCATTAAGTTTCGATTCTGTGAGATCAATATCAACGAGTTTTTCTCCTCTTTAGGCTTTTGTTTGATCAGATGATCGGGAATGATTAAGGATTTCTGATCAAAATCTAATGTTAATCGCGACGCCTTCATAAAATCAATCCCCCAGAATGCACTGATACTGCATGTTATCAAGTATATGGAATTCCCAGGGTTTCTGAAATTCCCTGATTCTAATTTGTAATTCGACTCTACCCAAATGACTGCACGGGGCGCCTTGTGCTGTCACGACTCTGTCTTTCGTCTTTTGACGAGGTCGGTATGAAAAAATAATTGCGGTATACCTCCTCCGAAATAAAAGATTTCTCCGCTCCCGTGTCCCATAGTGCGGTAATAAAGGTTTCATTTAATAGAATAGGGACATACGGTAATTCGACTGGGGTCATTCTTATAGAGGATACTCTGATAGGCCGATGATCCCAAACTGGAGGATTTTCCTTACCCCGCGATCGATTACCTCCATATTCACATCGATCGCTTAAAAGTTTAAATTTCTACTTCGTTCATTTTGACCTCGAAATGAACTATTTCTCGACCCACTTTGTCGACCGCCTTGACTGTGGAATGGTTGATCCGATTGTCCACTTTAGCGTCTACCCTCGAATCTGCGATTATTTGTGAAACCTTGGTTTTCGAACCGATTAAATTCTCTTTGTGGTCGGCTATTATTGGCGTATCTCTCATTATTTCTGTTTTCCCTCCAATTTTCCTGTCTATGCCGGGTATTAAAACGATTGTTTTCATGAGGGCCTGAACTTCTAAATCCCTCACTCGAACCTCTGATTTGCCTATGCATAAAACGTTCTTCGTATTTATCAACGATTTGTAGGAGATTGGCAGTATTTCGTGGATGTCTAACTTCGACATAATCCAAAATTTGAGGTTCTAATCGACTAATGACGTGATCTATTAATTTTTCCTCCGACATTTCTAGTTTAAGGACTTTATGAATTTTCAACAATTCATAAATAAAGTCCGAAGGTTGTTGATCTCGTCTTTGTGATGAGGAATAAAATCGCGTTTCTAGTTCTGACCTGTTTCTGACCACGGGAAATTGTTCCGACAATGCCTGTTTTAAGTGCGCGTAGTCTGTTGTCTTATCTTCAATGACACTATAACCTAGAACTTCGAACCAGTCGAGTGCTCGACCTTTGAGATGACCTTTCAAGTAAGCACATGCCAGTTGTGCAGGTATCTCATAATACGCGAGATTATGATCAATATTCTCCAAAAAATCATCTATGTTCTCAATTCCCGAAAAATATTGTTCCGGAATGATTCTAAAACTGGATCCGACTCTATTTTTGGGATTTATACGTTGGGCGCCATTGTAATGGTCCCTAAGGACCTCACTTTGAGAACTAGAATAATTATGAGACGTAAATGAACCAGTAGCCATTTTTATAAATAATTTTCTTTATTTAGATATCTTTCCCAAATAAAATCAAAGACTTATTAACAACAACAAGGCGAATACTATGAGGTTTTAAATATAATAATCTTTAAATTAACTCAATTAATTAATAATCTAATTAATTCATTAAATAACGATCACGCAGAAATTATCACGATAAGAGATCCCAGAATTATATTTAATAATGTTCTTAATGAACATTTAACTTTAATCTCACTCTTAAAACTTTAATGAAACTTTAAATACAATTTTATATTTACCACTCGGAATCTCAATACTTCATGAGATAAATTTATCTTCAACTACAATATTTCAATTCAAAATCACTATAACTCTATGTTTCAATATCTATCTCCTACTGCTCTAACTTTACTATTTCGTTTGACTTAAATACTGAATCTAATCTGCATAATAAGGAATCCTGTCCGCTTTTTGGAGTTGATTGGAAATAGGTAGGGAATTAAATTTCCCTAAAAAGGTCGGTTCAGAAGGTTAGTGATAAAGTTCCGTATAGATTCGTCACAAAGTGACG
This sequence comes from Trichonephila clavipes, assembly GCA_019973935.1. NCBI lineage: Eukaryota > Metazoa > Arthropoda > Arachnida > Araneae > Nephilidae > Trichonephila > Trichonephila clavipes. Next base: position 176,198 of record BMAU01020946.1, read on the forward strand.
ACCAGCTCAAAAGAAGTCCTCTTCTGTTATCCAAATGTTACCACGAGGAAGAAGGACCCCTTTTGAAGAACTGGTATTGTACCTGCCTTTTACACCGCAAGCTTTGAGGAATGAAATGAACTTTACAGAAAGGATAGACAAAGAGAGGGTAGGGTTCTAAAGTGTGAACAAAAAACTACTGTTGGAGAAAGTGACCCGACTAGGGAGTGAGGAGAGGAGGAGAAATTCTAGTTGTATTTTGAGTATTGATTGAAAGGCTTGGCTGCGTAAGATATATTGTACCTAGAGTTTGCCACGCACAAAAATGAATTCATTATCACACAAAAATCATAGAATTAAACTTAGAATTAAAGCTAAAAATAGGGGCTATCTGAAACATTAAAGTAGTCCTAATTTGAAACTTATAAATAAAACATAACACGATCTATCAGAAAGCTAAGAACATAACTTTTTTGTATGAAAAGTAAAAAAAAAATACAAAATCAGCACATTATAATTACTTGCATAAGAAACAAATGCAAATGAGAAAAGTAGATTTTTTACGTAAAACATTTTATCGGGTTATATGAAAAATTAGATTCACTATAACTGAAGTATGTGCAGTTATAATTTTGTTTTTATTATCCAATTAGTGTTTGTGTTTTACTTTCTAATATTCTACAAATTCAAAGAGTATATATATACTCTTAGCATATACATATATATATACATATACATATATATATATATATATATATATATATATATATATACTCTTTGCATATACGTATATATACATATATACATATATATACTCTTTGCATATACATATATATATATATATATGTTTCCTGTTTTTTTTCTAATAAAAAACAATTTATTACTTTTGAAAAAAATATAATCCTGAATATTTTATGTGTATTTAAAGCATTTATTTTTAGAAACATGTAGATAATTCGATAAATTATTGATGTTTCATTTATAAGTAGCTTGAGGGACAAAGTAATGAGACGGACCTCATAGTTTAAATGACAATTAAGTAATGAGGACGATAGCCAAGCTGAAGCTTCTACTTCTAATTTCCACACCATGGAAACATAAGGAATTTGATTTAATGTATACCTACATGAGATATGGAACCACTTAACGCAACCATTTTTTCAATAAAAACATGAGAAGTATATACAAATAATAGTGCCAACGTTTATCGCCTTAGGATATTCATATTTTGTACTATAATATGAAACACCTACCCCCTGTTATGCATCACATTTATTTGACACTGTAAATAATCCATTGTCTGTTTGTCTGTGTTCCCTCATAACTCAAGATCCAGACAACCAAATAACGTGAAACTTGGTACACGTACACAAAATTACACGAGAAAGGTTCTTAAATAGGTTTGGCGTTCATAATTCCTTCCAAATTTTTTAAAATTTAATTTTTAAGTGATTTTCCAGTGTTATGACGTCATATGTAGTCACGTTTCTCACTAAGTGGACAATTTATACTTTACATGCAGTTTTTCAAGATTATTACATATTTTTACTGTAGCTATGTTTATCGGTTGGAATATTTATTCAATTTATCTGTTCTTTGATATTTAATTAAGATTATTTTTGGAATAAATAATTTTTTTAAGGATTATTCTTTCAACAACTAAAATTTTGTTTTGTTGTTTTGGCAACATTTAGGTATTATCGCGGGCTGTATATGTGTGTGATTTTGCTTGCAAATTACAACTTATTTATTTATTTCTTTAGAATGCGAAGATTATAATTTTGACAAAATAAAACTTCTCATTGATAAGGGTTATATTTCAGTTCTGTTCAAATGGTAGTATAGGTAGTATATGGCACTTTGGATTTGGCGATTTTTCTTCAGATTTTTCGAATTTTATCTAAATGTCATGGTGAGATATCGAATTCATTCTAAAATAAATAATACCAAAAAAAAGTACCTTGGAGACCACTTTTAGTAACCAAAATAAAGGACTGCGCCAAGTGCCCCCCTATACTACACTTGATCCAATAATATGGTTCTTTGCAATTTCATGTGTCTTTATTTTAACCTTTAAGGGTATACTATTGGCTTCAGTGCATAAAATTGCCATGCAGAATATCATACTTGGGTAATCATACTGCCTAAGCAAAAGATGTGTTGGTAGTAATTACATATTAAACTGGAATAGGCATCAGAGAATGAGCAAAAAAGACAAATGGCTTAAATACCTGTTGAGGAAGCAGGTGGTCGTAAGATAAATTATTTTTGGAACTTATGTACTATCCTGAAAATTTCCAACATTCAAAATAACTTGCCAAGTTGACAACCCCGATTTTACATGTCATATATATATGTTGAATTTTGAGACGTGCTTCATTTCATATATCGCCAATAGGTTGCGGTTATATTTAAATACCTTATTTTTTCAAATTATGCTTTTGCATTGATAAAGTTACTTCAGTCCTTTTTATGTCGGTTAATGTTAGTATTGTACTTCATTTTTCAATTTATTTTTATGCTCGGGATATATATACTTTGAATAATTTTTGTAGTACTTGCGTATTATTGCACAATCGCCAACGTTCAAGACAACTCGTCACTTTGGCAATCCCAACATTGTGGATGTTGAATTAGCAATCATGTGCTTCCTTTTGTACAATGTCACCAACAGTTTGCGATAATACATAAGTACCTCTAATTCTGTACATTACTATAACATTAGACTAGCCGCAATATACCAATTTGGCGTGATTTCAGAATCATGCCAAAAATGTGTATGTTGAGGAAGCAGGTAGTGGTAAGATAAATTATTTTGGCACCTATGTACTATCCTAACAATCGCCAATATTCAAAGTAACTTGCCAAGGTGGCAACCCTGATTTCGCATGTCATATATATGCTGAATTGTGAGTCATGTGCTTTGTTTCATAAAATGTAGCCAAAAGGTTGGGGTTATATGTAAATACCTTATTTTTTTCAAATTATGCTTTTGCATTGATAAAGTTAGTTCAGTTCTTTTTATGTCTGTTAATGTTAGTATTGTACTTCATTTTTCAATTTATTTTTATGCTCGGGATATATATACTTTGGATAATTTTTTTAGTACTTGCGTATTTTTGCACAGTCGCCAACGTTCAAGACAACTCGCCACTTTGGCAATCTCAACTTTGTATGCGTTGAATTGGCAATCATGTGCTTCATTTTGCATAATGTCACCAATAGGTTGCAATTATTAATTCTGTGCATTACTATAACATTAGACTGGCCGCAACATATATATATATATATATATATATATATTATATATATATATATATATATATATATATATATATATATATATATATATATATATATATATATATATACCAATTTGGCGTGATTTCAAAATCATGCCAAAAATGAGTAGCCAACCAATATGAAATTAATATTATGAGTATTATCTTAGCCTGTTTTATCTTTCCCTCCAGTAATCCTTAATTAATTCAATATATAATTTTTTTTTATATTTTAGTACTTACATTTTTTTTGGTTATTATGTACTGCAAATATTTTTTTGCACATTGCGATGTCTTTGGCAAAATTAATCAGTGGTATTTTTCTTAAATATGTTTTTTTATCTGTTTTTGACAATTTTAAAAAAAAAAAATTATGTCTGTGTGAAATGCAAATAGCAAATTAAATATTTTACAATATATATATTGTGTTTATATGAAAATGTTTAAACTGTGATTTATTCAAAATATTGAGTCGTCTTTTATTTTTGATATCTTTAGATTAAATTTTATGTTAGAACTAGCTATACCCAGCTAAATGTTGCTGTGGCTCAGTCAGCTTTAAAATACTGTTACACCATAAAGTATGTCATGAAGCTTAAAAAAGTAATAATACACAAGAATTCAAACAAATCTATATGCTTATAAGACGCATTTGCTGTCTGTCTGAATAAATTTTCTCTTTCACACTACATCATTTGGACAAATTTTCAAAATTTGTTTGTGTGGTTATTAATTAATTATAATGCTATAATTTTAATTGAATAGGCAGATATTGTATTTTTAAGTATAAAAATAGTTATAACTACTGTACTGTATATTTTTCAGTGAGTGAATATTAACGTTGCACTGTTCAGCTACATGAGGGCTTTTGGCGACGGACCACATAATTTTGAACCATGGTCAAGTGATGTGGACGACACCTGAGCTGGCACCCCTTACTCCTAACTACCACGCCACACCAATTTAGCAGGAATATTCTACCAATAATTAGCTGTAATATTCTTTGAAATCCACTCTTCCAAGATATATGGCAGCAGGGGTTCTATGATGAGTATTTTAGCTGGGAAGCCGAATAGTTTTGTAGCAGATATTGCGTTTTCAGCTGCCAGCGTTTTCAGCGGATTGCAAAGATTATCATTTTTGTCCCCCAAAAATAGTTAATGTCAAAATTTAAGTGTCTTATGTTTTGTATGTTTATGGAGACCTTAGAAAACGATTTGACTATTTATTTTAAGTGAATGTGGTGTATATAATTAATTTTACAGTGTAATATATTTAATTAATTTATTAGCTCTAACCGATTAAATTTCCCGAAATAGAGTATTTTGCTTATGTATGTCCCTTAATTTTTAATGTAGTGACCTAAAAAATATTGCATGAATAAAATTGAAGTAAATCATAATGCGGTAGATAATTTATTAACGTGCATCGCTCTCCTACACGGCGGGTCTTACAAAGCTCTAATAAAGTTTCAGCTATGAAAGTAGCTAGACATTTGCCAACTTGACTCTATTGTCAACATTTCGCTATTTTTTCCATTGAATCGCCATTGTTATTTAGGAAACGGCGTTGCTTGCGTGTATTACAATTTTAACATAAAATAAATTCAACAGAAAGTTATATTAATGTAAGACACTTTCAGTTATAAACTATTTACAATATTTTAAGCGTCACAAAACTTTTAACAATGTGTTACTTTTGCTGAGCAGAGATCAGCTTAGGGAGGTATTTTCAAAAATCAACCCTCAATAGTGTTACGGAGAGTTATAAATATTTAAAAAAAAATACTTTTTATCAGCTATTAGATCTACAGACTTAAAATTTAACAAAGGTATTTTTTTCTTTCTTTTTTTTCTTCAGCTGAGATATGTGAAAAGCTTTTTTTGTTTAATTTGCAATTCACTTAAAATTAACTGATTAAAAACTTCTTTATCCTTCAATCTGTGTTGTTTAACTTTTCAGTTCATCCGTGCGAAGAACGGTTATACCAGCTAGTTTATCATAATTTTCAGCATAAATAGGAAAAAATTGGATCAAAGAAAAAGAAAATCTTAATTTTTGAAAAGTGCTTGTTTAAAAAATTCAGAAGTATTCTTAGGAAGTATGAAGTATATTCTGCATTTTACACGCGTATTCTAAAAGAAAAAAAACGATTGCAAATTGAGTAAAAATGCAGTTTCCAATAAAACATAGCTGATTTAAGACGATACGTCTATTGGCATACTGATAATGCGAATATTTATAAAAGCTTTTAACTTTACACGTAACTCATGCATTTTCTTCTTGATTAAGGTATCCGACTACGTTCGGAACCGTGAGATTCAAAACCGCATAAATGGATAATTTTCATGATATTTAGTGTTACTTAGATTAGAATATATGCATAAAATTGTTTTAAGGACATTTTGATAAAAAAAATTATTTAAATACAATACTTTGGCAAGAAATTAACTTAGAATAATATTTTTTCCAAATGTTTTCTTTTTGAGAAAAATGATTCTTTTAGAAAAATATTTTGCCTGCATATCAGTATTCCTCAAACTTTCAATGTTTGTGACCCAATTTTCAACCATAATTTTCATGGCGTTCCCCTTCATAAAATAATAGTGTATTGAATTCAATAATACGTTGACTCTAAAGCTGCAATTCAACTTTAATTATAAACTGTACAAATTAACAAGATAGGTATTGAATTTTGCATATAATTTTGAATATGACAAGCTCTTGGGGTCAATAGTAATTACTAAACTTTTTCTTAACTTAGTATGGACGAATTAATGATCAAATAGTTTGTAAGATACCGATACATTTATTAGTATATTATATCATTGCAAATGTGTAATTTTATTATATCAGAACGTATTTTGTTTTGGTTCCTTTCAGTAAATTAATAAGTTTTTAGTCCTTTATTTTTGACTTTTTGATATGCTCGCCCCCTGGTAGGATTATCACGCCCTCCAAGGGGGCGCGCCCCACAGTTTGAGAAACACTGCTGTATATAGCTCAAACCTCTGCGCAGACTCTGTGCTCAACTAGAATTTATGAAATATATAACTTAGAAGTGGGTTTATTCATATTTTACGACAACAGAGGGGAGCAATTTTAAGATAAAAACGCGAATAACTACTTCAATTGGTGGTAACTCTGAAAATAATGTAAATTTTTCAAAAAAATCTCTTTGAGCCTCTGTAGAGAGGTCTGAGGCAAAATATCATTATAATAGAACAGGCAAAATATCATTACAATAGAACCATTTTTCACAAAAGGAGAACATTTAGAAAAAGATTATTCTAAGTTAATTTTTTGCCAAAATATTATATTTAAACAATTTTTTTTGTCAAAATGTCCTTAAAACAATTTTATACATGTCTTCAAATCTGAGTGGCACTAAATATCATGAAAATTCTCGATTTATGCGCTTTTTTAAGATCATGGTTTTGAACGTAGTCGGATACCTTAAAGAGTTATGCATTAATCTCAAAGCATATATTTTCATTAAAAACTGATAAGGAACTTCAAAGTAATAATCTGTTTTAGAATAGTCTACTATTGATTTGATAAAATCTGAATTTTACATTACTCGTATGACATAAAGAGCAACACCTTACTTTTTCTTTCATTTTATATTATTGATTATATTTACCCAGAATTTATAAGGAATTATAATATTTAGTTCATATTTCTAGTTATTTCAATTTAAACACCAGCATAAAATAAGTTTATTGGTTTCAAATTACTGCCTTTAAAACAATGAAAAATAAATTTATAACATTTGTGACGAATCTGTACAGCACTTTACCACTAATACTCTTGGGCGTCTTTGGGATTGTAAATTCGCGTATATTTCCAACCAGCACTAAAAGGAGAAAAAGGGATATGCAAATGAATCAAAGTGTATAAGGAGAGTGTTGTAGGTTAGAGGAGATAGGTTTTGAGCCAAGAGAAACATCGACGGAGCGCTAAAAAGATTCAAGCTGATTGTGTGATTAGTTTCAGGCTGACTATCAGGCAGCGATCTACATTCGGAAAGTTAGAGCCGACTGGAAATGAGTGAAGTGTTAAAAGCCAGGTAATATTTAAACTTCAATCATTGGATAATAAGAGTAGATAAATATTAGAGTTAGTGGATATTTAATGATTGCTAGTAATTCAAATTGCATATATTTTTCGGTCCTCTTATTCCGGTAAACCCGTTCGATATTGAGTTTAATAGTTGATTAGTATCATATTTCGTGATTTAATTTAATAGTAAAGTTAACTCCCATTGACGTAGACATATTGCTTCATATTTGTATTTAGAAGCTTGATAATTGATTCAAGTGAATAAATATTATTTGTTATTGTAAAAATGACGTCTGGTAATTCTTTGCCTCAATTCAATCTTGGTGTCCAGGGTGGAACCCAGGGGGATTCCCACACATTTTCTCTCTCTATATATATTTTAATGAATTTACCAAAATATAAATAAATTATATTTATATTTTATCAAATTATAAATACATTCTACTTGAATAAAATCAATTAAATTTGGTTTAGTTTATTGTATCTTTGTTTACCATGAAATATAAGTTTCCTTTTTTTTATGCATGGCTTTTTATTATCATCACTGTTTTTTGCTGTTTCTCTCAATGCCCCTTATAATACTGAAGAAGGAATATAGTTCAAATTCTTAGGAAATAATATTTCATTTAAAAATCAAGTAAATACCTTTTTCAAAACTTCTTGAACTGAAATCATTAGTTATTATTACATTTGATTCTCCAAGAAAAACCGTTTCCCTAAGAAAGGGATGAACTTTGTATTAAGGGACTTTCTAAGCCGCGAAAATTACCATTGATCGGGGGGAGACCAACTACTCTTTAGCATCTATTGTCCACCGTTATATCGTAGCATCAATCAGTGACAAAAATGGGGGAAGTCAACACAGATAAAAGGCACCGTCTTGAAGGGACTTTTTCTCTCAAAACCTGCTTCCAAAAGGTTAAGCTTGCCAAGACACTGAAAGAAACTTATGCGATGCTGGTACGTGCTCATGAAGATCAAGCATTTCCCATGAAGTGTGTGTGTACGAGTGGTTCGTCCGCTTTCGAGAAAGCCGAGAAAGTGTTTTTGACAAAACCCGTAACGAGACCGGCGACCTCCGTCAGTGACATAAACATTGAGAGAGAAAGCGAGGAAATTAATTACGAAAGACCGTCGATTAATTGTGGGCATGACTACTGTACCCAGTATTTAAGGATGAGAAACACGTGGGTAATAGATACGGTAGGACCTCAGTACTCACAACAAGGGTCATGTTTTTTTTGTTCATGACAATGCTCACCCTCACACAGCCAATATCATCGAAGAGTTCCTGGAGAAGAAGGGGGGATTGATATCAATCCTCCAGACATCCTGGCATCCAACGAAACGTGATGAGGCTTTTGAACTCCATCCCAAAAGAAGATTTCTTACAAAGTTTCGAGAACATGTATAGCAGAACTCAGTGGTACACAGTTATTAGAGGTGATTTGTTTGAAGGAAAATAAAGTAACTTTCGTTAATATTTCATCTTCGTTAACGTTACAGGACTATTTACCGAAATTTATTGTCAGAAGTTGTGTTTCGTACTAAATTTTAGTAATGCGATAGTTTCACGGAACATAATTATTTCTATGAAACAAAGTTTTTCTTGTAAAAATTAAATTCGTTTAAACACATTTTTTCTAGTCATCTACGTTTTCTTTAAAGTTTTTAAATTTTTTTTAATAAACTGCTTATGCTTTTGTAGGAAGATTAGGACCAGACACCTTCCGTTCCGAAAACGAGCATCTTAGTCATCACGCCAAGACGATCGTCAACGTTTGGTGGCTATTACTGGTTTATTAAGATACCGCAACACTACTCTCCCACCAGTGAATCGAGGGCAATGAGAACGATTTTTTGTTTGTTTGTTTGTTACGGAGAGAGTGCGCGTGTTTTTCTTTTATTTATTTATTTATTGGTATTCTTATTTATTATTATTATTTTGTATTTATTTATTTCTTCTTATTATTTCGTTTTATATTTATTTATTCCATTTATTTTGCGGTAGATGGCACCTGGACAGTTCAGAAAGTTGCGTTTTATTACTTCAGTCAAGGTCACCAATCAAGAAAATTAAAACCGGGCACCTTCCGTTCCGAAAACGAGTAAATTAGCCATCACATCAAAACGATCGTCATCGTGTGGTGGCTATTACTGGTTATTTAGATACCAATACACATTATTCAGAAACAAAGAAAAAAAGAGCGATTGAAAAGTGTTGCTTTTGCACTACCTAAGCCAATCTTATGAAAACAATATTATAAAACTAGTTATAAACTAATATTTATAAACCTCATAACAACTAAATTCATTCAATGTTTTTTTTTGTTTTTTAACTCATTTATTTAGCTTTATTATGTAAACTGACTATGTTTCAGTATCTTTTTACATTTTACTTAATTTTTGTTTGCTTGTTTTAATAATAATAATGTTAAGTACTTTTAATATTTTTTCGGTATTATTTATTTAAAAAAAGTACTGTATTTGTAATAAATACAGTACTCTTTTATGAATAAAATCTCAAGCTATGTATTAAAATAATTTAATATTTCTATGAAGTGATAGCACATTTTAAAATCATTTTTTTCCATATATTTTCTTAATAAACTGCTGGAATTTTTGTCAATTGGAGGTGTATGAATGAATGTGTTTTTTACAATTATTTTCATTTTTGTACATCTAAAATCGTTACTTACGTATTATCGCAATAATCACCAACTCTATTAATAACTCGCCAAGTTAAGCAACCCCGATTTCAGATATGCTGTACACGCTGAATTGGCAACCGGGTGCTTCGTTTCGTGTAATGTCACCAATAGGTTCTCACTTTTTTTAACAAAGAAGAAAGTCATATGAACCAAAAACATAAATAAATCAATTAAAAATAAACCCTTAAATTAAAAAAATATTTCTTCTTAATGAATTTAATACATTTTTTAAATTCAATTAAAGGCAAGGTATTAGATAGCTAAAAATATTTTTATACCTCAATAGCTTACTTAAGAGCAATATGACACATTACATGCTCTGTCACTGCAAATGTACAGTTGAGTGATTTCGGTAAACTTCTCAAAATTCCCTTTTCACCAGGGTACAACATCTTTTGAGATATCTTAAGACACCCCTACGAAAATTAGTCGCTTCATTAATTTTGCAGATGCGTCTCATTTGCATTTTAATTTTCGAGGGGCCAAAATTCTTATTTTAATAGAGAAGTTGAAGGTTTAGCTGTGTTCGCTGCGCTAACAGCAACATTTCTACTTACCTAAAGACGTTGATTGGAATGTCAAGTTTCTAATTCGCTCAGTCACATCTTTTCCAACAGAAATTAATTTTCAGAATAGAATTACCTGTGAAAGGATTACTGACATCTTGAAACTATAAGTTATTTACACAAAATAAATTGAAGAAAATAACGCCCTTGTTGTTCTTGAAATTTCCAAGCAGTAATTTTCAAAATTCACACAACGAGATAAAATACGAGAAATAATTTATAAAAGTATTGTTTTCCGATATTGTCGTTCAAAATTAATCAAAATTTTTGCTCAATTAAAAAAGTTCTTTAAATTCTTACATATTTGAAAAAGAAAAAAGTATACTTATTTTTTCTTCTCTCCTTTTTCAGAATCGGAAAACAAACAGTTTTTCTGTTTGTAAACATTTAGTTCAAAAACAGTTGTCAAAATAAGTAGAAAATCCTATACTTTATTTTTAATTCTTAATTCGATGTTATATTACAATTACATGAGCACACGTATAACATTAAGAAAAAACTCTGAAATACATTTAACTGAGGCAGAAATTAGTAATGTAAAATGGTAGTAGACACTGGTATATTGTGTGGGTGTTATTCAAGAATTCTCTCCAGTTGGTAATTTCCAGGTTTTATTGAAACATACTAGAATTTCTATTGCTCAATTATCTTAAAAATCCTAATCAAATTGATCTGCCAAATAAATTATTAGACTGAAAATATACAAAATCATAACATTCGGGAGAAAATACCCACAAGCGACACACCAAGTAATAACGAAGCCAAGAATCATGATTTTAAATTATATGTTAAAAAACCACAGCACCCAGTAAACTTGAAGCGCTTAGTTCTGACCAACAGAGCCTCTTTAAATAGCCCGTCCTCAAAATCCCACGTAATGGTGCAATTCCGCTGCCAAACGATCGCACTCTTTACAAAAACAAGGCCTGACCGGAATCCAAGTTTATTCCAGCTCACAACTGGGAAGGTGACGAAATCGGCACCCCAACTGGCACCCTATCATTCGCAACAATTAGTACAGCAAATTCGAAAGCATATTTTCTACAATTATAAAATCAAAACAAACATGAGGGTGTACGTGCGATCGTGAAACGAGATGTCAGTCATTGGTGGTAAGAGAATGTTGCCACCCAAAACATAAATGAAGGGTGTTTAAGGCTGTCTTCGATAAAAGTGCGAGAGCTTGAACTAAACGCGAAGCACATTTTCAGACAGAAAAATGCCTCAATTTCCATGGAAATTTGCAATATTACACCTCTGTTAAAAATATAGTGTTTTTAAAAACTTCAAAATATTCCATGAATACTTCCTTTTTCATTTTAATACGTGAAAGCATAGCCCATTTAACATTTCAGTACAGGAGAAAAAACGCGAAACACATTTTACAACAGAAAAAATTATTCAACTTGGTTAAAAATGGGAAGTATGATAAAACATGCTGCTCACTAAAGGATAGCAAAGCCAGAATATTATATAAAATGTTCATTTCTTTTATATCTGACAAAACGTTCATTTCTTTTATATCTGACAAAATGTTCATTTCTTTTATATCTGACAAAATGTTCATTTCTTTTATATCTGACAAAATGTTCCAAATCGTGGTCCTATTCTTTAATATTAACCGAAAACAGCCTTAAATCGTTTTAATTTTAAATAACAAAGATAAAATTTTAAAAAAAATAAATTGAAGTATCTCTTTTTTCAGCACTTAAGCACTTGGGTAAGAGTTATATATATATTAGTAAAATATAGCTTTAAAAAAAGTAAAAAAAAATATATATATTTAAAAATTTCCGAGGAATGACATCGTATTACGCATTTTTTTTTATATCTGTATGAGTAATTTGTTCTGCTTAGAACTTTAGCTTTAGTGTAGCAATTATAAAAAAACTTCTTATGGTTCGTTTTTAAATTTTTTATTGTTCTGAAGCTAAGTTTTTGTGTTATTTCTCCGTAAAAAAATTCTGTTATTAATTTGCTAATTTCAAACTGCGAGTTTTTAATTTTTTTTAATAATCAATAAAGAAATTATCGGAGTCCCGATCAAAGTTTCAAATTTTAAGTCTATATATATATAATAGTGATTTTATACTATATTAACCCACTTGGTGCGTAGTGCTACCTTTGCTACGCGTACTTTGTCCGTGGAAATCGCGGGATACGCAGCGAGAGGGTTAAAATGCAACATTTTCATCAGTTTATAATAACTATATGATTGTATCCGTTAAACATTTTTTTTAAAAATATTAATTTTTTAAAAAAATTCATTTAAGTAATAAAAGAAATATTTTACATTTTAAAAGTAATATTCGAAAAAATATGTACCTTTGTTAATTTTTGTTAGAAATTTCCAAAAAATATAGAACTTGAAATTGTTTTAAGTCAATGAAAATTAATATTTCCCTTAATATTTCAGATTGAAATAATATTGTATAACATGTTATATAGAAATTATGTAGACGAGTATAAAACTTCATAATTTTGTCCGGCGGTTAAGAGAAGACGATAATTTTTAAGTTTTCTCCCATTTAACGTACATCAGCAATTTTTCTCTCAGTTTATTTTTAAGGAATATATCCATAAATTGAGATTTTTTTCTTTCTTTTGAAATTTGCTGTTAAAAGAGTAGTAAATATCAGTTTTATTTCTATCTTCTTTTTTTATATATCCTTTTTATGGGTGTAATTTTTCAATGCAGCATAACAGAAAGAACCCTGCACCCCATGCACTAAACTTTTATCACAGCTTATGGCTTAATCTTATAGCTTTAATATTTCTTTTTATGAATCTTTTCAGCAAATGTGATTTCCCTTTACCAAAGGCTCTTCGGAGAAGCACAGCTGGATTCCGAAAAGTTTTTAAAAATATCTATTGATCAAAAAGAGATAAGAGATAAAAAAAGTTTGCTTTTTTTAATGTCTCACTTTTTCCATCATAAAAGTAGTTTGTTGTTTTACAAAATTGCACCCTTCACCTTCAGTTAGAGTTTTAATAAGTACTTCAAATATTAATTTTTATTAAGTTGAAACCATTCAACCAGTAAACAGGTCGGAAGGTATCCGACTACGTTCGGAACAGTGGTTTTAAAAAGGCGCATAAATGGATAATATTCGTGATATTTAGTGTCACTTATATTAGAATACATGTATTAAATTGTTTTAAGGACATTTTGACAAAAAAAACATTTAAATACAATATTTCGGCAAAAAATTAACATAGAATATCATTTTTTCAAAATGCTCTTCTTTTGTGAAAACTGCTTCTATAATAATTATATTTTGCCTGTGTATATAGATCAGACCTCTGTACAGAGGCTCAATTATAATTTTTGAAAAATGCACGTTATTTTTAGAGTTACAATGATTTGAAATAATTGTTGGCATTTTTTTTTTGAAATTCTCCCCTCTGTTGTCGTAAAACATGGATAACCCCACTTCTAAGTTATATATATCAAAAATTCTAGTTGAGCCTCTGTACATAGGTCTGAGCTATAGACAGGCAAAATATTATTATAAAAGAAGCATTTTTCACAAAAGGAGAATATTTTAAATGTAGGTCATTCTATGTTAATTCTTTGTCAAAATATTGTACTTAAATAGTTTTTTTATTGTAATACTGTTTTTAAAACTATTTTATATACATTTTCTAATCTTAGTGATACTAAATATCATAAATATTATCCATTTATACGCTTTTGCAAAATCACGGTTCTAAACGTAGTCGGATACCTTAAGAAACATTCGATTTATTATGTTTGATTATATTTTCTTACATACATTGCTTTTATTAGAAGTATTTTGACAGAAAGTTTTTAAATATTTTATATTGCTCCTAGTGAAATGTCGTGTTGTGTAAATATTTACTACACAAAACTTAATTCATTTTAAAACTTCATTAAACCTTTTAATTGGAGAGATATTAATGTGTTCATTTATTTCTTATATAGTTTACAATGTATAGAACGATATCTTAAGTTTTAATGTTTTTTTTTTCATTCTTTTAAATATAGCAGCATTAATAAAATTAAATTAAGCCTTGTTTTTAATTTATTGTCATTTGATAATGTGTGGAATGTAATTGAAGGGTGTCTTAATTATGTATTTATATTAAATTGTATTAAAGTAATAATGGAAAAGGAAAAACTACATAATTTGCGCAATAATTAACTAAGATCTCCATTAATATAAAAAAATATCTACTCTTTGACCTGATTTTTTTTAAAAAATTTTTTTGAAAAGTGTAATCGAGTTTTGCATTCTTCATGAAGTTGCAATATCTTTTTGAATCAAATAGCTTTCTTGAGAACAATTTAGTTTCATTTCGTTTAATGAAATCCGTTTTGAAGTTAAAAAAACTCTATCCTTACGTGGGCAGGTACATTGCGATATATCATTCCCTTAATTGATTCTAAAGTAACATTTTAATTTTGCTACCTCAAGAGAGCAATTAAAAATGCCTTAAAAATTCACAACTATAGCAGAAAAATTATCTTTCTTCCTTTCGACAAAAACTGGATAATGGATATTTACGGATAAAAATATTCCTTTCGCTCAAGTTATCCGAAAAATTATATCAAAAAGGGGAAAATTTTATAGAGGGAAAATATTTTTTTTCAAGGTATGTTAAGTTTGCATTAACATAAAAATGTATAAGTTTCACATTTTCGTCAGAAAACTGACAAGACTTTACTGTTTACATAAAAATATTACTCAAATATTTGTTTAGAAAATTTGTATTGAAATTTTTTTAAACACTTACGAAAAATAAGAAACTTTATTTAATTGTAGCATTTTAAATACAAATTTCATAAAGTACCTGTTAAATGTAGTCATTGTTTAATATTGAGGGATTTACTGGTCTATTTAAGCATAATTTTTAATATGCTTTGTCTCTTTGCTGTCTTTTTTCTTTTGAAATATATATGTGCACATAACGTTTCTTATACAATAAAATGAAAATCATAGAGCTAAAACTTATTATTTTTTATTTCTTTTTCGGTAAATTACAATATATGTTTATATAACATTCAATAACTTTTCTCCATTAATCTAATTTCACTTAAATAGATATGTTTCATTGCAAAAATTTAAATATCTAAATATATAAATTTTTACTTAATCATGAAAAACTAATTTTTAAGAAGATTTAAAGTTTGATATTTAAAGGGAATATAGTAACTAGTTTTAATATTATAGTTTTTTTTAAGATTCAGACATTCAATGTAAAGATAAATAATTGGTAAGATTATTTTTAAAATGTCCGCTTACACATTTAGGAAGATATGTAAGAGAGAGAGAGTCTAATATTTCATATAGCCACAATGCAACATTTCGCAACAGAAATCCGAAGAAAAATATTATATCAAATTTATTAGTTAGCATAATCTGATATTTTATTCTTTCATAGATCTAGTAATATTGGTGTCAGAACATCGGGCGCAATGTCTATTTTCGTATATATGATGTAAAATATAGGTGAAATTGCGATAAAATTTTGTACTCTCTGAAATAAATAGAGTAGCTGTAGAATACAAATCTAGAAGAAAGTATTTATATCTAGGAACAAAATTAAGAATACGCATTTAAGAAACAGCAATAAGTTAATCCGTCATTGAAAGTAAGATAAACAAATTAAGTTAGTATTGAGTATTGTCATCTGTTCCAATATAAGTATTGCAACTATATTTCGTGCAACGAATCCGAGTCTGGATTAATTGAGATGACAGATGCTACCTATATCAATAGTTTCATGTTTATTAAATTTAATCAGTGGAGACTTTCAGGCAGAGACATTTTGTCCAAGTATGTCTCGAACATGTTCATCTAGTTTAGTAAAACAAATCTAGGCATTGATGGTAGCAAGGTATCTTTCTAAGAATTAAGAATGTTAGTTGTCGGATTGTCCTCCTGAATAAGGACCTATGACGCCTCAAAAAAGGCAACAATAAGGTTCCACTAAGCCTCATATCTGCACTTTATTCAATCACTTGAACCTCATATTAGAAATTGAAGCAGGTAGTATACCATCCACATTTAGAAGCCACAAAAAGATTTACACTGCTATGTGTTATTATGAAGGGAGTAAAATGTTCCACGTTATTTCCAGATGCGGTAAGAATCACTTTTGTAAATTTAGAGGTGAAAAGCCCTAAAGTAGTAGCGTATTAGACAATTGTTCGTTACTCTTTTTTGATTCTTTCATGCCCAGAAGTCAAACACAATCACCAGATGACTTTTTCTACAAAGTGAACAAAAGATGGGACAAACTTGTTTCAACGATTGTCTATTTTTCACTTCTTTCTAACATGTGACAATGGAGGGTAATGTATGCTTCTATTTGGAAGAAATGCCAAGGGTTGTGATCTCAGTGTCGAAATAACAGATCGATTTACAGACCCGTCATATGATTTACGTTCATACAGGCTTTTGTACCGGAAGAACCAATGATGGTTGAGGCCAAGACTACGGGTGTCTGACGCATATTTGTGTTCCTAGCAACTAGACATAGTAGGGAGAGAGGCAAACCCACGGGGTTAAGAGGGAATGATCGGAAGATGACCGGAGACTTCGTGATTTCCAGTGAAAGGCTCTGTGGCATAGGTAGATTGATACCAAAGAGTTCCGTAATAATAGGGAGCTTATCTAAAAATGTGAGGGACCTTCTAGAAATTTATCTTTATTATTTCGGTGGAATGTGGACAATATGATATCCAGATCCAGAACGCCGAGAAAAAGATGAAGGGCGCCTGACAGGTATATAATGACTAATTGTGCCAAAGTCATATCTTATAGATACAATATAATATATGCCAGTGCTTCTCAATATTGGCGAACCAATTTAATTATAACTTTCATTGAGCCCCTTCCCATACAATGGCAATGTATTAAATGGAATAATAATGTACTTTAACACTAAAGCAACAATACGAACTTAATTATGAGCCATACAAATTATTAACATAAGTATTAAAGTTTGTATTCTTATTTTTAAGTAATAAGTAACTTTTAAGTAATGGGATAAATATTATGCTCCTTTAATACTTTAGAATAAATTATTTACTTTGTTCCCTTTCAGAAAATTAACATTTTTTGAATAATCTTTTACTTCTGACTTTTTTTGATGTGCTCATGCTCCCCCCCGGAGGGTTTTCCCGCCCCCTCAAAGCGGCAAAATACACACTTTGAGAAACTCAGATATATACCAATTCGGTGTTAAATATTTGTGAATAAAAAGTAATTTTTACTAAAGCTGTGTGATCCCCCTCTGGCTACATAGAGATTAAGTAAACTTGAGGTTACGACGTTACAATAGAAATCGGTCTTCTCGGTTGACAGCCGCAACTGATATTGTCTATGAATCTTTCCAAAGGTTTGGTTTACAATTTACACGGTTTGGAAATTATGTGATGCTTAACATTTGTGACAATTGTAACCATCCATTTTCTAACAATTCCATGATTCTGTCTTTTAGAAATAGCTCTATTTGTTTTCCTTCAATCATATTTAACATTTTATCCACTGATTACACAAACAGCAAGAATTTTGAACGAACATTCACATTAATTTACTTGTATTATTCCTTATAACTCATCTTTCATCGGCTTATATTACGTCACTTATATTATGTTTCAAATAAACATTTAATGACCATCTATAGATAATACATGCTCAAAATTAGATTTTTTGTTTCATACGTACAGTTTTCTAATTACACTTACATTTAGGCCACATATTTAATAAAGCACAACTTTGGAATACACAATGGGAAATATGTGTAAATACATAATAACTTCTTGAATTTATTCTTGAAAAATTTATTACCCAATTCTTTATATATTACGGTTTTTAAAATTTGTGTCTTAAAATATTTTTTACACAATGTTGAAATCAACAATATTATGTCATATTTAAAAATTTTGATGTATGTAATCTTTTTTAATGCTTGATGTTAAAAAAAATTAACATCTAAAATTTTTTAGAAGTTTTTTTTTACACTAGAAAAGCATAGTAGTAAGTATTTTATTAAAGAATATTGTATATACAAAATGTTCTTAAATAATTAAGAATATAATTGAGAATATACATTTCATATATATATATATATATTACCTCTTTTGAGAAAAATTATAGAAAATATGTTTTTTTTTAAAAAAATAAAGTAGCTCTTCAAGTTAAATTTTATTTTACAATGTTTTAAACTTAATATTTCTATAAAGAAATAAATTAAAAATTAAAGTTATTAATTAAAAATTAAAACAGAAAGTTAGTGCAATTGAAAGTTAATAATATTTACTTCAGGGAATAAGCTTTTGTCATTCTCATTAATAATTTAATTGCTATCTTGGTAATAAAATATTTTAATTAAATTTACTAAGATGCTTAGAGTATCTAAAATGATAAAAACTTTTTTTTTGTATGTGCAAACGTTTTTCAAGCAAAATGTCCAAGAACTTCACCAGAAATAGTATTTTAAGTGAAATTGCCCTTCTGGGTACGAAATAATTTAATCTATAAACATATTCGTATTACCAAAGAAACAATCAAACAACTCTTAGTAGAAAAACTACTAACAATGTGTTCAAAGATCTAACAGTGTTTTTGAGAGACTTAATTGGTCCTTAATTCCATAATAAAGATACTTCCCCTACCTTAACGCTTTATATAGCGAAGTTAACGACTTTGTTCTTCCCATGAGGCATAATTTAGTAAGAAGGCTCATTTATGCTATATTTTCTCGAAAACAAGCAATTATTTTCATACCGTACATAAAATACAAGGAGAGATACAGCAGAATTAATAGCTCTTATTAAATTTTTCATTTTATCCAGTCTTATCAATTTTTAAGAGGCATTCACATTTCGCTTGAAGTAAAAATCATTCCGTGAAATAATTGTGGTTGTTCTCCTATATACCTAAAATGTTTTCGTATTTTTCAAATTTGTTTAAAATTTTGTGATTCTTAAGATAAATATTTATATATTTTTACCCTTTATTGATGATTTAATTTTTAAAAATTAAAATGTGTTAAATTGCTTTGAGATAATCTTAACAAAAAATTAATCTTAAAAAAACATTATCGTAATATGAATAAATTAAATATTAAAAGATACACATACATACTCACATAATTTAATGCATACAAATTACATGCATTTTACGCAAAAAATGTATTACATGCTATTTATTACATTGTATTTTTACGTTGATCGGGGTTCAATGATTTTATGCAAATCAGTCACAGAGAAAAAGACAGCTCTTTAAGAGAGATGTGAATTTATTGCCAAAAATCTAATCCTTGAAATACAGGATTTAGCAGCAGTATTCACAGAATAAACTCAAAAGGTCTTCCCACTCTCAACGGCATTCAGATACAATTAGCAGTGTCTAAAATACACGTATGTAAAATATTTTTTACAAGCATAGCCGAGATAATCGGTAATCAAGGTCAAGGCAAATTTACTAGTCGCTTGTCAAAACAACATTGACTCGTTTCGGTGAGCATCTCTCTATTTATAGACCGGTGGAACCTTCGAGAAAAATCCACTTGCGTTATAGATGGGAAGTTAGTGGACTTCTGCTCTTTTTTCTAGAAGAATGCATAAGGTCCCTAATTCGTCAAATTGGTGTCAAAGTGATGCTAACTTGTTTCTGTCGCCAAATTTCGCCAAGTTCCCATTGAGTCACCATTATAACGCAAGGTGCGAAATTGCTTGTAAATATTACAATTTTAAGATAAAATAAATATAAGATAGTATTATAAATGCTTCACACATTCAAATACAAAATATTTACACTATTTTACACAAAATTTGTAGCAGTATTTTATGTTTTTAATTTAGGACAATTTTGCTTAAAAATGCAGAATACTGCAGATAATATGATTATACTTATATGATTTTTATAGTATTAATATGTTAATGTATCACATATTAAGAACTAAGTTCCAAAGAAGAGAGATTAGCAGCAAACTAGTGTTCCTAAGTCTATTTGAATACAAATCACGATGGTAGACAGGCATGTACTGATAACTTGTTCACCAATAGAAGTGCATGCTGCTAGCTGGTATGAATGAATACAGGAGAGTGGCATGACCATCATTCATGGATGCCCATAGACCATTTAATTTGAAAAGGTCATGTTTTGTCAAATGGTTGGTCAGTGGTGTTGAATGTTCAATGGTGGAAGCAGAATGTCTAGGTATGTCTACGAATGAAAACAACATTACTAGAGTACGGAACGTGGTGCTAAGGGATAAAATAATAACAGTGTAAGAGAGAGAGAGAGAGAGAGAGAGAGAGAGAGAGAGTGACGTTTACATTGTGCATTCCTCGTGTCTAGGTTCATCGCATTATCTATGATATTTTGAGTTACCAAAAAATAAAAGAAATGAACCGTATCAAAAGAAATGAGTTCCTGTTTAAAATCCTCACATGCCAGGAGACATGAGTGAACTACATTACCCCAGAATCCAAGGCTACCTTATTGATGTGTAAACGTCCAGGTTCACAGAAATGAGTTTATGTTTAAATTCCTCACAGGCTAGGAGTCATGGGTGGACTACATTACCCAAGAATCCAAGTCTTCCTTGGTGATGTGAAAACATCCAAGCTCACCAGTAAGGGAAAAAATCTATACAAATCACTTCTAAGGATAATCAGGTCATAAAAAAAATTTATATTTCAGGGACAGAGTTAAGTCTAAGATAGAGACTAAGATAGTCTAAGATAGACAGAGTTAAGTCTAAGTTTATTGAAACTGATTGCAATCTACGAAAATGCCTCAATGTAAGTGGCGACTATGTAAAAAAAATAGTGAAAGGTATATAGTTCGTGATACAATGATGTAGTTTTTCGTGGCAATAAAGATTTCGTTTGAAAAAAAAAATGTTGAAACTTAGTTCCGGGATATCTCTCTCTTGTACTTTAACAAAAAAAGAAAGCTCAAAATATAAATAGAGTATGTTCAAAACAAAATAAAAAACATACTCTACAGTTTCTGCTAAGTTACTTGAGCTAAAAAATATCCAAAAATGTGTACACATTTTTTTTTAAATAAGTAGATTAAAAAATTTATGATTTGAAATATTCAATTTTTTTTATCTTTAAAATTAATTTCATTTAATTATAAGAGTTTTTTACTTTTAACTGGAGTCTATAAATCACCAGTAAAATGTTTCAAAAAATTAATGAAAGGAGAGACAGCAAAGTACTTTAATGTATATATTCGTGAATCACATATGTTTACCAAAAGCAAACAAACTATTTGAAAAAGAGAAAAGTGCTTATTAATTATATCATATAAGGTTTTGTGGATGTAAAATTACTTGTTAAATCGCTTGTACATTATATGTGATTTTGGTACTTATATAATGGAGGTATGTACTATATCTTTTATCTATATTTGTCTTTTAAAAACGTATTCAAATTCGCTTAATCCTTTTTAGTCCAAATAAATTTCCCATATCAAATCTTATTGAGATGGGTTGCATTACAAAAAACTGGACTCTTTGTAGGGTTTCTTAAGATTTAATAACTTCTAAGAATGACACGATGAAAAAAGAATTAAGTCACGAACAATCATAGAATATGAAAAAATGGTTTCTTTAAGGTACTACGAAATGATTGAATAAAATTAAAAGGCAAATTTTTTTGAGCCTATATAAAATTCTAATCCATTTTTACACTTTAAGATAGAAAACTGTTATGGTAGCTTACACTTGAAATTATTTTATTTGGAGTTTCTTGCCAGATATTCCAGATATCAGTTTACATTCCAGTTGCCAAGATGTGAGAACGATGCATCATCAACTGTTGGCCGTTTCACGGGATCGGTGAATAAATACATGTCAACATTTTCTGTATATATACTTCCTGATACACCATCAAAACATTCATTAAACAAACTGTGGTGGTGGTAAAATGACGTATCGCGCAAATTTTCGATGGAGTTTGTGTCGACCAATCGAGCCACACGTATCCAAAAGGAAATCGAAGCTCGATCAAAAAAAAAATCTTGTTAAAAGCGAGGCCAAGTGGCAAAATGTGTAGGCAGTTATCAGCTAATCCATCCATTAACCTTGTAGCTAATTTAAATATACGGTCTCGTAATCACGACTGATGTTGCCGAGTCGTTGGTTCGAGTCATGGTACAATTGAAATACTACCGTGTTTCAAAATCTCAATTTTCTCACGTTGACCCAATGTGAAAGTTGAGTACTATAGAGTGAGGTACTAGCTCAGGCGCTATTTGACTGAAGTTCAAAATTACAATGTTGGTCAATTACGATGTCCGTCAAAACCTCTAAAATTTTTAAAGTGTTAAGATAGTAAAAATAAATCAATTTTTTTTAATTGTCCTCTTGAAATCATTTCAAGTGACCGGAAAACTTATTCTAGGCTTATTGTGTCCTTTTTTACCGCATTTGCATTACCTAAAACATCAAATTTATTAAGGTTTTACATTTATTTATATTAGCTACTAGGGTCATGGTTGTATTAGCAGATAACAACTTTGCTAGAATTTTATCGTTATAAATTAATAGTGTCGTGTATTTTGTTTGTACTATATTTAAATTTATCTTAATATGCCCTCCATTCTCTATGGACCAGAGTATTAACAAATTACAATTGAATGTTGGCTAGCCGCAAAACTTTGTTTAAATCTTCAATCTTGGTCCCTAAGGTCAGGAGTTTGCTATTATACTACTGTGGCTAATATTTCTTACTATCTTGACTAGTTATACTTAGGTTTTATAGCTATTTGTATGTATTTATGGATTAAACAACACAAACATACATACATATATATAGGAAGGGGTGAATCTTTTATGAAGAAAATCCTTGCCAAATCGTATACTTTCAGATCTTAATTCCCTCTATAGCGTGCGCCAATGGTGCCCTATATAACACTCTTCCTATAAAGGCTGCACCTGTTCAATAAGACAAAGATCGGGTGAGGCTTCCCGTCCACGGAAAAATGTTTATTGTAGTAAAGCTATAAATATGTAGTAGGAGATTGGAAAAACATGACATGTATCGCGAAAAAGGCTAAACCATATGTAAAACATTTTAATGTATACGTTCGGAACCGTGATTTTAAAAAGGCGCATAAATTGATAATTTTCATGATATTTACTGTCACTTAGATTAGAATACATGTATAAAATTATTTTAAAGGCATTGTGACAAAAAAGAATATTTAAATACAATATTTCGGCACAAAATCAACTTAGAATATTCTTTTTTCAAAATGTTCTCTTTTGTGAAAGATGCTTCTATAATAATAATATTTTGCCTGTATATAGCTCAGACCTCTGTACAGAGGCTCAACTAGGGTTTTGAAAAATTGACATTATTTTTAGAGTTACAACCATTTGAAATAATTATCGGCGTTTTTTTCTTAAAATTTATCCCCTCTGTAGTCATAAAACATGGATAAACCCACTTCTAAGTTATATAGACTCACGTTCATAAATTAAGGATAATTCAGAATCACACAGAAATTGAACTCTAAAATAAAAATTTCACCTGTAGAATTATCTTACACATCTTGAAGAAGAATATGCAAATTACAGGAAACCACCAGATGGCGCGAATAGTACGTCACAATGACGAGAGTGTAAGAGAGGGGTATATAAGGAATGGTGGCAAAGAAGTAAAATTGTTCACAAGCGCTTTAAAAGCATTTCAGTGCAATAACCACATAGTTATGGCACAAAAGAAGCATTTGGATGATTTTTTACGTGGTAGAATTATTGGACGACTGGAATGTGGACGCACCCAGCTGGAAGTATCCGATTAACTTGGAATCGCCAAAGTGTCATCTCCAGGCTTTGGCAACGATTCCAAGATGATGGTAATGTGAGTAGATGTTACAGCACAGGTCGTCCCCGAGTCACAACGCCGAATGATAACCAGTATTTTGCAGTTACTGCCAAAACAAAAAGACGGAGCACAGCATCAGACCTGTCTCGTCAGCTACCGGTACGACAGTTTCAAGGTAGACCGTGTACAGACGCTTAGGGCACATTGGTCTATATGCTTGTAGGCCTGTCAGATATGTTCTACTTACCGCAACTCACTGTCGCCTGCGATTAACCTGGAGTAGAGAGCATTTATTATGTACACCACAACAGTGGTCTTGTGTGATGTTTTCCGACGAGTCCAGGCTTAGTTTGCAGTCTGATTCTCGCCGAACTTTAATGAATACCACCCATTGAGAACGCCCCATTGGTTACCCATTGAACGACACCGTTACAGTTGTGCAGGATGGCTCGTTTGGGGAGGAATTATTTTTTATTCCAGAACTGACCTGTATTTTCGGAGTGTAACGATGGCAGTCCACATCTATCGGGATGTCATTCTGGAACAACATGCACGTTTGTTTCGGAGCGCCATGGTTGCTGAATTTCTGTTTATGGATGACAACGCCCGTCCTCACCCTGTCAATATTGTAGACGCATGCCTTAAATCGCAGGATATCACCCGTATGGATTGGCCAGCATACTCATCGGACTTGTATCCAATAGAGCATGTGTGAGATATGCTTGAGAAACGAATTGCAGCCCTTCAACCCCCTCCTACCAGTCAACCGGAACTTCGGAGGGCATTGCTTGATGAGTGGTGTAACATTCCCCAAGATCAGATTAATATTTTGATACTCAGCATGCCTAGTCGTCGTAAGGCCTGTATTGTATAGTCCGGGAGACATACTCCGTATTAACCATCATACTAACCATGTTATACTGTTTTTTTTTGTAAATAGGTTCTTTTTTGAAATTTGCTCCAGGGAGTAAAAATCGCAAATTTTATTAATTATGTCAAACATATAGCATCTTTTTTGCTCTTTACCTTTTGTTTAATAAATAGACTTTACAAATAAGTCAAATTTGTTTTGCTGCTGTCTCTTTCTTTCCCTGAACTTCATTATCCTTACTTTTAGGACATAAGTGTATTTCAAAATTTCTAGTTGAGCCCCTGTATAGAGGTCTGAGCTATATACAGGCAAAATATTATTATAATAAAAACATTTTTCACAAAAAAGAATATTTTGAAAATGGGTCATTCTAGGTTCATTTTTTTGTCAAAATATTGTACTTAAATAATTTTTTTATTGTAACAGTATTCTTAAAAAAATTTTATATACATTTTATATTCTAAGTGACACTAAATATCATAAATATTATCCATTTACACGCTTTTGCAAAATCATGGTTCCGAACGTAGTCAGATACCTTAAATAGTTTACTGATCTGAAATTGCACTGAAATAAATTGTTTTGAGAAGAATTGGAAATATAATACAAACTTCTTTGAAAGAAATAGGAAAGATTACTGGATGTGCATTATTGAACGTTTATGGTAACAAAATAATAAATTTAAAACTTATATATCTTTTACTTTATTTGCATATCATTACATAAATGCATTAAAATATTTAGTCTTTTGATTAATAAATATATCACAAAAACATTTTGAAAGTTGTATAAACAACTTATTACTGTCCTTTTTTTATGCGTAACTTATATTTAAGTAAGTGTACTTATAAATTCTTGGTTTTGTTTATTTATTTTATTATTATTTTATTTATTTATTTGAATCTGAAGGTGAAATTCCTGTAAATCATATTCTTAATATCAATCAACAACTATATTTTTCTCATACATTTAAAATAAAATATAAATATTTTTTTCAGAAGTAAGGAGATAAATTAGTCATTTGTAGAAAAAAAATTATGCAGGAAGGACATTAACTATTAAATAAACGATGCAAGTCTGATATCAAGGGACAAGACACCAAGTAGTTGTTTATGTTCGCCAAGATGGGCGATGACAATACAATATGGTAACCTTGGTATTTTTATCATCTGGTGAGGAGATTGCTATGGGGATAACGCACGTTAGAACTAATTTGTATTGGTTTTTCCCCGTAGTAACCCTATTAATTTCAGACGATTTTAATTCGATTTCTTTAAAAAATTTAACATTTTCATTACATTCGAATTATTTTATTAATAATATGATATGAAAATACAATTATATATATATATATATATATATGTGTGTGTGTGTGTGTGTGTGTGTGTGTCTGTGTGTGTGTGTTAATATTTGCTATTTATGTATTTGTTTATTACATGTATTTATAAATATTATTACATATTATGTTATTTATTTAAAATTATGTTATATAAGTATTCTTATGTATAAATTTTTGTTATATTACAATACGGTGATTATTATTTTCTTATAATTACTATTAAAATATATTATATTATTATTATTATATAAATTAATTATTAGTAAATCATATTATACGAATATTATATATAATTACTATTAAAGTTATGTTATCAGATTATTATATATTATGTACTACATAATATTATTAGTAGTACTTGTACCTTTTTATTATATTACATTGATTTTCATTATTTATTGATTGGCCTTGGTTATTCTCAATCTCTCCCTACATTCTTCATTTGAAATATATTCTAATGCTTTTAAAACAATTCTTTAAAATTAACTTCCTGACTATTTGAAACCGCTTTGCCACCAACTTGGATTCTATTCGTAGTGCTTGGCGTGATTCCTTTATCTCACTAAGCAGCGTTTGGCGCCTTGCCCTGTGATATCAAATTAGTTGAAAATAAACTAACGTGATCAATATTTAGTTTTAAATATAAGTTTGTAGAACTCAATTAAAACTGGCCTGAGAATATATTTAAATTTACCCCTTTTTTAGAGATGATATAACGATTATTTATGAGGAAAACTGATATTTTACTCTTCATTTACTATTGCCATTACTTTCTCTAAAAGTTTGAGAGCAATAATTTATACCAAATGAAGTTTTTATATTTTACAGATCATATATTATTATTTAAAAAAAATAGAGAAATTGGAAAAAAATAACCTTTATATTTTTTTAATACTTCTGAAGGGATAATTCCTATTTCTATAAGCAATAAATTCCTAAATTCCGGATATATATCTAAGAAAATATATTAATTTAATTTTCCAAGAAAAAATCAACAAACTAATTTCATAAGTTGGTTGTTTCTTATTTTTGACAAACAATACCAAACACGCAATATAAAAAAATAAGCCAATTCCTACTTAAGTTGACAAAGAAAATTTTTATTTTAGTTACTTTTTTATTAAATAATTACAACTAAAATAAATATATTATATACGACAGAAACACAATATTAAGTGGCAAAAAATTGAAGTTAACTGATGAATTAATAATTGAAAAAAAAAACTGTAATAAAACATCAAGTGTCATTCACTACAAATTTAAAAATATTTACTTGAGCTTGAGTGGATGAATAAAAGTATTTTAATATCGACTGAAAATTTAAACAAGATATATAAATATATATAGGAAAAATGTGAACTGAAGTAGGAATTGAAAAAGAAAATTTTATAGATTTCACACATATTTGAAAGTATGTAAGTTCGGAAAATATTTACTTGACTTTATTTTCAAAATCCTCACGTACTGCAAAAGAAAAACATATTGAGAAGAATTTGTATTATCTAGATAAATATGTTACCCGAAGCAAGTATCTTTTAAAAAAGGAAGAATAAATTATATTCATGTATAATCAGGTATAATATTATGATAAGGTACCGCACTTTTTTCTATATGCGCTCTCAATGATATATACTTTCACAATAATATAATCTCAAGTTTTTCATGATCTTATTTTATTTTTCCCGAGAATAATTAGAGTAATTACATTCTTCTGGTAAATACATTGGCAATTATATTAATGTGATGTAAGTAACTTAGGAAATTTTTTTTACCATGTTTCAAAATTAAGTACAGAAAATATGTTTAAACTTGCTCTTCTTCAAAACCTTTTCCCGTAATCCAATTATTTCCTGAAACATAAAGTAAAAACAGAGATAAAGTTAAAAAAAACTCACTTAAACATTGTATAAATACAGATTACTGTAATAAAACTTTATCATGAAATAAATCCGTGGGGTATATTTCAGCAAAAATTTTTAATAGTCCCAACCTAAGTGCAAGCATGTATAAAAGTTCTGATGGTAAATTACATTTATGAACGAAAATAAATATCATTGTATGAAATAGTCTGTGCTTATGTATGCTTTTCATTAGAGATTAAAATGTATGTTCACATAATTCATTTTGTTCTCATAATTTTTCATTAAAATACATCTCTCGTAATAAAAACTATAATTTTTCTTTTGTTTCTGCGTTACTCTTTTAAGTTCAGGTTTATATTTTTCTTTTATGCCTAATATATGAATTGAAGCTTCACTGAAAGGAAATGTGAAAGAAAATAAAAAATACAGATCCCCTTACATTACCTATACTAACTTCTAGCTTTGTTTATTTTATTATTATACTATTGTAGCTGTAATGCACAAAGAAAAATTCATTTATGTTCCGTTACATTTGTTCGTTTTGAAGATAGTTCAAGTGAGTGAGTGATTGAATATTAACGTCGAACTGTTCAGCTACACGAGGGATTTTGAACCATTGTCAAGTGACGAGAACGACACCTGAGCTGGCATCCCCTCTCCTAACTACCACACCACACCAAGGGGAAGACATTCAAGCTTTTGACAGATTTAAGGTGCATCGACCCTTTCACTGCAGGTCTTTATTGGTATTGGGCTCGAAGTGGCAAGCCAGCCACGACCTTCACCACTAGGCTACCGCGGCTACTGTAGAGAGTTCAAAACCACTCTATTAGACGTTTGCACCAAAGAGGAACCAAGAGCTGTAATGCAATTTCTCTAATCAGAGGAACTAAATAACTCGTCTTCCAGGATCCACAAATAAACCATTATGGTGGGAATTGTTATTGATTGCAATTGATTATTATTTTTCAAAGTAAAATAAACATATTTTTAAGGATTTCGTTTTTTGCTTCAATTTAGCACAGCGAAGATCAGCACAGACTCTTAGCGCAGAGTGTGTGAAAAAGGCACGTCATTGCCCCGACGTGAAAGTGTTAAGTGATTCTTCATAAACTATTAATGCAAGTCTGATTCATCGTGTATCAGTAATTTTGTAGATCATTAATTTCCTAGCCGAACAAATATGACGAATGAAGATAGAATCGGATGGATGGAGAACGATGGAACCATAATATCACATCATTCAGCCAGCAGAATTAGAGGTTTTGATGAACTACCATTGATGAGGTAGCATCAGTACTTTAGACATCAAATAGAGCTTTTCCCATTAAATATTTTTTAAGAAATTCGTGTTTCATAAAGTATCTGCATGGTGAGTATCAAGAAACTTACTGCAAAACATAAGCTCACCCTTGGTAACACTTATTCAATCGCTTCTACTACGGAAGTGGAGCATATTTAGGTAGAATAATCACGGAGAAGAAACGTGGCTCACATCTTTATAAACAAAATAAAATGGTTAAAATATGCAGCCATCAGCTATCATGACCAACAGTGCCAACAGTATTGAAACTGAAATCAATAATTTGCAATAAATGTACAAATTTATTGTCGAAAAAACGTTCTGTTGTTTCATGTAAATGTCAACATATGTGACAAAGCTTACTTTTGAATCATTATGCAAGGGGTGAAATTTGCGTGACTGGAATACCCTCCCTATAGTCTAGTTCTAGCTCAATCAGCATTTCACATATTTGGGATGCTCAAAAATAGGCTTTTGTAGTCGTCAGTCTGCCTTAAATTTAGTTTTGTAAAATATGGTTCAAAAGTAATACCAAAATATTTGACTTTAAGAGGACAATTAAGCTTGTTCACCTTTGGGTAAAGTGCATTAATAAGAAGGGATATTAGATAAACAGTAATGTGCATATTTCAACCTTGACTTTATGCCAATTAACTTTAGAATGAAAAGTGTAAGTAATTTTTGAAGCACTTTCGTATATGATTATTTTATGTCAGAATGAGAAAGCGCTTCTAAAAGTGTAAAAAAATTTTTATTAAAAAAAAGAGCCAATTTTTTTGTGTTGCTCTGCATCCTAAAAATTGTGACACATTTCCTGAATTTTAAGTAAGAGTAATAAATTTTTATGATACCAGTGGACGTCTAAAAAATTTCCAGAAAGAGAAAAGGCTTTTTCTTGCATTGGTGTGTGTGTGTGTGTGGTTAACTTTATACTATATCATTAAAAGATGGAATACATTATATTCTTCAGGAAAACTGTACTGTCGAACATATTTTTGCTCTATTTTTCTCAATCACAAACAAATGAAACAAAGTAGAAGAAAAAATCATCTCCACCCCTCTTGAAATATATATATATATTCCACTTTATTAAAAAAACTACTAAAACTTTAATGTTTCATCTTACGAATCTTTTCGGTCAATATATTTCCTCTTTTACAATAGCCCCAAAGTAACAGCAGCTGGATTCTGGGAAGTTATTAAAAATATCGATTGATTAGAAATGCTGAGACAGCCTCTTTTATTTCTTTTACTTTCAAACTTTTACGAGTTCCGAAAGAAAAGTAACGAAGGTAATATTCGAGTGTATTAACAGAATATTTAATTAAATTTACAATACATTAAACCTTATTGAAATCCTATTTAATTCCAAGAATGCTTAATTTACTTTATTAGTCAATTCATTATCCATGATTATTTGCTAAGACAGAATTCTAAGAAAATGGAGTATGCTGCTTATTGAAAAGATATTATTTTTGTTTAAAAACTTAAATTAAATTGTTGGAAAATGTACCTAAATTAATGTCAATTCCATGCATATATAATTACTTGTGGAGCACTACCAAACAGGTCTATTTTTTATGTACTGCAATGATAATTTTTGTATCAGATATTGATCTGCAAATGAAATTTGTGGTTAAATTTTTATTATTTTGTATCTTTTTGTGAAAGATGCACTGTAAGACAGTGTTTCTCAAACTGTGGGGCGCCCCCCTAGGGAGGGGGGCGTGATAACCTTACAAGGGAGGCGCGAGCATATCGAAAATAGAAGATTTAAAAAATTTAAAATTTAGTTAAAGGAAGCAAAACAATATACATTCTGACATAAGTAATATTCATATTTACAATGATATAATAATCTTATAAATGCATCAGTACTGCACAATGTTTTTGATACTTTATTTTTTTACCAATATTAAGTTAAGAACAATATTGATAATTACTAGTGACTTCCATAGACTTGTCATATATGAAATTTAACATCTTGATAATTTGAACCGTTTATAATTAAAAAACTAATTGTAGCTTTACTTCAAATACATTAGTATGGAATTCAAAATATTGCTATTGTATGTGTATGGTATGGAGGGGGGCGTGATAAAAATTTTGATAGAAAACTGGGTCACAAGTATTGGAAGTTGGAGAAGCACTACTGTAAGATAATGACGAGAAATGTACATAACGTATTGCAATAAAATGTGCTAAATTAATAATGGCACATTAATAATTTAGCAACTATGAAATTGTTTCACATCAGAATCTGGATACGTTGCAACAACTGTTAAACTTTTCTACGTGGAGCAAAATTGAGTTTTCTTAGACTCAAAACACAGAAAACCAAATAATCTACAAAGTAAAATTTAAGCCAATTTGAATACTTGAATCTCAAATGTTGTATAAGCAAGAAAGCTGAAAACTGGGTGCCTTTCCCCATTTGACAAGATATTGGGTTTTTTCCAGTTTTATTAATCAGTGTTGCGAAATTCCAGAAAAAAGATGTTTATAACATAATTAGAAACTATGAAAGCTTATTAAATAATTGTTAAATAAAAAAATATATTTATTTATACTTTTTTCTAAAATTGAAGTGGGGTGACTATTTTATTAATGTGATCTAGTGATGAAGCAATTCTCAAAGAGTCGCAGTAAAAACTATGCACAATGGGCCACAAAATTCATTCATAATCAATATCAGTTATCGAGATTCTTAATAGGATTTCCATGGTGAAAAATAATCCAAGTCGGTAAATATCACATTTAAGAATAAGCAAAATAATGCCTACTATTTTATGCAAAAATAGTGTTTAATAGTACCTACTACTTTGAAATCTATGGTGTCTAATGCTGGTTACTACTGCTACTAATATGGCATATACCAATGCCTTCTACTACTGCTACTAATATGGTATATACCAATGCCTTCTACTACTTTTATAGTGCCTAATAGTAAGTACTACCTTATTATAGTGTATAATTTACTCCATTGATTAAACAATTATTTCAGATTAAATGAAAGCTTTCTCTTCCATCTTATAAGCATCAGTTTTAGTGTAGATAGACAAAACCTTTAAAGGTGCTCAATATCCGTATATAATTAGGATTTATCATTCAATTCCAAGAGTATGGATTCACATTCATAAGTAGTTTTCAAATATTAAGCTGGCATCTAGTTATTACTTAATCTGACTTCAAAGAGTGGTAAATGAAAGGAAATTGAGAAGTAAGCACCGCATTATTTCATTTTATGCACATTTACATCGGATCTTGTATAATAATAAATCCAACAGTAATAACAATCGTTATATTCGGCAATTAGTAAAAAACATTTTTTTTTTTTAATTTCGCAATTTATACGTCTTGTTTTATGAGAAATATTATTGAACTGTAATTTTATATAAAAATGTGTGTGTTTTATACCCCTTTATTTAATATTTTTAATGACTGAATTTTTCATTTGTAAAAAAAGTAAAGATTTCAGTCTTACCTGTGCCTATGCTATACATATAATATATACATTAAAAACAAATTTAATTATCCAAGTTAATTTATTTTTAATTATATTTCTATTTTATATTAACTATTCCTAACTTTGTTCATTAATTTATTTAAATTTTCTAATGTTTAGTTAATTTTAAAATATCTTTGTGCTTAGCTTAATTGAAAATTAACTATCTAGGTCGGGCAAAAGTTTTTTCTCTTCTTGTTTTGATATTCCAATTTTAACACCATTTTGTCCTGGACCTTAGCGTAGCATGTTGCTATTCTGTTTCCAGGATTTTTATTTATAGATGTAAGTTTTTATCCAAATTTTTCTTAATATCCCTCTCCTTAAGAGATACATTAATATTCTCTTTTCATAATTTCATTTTACTATATTGTCAGGTGTATCATCCACGTGTTAGAAATAGGCTTAACTTTTAAACATGGCTGTATTTCTCTTTTTTTCTATTATGTCGAAAATTTCTGCTGTGTGGGGAAGGTGGATCCATAAAGCATTGCTTAATCCTAAATCGCTGGCCTAATTCAGTGACAGCTTTAGAAATCATAATAGGTCTCCAGTTTAGTACAAAGACTTTTTTGTATCTACATTTGTTGTGTCTCCTTAACTCCAATTTCTTTCTTCTTTGGCATGTATAAAATAAATCATATAACTCTATACGTGTTGATACTGTACGAATTATCTTTCACATTATTTTTATTAATTACGCATTTTTCTAGATTACACTCACTTTATTAAAACACATATTTTGACTTCGAATTAGCATGCATAGATGACTCTAGGATTAGGCAACATATTCAGAGAGAACTGATTTATATGAGTCAAATTGTTAATCTTATTTGGATCAGTATTTGTGAGCTCATTAGAATAAGCACTTACGTGAATGTACAATTTTTTAAAATAGGTCTTTGTTTCCACTAAATTTCTGTATTGAATTATCTTACATTAAAACGATATATGCACAAAACAAACATTGTAAATAACAAAAACCTAAAGAATAAAAAAATCTTATACTCAAACAATTTTATATAAGTGTATAAGGTTCTGGCATCTTCGTTTTTCTTTCGATTTTTCATTCAATTCATAAATTAAAAAATAATACAAGTATGAAAGTAGAAAAATCATTAAGAACACTGCATACAGTCAATATTAATCTTCATTTCAATCGAATTAGTCACGAAATTATTTTTTCTAAAAGATGCACAAATATTTGCATTTATCTTCATTCAGGGAGTCACCTTGTAAGGATGCCCCCCTCGGGTGCCCTTCTCCTTGATTATCAGCATGAGCTAGAGGTGTAGAAATAAATGAAGAACTAAAAGCTGCCATATTCTTAATATTACTTTATAAAGATCTTAACTTAAACCAATAACATATTAGAAAATAGTATGATATGTGAGAGAATCTGCGGTAGCTAAACACACAATATATAATACCGAAATAACGTAACCCGGACCACTATAAATAAATAACTTGTCTAAGCCCAATTTTAATATGAAACAAAGATCCGAATATTTAAATGGTAACTCATACCTTAATGTCCGACAAAACAACGATCTATCTCATCCTAGCTGAAGTAACGGTTCACTGGCGTGCAATGGTATGCATCTTGACTAAGGGCTCTAAGCCACGGGTAACCTTTCTTGACTGTCACTTATCTTCTCGAAAATCTCTTCACACTTGAAACACGCACTAACATAACAATCCCCAAATGTAACCCTGCTTATTCTAAACTTCTGTTATTTAAAAGCTTCCTAATTTGCATCTTTCCTTCAGGTTTTACTTCTCGAGTTGGTTGGAAAAGAACTGCCATTCATTCTGGTCCCAAAGAACCCAAAAGGACATGTTAAGGAAAAAAACGCGTTAGCCCGTCACAACCTTCGTAACATCTGTTAACCTTTAGCATTTTTCTAGTTTGGGAAATAAAAGTACAATTTTTTTGTAATTTATGAATATATAATTTTATATTAAATACATTCTACTTCATATATATATATTTATATATATATATATATATATATATATATATATATATATATATATATATATATATATATATATATATATATATATATATTACTATTATATTAAATACAAACTTCTTCATTTATATGTTCTGTGGCAAATCTTATTAATAAATCAAATAAATAAATATACTTCTATCTCTTGTAGTAGAAAGTACAACGGGCGCGGTAGCTTAGCGATCAAAGTAACGGACTCGTGGCCAACAAGTCATGAGTTCGATCCTGGTTCCACTAAAGTCCCACCGTGCAGAAAGGGTCGATTCAAGTTAAATATGTTGAGGCTAAACATCCGCCGTTGGTGTGATAGGGAAAATAGGAGACGGAGTGTCAGCTCTCAGGTGTCGTCCATGTCTTAAGTGAGTGGTGCCAATGCTAATGTGTTCACTCGTTAGAATAGTCTTTGTATTTTAATGTGTATCCTCATTTAGATTTTTGAAATTTTCCTAGCAGAATGTTCCAAACGTTTCAACAGTTAATTTATCCTTAAACATTTAAAGAAATATTTGTTTGAGAAATATTTTTATTGAATAATATTTTTGTCATTCTTACTTTTAATGAAAATAGTTCTTTTTATACTAATAAGGAATTAGAGCCTCATCTCACTAAACAAAACTACTTTCATTATTAATATTTTTAAGTTCTTGTCATAGATAAGTAATTAATGCATGTAGCTGCCATTAACATTAATGAAGGATAAACTACCTAAATTGCAGACAATTTTTTTTTTTAATCTTTAATAAAATCTTTGATTAAAACGTTGCTGACAGTTAACTTTTTCATCCGTTTTTTTATTATATTCTGATTCTTTAAATCATATCTAACGCAGTTATTTAACTCTGGTAAAAGTTAAAGCGCATTGATAATTAAAAACCTGATTTTTTTCTTACTTAGTTTAGGTAAAAATGTTTAAGTTACAAAAGTAGAAGTACCACATTTTAGTTAAACAACATGAACAGGAAGTAAATTAGAATTAAATAAAGATAAGTTTATTGTTTAACAATTTGATAAATGATTAATGGATCAATTATAATCTTTTAATTTACTGTATATTTTATAGAGATAAATACATCTAATTTGCAAGTAAGGAAATAAATATTTTGAAAATCAAATTTTTCAAAGGTATAACCAAGGATAAAGCGATACACACATTTTAGTGAATCAGCAGTGAACGCCCATTAAAACGCCTATCAATTATCCACGTTTTTCCAATCTCTGTCAACAAGGGTGGATCCGATTGGAGACGTGTTACCTTCAACGATGAATCTCATTCAGTCTCAGTGCTGATGATTCTTGCATACACGTGAAGATGCAGCCGGGGCAGCATTTCAAAATGGTATTCATTGTTGAGTGTTATGTATACAGTCTTTGCACAAAGTATGACCAAGTGGTCAGCAACCTATGACACGTGTACGATTCTCAGTGGCACTCTGAACTACTCGTTAAATATGTCAATTTTTGAGCGGAAGGAAATCAATACATTTATAAAGCACCCTTTTTGACAATCATTAGAATTACGAAAAAATCTGTAAGAGTACTCTAAAGAAAATTCAAAGTTATTTTTAATAAATTATTAAATGTACAGGAAAATCTTTAAAGCTCAAGATAAGTTTTCAAATTTACTGCAAAAATATGGAAAAGAGAACGAAAAGGGGAGGACACGACTAAGGAAATTCATTTGGGGTCGAGACATGGTGTATTAGTACTACTCCTTAAGGATGTTCAACCCTCAACGTAATTCCTCCGAATAGCCAATCCATTCGGAGAAAAAAGCCTTCGAAATTCATGCTTAGCTTTTATGCAATTAAGTTTCAATTTCCTCCACGGATTTTGTATCCTAGTTGGATTATCGTCTGCATACTATTCGCAAAGGTCAGAATTCAATTCATTTCGATGAACTTTTCTTTTCATTTCATTTAGTTATTTTTTCAAATTAACTTAATTTATTTTTGAAAGGTTCATTTGATATTAAATGATACTTTATGTAATTATTTTGCATTTTATAAATTTAAAAAAATACTGTAATTATATAAATGTTTATATTAAATTTTATATAAATATATTTTTATATTAAAAATAATATTTATCATAAAAAATATACATATTAAATAATATTATAAATAAAAATTAGTTATAACTGGTTAATAACGTGAAATAAAATATACTATAAATAAAATATTTTATATAATATAAAATAATTTATAAAGTTTATTATATATATATAATTATATTAATTAAAAATTATAAATTAATGTATATACATATATATATATTAATTATAAAATAATTAATTTAATAATATATATATATATATATATATATATATATATATATATATATATATATATATTATTATTATTATTATTAATTATTAAATTAATTATTTTATAATTAATATAATAAAAAATATGTCTTTTTTTATATATTATTAATTTAAGTGTTTTATAATTTTATAAAATATTTAATAAGTTATTTTTAAATAAATTTAAATATTTTTAATAAATTTATTTAAGTAATTTTAATAAATGTATTTAAATAAATTTAATAAATGTATTTAAATAAATTTAATAAATTTACTTAAATAATTTTAATAATAAATTAATGATTTCAATAATAAATAATAAACAAAAAATTAATTAATACTAATTTCCATAATAAATATAATGATATATTAATAATAATTCCAAAAATAAATAATAATTTTAATAATACATTAATAATTTTAATCATAAATTAATAATAATTTTAATAATACATTAATAATTTTAATCATAAATTAATAATAATTCTTATTAATAATAAGTAAGTAAGTAATTTTAATTAATAATTATTTTAAATAATTTAAATTCATAAAATTTTAAAATAATTTTAATAATAAATTTATTTAATTTTTTTATAAAATGCAAAATAATTACATAAAATATCATTTAATATCAAATAAACCTTCAAAAATAAATTTATTTAATTTTAAAAATAATTAAATTAAATGAAAAAAAAAAGTTGATCGTTTAATCGAACCCTGACCTTGCGCATAGTATGTTGACGATAATCCAACCAGGCTACGGAATTGTTGGAGGAAATTGAAACTTAATTGTATAAAAGCTAAGCATCAATTTCGAAGGCTAATTTCTCCGAATTGACTTTCCATTCGGCGGAATTGCATTGAGGGCTTAACACCCTAAATCAGTACTACTCTTACACCAAGTCTCGACCCCAAATGAACTTCCTTAGTCGTGCCTTCCTCTTGCAAGTAAAAAAAGCTTTCTTACTGTGAAAAATATTTCGATTCCGCAAAGAAATCGTCTAACGACTGAATGCTCTGAATGCTCAGTCACCATTTATACCTGTGTTTGTGTATGCATGCACATGGAGCGTGTAAGCCCTAGGTTCATATTGAAATTTTATTTATTTTTTTGTTTAACTATAATGAAGAGAAATACTTCTATTTTATGTTTTCTATTTCTTTTTTTAATAAATACATTTAAAATATAATACATGTACAATTTATTTTTTAAAAAATTTTGTTGAATAACTAGTTATATTTTGTATTTTGTTTAATTTTTATGGCAAGAAATACCTTTAAACAAAGCAAAATTTATACATATGAAATAGTATATATCTGTATTATTAACCTCTATTCTCTCTAACTTTGCATGCATTACCTCGGGACTCGAATTGTCTCAAAAATGTCCTACTATGTGGTAGGTTGGTAAATTGGTTTGGCACGTCACAGCTAGAAGGTTACTGACCCCTGATGTAGAGTCCTTGGTTATCGCTTACAATCCGGTGCTACTCGCCGTTTAAAACGATCTGCACGCACTTTCGCAGATGGCTCACATTTGTGTAGATATCATTTTAATGATAGTTAAACATCTATCTAGGTTTCTATGTATCATTTGTTATCAAGAACACACTCAGTCACATACTGCGAAACAACTTAAGCAATATTTTTAAAGGTGTTAAGTACTATCATGGCCTAAGCGATCACCAGATCTCTAGCTCCTAGGAAAAATGAGTTTAGAAGACAACTGCA
The DNA here is from genome assembly GCA_019973935.1 of Trichonephila clavipes. Taxonomy (NCBI): domain Eukaryota; kingdom Metazoa; phylum Arthropoda; class Arachnida; order Araneae; family Nephilidae; genus Trichonephila; species Trichonephila clavipes. The sequence continues at coordinate 215,547 of BMAU01020946.1, forward strand.
ACTGTACTGTAGTATGACAGAATTAAGAAATAATTTTCAATGTTTATAGCAGATTTAATTGCAAGGAAGCATATGTGACCCAACTGATTCAGTGTCACTATAACAGCTTGGTTATATTCCAGATGTGACTTTACTACTTATTGATCGATAATATTTTACGCGGTAATGTTTTACAGCAACTTTCTAGTATAATGATGTTTTGCTCTGACTTTGTAATCATTTTAATCATTTCATATACTGCATTTCGTGAGAGACATTTTATCTCTTCTTGGTGCATATGTAAAGTGAAAATCGTTTCATGTAAAAAGATATTGCAAAAAAGCATATATTCTGCAAAATTAAGTTAAGGGGGTCACTTCACGCAGCATTTTCCCTATCTCCGTAATGTTAAAATTGACCAAGTTTAAGGAACATTTTTTAAAAATTGCCTGGTTGTACAGTCATGATTTTTTTTTGTGTATTCATTGTATTGTTTTTATTATTTTAATGGGAGCATTTTTCAAAATTTTGATTAGTTTTTTTTAAAAAAATTCATTTGTGGAGTAACACGTCAAAAATTTTAAAACGATGAAAATTCTTGTACATTTTAATCCATAAATATTTTTTGAATAATGTTTTTGACAAAAACTCTCATTAAAATATTTATTTGTATAGTGTTAACATATGTGCAAAGTTTCAAGGCTGTAAAATAAGTAGTTTTTTCAAAAATGTTCCTTTTGTGTTGAAATTTACACTTTTGAGAAATAGTGATTTAAAGTACAAACTTACTATTAACTAATGCATACCAGAACTATAACTTGGATTGCTAGTGTCATCTGCAAGATCATCTTCTTGCCTACATTTTAATTGCTTGTTTTTAATTCTGGCTTCTTTGGTTCATTGTAAAACTGACTATTCTGCTTTCCTAATACACGGATGATCTACTTTTTGCAATGCTCGACATTGGTAAAATTCAGGTGTTGAATGTTTAATACATCTAAAACTTTCAATTTGGTAATGAAGCTTTGATTATATAAGTATATAGCTTCATGTACTATAGTTTTTGAAGTTCCCAATTGCACAAATACAGTTTTTGGAATTATACACCAAAAACTATTTCCGCTTTCACTAATATTTTGAGTTTTATCAAGCAAGCATCCAGATAAATGTTCAAGATTAGTGACCTCTAAATACTTTGTTTATGTAATTCTCCTAATTACAATAGGTAAGTCGTGTTTATGCTTGTATGTGTAACCTTTCAGTATGTGGACATATTAAATCTACACCACAAGTCACATCCCATGGCGCATAAACCGTGTCGTAGATTCAAACCTGTGAACATTTTATCAAAAATTATAGCCCATATAGCTTGCCTTATGGCTGACAAATTTTCCTCAGTTGTTTTGAACAGCCAAAACATAGCAACTTTGCAATTTGTTTATTTCAGCATCTGTCAAGCCATTACGATATCCTAGAGATTTTTTGTCTTTAAGCTTTCTGTCTTTTAATTTTAAGGAACTAAGTCATGTCCCCATCATTTTCTCAACATGATTAACACATTCTAATTGTTCAATATTGACATATCTTTAGATTCTAAAACTGATTTGCATGCTTTAGAGTTCCCATATAGTCCAAATATTGTGTATATCGTAAATTGTGTAATGTCTGCGAGTGATGAGAGATACAAAAAAAAGTGCACCTCTTCAACTTCCATTCCCCTACTATTTTCAATGTAACTTGCCGAACACTCATTGCTATGTACATGGCTGTGAAAATTACACAAACATTTCTGCGATAATATTTTAGCATCAACAACTTTCCCAGTGTCCAAACTAACTGCCGTAACAACACCATTTAGAAATATATGGCTTATTTTTAGCCAGGTACCATTGATAGCCACTGGTACATTTGGTTATCCATTATTAAATATTGTTTCGGCAGCAGCTAAAGCCATAGACACTTTGGTTACTTTCTCTGTCACATTATTTAATGTATGCATGGAATCACAAAACCACTATGGTGTAAGTGACAAATGCATAACTCCGCAAAATATTTTTGAAACTGCTGCTTTTTAAATAGACCTCATAGCATAAGAAATTCTATTGTGTCCACTTCATATAATTTTGTACCTTTTTTGATTAACTACTGTTTTAGAAAACCTGGTAATAAGAAATGTTTGAATAAGACCACAAAAGTTAAAACATATTATAATTTTGTAGCCAAACCCTAGATTTGGTGACCAAAATTTATGTGAATACCTTGGTTTTTACATAAATTTTATGTAATTAATGTTGTTTCAAAGCACAAAAGAACAGTATAATGTCAGGAATTTCACAGAAACATTCAAATGAATCTAAAGAAGAAACATACTCTTTATTAAACTTACCTAACTTAGATTTTAAAGCTGATTTATTTATGTTGAAATTGTCTGACTTATCAACATTTAAATCCATAAAAGTTTGGAATGTTGTACATTTCTTTCCAAACTCTTTCGTTTTTTAAACATTTTATTACTTAATAGAGTTTAAAAAACGTTTTGTAAATGTTTTATTAATGTTTTTGATGGAAAACACTATTGAAAACGATCGCAGAAATCCGTTGCATTTAAGGAGGTAAAAAATAGGCTGTAAGTAAACAAACATCTATAACTATTCACTTCACTTCTTTCCTGGATGAGCTGCTGAACAAAATAAATTATTTTAATCAATTTAAACCATTTGATAAGGCTGAAAAGTAGCATGTGTCTTTTGTTTTGATTTGAGAGGGCGTGGCAATCAGCGGTTTGGGGGTTGACAGATGTAAACAACTTTTAAAAAAATATATTAAAAATACTTCTAATTAAGCTAGAGCAAATATTTAAGCTGCTTTAGAAAGAAAAAGAATGGTATTTTATGTTTCAATCAAAATTGAAAAATCGATTATTTCATGGATTTTCGTGAAGTGTGACCCCCTTAAAAAAGTACATTTTACATACAGATATATATATATATATATATATATATATGCATGTATTAAATTAAAAAAATTAATATAATCAAATACAAAATATGTTCAAGTTTTTTGAGAAACAAACATATACTGAGTTTTTAGAAAATAATCCGATATTTTTCTCTGTATCGTATTTTTTAGCATTGCATAGTCAACAAATCGTTTGATGTAATCTATTTGCTTTTATTTTCACCACTGGAATGTGCGTCTAAATAACTGCGCATACTTTTCATGATGTTCATTATTTTGGAGAACATGGGAACATGAGCCGCATTACTTATATCCTTCTCGTCACCCGAATCTGCACCAATGATATTTTTTGATCTTTGAACAAACTCCAAAATGTATTTGCCATAATTGGGGTTGTAATCACATTATCATCATTTATTGCAGCGAATTCTTCCAATGATACAGTAGGCCAATCCAATAATACAGATATTTTCTCAAAAATTTCATTAAAAGTCTTTTTTTGGCTTAATATACTTCTATATATCCTCTCTTCAGAAGAAAAATATTTTCGTGTTAAACGATTATCGTTTTGAGTAAGCATAAAAAATTGCGTGAAAATACATAGTAATTTGCCGGGACTGTTGTATTATTTCGTGTTAACCAATATTATATCTTCAGCATTTGTGCATTAATCGCAAATATATTTATTGTAACGAATTTTGTGTAAATAGTATAAATAATTTGTTTTTGCATGTGTAATGCATTTATATAACTCTTAGTAAAATTTACTGTACGTTAAAAATTGTACTATTCACAAGCAATGCCGTTCCTTACGCTATAGTGGCGAATCAATGAAAAGTTGGTGAAATCTTGACGATAGAGCCAAGTTGATATCATTTTTCGCGACAGAAGTGGTGGCCCATTTGGTAATTTTGGCGACCATTTTGGCGAGTTAGGCACCCTCTGGATTTTTCTAAAAATGTGTGAAGAGATCCACAAATTTCACGCTCCATGACGCATGTGGATTTTTTTCTCAAAGTTTCCGCCGAGTCTGTAAATAGAGCGGTGCTCGCCGCAGTGAGTCAGTCTTGATTCAACCATCAATTAGTAACCTGCTTGTGAATAATCATTTACATACGTGTCTTTTAGACACTAGTAATTGTGTCTGAGTACTGATGAAGGTATGAAGACCTTCTGAGATTTACTCTGTTAATATTGCTGCTGTATCCTGTAATTCAAAGATTGGAATTTTGAGAATAAATTCACATAGCTCTTAAAGAAATGTTTTTTCTTGCTTTGTGACTGTTTCGCATAAAATTCTTGAACTCGGATCCACTTAACAATATTTTTGTAACAGAGAGCATAAACTCAAAGATTTAAAAAAATTTTCCCATATTGCTCAACTTTTCAATTTAGGAAAAATGAACGGATGAGATGAACAAGGTTAGATATATACGTAGGAAAGTAGAATTATTACACTTTCAAAAATTTTAAGGCATCATACCATAGAAAATAATCCATCAAAATACCCATAACTTCTGAATCAATCTGATGTTTAAAATCACTGTAAATTCTAGCTTGTTGATATTACTGTATCTGTATCAATGTCTACCCAATGGATCTATGTTCAATACAAACATGTCACATATTGAAGGACTGAATCAAGAAAACGAAGAATTCTTCATTTCATTCGCAGTGACCCTTTGCTCAAAACACGGATGTGTGCATATTTTAATATATTTACAAATCCGAATGGAATTTTTTAATGAAATATATACTTAAGACTACACAGTATCCTAAAAAATTTCATAATTACCAAAAAAAATTTTTTTGTCTTGTTTTTCTAGTGGCCCTTATCATTGAGAAGCGTGTCACCAAATTCTAGATCTATTAGGAAGTTAGTTTTTAAGATACTTGAAGCGTTCTGAGTTACAGTTTTGGTTTCGGTTTCATTTTAAAGCAGTTTTACACTCTTAAACTGAATTAATTAAAAATATTTTTGAGCACAGTGAACTCTTTTATTGTGAAATGTTTATTAATTCCAATTTTCATCACTAAAATCATTTCTGCTTGATTATGGTTTGAGATTTTTGAGTTCTCATAATTAATTAAAATTCATTTCAATGAAAGTTTTTGCTTTAAAAACAGTTTTTATAACTACGTTTTATTATTATTTTCTTCCTGTTGAAAAGTGTCATAGCCAAAAACGTTCTCAGGTTGCTGCGAGACACAACATTTCGAAGAGATGTAATCTTACTGAAAATGATATATCTAAAAATCAGTCCGCAGCAGATACTGCAATTAAACTTCAAACACAAGTATTCTGAATTCAAGTATTGCAAATAAAACTGAATATTTTCTTGACATGCAAAACTACATTGCACTAAATATAGTGTAGTACTATATTTTAGTATTTTAAAGTCATACGACAAAAGGTAAACCTTCGAAAATTGACCTAATTTAAAACTGAAAATATTAAATTTTCTGAACAAACCTAACTATTTTTAGGTTAGGTTAGTATAATTATTATTTTGTGTATAAATGTTTTGTGTTTCAAAACTTTTGAGAAAATATTAGTTTAAGATTAAGCTGAATACACTATACTCTTAACAATTGCTATCAATATATTATGCAAAAATATATTTTGAATAAAAAAAATTACTTTGTGACATATTTAATTAAAATAATGTTTTAATGTGGAAAATACATAGGAAAATAACATTACGCGCATTATAAATTTTTGTTTTGTGACTTTACAAACTTCAAATGCGGTTTTCTAAGATTTTCCATTCTGTGTTTTCTAATTCTAAATGTTTTTTTTTCTATTCATGATTATGCCTTGAAATGTTTTAGTATAAACTCCCAAACGTAAGTTCTATAAAAGTTAGTATGGATTTAGGGCTGAAATCTCTAGTTATTTTTCAAAAAAATCCTTAAGTTGATATTTTGAAAAATTTCGTGTTTTATCCAGGTTTTTCTAGAAATATAATTATTAAAAATCACCAGGGGAATAGGTTTTCAAATCCATAATATAGTTTGTTTGCAATAACCTTAGAAAAATAAATAACAATGACTAAAACATTTTAAAAATTGAGCATGTAATAAAAGTTTGAAAAAACCTTGAAAATTCCTAATTTTTTAAAAATGTAAAATAATAGCTGTTCAAACTGACTTTTTACTTACAGAATAAGCTTAGTAATAAAGGGTGTTTTTTTAGAGGTATAGAATTTTAAATTGCAATAAAAAAAGGATGTATTATTCGATTGACATGAAATTTTTTATTCGAAAGATAGTCTTGTGGCATTTCATTTTAAATATGATTTCTGGCATAGGACTGCCACAGCTGGCTCGGAGGTAGTTCAATCTGGACGTCCAATTTTCGATGACTTTTTCCAACATTTGTGGCCGTATATCGGTAATAACATGGCGAATGGTGTCTTCCAAATAGTCAAGCGTTTGTGATAGTCAAGCGCTTCCAATAGTCAATCCGCATAGCCCAATGACTTTACATAGCCCCACAGAAAATAGTCTAGCGGTGTTAAATCACAAGATCTTGGAGGCCAATTCATAGGCCCAAAACGTGAATTAGGTGGTCACCAAACGTGTCTTTCAATAAATCGATTGTGTCACGAGCTGTGTGACATGTTGCGCCGTCTTCTTGAAACCACAGCTCCTGGACATCATGATTGTTCAATTCAGAAATGAAAAAGTTAGTAATCATGGCTCTACACCGATCACCATTGACAGTAACGTTGTGGCCTTCAACGTTTTTGAAGAAGGATTCCACCAGCCCATAAAGCGCACCAAACAGTCAGTTTTTCTGAATGTAACGGTGTTTCGACATACACTTGTGGATTAGCTTCACTCCAAATGCGGCAGTTTTGTTTGTTGACGTAGCCATTCAACCAGAAGTGCGCTTCATCGCTAAACAAAAATCGCTTATGAAAGTCGGGAACAACGGCAATCTCGTTTTGGGCCCATTCGACGAATCTACGCCTTGCTTGATCACATTTAAAATGTAATACCACAAGATTATCTTTCGAATAAAAAAATTTCAGGTCAATCGAATAATGCATCGTTGTTTTATTGCAATTTAAAATTCTATACCTCTAAAAAAATACCCTTTATAATCTAAATATAAAACATAATTCAATTTTTACTGTAACTGTCTCCAAAATATTTTTTTTGAAAAAAAGATACTCCCCGTAGCCTAAAACTAAATGTTTTTCATTATGCGACATTTCTGTTCCGTTAATTTTCATGCTTGCTCTATTTAACATTTAATTTGATTATCATTTATCAAAAGAATTTTTTTTTTGCAGAATGTAACAAAAAGGATTTTAAAATTAAATTAATGTTAATTAATAATTTTATTAAACTCAGAAAGAATTCAAAGAAATGTACTAAAAAAATTAGTATAAGGGAAATAGCTGTAATAATGTAACATAATAATTGAAGGTAAAGGATACAACAAACTATTTTTTACATTATTCGACAGTATAAATCAAATATTAATGAAATGAGCAAAGTTACACTATCAATTCTTGTTACTACTGTAAAAACATTCATTTTTGTAATAAAACGAAATATTTATATAAGTATTGTTAAAAAGCTAATGCGCAAATTATGTATAATATTATTTCCATTTAGCATCAGGACTGTATATTCTGTCTTATTTATGTCATAAAAACATTCAGAATATTCCAGACACGATTGAAGATAGTTTATTTTTTCATTTATCTTATGTTTTTATTTCTGAATGGATAGCAGATAATCTTTACCAAAAATAAAATGTATCATTAGAATAATCAAATTCACTTGTAAGAAATATAGTAAAATAGATTTCATATGTTGCATTTCATCGATTGGAGTCAGATGTGTCTTCATCATCATCATCATCGAATGTGTCCATGTGTCTTCACTACACATCGTTGAATTTTTCTTAATTCATTGTTATTCTTTCAGCACGAAAACAATTCATCTAAGTCACGTATTGTGTAATGTAATTAATGCCCTGGCAATTTCTCAGAAATTTTTGATAAAACTAATTTCCAATTACTTTTTCATCTCCAGATTATGAAACAGTACATTTCTAAATTACAATTACTAATACAGTCTCAACTTATTTTCTTATGACAGAGGGTTTTCATACTTTCATGTATTTTGCAATGTTTGCATGAAAGACACAAAGAAATAACTTTGAAATGGTGCTATAGCACATTTATGAAATATATATGCATGTATATATAAACTGAAGAATAAAATTTCACCACCAAGAAATATTATTGTAGAGTAATAAAATTTGGATAATGTAATTGTCCAGTTAACACGATTAACCCTCTGAGTGGATGACCCGTTAATTGAATTTCACTTCGAAAGCGGTCTACTTTTTCAAAGCTAGTGGTAGCGAAAAGGTTTCGGATGAATTTCGCGAACTGCTTCGAAAACGCACCGCAGTTTTATGCCTTTCCCTGTTAAAACTGCGGGAGGTCCTCAAATGGTTTAGCAGGGGATGATTTTATTGCTTTTTGGTTTCTGTGTTGCTCGAAAGGGGAGGTTTCTCATTCACAGCTGTCGCCTAGGGCGAGGATTGTGAAATGGACATTTTCTCCACTTCACGGCCAACAGAAACTTCTCCCAATTTATTGCAAATATATATTTCATATATTTGGAAAACTTGCTCAATTTCTGATCTAAAAACCAATTAGGTTTTAAGAAATTTTAATTTTCTGAGTTTTGATTTTAAATTCGGTTTCATTTTAAAGCATTTTTGCATTCCTAGATTGAATTAATTAAAAATATTTTTTAACACATTCCAATATTTTGTGTGAAATGGCTATTAACTACAATTTTAATTTCTAAAATCATTTCTGTTTGCTCATGTTTTTAAGTTTTTGAGTTTTCTCACATTTACTTAATTAAGATTGATTTAAAGACCAATATATTTTTTGAAACATAGTTTATATAATTTAAAAGCTCTATACTTTGTCTTCATTAATTTTTTCCTTTTGAAAAATGCCATGACCAAAATGTACGCAGGGTACTGTGAGAAATAATACTAGAAAGGGATGGAATATGACTGAAAATGGTAAATCTAAAATGCAGCTTTTTCAGGTAATATTACAATTAGACTACAGAATACAAATGTTGCAGAATGAACTAAATATTTCCCTGATGTACCACAAACTACATTATAATAAATCTATTGTAGTACTACACTGCAGTATTTTAAAGTCATGCAACAAAAACTTAAACTTGCTTAACTGCCACGATGGGGAGCTGAGAAAAAAATAGATATTATTTACAAACTTGGTGATTTCTGGATTACGTTTGTATAAATACGAATTTCTATATAAATATTTTTCATTTAAAACTCTTGTGAATATATAAGGTTCTGATAAAAGTGAATAATTGATCAAATTAACAGTTGTGTTATCAATGTTATGTCTTAGAATATTTTGAATTAAAAAAGATATTTCAGTCATATTTATTTCAAGTAGAATTTTCATGTAGAGCATAAGTTGGATAGTAACATATTAAAAAATTAAAGCTTTACAGGCAATGGAATTTTTTTTATGCCTTTACAACTTTTAAATATGTTTTTCTCAGATTTTTAATTTTGAAGATGAGAGTGTTTTCTAATCCCTAAGGCGTTTTTCCTGTTCAAGATAGAGTCTTGAAATATCTTTTGTAAATGTTCCCTTACATATGTTCTATAAAAGTTCATATGGATCTGGGTCTGCGAGCTCTAGTTATTTTTTAAAAATATCTTAATGTTAATATTTAAAAAAAATTGGGTTTTTTCCAGGTTTAGCCATAAAAATAATTATTAAAATTCAACAAAGAGATATATTTTAAATTTTATACTTTTTGTTTCCAATATTCTAAGAAATATTAATCACTTACAATAATTAAATATTTTTAATAATTTAACATTTTATAAAAGTTTTAAAAATTTCAAAACTGTTCAATGCTTTAAAATTGTGAAATAATGGCTTGTCAAACTAACCTATTATTTTCAGAATCAATATAATAGTATAATTTGAATATAAAACAAAAATTAATTTTACTGTGACAAAACTGTTTACGACTTCTACTCATACTGTAAAACGAATGCAAGATAAATATATAACATAGTGGCAGTCAAAAACACATTCATAATATGTTAAAATCCTGTCCCGATACAAATTTCAATGCATTTTCCAAACTTTAGCTAAAAACAATTATATGTTTATTAGGCCAGAAATTATTTATATTTAGATATATATTTTTCCTTATTAAGTACATAATAAATAATGGCAAGGTAATTAGTAAAATCCTGAAAGATTTTAATGAAGAAAAAAGCCAGACATAATTTTAGATAGTTAGAAATTTAATTATATAATACACAAATATGCATGTTTTAAAAGAAGTAAGTTGGCTAAGAAAATGAAATTTACTAAAAATTTCCTAAATAAAGTAAATCAGATTTCATCCTCAATTACATATAATTGTAAGAAAAGGTTTTATTCAAGTTACAATTAATTACAAAAAAACTTTTATAAAAAATAATTTTAACAGGTATAAATAGCAAAAAATATCAAAGAAGTATGAGAAAGACTCATACATCTCGTTTACAGAAATGTCACAGTGTGATATTTTTCGAAACACGGCACTGCACACAGTCCAACATTATAGTCTTTACATTGAAAATGCGACCTCGTTTGAATTATATCTAATGTGCATATTTGGAACTGTTTAGCGTATTTGAATTAAATCAAGTGCACACGTCAAGGGTTTATATTGCATTCTAAGTCAACACGGTGGCTACTGACGAGCGACTACGTAATTTTGAACCACGGTTAAGTGACGAGGACGATACCTGAGCTGATAACTCCCCTTCCAAACTTCCACATCACACCAACGTGAGGACTTTTGACCTCGACGTGTTTAACGTGCATCAGCTCCTCTTCAACGCTTAACTTTTGTGGTACCAGGGCTCGAACACTGGACACGAGTTCATAACCATGACCATCAGGCTACCGTGGCCGCAAAAGAAAATAGCAAGTTTGAAAGAAATGTAATGGAGAAGTATATTTGAAGAAATAACTTCAAAACTTAACGAAAAACCAAAATATCAAAATTTATTTTAGGAATAATAGTGAATATAACTTCGTACACCTACAACCACTTTATGCAGTGTATTTTGAAAGTGAACATTTCCCCTTTTAGAGAAACTTACTATAATTATGTCAAATTCCTTTCATTTTGCTCTAAGGGGATCCCCGAAACAATGTAATTTTTTTGTTACACAAAATTACTTATGGTTGAATCTAATACAATTCCCTACAAAATGAATGAAAACCCTTTTTTATCATATAAATTGTGTTTGAATAGGATATGGTGAGTTAATTAGAACATTTAAAACGTGTCGGCAATCTATGGACATGTGGCACGTGCTACAATTCTTAGTGGCACTCAGCACTACTCTACAAATTTGTCAATCCTTGAGTGGATGGAAGTTGATAATAGACCTTATTTGATAAACATCTTCTGAGTTATGGACATTTATGGAACTACAAAATAATCTGAAAGATAATTCTAAGGATAAATTTACAGCTATTTTGTAAATAATTGAATGTTATTGCTAGGGGATTTAATTGTTGAAAAAAGAAAATTGCATGTACTCTGCTTTCCACTTATGATTCGGCATATCAAAGTAAAAATTCTTTCCTAATATGAAAAATATTTCGACTCCGCAAAGAAATTGTTTAACAAAACTGAATGCTCAGAATCGTGTCACGCATTATACCCCTGGTTTTGCGATATGAAAAAAGAGTGGTTAAAGAGTTAATTCCCATTACAATATTTTTATTTAACTGTAATGAAGGGAATAATTTATATTTCACTTTGTCTATTTCTTATTTAAATAAATATGTTGGAATTATACATTTTTAATTTTTTTATCTTTGTTGAAGAAATAGTAACATTTTATAATGTTTATTTTTATGTTAATAAATGTATTTTATTGATCCATAATTAATATAAAATAAAACTGTAAATCTAAATTATTTACCTCTATTTTTTAAATCCGCAAATATTACCGTAAGATCGATAGAGTACCGTAGTTACTGCCAACTCGTGACAATGAATTGGAAATTATGTTCACAATTCATTGTTATTAAAATTTATAAAATTTTACATGACTTATTTTTGTATTTGTTATTTTTATATTCCTTACTGAAAGCAACAAATGGGAGTCCATTACCTGGCAAAACTGCAGAGGCCTGGTTGTTTACTCCACAAGCTCCTACCTTATGCTTACTCTTCCCTACTATTTAAAAATGCCGTCTTCTGCTGGTCAAGATCATGGAATTGCAGATATTGTTTTCCATATATTTTAAATATTAGTTTTCTAACTTCTACATCAGCCTTTTAATAGTCTACACTCCTGCAAAGAAGTCTGAATTCAAAGCTATAAAAACTTATTATTCCCAACAATGTCATTTTTACCTTTATTTTTTAGAATCTATGAATGCATTAAACTATTAATTTGTTATCGCGACTATTTAATATTAAATGCAAAAAAAAAAAAAAACGAATAAGTTTCAAACTGAAACTTAAATTGAATTTTTCAAAAATTGTCATCGATATTCTCATAACTTTTACATATTGTCATTTTAGCATATCACACATCTATCTTCTATGCAAAAATCTATTATAAGTTCATCAAATGTTTCAGCATATTTTTACTCATAACATGCAGTTTTCAACTACATTGTGAGGCCGCGGTAGCCTAATGGTCAAAGTAACGGACTCGTAGCTGGCGTGTCATGAGTTCAACCCCAGCACCACTGAAGATCCTCCGTGTAAGGGAGAGATGCTCAAGCGTCATCCTCGTCACTTGACCATGGTTTAAAATTACGAGGTCCATCGCCAAGTGAGTGAATATTAACGTCGCACTGTTCAGCTACACGAGGGCTTTTAGTGATGGACCTCGTAATTTTGAAGCATGGTCAAATGACGAGGGCGACATCTGAGCTGGCACCCCCTCTCCTAACTACCCCACCACACCAACGAGAGGACAGTTCAGAACTCGATAGATTTAACGTGCATCGCTGCCCTACACGGCGGGTCTTTTGTGGCTCTGGGCTCAAACTCGAGACATGCCAACCATGATTCGATACCTTGACCACCTGGTACCCGGGCCAAAAAGGTCCGTCGCCAAAAGCCCTCAAGTAGTTGAGTAGAGAAGAGAGAGAGAGTGCCGACTTTAATATCTCCTCACTTAATTAAATTATATGAAATTTAAGGAATACTTGAAAAAATATTAGAAGTCGAATATATATATATATATATATTAAAAAATTAATCTAATGATAATTTTAAATATCCAAAGAATTATTAGTATTTATGGTAAATATATGTTTTTCAACTGAGTATCTGAGACACGCATAAATATCTTTTTCGAAATTCCAATGCAGAATTTCAGTGGAGCTAATACAAAATTCCTAGTTTTGCATGGTTAAGATTATAAAAATGTCCAAATTTTAATAACCTTTTCTTCAGTCAACCACTAATGGAACATGAATGATGAGGGATTATGCATAAATATATATTTTTTTAACTTCAATTTAAAAAGGATCTTTATATTTATTTATATGCGCAAATGTTAACTCTAAATTTGTCCAGATGCTTTTAAATACTCTTTATTTGAAGATTCAAGTTAAAAAATATAAACTTGAAATTAAAATTCTCTTTGAATGAAATTAATGTTCAGACATTCAAAATTCAAATATAATTTGTTATCTGAACAATACAAAACAAGGGATTCTATGTAAGATGCCCTGAATATCTGGCTTTAAAATTATGAAAAACTAAAAGATTTAAATAGGGTTTTTTTTAACAATACATATAATTTTTTTGCAAATAATGTAATACAGAAGCTTAAAAATTATTCATGTTTAGAAGTGTCCGAAATTTTAAAAGATTTTAAATTTTGAACCTTTTTTTTTTTTTTTTTTTTTTATTTTTTGACACATAATAAAATAATCATTTTTAAAAAAAATCCCTGAAAGTATTGATTAAAATAAGAAAAATGAAACAGTAAAGTATTCTCAATGTTTTAATATATAATTTGAATTTAAATACTACAGATATTTTTTAAAAACTTAGACATACATTATAAAAACTTAATTCCATTTGAGAATTTTAAGGTAAAGAAAAAAATGAGAATTCTCAACTCGTTGACTTGCAATTATTTCCGTACACTTTAGGGTTTTAAAAAATTCTCCCCAGTTTTTTACGATTGCTACAGGGGAAGCACCGGTCTCCCCGTGAGCAATAAAACTTCCCCTCAATGCCCATTGTGTCTCCCCGACCGTCTCTAATTATCTTTCAAGATACTAAACCTTTAAAGGGGGGAAAAGAATTCGGAAAAACACGACTTTACCGTTTTTGAACACATTACTTGAGGATGAAAAAATCAGTTTGGTTCATTTTTGGTGATTCCCCGGCCTTATGAAAAATTCAGTGTGGTCCGTTTTCGAAGCCTCTCTAGCAGGGTGGAAAAATCCGTGCTGTCCGATGGGAGGGTTAGTTTGGATTAAAATTTCAAGATCACAGGTTAGTTTAAGGTAAAAAAATGTCAATTTAAATGTGCACTTCTGTAACATTAAAAGACGGTATAACCTCCATAACTTTGAATGCAAGTGTTCATACATTGTCTCATACAGGTGCCGAATCTCACTTTATGGTATAGAGTTCCATGCTTGTTGAATTTATGTTATTACTGGGATGGTCAGCGCTGACTGTGGATGATGCTGGAGTTGTCACTCCATAACTTTGAATGCAAGCGTTCATACATAGTCTCATACAGATGCCGAATCCCACTTTATGGTACGGAGTTCCATGTTTGTTGAATTTATGTTATTACTGGGATGGTCAGTTCTGACTGTGGACGATGCTGGAGTTGTCACTCCATAACTTTGAATGCAAGCGTTCATACATTGTCTCATACAGGTGCCGAATCCCATTTTATGGTACGGAGTTCCATGCTTGTTGAATTTATGTTATTACTGGGATGGTCAGTGCTGACTGTGGATGATGCTGGAGTTGTCACTCCATAACTTTGAATGCAAGCATTCACACATTGTCTCATACAGGTGCCGAATCCCATTTTATGGTACGGAGTTCCATGCTTGTTGAATTTATGTTATTACTGGGATGGTCAGCGCTGACTGTGGATGATGCTGGAGTTGTCACTCCATAACTTTGAATGCTAGCGTTCATACATTGTCTCATACAGGTGCCGAATCCCATTTTATGGTACGGAGTTCCATGCTTGTTGAATTTATGTTATTACTGGGATGGTCAGTGCTGACTGTGGATGATGCTGGAGTTGTCACTCCATAACTTTGAATGCAAGCGTTCATACATTGTCTCATACAGGTGCAGAATCCCACTTTATGGTACGGAGTTCCCTGCTTGTTGAATGTATGTTATTACTGGGACGGTCAGTACTGACTGTGGACGATGCTGGAGTTGCCACTCAGTTATATTCCATACGTAACAATTGGACGCCAATTTGTAGATTTGGCAGGCCAAAAAAAAGTAACATGGAAACACTCTGTGGAGCACATGGTGTTACAACAGTGATGTGAGGATGAGCAATTTCCTATTAAAAAGCTCCCTTGAATGATTTTTTATGAATCGCAGTACTTTAAGTTGAATTACCAGACTTAAGTACAAATTTCAAGTCAGTGTGTTTGGGGAGTGCTACGAGAGTGCTGTCATAATAAATTGCTCCCCGGACCATGAATCTAGGTGCAGATCCAGCATGTCTAGACCTCAGACAGTTTGGTTGCAGGCGTTCGTTTGGTCTCCTTCAAGCCTACGCATGATCTTCATTTGCACCAATGCAGAACATGATTTCATCAGAAAATGCAACAGACCTCACTCCATCCTCCAATGAGCTCTGGCTCAACACCACTGTTGTTTCAAACGGAAAGGGAGAAAAGTCAGTGCATTACACGCTACAGCAGTGTTTCGCAACGTGGGGCCCACGCCCCACAGGGAGGCGCGGGCGTTCCGCAGGGGGTCAATTCGAAAATAGATACGACACAACACTAAACTTTCCACTCCGGGCCATTTAAATGCAATGCTAGATATCGGTGCCAAATTTATCAATAAAAGAAAATTCTTAAATAATTATTAGACATAATTTCGTTTGGTGAGACCAAAATATCAACTGGGTGATTGGCTTCGTCCGGGGTTCACCGCGAAGTGTGCCGTCTGCCGGGAGGGGGACATAGCCCCGGCCAGTCAAGAAATTTGCAAAACAGCGCAGTTGTTTGCACCTAATTGGCCTATTGCAACACCTGTAGTGTTTTACATCATTCTGTCGGTCTTAATCTGAAATAAGTGTTCGTCAAAACTGTAGTAGGAGCTCGTTGTTTTTATAAATATACATATTTATTGTATAGATATAATTGGTAAGTATTTTTATTCATTTTAAATTTAGATGAGTAACTTTCCAGAGAATTTTTTTAAATAGAAAAAAATATAGGTACCTTTGATTTGCTGTGGCAGTGTAGTAAATGTGTTATATACATTTAAATAAATATGCATTTTTAGTATACTTTTGCTCTATGTCACAGTGAGTTAAATTTAACACATATTTTAATATTATTTTTTATTGATTTTATTTTTATTTCTTATAGCCCATAGTAAAATGAGTAGTGCAAGCAAGAAAAAAACTCGTCAATATTTGGAGGAAGATTTAAAATTTGGGTTCATAAGATAAGATCTTGTTCCGCTGTTCAAGATAAGCGGATTCCTTTTTGTCTTTTATGCCAGCAATTCTTGAGTAACGAATCAATGCAATAAGGTCGTCTTGAGGCGCATTTGAAGGCGAAACATAGTGCTCATATTAATTCAGATTTAAGTTACTTTAAAAAGTTGAATCAAAACTTTGAAAAAAGAATAACAATAAATTCGCTCTTTACTACCCATACTTCAACTAATAATCGTGTTTTTCAAGCTAGTAATCACATTTCTTTATTCATCGCTAAAACTGGAAAATCACACTATAGGAGAGAATTTAATAAAACCGTCAAAATCAGCATTCCTCAAAACGGTTCTTGAAAAAGATGACAAAGATATAAAAGCTATGCCACTCAGTAAAAATACTGTTAGCAGAAGAATAGATGAAATGGGCGAAGGTATTGAAAAACAACTTGTTGAAAAGCTGAAAACAAGAAAATTATCAGTGCAAATGGATGAATCAACTTTGAGAGATAGTGAGGCTGCATTGATAACTTACGTAAGATATATTGATAAAGGGCATTTTGCAGAAGAAATGTTGTTCTGTAAAATATTAGAAAGCACCACTACCTCCAAAGATATATTTAATAAGCTAAACAAATACTTAGATGTCAATGATATACCAATGACAATTATAACATCTTGTGCTGCAGATGGTGTTCCTAATATGATGGGCAAGAAAAATGGCCGCTTAAAATTGATGAAAGATGCGAATCCAGAAATGATTCCTGTGCATTGTGTCATTCATAGGCAAACCTTGGTAGCCAAAAACATCTCGTCTGTTCTAAACGAAGTACTACAGACTGTAATAAAATGTGTTACTGTTATTAAAGCTAGTGCCAAATGTGAGCGTCTTTTCAAGCTATTTTGTGAAGAACAAAATGAAGACCATGTGAGACTTTTACTTCATTCTGAAGTAAGGTGGCTATCTAAAGGAAACTGCTTGAAAAGATTTATGGGACTGTTTGATACTCTTAGTGATTTTTTGAACGACAAACCACAAATGAAGCACCTATTAACAATCGATGGTAAAGCATTTTTGAGTTATTTAGCCAATATCGTTAAAAAACTAAACATATTAAATAAGACACTTCAAGGAACAAATAAAACTCTTGTCGATGCAAAAGCGAAGATATTTGGTTTTATTACCAATATAGAGTTATGTCAGAAACATATTAACAACAAAAACTTTGAACAGTTCCACTGGCTCCAAAAATGTAAAGTAACTGATACCGCTTTACTTATTATTGTAAATCATTTGAATAATTTATCGGCCAATCTTAAGGAAAGATTTTTAAATTTACAACAAATTGATTTCCAAACATGGATGATGTAGCCAATGTTAGTGGATTTGTCTGATATATCAAATATACAGTATCAAGCAGAACTCGCCGAATTTCAAAATGATGACTCAGTTAAAACTTTATTTAGTATAAAAGGTGCGATGGCATGGCTTTATGAGGAAACGGAAATCAAATACCCAAACTCAACCAAATGCTCAAGAAAGCTATTACTACCGTTTCCATCTTCGTTTTTGGCTGAATGTGGATTTAGTGCTGTAAATGATTTACTGATAAAAAAAGAAATCGGGTGGATATAACACAATATGGGGATTTGAGACTTAAGCTAACCAAATTGGAGAGCCCAATATAAAATCTCTATGCAGAAAGCATCAGGCGCAAGGATCTCACTAAATTAAAATGACAAATTAATATGGAAATATCATTATTAAAATTATTTTGAATTTTAATTTCTGTTTTTCATTATATATTTTAAAATTTTACTTACTGTGTTTGTTAACAATTTGATAGTGATTTATTCCTAGAATTCATTATTTATGTTTCTTAAGTAAACAAATCAATTTTTTAGTATTAAATATTATGTATGTTACATGGGGGAGCATAAAACTTTAGAAAGGTTATATTTGGACATGGCACAAAAAAGATTGGGAAACACTGCGCTACAGGTTGCCTGGCTCGAAACTGTCCTTTAAATAAACTATTTCTAACAGTTCATTTTGCCTCTATGCTACCATGGTATCAAATTAGACATGCGTGAATGACAAAATGGAACGTAATCGTGTGTTCTAGAGCAAGCAATTTTTTTTGCTCAAGAAAGGTAGAGCTTATCCAGTAAGGGTTTAGAGCTGTGTACATTGGTTCCCCAGAGTATACAATGTTTCAACAATGAACATCATCTCGTACAAATATGGCTTGATTGAATATTAACGTCGCACTGTTCAGCTACACGAGGGCTTTTGGCGACGGACCACGTAATTTTGAACAATGGTCAAGTGACGTGGACGACACCTGAGCTGGCAACTCCTCTCCTAACTACCACACCACACCAACGGAAGGACGTTTCAGCTCTCGACAGATTTAACGTGCATCGCTGCCCTACACGGCGGGTCTTTAGTGGTACTGGGTTCGAACTCATGACATATCTGCCATGGTCCGATACCCTAACCACTGGGCTACCGCAGCCCGTACAAATATGACAACTATGTGATAATATTCTCCGATATGACCTTGAAATCGTAACACGCGTTATCATCGTGTTGTGCACCGTTGCCTGCAATATCAAATTACCATAAACAGATACACGATAAATGGATAGCACTCTATAATTAGTAACATTATGCCTTATTCGTGTTACAACCAATGTCAATTAATAGCGGCATAATGCCACCCATTCGTAATCGTGTTTAGTGAGCCTGACCGCTGTGCCGCAACACAGTAGTTAGATTCCTCTACGACATGGCATAGAAAATGGATTCCAATTCCGGAGAAGACTTAGATGCTTGTAAATTAATAGTGCCTTTGCGACAGGGTCAAACTCTAAATAACCGTCAAGCTGCAAGTCATTTCATGAGGTCATCTCAGGTTGTTAGCTCTCAAAATTGGGGTGTAAACGAGCCAAATTGTACTGTCATTTGTATGGTGTTCAAAGCTACGATTAACGGCAGGGATAAAATTAGCCCCTTAACATGATGCATTTTGGAGGCCTTGATCTTATGTTAAGGTCGATCAGGTAAAAGAATTAACAACCACACTATTAGAAGGATAATGCCCGACCAATACACATCACCCAAAACCTCTTCAAGTAACTCATAAGCTGTCCTTTCCCCCGGTGAATCTTTCTTCATTGAACATGTCTGGAGCCTCATATATTATCATCAGTGTACACAGCCAGTGCCTCATTTGGATGATGGACTAAGGTCATGAAGGGAAGCACAAATGCTCATCTACCCCTCAGGATACCATTCAATCGTATATTGACTCGGCTCCACTATATCGTACGGCCTATATAGTTGACTGAATCTAGTTACCAACGATTTAATTCATTGGAATAATCCCTCGCTGCATTATTGTACTATGTTCAATATAAAATATCATTTATAGTAGGTAATACAGTGCTCAAAATAATTAAAGGATTTTGCGGTTTTAGGTGGATCTTGTGGCTGGGAAACCTTTTAGCTGATTGATACATGGTCGACAGACGTAGTAGGTTATATGAGAATAAATTACACATGTTTGGCAAAAAAAGATGCATTTTATTGCGCATTTGTGTGCAAAAGAAAAAAAACACAATTTGTGCGTATGAGAAAAAAAAGAATAAGAAAAGGTGTTTTTTTTAAAGGAAATCATTTTCAGTAGGGGGTATGGTTTCCACGGACGGCCAGCAATGTTGAGCACCTTTGAGGCATGGAGTCAACGAGGCTATTAATCATGAGTTGGGGTATTTTGTCCCACTCTTCCAGAAGAGCTATTTTCAGTTCTTGGAGAGTTTGTGGGGGTGGTTGGCTGCCAGCAACTCATCTTCGTAGAGCGTCCCAAATGTGCTCTATTGGATTCATGTCTGGAGAACACGTTGGCGATTCCATTCGTACGATTCCTTCCTCGAAAAGGAAATCCTCCACTAGGTTACCACGATGTGGCCTGCAGTTATCGTCCATTAAAATGAAGTCATCTCCGATTGCTGCAGCGTAAGGGACTACAACAGGTCTGAGGATCTCATCCCTATATCGGCAAGCAGTCAGAGGTCCACTTCGAATAATGTAGAGGTATGTGCGCCCGTCAATGGAGATGCCACCATACACCAACACTCTCCCACCGCCAAATCTGACACTTTCATGCACGAACGCAGGATTATTCCTACTGTCATGGTCCCTCCAGATGAAAATACGCCTATTATCCGGTTGAACAGAAAAACGAGACTCGTCAGAAAAAAAGAACTTTGCTCCATTAATTTCTCCTCCAGTTTATATGCTCTGTTTCCCACTCCCTGCGGTCGCGACGATGCCTTGATGTTAGTCTAACACATACCATCGGTCGGCGAGCATACAGACCTACACCATGGAGCCGGTTTCGGACAGTCTGAGTTGAAACCGTGGTGCCAGTAGCCGAGCGAAGGTGTTGTTGGAGAAGAGTAGCTTTCATATTTTGGTGTCTCCGAGCCGTTAACACTAAATAACGATCTTCATTGGGCGTTGTTGCCCGTCAACGACCTTTTCCTGGTCTTCGGCCTGCACTTCCAGTCTCCAAAAACGGTTACAGATCCTGGAAATCACACTTTGTGACACTCCAATGGCTTGCACTACTTCGGCTTGAGTTTGGCCCCCTTCTAACTTACCAACAACTCTCCAAGCTTCTGAATCGGTTAAATGACTTCGTTAAGACATCGTACTCATCGAAACAAAGCAGTCACTGAATGGCGATCTTCCTTGTCTAAATTTCAGTTGAACGTCAAATTTCATTCGCTACCGCTGAAGTGACGTTTTTGACGTCAAACTCAAAATTAGTATATCAGTATACTCCACAGTTTGAAAATCAGAAAAATTTGCATTTGTGATTCTCTTTTTCCATTTTTGGCAAAAAAAGATTCGCCTATATCTTTATTTTATATAAAACTTACAATATCCTTTAATTGTTTTGAGTAGTGTATATATGTTTCTCCCTGTATGACATTTTTCATTAAATTCTAAGCTTATTTACTTATTTGGGATAGTCGCTATTTTTGTTGTCCCGCAATACATAAATTTCAACATATTCTTCGCGATATTAAATATACCATGAATGTGTAATTTCATGGAGAAGTAATATTAATTGGGTATAAAATTTCCGTTAGTAAAATGACTGAAATATTTTTCATTTACTGATCTTTTTCCAAATTTTTCAATTGAAAAATATTTTTACACCGATATTTTATAAATTATATTATAATAAGTTAATTGCATATTTTTCTTACTTTTATTTCTGCTACTTTTTCGTGTAATTTTAATCCCAAAATGTTCGAAAAAGTTGTTTATTTAAAAAAATCTAGTGATTTTTTTAGATGTGACAAGTATTGCTTTCAATATTGTTTCTTTGAAGATTTATAAAAATGTTGAGACAAATGAGAGAATTTAGTCCTACGTTATAATTCCAAATATTGCATCGAAAACAACATGTGTACCAAAATTTTATATCCTGAACATACTATAACATACAGTTTTTTTTATTTATGTTACATGAGTAATTTAATTCTATCTTTAAAAGCATTATTTATGGTTTTATTAATACAAATTTATACAGAAATTTCTAGAAATGTTTCGCATTGGAAATCTGAAAGTACTATTGATGGAGCTTGAAAATATTTCAAATATTGAGAGAATAAAGTATGTTTTTTTGTATTTATATATTTTAGTAGTTGCTCCATCGTATAAAAATTTTAATATAGTAGAAAAAATTCATTTAGAACTTTTTGAAATATAATGTTAAACGTCATGTGAAACATTTTATTTCATTATGTTTTCTATATTTCTGTAGCTATGTATCAAATTAATCTTAATCTAAATCATTTATAGAGTAAAAATTTTAATCCATGTACGTATTAATATAATTTAAACTCAAAAAAAGAAATTCGAGACATTTTATACTTTTTACTTATAATAAAAACCTGATCTATATCTGAAAATGCAGGCAATTATAAAAAGAAATTAAGATCTGCAATTCCAAGATTAAAACTAAAATAAGGTACTTTTCATAAAAACGATTACTTTTAACGGGATTTTTAAAAATTTATTTTCGTTAAATTCCATAGGAACGTATTACTGTGTATAGGATCAGATTTTTTTTTCTGAACTTATTATATTCAATTATACTTTACGTTGAAAGTAATCTCTCTTTGTTTTTAAATAATTTACATATTTCATTTTCCTACACACAAATGATTGCATTTAATTACATGTATATCTTATGATGGAAGAATTCTATTTGCTCTTGGATAAGTAAGACGTCTCCATTTTCTTTTAGCTTATAAAGGGAAAAAGTAAGTAAATAAAATGAGCAGGGATAAAACCATTTTGTCTCTTAACCTCCTTAGACGCATGATGCATTACCATTTATTTGGGATCATCACCATTAGGAGTTTCTAAGAAGAAAAGATTACTAAGGATCGTAGTCTTTCTTTCTTTGGCTTTAATAAAGTAACTTATCATGAATCAATACAACCAAAACACGATTCTAATATTGAAGAGAATTGTATCTAATATGTTCTTTGTGTGGTTTCGTGATGTATCACATATCCTTCATTCATGTATTTCTGTTATGTGTGTGTCAGATTTAATGGTTTTGACACTATTTCTCGGTGGAAGAATCACGAGTACAAAAAATAATGAAAAACTTTAGGTCTTTCTCTGAGAAAGAGACATATTCTTATATATTTATAAGCTTTTATTTAACTTGAAACGTAATTTGTTCGGGTGAAATCTTGAAAATCAATTTTGAAGCTTATATTTTCAACCGATTGAGCTGAAATTTTGTATACACGTTTAGTTATGGTAACAATGCATTTTCTCGGCCCTGTCCCCGAAGGGAACTAGGATCTAACTTATCGGAACTAGGGCCTTCCAACTCATGAGTCTACACAAAGTTTCACACAAAAATATACTAATAGATAAAATAGGTCGCGTTGCGTGTACAAATCAATTTTCTAAGCTCTAATACAAAAGGTGATCCATGTAAAAAAAACTTTTTTTTTCATCGGACTTCGCCAATAATTTCGAAACTTACGTCGTTATTCTATAAATGTTATATTTTTAGAAAGTTTCGTCTTATAGATTATAAAAATATAAATGTTTAAATTCTAGTCTCAAATCCGAGCCCTCCAAGTGGTGAGTCCCAATTTCAAAAGGGGCCCCGTAGCTCCACAACTTATATGAATGTACACAAACAAAGACCACCTATCGATAGCACGGGTCAAGTCGAGTCTACGTACATATTTTTGAGGCTCTAGGTTCAAAGGAAAGAGGGCAGGTTGGTGGGTCCCGAAAAAAAAGAAGTTGGCCCCCAATTCAGAAACGAAAGAGAATTTTCAAAATCCTATTTTGAATTTCTTTTTATTGCATTTAAATAAAAGCTTGTTTTTTAAAAAAGTTTTTTTCTTTTTACTTGTAATTTATATTTACTTATTTTTCAAGTATGATTGTATTATGTTCCGTCGATTATTACACATTTTCAGCTTAATCTATGTTAATATCGAAATTACTTCTCATAAATATGTTTGCTCTATAAATAGGCTGTATTTTGGCTATTCAACTTTTACAAATACCCTAGTGTGTGAGAAGTTTCATTAGTGGCACCATTTAGAGACTTTTTCGCTAGAATTCATTCAATTCAAGCTTCCGTAGGATGCCACAAATATTGAAGATAATACTAGAGCCCAACTGATACTGAAAACAATTTTTTCCATGCCTCGCAATCATATGACAAGCATGCCTATGATTTTCCCATCCAGAAAATCTATTGTCTCCAACCGTGATCGAAATCGCAACCTTAGGATTTCGAGGCAGGCACGCTACTTCTAAGCCACCTAGCCGACCACACATAAGTATGCAATCATCAAATAAATTACATCTTCATCTAAATTCTTTAAAATACTTTCGAAAGAAGCGTTGAAAATTACATTTTACCAATTAGGTTTTTATATAATTTTTTTTCTGTGTGAGGCAATGTTTTCTTTTTTTCATAAAACTTTTAACCTATAACAACTACCTAATCCGAGAATTATTTAATTTTCACTTGTATTATGTTACTGTTTTCTGTGCTTTTAACATATTGCAAGTTGATGCTGCTGTTTTTTTCCAGTCAGGCTCAGAATCTGATGAGTTTGTCTTGTTCAGGAAAGTATTTTTTTCTTTTACTCTTTCCATGTCTAACATGAGTCTGGCATTATGCCAAGAGTTCTGGTGCTAAACATTAGTTTAATGAATATAATCCCTAACTTATTTTAAAAAAAAAAACAATGGAAAGTAATTTAATTTTCAAATCGATTGAACATTAGTTTTTTTTTTTTTTTTTGTCTTTCCTTGCGTACTCTTCTTTCCTCTAAAATGTTCATAAATAAAAGGTATTATTTTTTTAAAAAAAAAAGTTCCATGCTTTTAGTAAATTGCTAAAGAACATTTACTGAAATCTAAAAATCTGTGTATTGTTGAATACGGTAAATGTCTAAAACCTATAGCGAATTTTAATTTTTTTCCCAATATTCTTTTTAAATTTTTTAAAACATTATTAAATATTCTCTCTATTCTATTGTACCATTTACTACTATTTTATGCACCTTTTTTGGTTCTATTTCTCTTGGAAATTCAGCTCATTAACCAAAATTTACCCAAATAGATGATAAAACGAAGTGAACTACATCTTCTAGTATTCCCATTTGATTTCTACAGCAAAAATATAGATTTGAAAGAAAATTGAGTTAAACTTAGGTTATGGGGAAAAGGGGATACCTTAAGTGTTTTCATTATTGTTTTTGTTTCTGTTGTACAACTTTTATCTATGGATAAAAGAATTGTTTCGCGTTGCTCTAAAAATGTTATAAGCTTATCAAATGGGGAATATATTTTGCTTTTAGACTCAATTCAAAATTCTTTTGAAATTCTTCATCTAATTTGTTAACCATGATATTTAACAAAACACATCAAGTTCAATCGAGAGATGAAGGAATATTTTAGTGCAACTCGACTATGATGGTCATTAATTTTTCTGCTTTTTTTGAATTTTGATTAAAATCATTAAACATTTTTGGAATATATCTGTAATAAATTTACCCTATATTTAAAGGTAATAGTCTTATATAATTTTGGCTAATGGTATTACAAAGAAGCATTCTCGAGGTGATACTACAGACGGGCGGTCGAATCTTGGCATGGACGTTAAAATTTAAGTTCATCTGCAGTTTGTGAACACTGTTTGAATATCATAATGCATCTTATTAACACAGTTCCAGCAATTACTTTAAAACAATTTTCTGTTTTATAAAAATATATATATGACGGTCTTTATTTCGAATAATATATTGATTTTCTTCAGTCACCTGCCATGAAATCACACAAGTATTTAAATCCTAAAAAATTATTACAGAAGTTTATATTTACTTAAAAACACGACTCGTTGCAATGATCTCAAAATTAAAGGTTTTTAAACACTCTATTTTGTAAGTGTACGTAGACTTTTAGTAAGTCTGGTTGATAATTGCTTCGTGATCATTCTTGTTTTTTCACGTTAAAGTGGTTTTTGTAGTTGTTTGTGTGTGAATAAGGTAACTTTTAAGAATCCCTTAGAGGATTAAAACAAGATTTTAATAATGGTTTTAACATGCACACGTACGATGATTGCCAGTACGCAGATTTTCGGAGGCAAGTGTAATGACGAAAATCTATCAAAATGGGGAAGAAAATCCACTAGACAGAGTTGAAATCGAATAATTGATTGAGCCAATTGTTCATTTGATTTACTTAAATCACCGTAATGATATTTAAATTTACTAAAATGTTCCTACTTTCCCGAAAAAGTGTGAAGTATTATAGGTGGGATTTTTGATAGAAAAAGTGAATTATCATTTTTATCTTTGTTTTTCTCAACTGCAATCAAGGTCAATGATTCTTTATTATACTAAACTAACTTTATAACTCTTACCTATAAATCTTCCAGATGTATTTCACAATTTTCAAATCTTCTTGTAATTCAATAACTTTGGTCTTTCTCTCTCTCTCTCTCATTCCAACTTTTTTATATAAATTTAACGTAAAATAATTACACATTTATAGATAAAAGTAGATTTTGATTGACAATTATTGGTGTTAACAATTATTATCCACGTCAATTATTGACGGGATTCATTCAGCTGCTAGCTAATGATACAGATGAACGGTAGAGAGCGTGCACAGACGTCATCAATCATGTTATAGTCCTCTATCCATCCATCCGATTTCCCATCATCTTGATGATAATGTTAAACGATCTTTCGTAAACAGTATTGTTCGAATTTTGTGTAATGAATTTTTAAAATAGAGTAAATAATTTATATCTGTGTGGACGTGTAATACTTTTATATTACTCTATACTGTATATATTGTGACGTCTTCGATTATTGTAAACCCACACCCATAGATTCACACTAAGTTCTTTGGCTTCAACCAGATGTTATGTGACAAGTGCACGTGGCCATGGTGCCATTGCTTATTGTTTGACCTCGGGGGAGCGCCGACACCCAGACTGGCAGCTATAATAGTAAAGTAGAGCCGGCACCCCATTGAAAATAGGCGAAGCCTGTCTAGAAAGAATCCTGACGCCTCGGCCGGTGTCGAGAGAATGGGATAATAGAACACTGGTGGTGTGATGGACAAGTGTGTCCAAATGTTGGACAAGAATTATGGTGCCTTGGACCTGAGGGCCCGGGTGTGTATTTGTGTGTTACGCACAAATAGGACTAGGGAGGCCGAGAGAGACTTTTGTGGTCTGCCAATAAGAAGGGACGAGGATGTGTTGTGCAACCACCCCTGGTGTTTAAAAGGGTTTTTTCAGGAGACGAGAGAAAGCCCTGCCCTGGATCGAGTGAACTTGAGAGGAGGAGAGCCCGGGATGGAGTGAACTTGAGAGGAGGAGAGCCCGGGATGGAGATAACGGGAGGAGAGGCCTAAAGGAAGGAGGGCCGATATTGGAGTGAAAAGGAAGGAAAGATGATGAACGCCGGTGGCGTTGAAGAATTTGAGTAATGTAGACTGACTGCACCGGCGTGGCGTATAAACTGTAATTTATCGCTTCAATAACAATTTGTTGAGCAAATAAACAAACCTTTTTTTTTCAAATTAGGCTGTGGGAATTTATTGATAGTTAGCTACTCACGATGTTACAATATTTTATGTTAAAATTGTAATACGCCATTCTTTACATTCTAATGGCGAATCAATGGTCACTTGGCAAAATCTTCGGGATAGAGCCAAGTTGGCCTCATTTTTGGTGACTTAGCAACCATGTTGGTGAAAATTTTTGGCCAGTTTGTGACCCTATGGATTCTTCTAAAAATAAATGGAGAAATCTACTAATGGTAGGATCCATGACGCAAGCGGATTTTTCGAGAAAAAATCTTTGAAGCCTATAAATAGAGAGTAACACGCCAAAACTGAGTTAGTCTCATTTTGACCTTTGAACGGTAGTATTGGTTTGGCCGTGAATAGCTGACCTGTGATTCATTTTTACTTCAGCTGTTGTGTAGGAGGAGGGAGTGCTTGTAAATAATAGTTTACATATTTGTATTTTAGACTCTGATATTCTGTCTAAACGCAGTAGAAGGTGTGAAGGCCTTCGGAGATTTACTCAGTGAATTTCTGTACCGTATCCTGTATTTTAAGGATTGTTTTTCGACAAAACAGTCCAATCGCTCCTGAAGAACTGTCTTGCTTTTTGCGACAGATTTGCATAAAATCCTCGAACACCCCCAATCTACGTAACAATATCATAGTACGATCAGAGGAAGATTAAGAATAATAAATGAATTTCCTTTATATAAAGCAAATAACATTCAGTTTCCTCTGACATATTTGCACACATATCCAATTCTTTTAAATTAAGAGTTAAGTGTAAATGTTGTTCAAGGTTTTAATGAATATATATTTGTAGTCAATGACATTAATTATATTTCCTACTTTTATTTCATTATTTTAGTGATGAGTGTCAAAAAACTAGTTGTACTTAAACTATTTGAAAACTATGAAAATTTTATTAGAATATTTAAAACTTATTTAAATGAAATTGATTGTGTAAGTGTAAATATAATCAATAAAATATGTATAGGAAAACTTTTTAAATTAATATTTGAATCTGATGTTTTACAATTAATAGTCGTAATTTATCATTAATGGATAATAGTTAATTATTTAAGCAAAACTTTTCAGTGGAACTCAAACGCGTGTGTGGTGTGTGCATTTTTGAATACAAATACACACTCACTTTCTTACTTGAAAGGTTATTCTTTCACATAAAAACTTTCGTTTTATCCATGTTTAACTATTATTCCTTTTAAGTCAGTGTTTCTCAAACTGGGGGGCGCGAGCATATCGAAAAAAAAGATTTAAAAATATTTAATTTACTGGAATGAATTAAAACAAAATGCTTTCAGACAAAATAAAAAATGCACTTTTACTCTGATATAATTTATAGGCGCGCGATATTAAGTCAGCAAAAATAAAAACTTCTTCAATACCTAATTAGCTATCTTTGATCCTATAACCAAATTAAAAAACTTTTATTTGATTTGTTGTAATCTTATGAGGAGAGATTTTTTTTATTACGCTTTTTTTATAACCTAACATACTACTCTTTCAGAGAAAAAACAGATCCCAGACCCAGAATCGAAAAAATTTAGGAACATAAAAAAATCATCACTGTTATTATTTTTGAAATACTGCTCATTATAGCTGTAATCTGTTTGACCTTCTAAGTTATTGGTACATTTAGTTATGACCCCTCTCTTATGTGTTCTCTGTTGCGCTTTTTTCCATGCAAAAGAGTTTTATGATATTTGGAAAACCATGGAGAGAGAGCACACACACACACAAGCACATGAAGGAATACTTGGCCAAGACATATTTTTATAAATATTCTCAACATATAAAGCATAACGAAAAACGTTTCACACAATTTTTTAGCAGTAACATACATATCATCATAATGAATATACTTTTTACCCGGAAGTGGTCGCGTGGGACACACATATTATGAAATCGTTAATTCTAGCAAAAATGTTTATTTATTACCAAAGAAAAATTGAAAAGTCCTTGAAAGTAGGTAAGTAAACTTTCTCTTAATTAAATTATTCACTGGAATCATGATTTGTATCGTGTACAATAAAATAATTATATAAAAAAAGGATTGGGGTGACTCAATAACCCCGACCGTATCGAGTGCGAATGCTCCCGGGTTAAAACATGTTGAAGTCTTTTCGCTTTAAATATTAAAAATAATTCAATTATTCTTCATCGATATTTTATATTATTGATCATTATTTAACATCAGTGGTGCACACAAGGGGGGGCCCGGACCCCCCTCACAAAGCCCTTGAATTTTTTCCGATTCATTATAATTCTAAGTTTATAGTACGCAAAATTTAAAAACGTTTTTGTTATTAATGATTAATTTTATTAATTAATGCTAATTATTTATTCAAGAATTCGTTTTTTACTGTGTTTTGCTCCCGAAAATCGACAAAATCAAATGGAACTTGATATAAGATTGGTGAACTTTCAATCCCAGACCACCCTTGAAAAATTCCTGTTGCGCTACTGTTTAACATCAATTATAAATGCTAATTCTGTGAGGCTTGAAATTACAATTCGCTTAAAACTAATTATAATTTGAGCAACCATTTTTAATAAATCATTTTACGTTTTTGTAAACATTGTCGAGCACTTGGCTTTGCTTCCCTTACAATTCAGCTATTATATCAATAATGTTTTATTTTCTTATAAATGAACTCGTGCAAAGAGCGGGCACTTCAGCCGGTATACTTTTAATTTATCAGTGCTGCACAGAATATTTTATAACTAATTAATTAATACTAAATTAAGAACAAGTTTAATAAGTATTAATGACGTCCATGTGCTTGTCTTGGAAAGCAAAGTTTTTATAAGGAATGCTTATGATTAGAAATTGACCCCCTGAGTTCTTTTTTCTATATTTAGCAGATATCTATATTTTGTCTTCTAAGCAGCTACCGCATTTTGCAATATGTTCAATTTAAAAATTAGAGAAAGGAAAAATAACATAATAATTATCTTATTATTTTATTTATTTTGCTTAAAAGTAGTATACAAAATTTTTAATATTTATGTTACTAATTTTTATGGTTTATAATTAAGATCGCCTATTGTAGCTTTAGCGTCAAAGTGCATTATTATTGCATTCAGTACATTATTAGTGTATAAGGGGGCGCGAAAAAAATTGCAATCGAAAAGGGGGGCGCCAGTATTGAAAGTTTGAGAAGCACTGTTTTAAGTACAAAAAGTGCATAGAAACATTAATTCAGCTTCCTTTTATATATTTCTTATATAAAAGATGATTACGGTTTTTTTCTGTAGAAACGATTTGTCGCTACATAAAATATTTTTGAAAATATTTATCATCTGAAAGTTTTTCAGAAATTAATGGATGTTTTTATATGCTGTCTGTTGATTTCTGGCTAGGAATGTGTAAATTGCCTTTCGCTGACAAAGAAAATTATTCATGGCTCTACATTCCGAAACATAAGATTTGTGGAACCACTTTAAATTATCTTTTTTTAATTTCTCTACACAAATTTATATTTCTAAATTTGTTTCTTTGTCTCATTATATTCGGTTGTATGATGTTTAATATTTCAAACTCTACTAATAATTTATTGCGAATGATTGTGCAATTAAATAAACAATACTCTCCCTTCGTTATATATTTACCAGCGTACAAAACCTATATGTAACTTGACAATGAAACACAAGAAGAGAAATGAAATATGAAATAAATATAAAAATACTATGCAATTTTATTAATTTGTAAGCTCTAAATTTTGGATATTATCTGAAATTTTCTATAAATGTTAGACATTATTCAAATAATAAATAAACATTAAAACACATTTTTTATATAAAATTCTGAATAAAATACATAAAAGTAAAAATATTTGTAACTAATAATTATTATCACTAAGAATAATGGAAATATGGTATTATTGTATTGTATCATTAATTTATTTTAAGGGCATTTTTGACGATAAAATTATGAAATAAATTATTCAAAAGTAATGCATCGTTTTTTATTGTTTAAGATCAGTCAGTAGGCTAAAAACTTTAACATTATCGATATTGAGATTTTGATATTTATAAAATCTCTAATATACATGACCTTTACAGTGATGTAACATATTTTTAATTTTATGAAATATAAGTATGTCAAAATGAGACTTTTAAAAATTAACAGCTGTTGTGCTACGCCCACTTTGACAGATTAAGTGTAAATATTGTTTTTTCTTAAATCTGAGAAGTTGCAAAGCCTTTACATATTTTCATTTATTTAAATACAATTAACTGTAGATTAACTGTATAATAATTGCAAGTTTAAGTGTGATTTGTTAACGTACTTTTGAAGTGAAATTTCTAAATTTTATAAAATCACTGTACTTTTAATTATTTGAAATTTAGAGCCTGAATGAATATTTTATGATTTATTGAAAAAAGTCTTTCCTCCGCACTTTTATCATTACTCTTAGAAGAGATGCTGGTTTTAAATACTGCAAAACTTGTTTATAAGACATGTTAAAACTTGGAAAGCCGCCTTTTGCAAAAATGATAATAATAAAAATATTTCAGTAACGTGAAAATGAGATATGGTAGAAAGTGGTTACAGATGATTTAATAGTTCACTGATTATAACCAACATTGATACTGGACAGGTAATAATCATTAAAATACTAAAAATGTAAAACCCTGCTTTTTCATGAAAAAAATAGTAAAAGAAGTTTTATATCATCCAGTATATAAATGGAAATTGAAGGGGAACCAAAAATATCTAAGCCTTTATTACCTTGCATAATAAATTATAGGACACAATATTTTTAGAGGAGGAGGTAAGATTTTGTATAAAAATTACTGTTTTCTAAAATCTATAGTTTTAAAATTGTGTAGATTTACTGTATGTGTGCACTCTATGTTTCGTAAGTGTAATTTGTGTATACTGCGATGACATTTTTGAAATATTCTTAAAATGTTTAGATACAAAGCAGATGTCATAACAAAAAATTACAATTTTCAAAAAATTCTCTCATATTGGTTTTATGTAAAAATATTTTTTTTTTCAAAAAGATTAAACAATATGTAATAAATATTTCACTTTAGTATAAATATAACTGTTTATTTATTGTACAGAAAAGTTTTTAAGCTTAGTATTTAAGAGATACTCAATGAAAAGTACCTCAAATGTGTAATGTTTTTTGATGTTCTGAGAAGCTCGTTACATACATACAAACACATAAATTTCATTTTTAAAAACATAAAATCAGTTTTATATTTGCTGTTTTAGAAATCATTTGACCAGTTTAGAGAAATTTTTTTGAGATATGATACTTTGATAAATACTGTTTGCATGTGATTATATAAAATCCTAATGAAAACTTTTGAAATGTCGTACAATCATATATGCCCAAATTCCCACCAAAAAATATATTGATACATTTTCACATTATATTTATGATGGTCTATGGCCAACTTTGATATTTATAATGCATCGAAGCTGAAAATTCTTTAAAACATGACTCAAAATTTGAAAATATTGATGTAAATGCTACAAAATACCTCGTTAGATTAGACAAAAACTGAAAAAGGCTATGTATGTATTTTCTGGGCAGTTAAAGTTAAATAGGAAACAAAATAAGTCTGAAAATAAATATAGAATCCAATGTTTAATAAAATGAGACAAATGCATGTTGTAATTCATAATTTTTGTGATGAAGTGAAATTTCGTATTAAAAATGCATTTTCTCTGTAGAATGTTTTTAAAACTGTGTGTACTTTTTCTCAGAATCTACAGAATGAATGCACATGCAGCTTTTAACGTTTATTTGTTATATATAACTATGTATACTGAAGTGAGCAATTTTAGATCTTCCCAAAATATTAGGCTAGTGAGCAATTATCGTAACAAAAAATGACAATTTTCATTCATAGTGATACTTTTACGTTGCATGCTTTTAAAACACTTAAACAATATATTTCAAAAATCTCACTTCAGTATAAATGTAGAAGTCTAATTAATATATAGGCACAAAATGAAATCTGTATATTTAACAGTTTCTGAGAACAAAGTACATAAAAAAGTTCAATTTAACATTAGCGGTATAGAGGGTACCGACTGTTTTTAATATTACTTTGATTTAAAAATAACGAGTCAATGTTTATTTGATGTGCAAATATTGTAAAGGTCTTAATAACCAGTATTAAAACCTATAAAAAGTTATAACACACACAAATATATATATACAAATATCAAAATAACAAAAAAGCAGTTTTTAAAATCTCTTGTGACAAATCTATACGGAACTTTATCACTAAACTTCTGAGACGTCTTTTTTAGAGAAAATTAATTCCCTACCAATTTCCAATCAACTCCAAAAAAATGACAGGGATTCCTTATTATATGCAGATTAGATAAAGTATTTAAGTCAAACGAAATAGTAAAGTGGGAGACAGTAGGAGAGAGAGATTTATTATTGAAGATTTCTAGGTGGATAAATTAAGCACAGGAAGAGCTGAGACTCAGTGTGGTAAAAATTGATTTATAATTAAAGTCTCATTAAAGTTTTATATTAGGAGTAAGATTAAAGTTAAATGTTCAGTAGGAACATTATTGAATATAATTCTGGGATCTCTTATTGCGGTAATCTCTGCGTGATCGATATACTAATTGTCAATTAATTGGGCCATTAAATATTTAATATAAAGGAACGTCCCTTTTAAACCTCATAAAGCTATTTTGATTTATTTGTTATTAAAAGTCTTTGATTCTATTTGGGAAAGATAATCAAATAAAGAAAGTTATTTATAAAAATGGCTACTTTTTCTTTTTTGACTCAAAATTATTCTCGTTCTCAAGGTGAGATCCAAGGGGGACTTCACACTCTTAATAAAGCATTTAAACTCAAGATGAAGTAATTCATGCTTGTTAAAAAATCATTTTAAGAAATCATCAAGTTTAATACTGGTTTTATTAACAAAAAATAAAGCACACAAAAAGTTTCATTTCATAGGAGCACGACTTTTAACAAAATATAATTCTTATCTCACTATAAAACATTTTAGTTGATTTGGAAAACTTGGTGAAGCTTTATATGATATAAGAATGTAATCTGAATGAAGTCTGTTAACTAAAAAATAGTGACTATTGAGAAATATGACAGAGCACACTTTTTACTCACAATTAGTTCTTCTTTAATTAAGTGAAAAACTTACGTATAACATTTGTCAAACCATAATAAATATGCATTTATTTATTTGTTTAAATGTGAGAGTTGATGTTAAAAAATATTGATATTTCCAGATCCAAATTAGAGGAAAAGTGTGGGGGGGAACTGCAGATACTATAAACGAAAAATTTTAATTATTTATTTAATTTGCTTAGTATTATTAAATACTTGTTACAATCGTTACTCAATATTTTTCCTTAATATGTAATGCAAAAGCTTCTTAAATACAGATTCAAAAATATCTGCCAAAAAAATTGGATTTTCAGATCCTTAGTATTAGGATTTTATCAGTAAAATCAAATGAATGAAAATTTCAAACGCAAGTGTACCGAAATCAATCTGAATATTTTTTCAAGTTTAAAAACCAAAACGAATCTTTGTAAGGGCAAATTTTCTTTATTTTTAAAATTATCACACCTAAGTTATTTTTGCTGCACCACTTGGCTTTCATATTTCTTGGTTTAAATTATGGATGATGGGAATGTACTTATCCGGTACTTCGTGGGCATCGTGGCTGAAAAATCATTGAATTAATCTCTAAATGCTTACAATATAGTAGAATTAGTAATTTACTTTTATTAAACTCTAGAAATGACTCCATGATATGCAGACAAGACAAGTTTCAGGAGCGGAATACAGTTTTTTAGTTATTTGAAAGATAAGCATTCCCTCGGCCTTGATGATTCGATATCGGATGGAATAATGAATTCTAAAAGTTGAAATGACTATGGAGCTTGATACAAATAAATAAATCGCTAAACGCTTAGAATCATATACAATTACCTCTGATTATTTATATATTCTCTGAATATTTATATATTGTTACTGCTCTGTGTTGAGTATTTGTTGCTTTACATTTGATTATTATGAGAATAGTTTATGTCTGTAAATAGAGGTATCTTACTCAGGGATTGTACTGCCCGGGACATGCAGTCTTTGAGGAGGGGGCAAAGTTACGAATTGTGTAAATAATTTGGATGTGTAATAATTGAATGTGTGTAATGCCTTTATCTTACTCTAAATTAGATTTAAATTACGTTAAAATTGTAATATTCACAAGCAACACCGTCCCTTACGTTATAATAGTAATTCAATGAGAACTTGGTGAAATCCTGGCGATAGCGTCAAGTTGGCGTCATGTTTGGTAACCAATTTGGCGACTTTCGCGACCATTTTTGGAGAGTTCGGGACCTTCTGGATTCTTCTAGAATTTATAGGAGAAATCCATTAATTTTTCAAGATCTATGACACAAGCGGGTCTTTCTCGAATTATCCGCGAGCAATATAAATAGAAACAGATCGCCGAAAGTCAGTCAGTCTGGTTTTGACTAGCGATCAATTAGTATTGCTCTGATTGTTGAAGCGATTAGTGATTAATTCGGCTGTGGAAAGAGCGATTGCTTATGAATAATCTTTTATATACGGGTATACGGGGGACACCGATAATTGTGTCTAAGTACTGTTGAAGTTTTAAAGACATTCTGAGATTTATTCTACGAATATTGCTGCTGAATCCTGTATTCCAAGGATTAAATTTTCGTTGCGACTGATTTGCATAAAATCCTTGATCCCTGGATCTACGTAACAATATTTTTTGGGTAGTGGGGTTAATTTCCATTAAGGCACATTGTCAAAAAATATGATTTTAGCTTTCCTCGGGACCCTCTCTCTCTCTCTTTCAACTTTTTATTATTTATGTATCTAAAAATTATATTTTAGCATTTTATATAATTTTTCTATTCAAAAAAGTGGCACGAGAGATGCAATTTTGCACATATTACTTGCACAATTAAAAAAAGTTTTTTTTAAAGAAAATTTTAAAAATTTTAAAATTTTACTGCTTTTGTTATTAATTTTTTGAACAGATCTTATTTGTAATATTCTTATGGCTGTTTTAAAGAACTTTAGGGATCGATTTTATAGAAACGTAATTAGTTTTGGCGGAAATTATAAAATGTTGATATGCATGCTGAAATTCAATGAAAATGCTCTTATCATCTACATTTTAATTTCTTTTAGGAAAAGTATTCAGTTCACAGAAAAATGGATCCCTAGTTTTGTTACATGCTTTATATATAACAGACAGGAAAAAAATAGAAGTAATTTGCAAATAATTGTGGAATGGTCATCATTTTGAATGCATTAAAATGCATAAAAAATATACAAACTGAGAAAAGCCATTTTAAATTTTATAACTCAGAAAAAAATTATAATTAGCTTAAATAAACTTAAAATACCACTTAAAGATATTAGTTTTATATTTTTCTTTATTTTCGTGTTTTTTGAACCCATACATTTTTAAAAAAGATCAATTTTTAGAGAGTATTATTGGCTCAAGAATATTCAAGAAAAATGTTAAGATTTTTTTTTCTGTCATGACAGAAACTTTATTTTTTCTTCTTCACATAATATTAAAGTACTATATTTGTATCAAAAATATATGAGGAATAAAAAAGATAAAACTGAACTATAACTGAAAAATAAGAACTGAAATTATGGAATTATTAATATAAAATTGATTGACAAATTGATTCAGAATTTTACATGCAGATGTTGCACAAAGAAAAAAAATACAATGTTGTAATGCCTCAGAAATATCCTGCTTCCTTTGCTGTAGTTATTATTTATCCTTTTAAAATATATTTTTATTAAAAAGCTTTATTTATCTAAAAAATCTAAAAAGGGGCTCAGTCGAATTACCTAATTGGTTTGTTTAAATTTTGAAGTTGAAGTTTTTTCAGACATACAAAAGAGACATATCAATCGAAAGATAATACTGTGAAGAATATGACTAAATAAAAATAATACAAAACGATATTTTGTGTATTTGGGGGGCACGGAGTAATTTCAACCCTCTGGCCGGAACATCAACTTTGTGCCGCTCTCAGAAACACCCGTCTAAACGATGGGTATGCATTTTTTTTTTTTTTTTAGATTTTATTACCTTAAGGACTGTTTTAAGTGTCCTTATAGCTCATGAAATTGAGTAGAAATTTTAATTTTTAAGTCTTTATGAAGCACACTACATTAATTTGTTTTTATCACAATAATTGTGATTAATATTTTTTTATCAAAAATTATTAGAAACTATATATACTCATGTAAAAATAATAATATTAAAAACGAAAAAACTGTAGGAATATCGGTATAATAGACGGTTATAGATAAAAACAATCGCACATTTCCTCAGTTGAAAAAAATCGCCAAGTACCACCATGTGTCTCTCTCACTGGGTAAAGTCCAACTGAAGATGTCGGGCAGCCCACCCCAAAAATCGCACCAAAGTGTTGTCTACAGGCATCAAAACAAATAATTCTCGTCTGAGAGACGGATGTTCCGGTCAAAGGGGGGTTAAGTATTAAATGAAATGCTAAGCATAGCTATTCAGTTTAGTAAAGATGAAAGTTACATAAATTAAAAGTAAAAAAAAAGTAAAAAACAAGCTTTCATTTAAATGCTCTTAATAGAATAAAATAAACTTTTCTTTTAAAATTTTTTTTCCTATCAACTTATAACGTCATTACACAATATTCATTGATATAAAAGCTTCTCGCGAGATTTACGTACAAGGATTTTAAAAATTAAAATCAATCATATTAAGTTATTTAATTTGTCTGTTTATCTACGCAGTTAAATCTCGCTACAAGCTTTTATATCATGAATCGTGTAATGACGTTACAAGTTGATAGCAAAAAAATTTTTTAAAAAAGTTTATTTCATTATGTTTAGTGCATTTAAATAAAACCTTGTTTTTTAATTATTTTTTTTAAAATTTAATTTATTTTTAACTTTTTAGTTACCACTGGACAGGTTTCTCAGTCTATTCATCTCATTCAACTCATCATTGTTGCAAGGCCGTTCGCCAGTTGATTTTCAACAGGGTAGCTCAGGGGTACTCAATCTTTTTTCCCGCCGCGTCACGTATATATGATAAATATTTCACTCGAGCCGCAACAAGAGGATGGGGACGGGGATACACAGTGTTAGACCAAAACAACATTGAAAAAAGCAAAATATCAAAACTCGTTTTTTCTACTTTTACTATAATACTATATTAAAAACAAAAAACACAATTTTTTTTTAAATCCGTAATTTTAAGCCAATTTTTTAAATCTGTGTGCAGAATTTGGATAATACTATTCTACAAACGAAAAAAAAATGTTTCGTGCAAATATCTTTAAAAATAACGAAGTTTTTAAATGTATTATTAAAAAATTGAGTAATGTTTCTAAAATTGTAGGAAAAAAATGTTTTCGGTATTTTATCTTTTAAATGACTGATTCTAAAAGAGAAAAGCTTAAACGTTTTTAGTGCAGAATATCGACTCATTAAAACGAGAAAAAAAATTCATACGGAAAAATTAAGAAATCATTTTCATGAAAATGCATTTTAGAAAAAATCGTAAGAAATAGAAAATATCATTATTTTTTTAAAGAATTAAACAGTATAGTTATGAAAAAATTATCTTTCCGACTTTGTAAATATTTTTTGCCTCAGCATGGTAGAAAGAATAAGGCAGGTTTTTAAAATGGTCGAACAATTGGAACTTCTTTAGACTCAATACTTTAAGATGGT
Organism: Trichonephila clavipes; assembly: GCA_019973935.1. Lineage (NCBI taxonomy): Eukaryota > Metazoa > Arthropoda > Arachnida > Araneae > Nephilidae > Trichonephila > Trichonephila clavipes. The sequence goes on from BMAU01020946.1 coordinate 255,153, forward strand.
AGGCAGAATAAAAAGCTAATAAGGGTAAAAGGTTTTTAATTAATCAATTTTTAACTGATTGTGATATCGGACTATAAATGATCAAAACATGTATTGTCATCCATACTAAACGTGTATACAAAATTTGAGCTTAATCGGTTGAAGATATCGGCTTCAAAATTGAGTTACAATATTCCACCCGAACATTTTACATTGCAAGTTGAATAAAATCTTGTAAAAAAACAGGAAAGAGAGTACGTGAAAAGTTAAATTTGATTTAAAGAAAAAATTAATGAAAGAAAATTAAATTGATTGGAAGTAAATTTAAAACCGACGAGTTCTCAGGAATGGAGAACCCAGGGTAATTCATTTGAAGCCAGCTATTCTAGCAACTAGTCTACGATGGCTCACGGAAACAGGTAAATTAAGCTTCTAATATGGGTAAGAATTTTTTAATTAATATCTTTTTAACTAATCGCAATATCGGAATATGTATAATCAAAACACGCATTGTCATTCCAACTAAACGAGTATACAATATTTCAGCTCAAGCGGTGGAAGACATGAGCTGCAAAATTCCATTCAAACAAATTACCTTAATTAATATATTTTAACTAATTGTGATATCGGAAATTAAATGATCAAATATACATTGTCATCCAAACTAAACTTGTATACAAAATTTCAGTATAATCGGTTGAAGACATCAGCTTTAAAATTGAATTGCAAGATTCCACCCGAACATTTTACATTACAAGTCAAATAAAAGCTTGTAAAAATTAAAGCATTTCAAACTTTAATATAGGAGTTTTTAACATATGATACAATAATTATTGTAGAATCAAACAGTGAAATACTCTCGTTGACGTAATGTACTCACCATATATTCCAGCGGTGCATCGTCATATAACGCACACTTGTATTTCGAAGCAGCACATTTAATTTGTATGTATATTCACCGTATAACGCACAACCTTTGTTTTACGATAAAACCTGAAATTGGCTCGTTCACGAATTCGATCATTGAATTGATAGCTATTTGATTTAAAAGAATCCCTTCTAAGGCTATTTCATCCAACACAAACGGAAAAGATATTCTATCTGATTCCTCCTGTTTTTAAATCATAACAGTTAAATTATTTATAACTTTGCAAACTTAATAAATGTTAGGTTTAAAATAGCTCATAGTTTTGACATTAATATTAATGACTCCAGAAGTTCAGTTAATCTCTTCCTTTGATACTATACCCCTTTGTTATTTTAGATACCACAAAACACATGATTAATCATAGGTATGTAATTGGAAATTTGAAGAGGATCCTAATTTGTTAGAAAGTGCGATTTTCTCCTGTCCTTTAACGGGTGAGAGTGTGGTAATCAATTTTACACAATGGAAAAGTCAGACATAATTCTCAACTGTAGAATATCGGTTCTTAATACTTTTGCACTCAGTAAAATGTTGGATTTTCAGTAATTAAAGATTCAATCCCTTAACTGGTCCATTTTTTTACCCAAAACGTTTTTAGAAAAGGGCGCATTTTTTTATTATATATAACTAAACGCCATACTTACTAGAATAAAATAATATTCTACCATTTTCTTAATTTCAAATTCTTAAGACTTTATGCCATTATTTATTTTGTAATTGTAGAACAAAAAAATTCTTTAAGGAGAGTTGAAAACCTCTTTCTATAAATATACTGACAATGTTAAATTGGCTGTTTTCGATACCTTTTCCTAAAATCTGTTATATGTACATGCTTGAAATTTTTCATACAGTTTAAGTACACCTTTCTCATTACACTGAAATGAACTTTTAGCTAATTTTGAATTTTTCAATAATTTATGAAATATTTTATGAAACATTTAGAAATTTAACCCATTTTTCACATAAAAAATTTGTAAAAAAATAAAGTTTTGAGTTTGTTTTTTACAAACATATCATTTAAGTATATATTGGCCATCATTATAAATATATGTATCAAAAAAAAATTACACATCTGTGAACAGTAGTTAATCAGTAAAGGTAAGTCGAACATCAATATTTAAACTTTGAGATAAATTGATTTTAATGTATGCATTGAGACTGACTTCTAATCGACTAGGAAATATAAGAAATAAAAGTCTCAATTTACAATAAAAGATGCATGTTTTGGTTCATATAAAACCTTCAAATTTTAAGTAAAAACGAAGTACGTTTTTTACATTTTTTGGCATTCAAATGGGGCGGGGGGCAGTTTCGAAGATTATTTTAAAATAGGTTTTAAGAGCTTCTAATTACCCTAGAGGTTAAAGTATATTATTTTTAAAGAGTTTTAAATCTATACAATTTGAAAATGTAAAAATCTCTAATTGTCAAAAAGATACGATTTTAGCTTTCCAACACCTCTTAAAGTTTGGTTTTTGTTAATATACTTCGTTGCTATGAAGAATTGTTAATATATGTTAGAAAAATGTTTATGTTTGTACTTTTTGAAATGGTTGATGGCTTTTGGGTTCCTTTGAAGATTAATGCAAATAATCAGCAGACAGTTCTGAAAATGAATTCAAATTTAATTTATCCTTTCATAAAAAAGTGTGTTGTTTTGGGTTACTCATTACTTTAAAAAGTACAGGCCTTAATGCAAAAACATTGCATACAGTAGAGCACAAATTATAAAGATCTAAATTCCAGCTTTCTGCAAACAAAAATTTCTTCTTCACCACAAAGAATATTCCGGGTGAAAAGAATTTCAGTACTGCAGTCAAACTGAATCACCTTTCCAAAACACAAACATTAAATAATATCACCATTAGAATTAAAACACACCCAAATTAAAAAAGAAACTGTCTGTGCCCGTACAGAGTACAGTAAAATAAGTTGCGGCTAACTTTCAGTAGCCAGTAAGATGTTAGGGCAAACCGGTTAAGGGATTAAATAAGAATTAGAGGTTTAGACATGCTTCATTAATCAACACAAAAACATAAAAATCTATATTTAAAATTAAATCTAAAAATTAATGGATTCAAAAATAAGAATTTTAATAAAAAAGACTCAATAATTTATTAATAGAATGTGTCGTAAATTTAGTTTGCATATTTTGAAATGTATTAAACTATTGTTAAGAGAAGAAATATTACTGTCGCATTGTTAAATATGTATGAATGCATCAAAAAAATTTTAGTATGTAAAATGATCCATTTAATTTAATTATAATATTTCTTGACACGAGCAAAAACATTATTGTTATTCTTTCTGGAAACAGAATATAGGATGTTTTTTATTGGTATTCAGGCTTCGCAGTACCCTACAAATTATAAATCGATTTTTTTTTTATTTCTTGAGGTCCATATTATTGGGACGCTTACCAACGTTTTGGTTTCTGTTTTTTTCTTAGAGTATTTTTCCCCTCTTAAATTGAATTAATTAAAAATATTTTTCAGCGCAAACAACTATTTTCGTATGAAATGATTACTAATTTCAATTTTCATTGCTAAAATCATTTCCGCTTGATTATGTTTTGGGTTTTTTGGGTTAACATAATTATTTAATTCTTATTGACTTCATAGCCAATTTTTGTTTTAAAAAAATAGTTAATATGACTTGGATATTTTTCATTAAGAAACAGGGACATCGTATATTTTGAAAAAATACATTTTTGAATTTTAGTTCTAAAAATAGCGCTTATTTTTCTGAATCTAAAAATGTATAATAATTATATGTTTGTTGATAAAATAGCCCTAAAATATGAAAAATAAAAATGTAAACAAATGACCACGCCCTTTTTGACACACTCCTTTGAACTTTAAATATGTAGTTTCCCCTGTATTTGATCTATATAAACGTTCTATATAGGAAACAAATTATCTTTTAGTATGTAATGTCTAATTTTTTAAAAAAACAAATTTATACGTGGAAAAAGAAAATTAAAATTTTCGTAATTTTAAGATTTTATGATTATTTTAAAGAAATTATGCAATTAATTCGTGGGGAAAAACATATGAATTTAAAATTACTTTTGTAACTATAGAAAATGATTAAGGGGATTATTATTAGTCCTATAAAAATAGGCAAGCAAATGCTATTCAAGTGTATAATATGTGAAAATATTGTTTTTTTTTTAGTTTTTTCACTTTTTCTCAAAAGCATATTTTTTTGCATTTAGGTACATTTTTTAAAAAAAACTATTGCTCTATATGATTCCAGATAATTTTTATACTTCTATACAAGATACCCATGCATATAGTGAACCTATTTTTTTCTATTAAGATAGTACCTATTTTTTTAAAAATAGTTTTATGCATAAAAAAAGCAGAAAAATAAAAAAAAATCAAATTTTAAAGTTTCATAATTTTTTTAAAGAAACTATACTAACATTTTACTAAAAAAATGGGTTCACTGTATTTTATGTATTGTTTTATATATGTGTAAAAAATATTTTGCATAAAAAAGGATACTTTTTTTAAAAAATGGTACCTTAACACAAGTATATATTACGAGTTCTCAAACATTATGTATTACTTAAATTAAGTAGTAAAAAAAAAAAAAAAAAAACTTTTGGAGTAAAAAGTTATTTTTGTAGTTTTACAGAATAATGAAATTATCTTTATTATGGACATAAAAAAATCTAAGCTTTATTGGAAATTGTAAATGATATATGTCTCATAAACAAAGAGTCTTAATTTTGGCATTTTACTCTTTCGAGCATGCCTTGGTTTCCTTAATTTTTTTTTCTGTTGAGAAAATGTCGCGGTCAATGCTTTTGCATGCTGCTATGAGGAAAAAGCATTTGGAAGACATGGAATTGTATTGAAAATGATATATCGGAATACCAGCCCTTCACTGTTACTGCAAAAAGACTTCCGAACACAAGAATTCTGACTACAAGGATTGCAAATAAAACTGAATATTTCCATAATGTGCGAAACTACATTATAGTGAACATATAGTAGTACTATATTGTGGTATTTGAGTCCTTGCTCAGCAAATTTAAAATTCTAGCTAAACTTCCCCAATTTAAACCTAAAAAATTTTATGTACGAACCTGGTGGTATTTAGCTTAAGATAGTATCATTATTATGTTATACACAAATGTCTTGTGTTTCAAAACTTTTGTGCAAATATTTTGTTAAGATTAGGCTGAATAACATGCCGTCGTAACAAACATTACCAATATTATGCAAAAATGTATTTTGAAATAAAAAATATTTTCAGTCATAATTAATTTAAGTAGTGTTATAACATAGAACAAAAGTTTGATAGTAACATTTTTAAAAAATTAGAGCTGTACACACATAATTCGGTTTTGTTTTCCTTTGCAAACTTTAAATACGTTTTCTCGGACTTTTAATTTTGAGGATGTAGGTGTTTTCTAATCCATGTAGCTTTTTTTCTGATCCAGATAGAGACGAAAATTTTTATAGATACTCCCAAACGCAAGTTTTATAAAAGTTAGTATGGATTTATAGCTCTGGGATATCTAGTTATTTTCTAAAAAATGTTTAAGTTAATATTTTGTAAAAAATTTAAAATACAACAAGGGAAAGGATTTTTAAACACATACTAACATTTGTTTGCAAAATATAGCATAAATCCCTTGAAATGACTAAAAAGTGTTAAAGATTCAACATTTTATAAGATTTTGAGAGAAAAAAAATTCAAATATTCTTAATTTTTTTAAAATTCTAAGATACAGCCTTGTCTAAAATAATGCCTGACTTTTTGCTTTCAGAATCAACGTAATAATGTAATATGAATATAAAACATAAATTATTCTTACAGTTATATATATATATATATATATATATATATATATATATATATATATATATATAGTGTCTCTAAAAAATTTTTTTGAAAAAGTGTACTCCGTAGCCTTAGCTTAAAACAAAGAACTGTAACAATTAACAAAATAAATAATTATATTGGTGGAGTGGAAAAGTCGATTCTTATTTTACAAATTTTTCCTAAAAAAATATGTAATTCTTCATAACTGTTGTAAACTGACATCTCTTTTATATTTAAAACTTTGAGACTGCGTAACAACTATTTCATTTGATGTTTTCAATTTTTGGTACACATATTATGCATATATAAATATATTCATACTTAAGACTTTCACATTTCCTTACAGGCAAGACATACATATTTCATATGTATACAGTAATTATATTATATTGTTTTTGGTATTTGTATGCCGTTATTATTACATAAGATGCCGTCATATTTCATAATATAATTCAACCCCACTTATCTCTAAATATAAGGCTATTTAGACGTTTTACAGCTACCAAGGGAACTATTGTGTCTGTCGCAAAAAACTAACCAAAAAAGTTTATTATATTACAGAGTTCTATTGTAACTTTTCTCATTCCTGTTGCTTATTTAATATTAATTTATATAAGAAAAACATGTGTATTTATTTTTTAATTAATTCGAAATTTAGGAATATTTTATCATATAGACACATCAAATTAGTAAACTTAGTAATAGTTTAAAACTATTAACTAACTTGAGTAGAAAAACAGGAATAAGATTAAAATATGTTCTACTTCTCATCTCAGAAATCAATTTATTGTTACAAAAAGTGAGTTACATTCTCTGGCTGGGAATTATGACCAAACAAGTCTCTCAAAATATTATCCGTCCCCAATTTCTAGCTTTTTGATGTATGACAGCAATTTAAGTACTATATTCTAATGTCTCTTACTGACAAAATATAGAAGAAATGACTTTCTCTCAAGTGATTTTCATTATTATTTTTTAACAAGTGTTCACTATTAATTTGTTCCAAAAACACAAAAATTCTATTCATTGCCTTTAAGTTACATTACTTCTGTTTAACTAACTTAAGGTACCCAACTACTCTACAATGGAGAATTTTTTCAAAAAACTGGTAAGTTTTTATTTTATGTTTTGTTTTATAGACCGTATTTTTAGCTTTTTAAAAATACCAATTTTTTTATTTTCTAGAACAAAAACTACAGAAGTTTTAGTGTGAAAGCAGATGCCCTTATATTAAGCAAGATGTCATACTTTAAAATGCGTTTTAATCGAAATGTGTGTTTTTTTAATACTCAAACAGGGACAGAGATTGCTCAAAATGTTTTAAGAATAGTTAACTGAGATATTTTGTGTTTGTTCTGTGTAATAATAGAAGTGTTTTAGCTTTCAGATTTATCAATCACTATTTTATTACAAAATTTACAGTCTTTAATGTTAATGTAATCACTGTTTTGTAAAACAATTTCATATAATAAATGAGATAAAGTGATGTAGTTTTTGAAAATTAAATATCACTTAACCTGAAGGTCAATTAAAAAATGAATACCGAAGTAATTCAACAAAATTGAAAAATCAAGAATTTGTTCATAACCTATTTGTACAGAATGGACCACGTTTATGTAATTTTTGTCAATTTTTACCCATTTTAGTAATAATAATTCTTTTTTCTATTCCTAATTTTAGCATATTTTTCTAAAAATAATCTAAATAAATCTAAAAACCACAAAAAAATTTCCACATCTCTATTTTTTTTAAAAAAGTTGTCGCAAGTAGTCGGATACCTTAATTGTCAATATGTGCTCTGTAGTATATCACATCAAGCAAGAAATCAGTATTTTTATATGAACATTATGAATTGCGTTAACTTGTTTCACAGTGTTACTGTATCCAGTACTCTGAATTCCGAATCCACACGTTTGTTCAAGAATTATGGAATAGCTCATTCTAATTAAATTTTATTGATTCGCAAAATTTTTATCATAAGAGAAATAGTAAAACTTAGTCTTATAGAAATTGGTAATTATAAATTTGTAAAAAAAATAACAGGGTTACTTATTTGGGAACGGAGATAAATAATAAAAATGAGCTAACAAATTTACAAACAACCCTATATTGTCAATTTATAGAGACTTAAATGTTCTGGCCATCTGGCTGGAATGAATGAAGATAGTTAGTGCAAGAAATTCTTTCTGGAAAACCACATGAGGTTTAGACCTCGGGAAGACTGTATCGAAAAATATCTAAATATTTTAAAAGTTAAGAACTGAAAGATAGTTGTTAAAAGTAGAGCCTGGAAAGTAGGCCTGGATAAAACTACTTTACGGGGTCAGGGCCCACCAGGGATGTTGTACCATGAAGAAAATGCAAACTTAAGTCTTATCTTAAGGTATCCGACTACCCTAAAATCATGATTTTTTTAAAAAATTCCACAATATTTTTTATGATTTTATTTCATAAGTCATCTTATAAGCATCTTATAGGTCATCTTATAATAGGCCATCTTATGAAAATACCAAGACTTTTATTTTCCATTCACAATAACAAAAACTGCAAGTGTTTTAATAAAAGCAGATGTCATAACTTTACATAAGATGTCAAATTTTAAAATGCGTTTTACTCAAAGGGTATTTTTTTTCGAAAAGTTTAATGGGCCATTGATTACTCAAAAAGTTTTTTAAATAATTTGCTGAAATTTTTTGTGTATGTTCCGTATAACAGTAGAAATGTTATAAGCTTCAGATTTAATAATCACAGTTTTATTACAAAATTTACAGTTCTTTATGTTAATATAATCACTTTTTTAAAGAAATTTCAAATAATAACTAAGATAAAGTGCTATAATTTTTGTAAAAATTACGATATCTCTTATCCTGAAAGTTATTTCAAAACGAAATAGCAAAGCAACACATCAAAATTAAAAGATTGAAAGTTTGTTCATTTATTATTTGTATAGAGCGCCCCGTTTATATAATTAATTGTCAATTTTTACCCATTTTTTTCCATTTCTGTAGTAATAATTTATTTTTCTCTTATTAATTTTAGTCCTTTGCTTAAACTGTTCTAAATAAATCTAAAAACCACAAAAAAAACCTCCATATCTGCATTTTTTTTTAAGTTGTCGCAAGTATTCAGATACCCTAACGTAAATGCAACAATTTAATAACTGGACTGATAAAAGGTAAAATTATGAGCACTGTAATTAAATAATCCGTGAAAATAGGGATTTTTTAAGTCGTCATACTTCAAGTTAAAAAAATGTCGTGGCATTATGAGCGGCTGTCTTGGTTATATCCGAATTTATTATGATCCTTAAGTGAAACTACGTTGCTTCCGTAAAGTGGTAGGTGACAATAAGCTCCACCCCATAAATTAAATGAGCACAAGAAGACAACTCCTCAAGGGAAGAAATACTCAAGTTATGAATTTGATGTCCTGGTGATAACTGATGTCTTTTAAACATTTAGGAACTATTTAACCGGTTGTAAATTCACAACCGTAACTGACTGTGAGGTCTTTCAAAATCGATTAGTAAGAAGGAGCTGATTTCTAAAATTGCTAGATGGTATTATTTTAGGAAAATTTTAATTACGAAATCATTCATCACCCAGGTAAGTAAATTAATCACGACAAGTAGATACTGTATAATGCTTGTGACATATGATCAAATAAAATTTTAATTTGTTAACTGTCAACAAAGTGATGAATATATTATTGCGATAAAACAATTCCCTCAAAATAAACAAATTAATGAATCTGTGGTTAAAAATAACGTCTTTAAAAATTAGAAAATTATACTGATATTTTGGTGGTACCTCAATTACTACAAACAGAAATTGCTTATCAGTTTTGGTGTACCTAACACTGAAAACGTAGTTAAATATAATTTTTACTTCCTTAATTTTAGGTAATGTGTCAAAAAGATTCTGTCAAATTGTATTGATTGTATACTTGTTAGTGGTAAACGTGAAAAATCTGGAGAATTTATAACTTTTATTCCGAAGAAAACAGGAATCATTCAATGACACTTTTCCTCGATCTCTTTAAAGAGGTGATAAATAGGCTTACCTGAATAATCTTTGCAACAGTAACAAAGTATTTTGTCAGAGGTAATATCAAAGCAGTAACAAAGACACGCTATGAAGTTTCTTGCATTATTAGTAATCATATGAAACCGTTTACTGATACAGAAATTAAGAAGGAGTGTTTCTTAAATGATTCTAATTTAATATTAGTGACAAAAATAAAAAAATATATAAAGTAATAATTAAAAAAAGCAAAACAGGAGTTATAATATGTTGATCAATTTTCCACATTTTATATTTCGAATGTTATCTTGGTCTTAAAGCATTTCTCCCCCCTCCCCCATTAATCTTCCTGTTGCGGCCCGCGTGAAATAGCCATTGTATGTATGCGGCCAGCGTGAAATAGCTAACATATGTATGCGGCCCGGCAGAAAAAAATGGTTGAGAACCCCTGGATAGACAGACGATGTGAATCTTGAGCAGCAGACAAGGAGAACATATCCTGTTATAAAATCTGGAGTTTTCTTAAAAGCCTACTGTCTTGCGAAACGTTCATTTGAGACAATTTTGAGCTCAAAGTTCATTTTTTAATTAAGTTCATTTTGATACTTATGTTTGTTTTTTTATTTATTTTTTGGTCGAAAGTTTCTTACTTTTCCACGTTTTTACAATTTAAGAATTTTACGGCGTAACTTCCTATAATTCCGCATACTTATGGGCCGTATGTATACCGTTACATTAGAAAAATGCCATTTTATCATTAAATGCTCATTTGAGAGCAATTGAAACCGATTTTATGTATTCATTTCATACAACAATAAATTAAAGTTTAATATGACTAATTGAAAAGAAGGAAACTAACAATTACCCATTTAGTGTAATACCGCACTCAATAAAGAAATATTTTATTATTTGGTTCGAATAAAATTATGTACACAGTTTATAAAATTGCAGGATTAAAATATATTTCACTCAATTTACACCACCGATGTACATCTTCTGTTTTAATTTTTAATAATGTTTGTAACATTTCTTTAGAAAAATGTTTCTACATTTTTAGTTCGTGATTCAGAAATGATAAATTATAAGAGCGCTGTAGTTAAACCACAAAACTAGTTTTCATGTGTGATGCTCGTTATAATTCTAGACTATATATTTTCTGAAGGAAGCTCAGATTTATTAATCTCCACAGAGTTTTCTGTGAGTTTCTTCTATGAATGATTGGTTAGATTTAAACACCATGCAATGTAATGGTAATCAGTTTAAACGACAAGAAAAACCCTTTCGAGCTTAAACAAAATTCATTTTATTAGTATATTACACGAAATACCATTACAAATATGAATACTACACTTAAAACATACTTAGAAGGTATACCACATTTTTAATTAAATTTCAAAAGATTTATATTTTGAGCATATTCAACGTGTCCATATTCGTATATTTTATCCAAATTTAATATATTACGCACTCCTATTTTTCTCTTTCTTAATAATGAATAGTAGTAAACTAATTTAATTGAAATAATCATGTTTGAAGTTTAAGCATAGCATTTTCTAAACTTCATAATGGCTTGAATTTTGTTATTTTTAACCAAGGAGAAAACGCACGCACTCAATACTAACGTTAGTGGTCACATGGGGTAGAGGAGTCACCCCCAATCCTTCTTTTTAATAATACTTTATATGCCACATGATAAAAACTGTAATTTCAGTAAATAACCTAATTACGAGAAAGTATACTTACCGACTTTTAGGTACTTTTCAATTTTTCTTTGATAATTTGAGAAACAATCCAATCATATGAACAAAAAAGTTTAAAATGGTTGTTACTTTAATAAAGGACATAAATCACAGACACTTTTCACTAACATTATAGAAACGATATTTGCAGGCAAAACCATCATATTTTGTTCAGTTTATTGTAGTTTTATTGTCCTTTGATGATTGACGAATAGAATGTTGCATTTTTTCTTGCTTGTGTCTTTTTGATAGGACTCAGTGTGTGTTTTAGATTTATATCTTTCTTGATGGAATTATTTTGGTAGCATTTGAAATTTTTTCTTCCACTTCAAGTTTTCACTGTTCATTGTTTTCTGAAATTTACTTTTGGTATCATGATCAACATCCTTCACTTCATCAAGTTCTTCTCTAGCTTGATCAGTTTCAACTTCATCCAATAGAGATTGCAGATGCCTATTTAGTTTTTTTATATTCTATTCATTTACATTTACAAACCATAAGGAGTTATGCAAAACAGCAATCAAAACAGCTGAGTCGTTCATAGAGGGAAATGTATACTCTCAATAGAAAATACATTGGAACACAAAAGTTGCCGCTAAGGTAACTTAGTCACCCCAAATACGTCAAAATTGTAAAAAAAAGTTTGTCACATTCACAAAAAGAGGGACATATGTGACAAATACGTTTTAGCTCCCATGAAAATTGTTATATAGGAGGATATAGACAAGGTCGTTGGTAACAAATAATCAATTTTCCCAGGATTAAAGATTTCGTGAGACTGGAGTGACTCTTTGCCCTACTTGACCGCTTCCAGTGTAACATGTTTCAATGCTTTTTATCCCTTTATAAGTTTATATTAGTATGCATGTCCTGTATATATATATATATATATATATATATATATATATATATATATATATATATAAATGAATGTTTACATGATTTCGTTATATTTACATCTCTCTTGGAGCCATCTAGTTTTTTTTTTGTATATTTTTGTTACATTAGGGGAAAAAATCGTAGATAGCATCGTAAACTTTAAGCAGATAGCCATGAAATTACAGAAAAAATGCTATTGTAATCACAAATAATCAACTCACAATTCAGTAGATAGATGATACGTATGAAAATGTTGTGAACAAAACGTCATGGGTGACGTAAGTGTACGCAATATGCGTGTGGTTCACTCTCGCAGCTCAATACTACAATTAAAGGAAGAGAGGAGGCGCAGTTAAAGACAATTACTGCAAGTGAAAACTAGTTTTTTCGGGAAATATGACTAAAAGAAATCATGTGGACGACTTCGCATGTGAAAGAATGATCGAAAAGCTGAAGAATGTGCGTAAATTTATGACGGGCTCATCGCACTTCCTATTAATTATCCTCTTAGGTTCCTTGGGGCCGAAAAAGGCAAATTCTTTCCAACCAAATCGAGAAGCGAAGCGTGATTATGCAAATTACGAACCTTTTTAAATAGCAGAAGTTAAGCATAAGTGGGGTGGCCTTTTGGGAAGTGATTATGCTAGTCTGAGTTTAAACGCGTAAGCTGAAGTAAGCCGATATTCCAGAGTAGTTCAAGTCAAGATGGATACCATTCCGCACTAAATAAAGAAACAACATTGAGGATTCGAGAGTGTTGCTGCTACCTAGGATATAGAGGTAGGACCGTTCTACTAAATATTAGGAACTGTGCATAAACATAGGTTAGGAATAAGCGGTAAAGTAATTATAGTGGTCAGGATAGCGCTTATTTGGTAATACGTATTGTGTATTTCTTCACATTAGTTCCTCTAAGTTAAAATATAAATACATCATTGTATATTATTTAAGTTAAGATCTTAATAAAGAGATATTAAGATTATGGGAATGCCTGGATCTTCACTCACTCCCACACCCCTAGGTCTCGAGGTTATCTTAGAAGTAAGGCATCACCCACGGACGAATGCCTTACAATTTGACCAGTGTAGCTGAAAATTTTGGAATCAACAAAAGTGTCGTTTGGTGCGTTTGAAAAGGCTTCCAAAACATAGGATCAGCTGTGAGAAAGGCTGGTGGTGGTTGCTCTAGTAAACCCACAGTAGTGAGCGATCAATATACCATCTTGCATCGATAGGAGGCCAATACGACAGTAAACGCCATTGCACATGTGTTGACAGCAACAGGGCGATAAGTGTAGGTGTAGCGGTTTATTGTGGTCAGACACCTTCACAAAGGGAGCCCATTCTCTTACCAAATTAAATGCTGCATCCTTTTGAAAGGTGGCCATTGGCGGCACCATTTAGTGTGGTGCAATGAGGACAAAATTGGGTCATCTGATCAATGGAGACGTGTCTTCTTTACCGATGACAGTCGTTTCAGTTCCAGAAGACATTCTCAACGCCAAATAATTTGGAGAGAGATCAAGACATGGTTTCTCTCCAGTAATTTCACGTAAAGAGACCGTTACGGTGGTGCAGGAGTTTTCATCTCATGAGGCATTCTGCTGAACGTGTAGACTAGCTCGATGTTTTCAAAAGAGATTCTGTAACCTGAGATCGCTATTGTAAGGAAGTGATCCTTCCCAATGGGCGTCTGCTCTGATGTAATATTAGACCAAAATTCGTTTTTGTGGCTAAAAAGGCATGGCCACACTGGGTCACTGATATTCAGCAGCTGCTGGAAAATGAAGATATCACTCGAATGGATTGGCCAGCATTCTCCCGTGATTTAAATCCCATAGAACATGTTTGGGCACTTTGGGGAGACACCTTGCCTCCTCCGGAGAAAACCCCAAAACTGAAACAGATGCTAATTGAGGAGTAGAGATGCTAACCTCAAAAACTGTTCGACACTCTTTTACTACGTATGGAGAGACGGTGCCAAGCAACCCCTGAAGAAGTAAGGGGAGTGCCTATTCCATCTACTTAGAAACATATGCTTGTTGTTCTTCCTCTTGGTAGATAATTACGAGTAAACTAATTATAGTAACGATAGTATGAGTTCTATAAAGCTTTTTTCTATTCCATGCTATATGCATTCTATTCATTGTTGTGCAACTATCTTTCTGCCATTGTTTTAGTAAAAAATGTATCTCATTTCTGAATTTCGTGTCTCAGCTGATTTCTCCTGTGGCTAAAAAACACCTGTTGCTTTGGTTTTGCACACAAGGGTAAACAATACACTGGTATTCAAAATTAAGTAAATGTGCATACTTAATCTAATTTCTGAAACAGTAATAAACCAAAAATAAAACTAATATTTTCCTATAATGATTAAAGTTATTATTGTTAATTATATAAGCATACATATACGTGTTAATCAGTGATTACAAAAACATCAATTTTCAACTACTTGTAGCTCACTGTATGGTCTTGGTAGATCGTCAATCTACCACCATTAAAAACCTGTTGATGACAAAAAGAGTGCTTCTCATTTAATTTAATATGTAAAAAATATGTTACTTATTTAATATTTATAACTTAATAAATGGTAATCAATTTCATTCTTTTTTGTTATATACATCTTAATTATAGTTGATTTCATATTTACTACAAATGTAAAGTTAGTGACATTAAAAAACGTAAAATTTTTATTTTAAAAGGTCGTGAGTTATTTTTGTTGTGTTAGCTCACAATGGGATTTGAAAGCAGCACGGTAGCTGGAAAGTTCCTTAAGTTTAGCTACCATTGGTGTATAGTGTGCATTTTGATTCACTTAGAATCGAATTCTTCACAAGCGCATATGTCATTTTTCACGTTTCGTTTGTACTCTCATTTCGGCTCTTTTCATGGTGTTTTTTTTGCAAAATTAGCTAAAATTCCAAAAGGAAAATAGATAAAATGAGAAAACATCAACGATTAGATAGTTGAATGAGGTGACTGATGCTTTAGATAGTTGCTGTCAGGCAGCGTCAAATACAGACAGATAAAATCTTTAATGCTAAGTCTCGAATATTATCAGGACAACTTAGTGAGATCAATTTTCCTCAGAAATGGTATATAACTGAGCCTCCAAGTACCACAACAACCAGAGGAGATCAATACTTGAGTACAATCTACTACAGTGCTTCTCAAACTTTCAATACTGGCGCCCCCCTTTTCAATCACAATTTTTATCGCGCCCCCCTTATACATTAATAATGCATTAAATGCAATAATAATTCACTTTGACGCTAAAGCTACAATACCAGATCTTAATTATAAACCATACACATTAATAACATAAGTATTAAATTTTGAATGCTACTTTTAAGCAAAAAAATAAATTAACTAAGTAATAGGACAATTACGTTATTTTTCCTTTCTCTAATTTTTAAATTGAACATATTGCAAAATGCGGTGACTGCTTAGAAGACAAAATATGGATATCTGTTAAATATAGAAAAATAACTCAGAGGGTCAATTTCTAATCATAAGCATTCCTTATAAAAACTTTGCTTTGTAGAACAAGCCCATGGAAGTCGTTAATACTTATTAAACTTGTTCTTAATTTAGTATTAATTAAATAGTTATAAAATACTCTGTGCAGCACTGATACATTAAAAGTATACCGGCCGAAGTACGCGCTCTTTGCATGAGTTCGTTTAAAAGAAAATAAAACATTCTTGCCAAACATTAAAGCCAAGTGCGCGACAATGTTTTAAAAATGTAAAATGTTTTTTTAATGCTTGCTCAAATTATAATTAGTTTTAAGCGAATTTTAATTTTAATCCTCACAGAATTAGCATTTATAGTTGATGTTAAATAATGAACAACAATATAAAATTCCGATGAAGAATAATTGTATTATTTTTAATATTTTTAAGGCAAAAAGACTTCAACATGTTTTAACCTGGGAGCAGGCGCGCACTCGATACGATCTAGCAGGGTTATTGAGTCACCCCAATCCTTTTTTTTTTATAATTATTTTATTGTACACGATACAAATCGTTACTCCAGTGAATAATTTAACTAAGAGAAAGTTACTTACCTACTTTCAAGGACTCTTCAATTTTTCTTTGGTGACAAATAAACAGTTCTGCCAGAATCAACAATTTCGTGATCTGTGTGTCCCGCGCGACCACTTCCGGGTAAAAAGTGTATTCATTATGATAATATGTATGTTACTGCTAAAAACAATTGTTATGCTTTATGTTTGAAAATACTCCTCTTGGTCTCAGTCTTCGCATAGTAATCCATCAAAGAGTGTGTGTGTGTGCTTTCCGTGGTTTTCCAAATATCATAAAACTGTTTTACGTGGAAAAAAAAAAGCGCAATAGAGAAATACATTACTTACAACTTCCTTAAATGAGAAATAAACACATAAGAGATGGGTTATAACTAACTCTACTAATAACTTAGAAGGTCAAACAAATTACAGCTATAATGTGCAGTATTTCAAAAATAATGACAGTGATGAATTTTTTATGTTCCTGAATTTTTTCGATTCTGGATCTGGGATCTGTTTTTTCTCTGAAAGAGTAGAATGTTATTTTTAAAAAAGAAAACGTAATAAAAACTCTCATCATGGGATTACAGCAAATTAAATAAAATATTTTTTATTTGGTTATAGAATCAAAGATAGCTAATTAAGTATTGAAGAAGTTTTTTTTTTTTTTGATGACTTGATATCGCCTATAACAGGGGTGGCGAACCTTTTTGGGTCAACGTGCCATTTTTTCTAAAAAAACGTTTAATGAGTTATAGGCGTGCCATCAAATAATTTTGACTTGTGATTATTGAACAACTAATAAAACTAAATACGAACAAATCAAAATTCTTTATTTAATACGAAAAAATACATTTTGCACTGTATAGTAGTAAATGTTTTAGTTATACTTGTAATTTTAATTAAAGTAACATTAGTGTGATTTCTGCTGTTGTAGATTAGATGAGAAATAACTTATATCAGGATTATAAGATGTTACTTTTAGTAGAATGCATGCTGAATTAGTCGTCTGTTAAACGGTTTCTAAGAGAGTCTTTGATGTTATTTATCTCTGAAAATAATGACTCGCAGGCATAGGTAGAATGAAAATATGGTTAAAATAGCATACGCCAACTTCTTTAAACAGTTAAATGAGTCTGGAATCGAATTCCATGTTTCCAAAATTTCGTTACTGGTATTTTTACTTATATTGCTTGTCAATCTTTCTGCTTCAATCAATTCCAACTTTTCCTTGTTTCAATAAACTTTTGAATCCATATTGAACTAGACTGGAAATCAATCAGTTGCATTTCAAGTTCTTCAATTTCCAACCAATCGAATTGAGACAAGTTCAGTTTATCAAACGAAATCACATCAGGGTACATAATAAATTTGAACGTTTCCGATAATTCCTTGAACTGAGAAAATCTCGCTGAAAATTCTTTGATTAAAGAATCCATTATGGAAATAAAGTCATCAATAACTTTTTCTTCGTTTCGTTTCTCTTGGGCATCTAAATCTGTGATATTTTTTTTCAAGTTTGGGAAGTACTTGTAGTTTTTTGTAATAATATCGTTTCTGAAAAACATATAGTTTAGCTTCAAAAGCGGATCCATCATGACGATAACTGTTTTATGCGGGCCTTGAAGCTTTATGTTCAATTTGTTGAAATATTGGCATATGTCTGTAAAAAACATCAATTATAAAAGCCCCATAATATCCATTAACTGTGGGTATTGTTCAATTTTGCTCTCATTTTGTAGAAGCAGTCTGATTTCTTCCAAGCAATCAACAAATCTTTGAAGTACGTTCCCGCGGCTCAACCAGCAAACATTGTTATACATTATTAAGCCATTATACACCGAATTGACTTCATTCAACAAAGCATAAAACTTTCGTTTATTTAAAGCCTGTGACGATATGAGGTTGACTATTTTTTGTGAATAAAGTTATTACATTATTAAGAAATCTTGAACCACTCTTTGCACATAAGGCTTGTTGGTGAATAATGCAGTGGTATTCAAGAATCGAGTGTCCTACGTCTGTTTTAAATAAAGAAATTAAGCCATTTTTGCCTACTATATTTGGAGCACCATCAGTGGTTACTAAACAATTTTTTCAAATCAATTTCCTTCTCAGCAAGCGAATTTCTTACTGCCGTACAAATATCTGTGCCCTTTGTAGTTGTTAACAACGATGTTATCGCAATTAATTCTTCCTTAATGATGTTTTCTACACAATATCGAGCAAAGACAGCTAAACGTGCCGATTTAGTAGTGTCAATACTTTCGTCAAGACATAGCGATATAAAAGGAGCGGAGTTAATGTCATTTTTTGTTGATCTGTAACATTTTCTGCCAATTTCAAGATTCTATCTTTCATTGTGTTTCTAGATAGAGGAACATCTTTGATGCGCTGAATTATCTTATCTTTATTATCAAAATCATCAAAAAGTGAGGGCGCACATGCCAACCAAGCTTCCTTCAAAACTCTCCCTCTTAAAAAGGTTTACCATGCCGAGCAATGGCATTTGCAGCTGTGTAACTTGCAGCACTTGTGTGACAATTTTTGCTTACATATTTAAATATAGACGTCGACTGTTTATTTCTGTCTTTTATTGCACTTGCAATTAATTCTTTTTGCTCTGGTTCGCTTTTTCACAAAAGGATTTGTGATTTGTTTCAAAATGCCGTTTTACAGACGATATATGTTCTGCATACCACCGTTCCAGAACATAAACACACACCGCTTTGTCACCTTTATTGATCATGCCATATTTATCAGCCCACCAAGTTTGAAATTCTCTGCTATACTTACTATCTTGCACTTTTTTTTTTTGTTGAACTAGCCATATTAAATACCAGTTAAAAATCGTAAATTTAACACAAAACTTTAAATGTACAGATGTGTCGATGAAATTAACTATTCTATGTGCTCTCGCTTGATTCCCCCCGCCAAAAACACCCCTTTTACTGACTGCGCACGACTGCGGGCTCATGGGCAGATTTATTTGTTTTTAAGAAATTGAATGCTTGCAGGAGATTTCTGTAGTGTCTGATCTTTCGCTTTTGTCTCAGATCATTAAAATTTTTAAAAATAAAGCAGTGAGAGCTATTTTACCAATTAGACTTACAAGACAAGAATTAGATCACATTAATAAATTAGATGTATATACAAGCTGAACTATTAATGTAAACGTTAGAATATGTTTTTTTAAACAACTTGAATATATTTAGAAATAGTTACGTACACTCACTATGCGTAGATAAACTTTGCATCATTAGCAATTTATAATATACGAAGTATTTACGCAAGACATAACAAACGAGTCTGCTCCCCCCACTTGTCGGCATCGCGACGGATCACTCGCGTTTGTTCATAATACTTAATAGTAAACTTAATTATTTTAAGCCAAAATGCAAATCGTTTTTGATCGATGGCGTGCCCAAAATATTCTGTCGCGTGCCATCATTGGCACGCGTGCCATTGGTTCGCCATCCCTGGCCTATAACTTACATCAGAGTAAAAGTGCATTTTTTATTATGTCTGAAAGTATTTTGTTTTAATTCATTCCAGTAAATTAATTATTTTTTAAATCTTTTATTTTCGATATGCTCGCGCCCCCCTCGTAAGGTTATCGCGCCCCCCCAGGGGGGTGCGCCCCACAGTTTGAGAAACACTGATCTACTACATTACTGCATACATACTAGGATTAAAACTGTACCTTGAACTTCATACAGGCACAGGGAGCCAAACTTCTGGTCTTACTGATTTCAGAATGTTATATGGAAAAGAAGTATGTTGCCAAATATACCTGTAGTCTTCATACCTTTCCTTTCTTTATACGGAAGACTCAATACAGCATACGTCAAAAATAGTTGATATTAGATCAGTGAGAGCCCATTCTATTACCTGATAAATCTCAGAGATTCAGTTTAATTTCTTATTTTCCACAAATCCTTGGCTAACACAAACCAGAACCCACTGCCTACTAACCAACATTCAAGAAAAAAACCAGTATAGCAGAGGAAGTATGACCTGAATAGACTTCACTACTCACGGAATTCCATGCCTAATAAAGGTTCTGTGAATCTGGGAGGTATAAGAACTTAATTTTCGAATTTTACTTTTGGTATTTCAGGTGCCTACTTGGACCGATTTTTATAAATGCAATCCTCGTAATCAGATACTCGTACAGTAAGGATTCATCTGGTAGACAAATGTGTGAAAAGAAAATATTTCAACCGAAAAGATTAGACATATAAATACACAAGATGAAAAGGAAAGTCAATTTACCCTGAAAATACTTGAGAAAGAAGAGAGCTACAGCTATGCAAGCAAGGCCAGAGTGTAGTAAAGCGACTACACCCAACTGTATGCAAACGACAGCGCATTAGCGGTAAAATTTGGAAGTAGGCAGGCATCGCGCAAATCGAAAACGATAAAAGATAAAGAATATTTTCAATTGAAAAGTCTTAGAGCGTCAATTAATTAGTACGAAATGACATTTGGTTCTCACACATGGAATAAATTCACGCCTGTATGCCACAAATTGTTTGAGTCCCAAAGTACAAAACAGTTCCTTAGAGTGATGGAATTTACTAAACAATCCAAAAAAATTTAGGATATAACCGCTAAATTCGCACAATATCCCAAAAGATTTCCACGCCTTCTGCAGCGCTCAGACACTACTATCAGTACCTTAAACTGCAAGTACGTAATGATGATCCGCAAGCAATGACTTGCTAGTGTACACTTCAGCAACTGAAGTGTTTTCCACTGATTCAGTATTCTATTTATAGTCTGCTTGGCTACCTCCCGGTGATTTCCCGAAAATTCTGTGAACGTCATAGATCCTGATGTTATAGATTTCTCCAGTAATTTCCGGATAGAGTCACCAAGTTGCCAAACACGATGCCAATCTGTCTCTGTAACGCTAAGTTTCCATTTAATCGCTATTATAATGAAAGGGACGACGTTGCTTGTCAATATTCCAATTTTCACCATAAATTAAATACAACAAAAAGTAATATAAACGTATTAAATATCCAGGTACAAATTATTTACACTATTTTAAGATGAAACAATAATTACATATGAATGAACAAAATAAATAACACTTAATTCGTAATGATATTATAAATCAGATTTTACAAAAACTCTCTTAATACCGATATGCAGAAGCAAATAGTGGGGCTACAATAAATTTAATTATACCTTTAATTCAGAATGCAATAAATTGCTTATGTATTTACAATAAAATAAGTTAATGGTGCTCTTTTTGCTTCTAGTTGTTGTGTATAAAGAATTATCACCCCTTCAACTATTTTAATTAAAGTATATATTGTATATATATATATATATATATATAAGGTAAGAGAGGTTATGAATTTATGAGTAAATGAATTTTAGCATTGCATTTTAAATTAAAAAATAACTTAAAAAATCATTAAAAGTATCAATATAGTACTATTTTATTTTATGTATTATAATGAAAGGTTAAGAACTACTATATATGTATATACGATTTTACATTTCTTAATATATTCTAAATATAAAATTAAGTTAAACACAGAAATGTCTTTTTTACTATTTACTGCAGATAAAAGTTGTTTTTCTTAGTAAAGTTAAATTTAAAGAATAAATAATACATCATCAAAGCTCAATACATTGAATCTCCTTATGCTGACCATTTTCCATGTATAAAGCAAACTATTTTTAAAAATGCTTCATCATAGATAAATCATTATTCGCTCGAATGATTAGCAAGAATTTAAAATTCAGTAATTTTCTGAAACTGGTCCAAAAAAGTAAAAAATAAAAGGAAGAATATATGGAAATTCGATTACAGAAATCAAACTTTCTACGCGGAAAAAAGTTTTCCCAAGAATTTTCAAATTCAGATCTACACTTGTGTCTCAGTTAGAAACAACATTCTGACTTGGGAAAGTGAAATCCAATGTAAACTTTTAGAAGTTGGGCTTCTATTTGCATTTAAATTGTCACGTGATTCAATTTCAAAAGTAATCAGTTTATATCCGAAGTCTTACAATGAACAGAATTTTCGCCACAGGAAGCAATGAAATACTTTAGAACGTAGACGAAATAAGAGTTTGGATAAGTTTTGAATTTTCTTATATGAAACGTGAAAAATAAAGTTAGCGAACCGTTTCCAATTGTAAAGTAGTATATTTTCTTGAAAAACGAACTTGTTTCACGTTTTTAGTCAAATTGCTATCAAGAAAAGTCTGAAATGCATTCTACTTAAGTGAAACTGTTTCAAATATTCATACACTGGAAATTATTACACTTTTATAAGTAAACTTTTACTTCACCCAAAGAAAGTTTCTATATTTTTTGGAAGAAATGAGAAGGAATCAATTTAATCATTTTATATGAAAATAAACTAAATGCCCAAATGTTACTCTGTTTCGTAAAACAAACTTTTCTCTGAAATAGTTATTAAAATATTCCTAATTCTCCACACACACAAGTCCTAATATTTCTTCAGTTTTTAAATGAAAAAAGTACACATTTGTTTAACGCTAAAAGCCATTTATACTATTTATACATATAAATATTCAATTACAGTGAAATCCGGCGTATAACACGCATAAATTATTTTGGTATATTCACTGTACAATGCGCATCCCCTTTTTACGAAGGAGCTTGAATGGTACATGAGCAATGTTTTTATGTTTTGAGGTCATTTATTCGAAATATTATCCCAGGCTTTTAAATAATAGTATACTTCTAGAACCCCAGCCTTTTAAGTTCATTAAATATATCACTTCTTTTAAATGAACAGTATTTATATCCATGCAGAGGTCACATTTTTTTTTTTGCTCATTTCTTCATTATTATTTTTTGAAGCTATCATAGCTATACCCAGAGTATAAAACGCATCGGTAAATTTCAATCTTTGTGAGTGAGAGTGTGTGTGACTGAGTGAGTGTGTGTGACTGAGTGTGTGTGACTGAGCGGGTGTGTGTGACTGAGTGAGTGTGTGTGACTGAGTGAGTGTGTGTGACTGAGTGATTGTGTGTGAGTGATTGTGTGTGACTGAGTGATTGTGTGTGAGTGTGTGACTGAGTGTGTGTGACTGAGTGAGTGTGTGTGACTGAGTGAGTGTGTGTGTGTGACTGAGTGGGTGTGTGACTGAGTAAGTGTGTGTGACTGAGTGGGTGTGTGTGACTGAGTGAGTGTGTGTGACTGAGTGAGTGTGTGTGACTGAGTGAGTGTGTGTGACTGAGTGAGTGTGTGACTGAGTGAGTGTGGGTGACTGAGTGAGTGTGTGTGACTGAGCGTGTGTGTGTGCGTGTTATACGATGGATATCTTACGGTACATTACTCAATTGCATTTAATTATTTGTATGTTAATATATTTGGAATCAAGATATTTGTTTATAAAAGCGCAAATTGGTTTAGATGGGGTTCACTTCACAAAAACTAGTAAAAAATGGATTTTCAATTTTCTTTGGAAAAAAAACAATAACTTTTGCTTTTAATTAAGTTTAAATTTTTAGTCTAAACTAAAAATATTTCAGTAATAATCCAAACTACGATACTGGTATGCATTTATCAAAGGTATTAGTGTTTACTTTAAATCGAAATTCCCCAAAGAGTATTATAAATACAACAAAAATTCTATTGAACTATTAACATTGGAAATTTACACACATATTATTATTAGTTAAATAAATACTTAAAAGGATGGATTTTAACACAGAATTTATTCAGAAAAAATTTAAAGGATAAAAAAATACTTAAGTTCTCCGAGTTTAAAAGCTTATCTCTTCCCCCCTCCCCTCCATATTACTCTGTGTACGGTTCTTCTAAAAAACTATTCAAAATTTTTAAGAAATCTTCCATAAAAAAATAATAATAATACAATAAATATATTTAAAAAAACAGGTCAATTTTTAAAGTTTCCTTAAACTTGATAATTTTTAACATTATGAAGATAGGGAAAATGTTGCATGAAGTGATATAAAAGTGAAGATTGTATAAAAATAAAAAAAATCATTTATATTTCAAATAAACTATCATCAAGAGATCATTTAGAAAAATATAATATAAAGAGTTTATACATATTAAAATTACATGTTGTAGAACTTGCTTAATTTATTTTATAAAACAAAATATCATATGACTATTCTTAACATGAAAGTATACATGAATATAAGTACTTACGAAATCAAAAATAGAGAAACACAAGAACATTAAACAATTTAACAAATTTGGAATTGTGTGTGTGAGAGAGAGATTTGAATAATGCTTAAATTGTATATCTTGTTACAATGAGCTAAATTTAAAAAAGAGAAACACATAATATATAACTAACTTAATTAAAATACACTGACGGGGAGAAAAATCCCAACACCAAGAAAAAAAAAAAAATTATTGCAGTGTAATGAAATTTCGACAACGCAATTGTCTACTTAACATGTTCAATTGATTAAATTTTTAAGATCATGGGTTAATTTAAGTTCAAAAAATGCATTTAAACTGTGAAATGCTGTTACATTAATAGCCGGTGTTACCTCCAGAATTTTCAATGCAAGTCTGCAAGTGTGCTTGCATTGTGTCATTCAGGGGCCGAATGTCACTTCGTGGTATAGAGTTCCATGATTGTTGTTGTGTCAATACTGGAATGTTCAGTGCTGGCTGTGGATGATGCTGGAGTTGTATTCCAATGATATCCCATACGTGTCCAATTGTAGACAGATGTGGGTATATCACTGGCTAAAGTAACATGTCAACACTCTATTGAGACCGTTGCCTTACAACAGTGGTATAAGGGTGAGAGTTATCCTGTTGGAAACTGTCCCTTGAATACTATTCATGAATGACGGTACTATAGGTAGAATTACCAGACTAGCGGGAAAATATGCAGTTAGTAACCACGAGAGTGATCTTGCTGTCTTTGAAATTCACTTCTCGGACCACAACTCCAGGTGCAGGTCCAGTGTGTCTAGGTCGCACACAGTTTAATTGCAGGCGTTCCCCTGTTCTCCTTCTTTCATCATCTCGAAATCATCCTCCAATGACCTGTGGCTTGATAAAATTGCCGTTCGCAATGGCTTGGAGTAAGTAGAATATGTTTAACAGGGTGCCTGGCTTGGAGCCTTCCTTGAAGTCACTAATTTCAAACAGTTGTTTGTGTCACTGTGGTACCAACTGCAGCTCTAATTTCTGCCGCAGATGCATTAAGATGCGCTACAGCTGGAAACTGATTATGGGTTTCTTGATTCTCAATAGTGCCTCGTGTTCGTCCGGTGCAATATCGTGGAAATATAAAACCCACTTTCTAGTAGCTCGATTACATGACCTCGTTCAAACTTGGTGAGCGGTTAATTATGGCTTCTTCGTCTTCTTAACCCGCGATCACTCGCGCGGGATGTTCTGTAAACCCCAGCAACAAGAAAATCCTCCCAGGATTCTAAAATAGAATGTGCAGAACCACTATTTTTTTCTGTATCTGCACACTTTAGATCATTGAACCTTCATCCCTGATGCAATCCTTCTTTCTCGAACATTTGGAATGTAATGAGCTTCAAAAGTTTATCTGGGGGCTGAGAACTCCCGCAAGAAGTTGAGCATATGTATACAGTCTGTTTTGAATGTTTGAAAAATGATTAAAATACTATTTTTCTACTTTCTACAATCATTATCTCATTAATTATTAAGTATATTTATAACTGGTTTTTACGTTTTACTGGTCTATGAAAAATATAAAATTATGTGTTTTAAAATAAAAAATTTGTGTGTTTAGTTTAAATTAATGTTAGTCTCATTTGTATGCAGTAAAATTAATAATTTTATTTGTATAATACAAAATACATTTTGTACTTTATAAATATGTATCATAATGACTCAATTTTATTTTCAAAATTAAATACACGCGTTAAAAGTTTGGGGTGTTTGCTACACCCCGCGAGTAACGACGGTAGCAAAAACTGTGGTGAGTGACCGTGGGTTAAAGATATTTTCGGCTAACATCAACTCAATAAATCAAATTTTACAGACAAATAATGATCAAGAACATTACAGCACACATTTAAAGCAACCCTGATTTTCATATTTTAAGTGGCGCTACCAGTGTCGTACTTAAGCATGAAATTTCAATCGGTGTTATTTTTCAGATTTTTAAACGTGTCTACCAAATTTCGTTCATCTAACACAAGTCTTTCTTGGTGTTGGGATGTGTATTCAGTCAGTGTATAATATTTATACAACCTCTGACAATAAAGTTCGGTAAATAGTCATGTAAAGTTAAAGTAGATGAAATATTAACGAAAGTTTCATTACCGTCCTTCGAAATAGTTTCCTGCCAAATATATGCACCGTTGAAATCTGCTATACATCTCCTGGAAGAATAGATGGAGTTTGAAAGCTTCGTCACGTTTCATTGGATGTTAGCGATATCGTCAATATCAATAACACGTTTTTTTTTATGTCTAAACTCTGTGCAACGATTTTTCACGCAAATTCAAATTTCTTCTTTTGAATGATTTGTGAGGGCCGGAGTTGTCGCTCTTGGTGATGGAGGGCATGTGTTGGTTCTCCGGTCCTGCGCCACAAAAGAATGTGAGTGGTATGAGGGAGGGTAGGTGGGAAATATAAACGATTTAATTTTTTTAATCAAAAGTTCATCAGCAATCATCTTCAAAGTTAATTGACGATCTTTAGTGATTCATTTTCTCACTTTCTCTATGTGTTCATCACTAACGGAGGTCGCCAGTTTTCCGCTACGAGAATTGTCAGAAGACCTTTCCCTGCTTTTCATACACACACTTCACGGACAGTGTTGGTTCTTCATAAACACGTACCAGCATCGCATAAATTTCTTTCGTGTGTCTTTCCAAGCTTAAGAAAAAATGTATTTTAATGTGATCTTTTCCTCATTAATTTTCCTGTTCTCAGTTAAGAACCAACGTACTAAACAAGCATTTTGTAAAACAAGTCTTACACGTAACACAAATGATAGAGTCTCAACTAAAAAAGGGGGGGAGATGGTCAACACCTGCCGCCATGCATGTGCAGCGTTTTGTATCGCCAATGTTGAGAAATTGGCTATTCTGACTTCATTCACCGAACTTTATTTTCAGAGATTGTATTACATTTTAGAAAATTATTAAAAAATCCTCATGTATTAAAATATTTCCTAATAATGACATAGCTTCCATCTACTGATTAAGTAATTGTTTAAAAGAAAGAAGAATATTTTTCGAATAAAACCAGAAACTTTAATATTTTGAAATTAACTTCTTATGGCCCGGTAAGGAGAAATTTCCGTTACGCGTTACCAGTTACGGTTAGCGATAAACGTAAGGCAGAAATGAATGAAGTTCCGACTTTTCCCCCGCTTTAAAAAACGCCATCTAACTCGTACTATCTATCTCAGACAAAAAAATAATTACAGAAACGGAAAGATCATTTTTTTTGCCACGATATGGTATGTTTTTTTAAACAAAATAATGATATTTTCTATTTTTTACGATTTTTTTTTAAAATGAGTCAAAATTGATACGCTTTTATAAAAATGGTTTCTAAAACATTCCCTTTAAGTTTCCTTTCGAGTTAATGAATTGATATTTTATTCTAAACAAGTTCATGCTTTTCTCTTTTAGAATCAGTCATAAAAAAAAATGACGAAAACTTTTTTTTGTTTGCGATTTTTCAAAAAATACTCAAAATTTTAATTAAATATTTAATAACTTCATCATTTATAAAAATATTTTAACGAAACTGTTTCACCATATGTAGAATAATATTATCCGTAATATGTTCAAAGATTGAAAAAATAGATTAAAAATTACGGCTTTTAAAATTTATTTTGTGTTTTTTGTCTATTAGCCCTGAGCTAGCAACCACTCCCCTCTCCTCATTCAACAGCTGCTTTAACAAGCCTTTCCTCCTTTAGCTTTGTGATACATGCTTTGTTTTGTTTTAACGATACCTAGAAGTCAAATTATAATCAATTTTATGAATTAAAAAAATCGGAAGTGAATCTTTAATCTACCCGAAGTAGGCATTTAAATTGTTCAAAATCTGTCAAAAATTAGTTTAAGCTGAGTTTGTTGGATATACAGTTTTAAAATTATTTTAAGGAAATAATACAAATAATCTATTGTTTTAAAATTTAGTGGCAACACAACATTTCTTCCAATAGTTTGGCAATAAAAGATTGTGTTTACTAAATTTTTAATCGAATGGAATTTCTAAATCCAGTTTAAGAAGTGAGTTTTTAAATCATATATATGCTTTGGTGTAATTAATTTGATTTTTGTGAAAGTGTTATATAGTGGCTTCATTAATTTGTATTTTAAGACTACAGTGGGCAGTAAAATTTTTTACAAACATGTCCCAAATTTTTACTGGCTCTGTGTAACTTAGAACTATAATCATATAAAAAATTGGTGAGAAAAAAATTAGTATGGTTTTTAAAATTTTTAAAAATTTAAACCTTTCCATGCGTTTAGATTTTTTTTTAAATTTCATATTTTCACCTGATTTAATTTCTTTTAGCAATTCTTTAGAAATGTATGCATGCAATGTAATGTTTTATATGATAATTTACAAAATATGGGAAAACGCAAATTTTTATATAAAAATTTCACGAATTTTAATGATTTCCCATACATAAAAAACTTTAATTTCTTCTTTCACCCTATCACTATTATTACAATGCATCCAAGAATTTATAACTATACATTAGATGAATACTTCTGGAAAGTTTGTTTTGTTATAATTCGACAAAAATTGCAACGCATGGAACATTTTGCATTTTTGTTTCGAGGCAAAATTTTGATTTAGACTAATAATGATGATACTTTTCTCAAAATACATACAATATTTTTTTTTAGTATTATGTACTGAAAATAAAAATTTTGTCCATACTTATACCTTTTCCATCCTAATTATTTTTTTTTAAAATACAGTTTGAAATAATAATGATAATAATAAATTTGTTAATTATATAAGATTACTTCAAAATAAAACTTATTATACAATTCAATACATGTAAGACCAAGAAGTTAACTTCTAATGCGTGTTCACACTGATACACGCTTTCTTTTTTATATAAGACACATAAAATAATACAAAGATTATTGCATGTGTCTTTGGTTCTTACAGTTCGATCACATTGCATTTCTCGCTGAAGCATTTGAACAGAGTTAAATTAGTTTATAACTTGAGAAAATAATAAGCAAAGAACACTCATCTAAAATCAGAAATAAATCTCAATTATATTGTAAAATAATTTAACTTCAAAAACTATAAGATGCAGATTAATAATTTTGAGATTAAACAAATTTAATAAAAAAAATTTGAAAAAATTAAAATTTGAAAATACATAGGAATGTTTTGATATTCCGAGTGTCTTAAGAGTAAGTTTGCACTTTCGGAAATAATAATTAAAAATAAACAAAGATATTCCCTTACGGTTGTTGTTTTTTTTTGTGTTCCGTATAGAAAGAATTAAAGTCTATTATGCTTGACCGAATGATGTACAATGTGTGTACAATTAGTTACGCGCAACTCATCGAATCAGTAAGAGATTTCGAGCCACGCCCTATGAAGCATTACAGTATCAGTAATCTGAATGGCCACTATAATTCAACTTTTCATTTCTCCAGTGTTACTAATTAATGATTGGTAAACAATGTTTTTCACGTATCCCTACAAGATGTCCAAAGAGGCTATGTCTAAAGATCTGGATGGCAACTGTATAGGTCTTCCTTTTTCTATCTATCTCCCGGGGAACATTTCTTACTTCCAAACTCCAGTGTGGTGGTACACCATTTACATTGTAAACATGTTAAGGATCCAAATTCGATGCACCATGCTAAAAATTTTGCTTGATTTGGCGCTGAAGCCATTTTGAAACAAAAATGTTTAAAAACGGCCATATTGCGTCATTTAGTTTTCCTTTCCTTAATCAAATACTTTTTAAATTTTCTTTATGGAATATAAAAACATCGTAAGTGAAAATCTGTGTTTACTTATAATTAATTTCCGAAAGTAAGCCATACTTTTCAGACACTTAATATATTCATGATAGACATAACATTGCATAATTTTAAATTAACTATATATATACTAAAGATCTTCATATATATTATTTCCAATACACTTTATTCCTTCTGCTTTTCCGACAAACTACTCTTTAATCTACCACTGACCACAGTTTAGAGCTACTTCGAAATTTGATATATCGATCTTCAAACCCTCTATGTTAAACTAAAGCTAATCTATAGTAATTAAGATAATTAAATGCCTCTAAATCTTAGCAGCATTGCGAGAAAATGAATTGACTACCTTGACAGACGTCAATTACGGAGAATAGGGAATGCCCATTAACAGTCGTCATCCATTTTCCATAATTATCAACTCATTTCAGTCCAATTATGTTTGATTCTATTACTGGAGAAGATTGTTTCCAATATTTTAAAGATTTTTAGAGTAGGAAATATATAATAAAAGCAATAAGAGTTATATGACTAAAATAATTACATTGTTTCATTTTACATTCTTCACAAAAATGTCGTACTTAATTTTATTATTAATATGATAAAGAATAAATCAGGGTTACATAAGTTTGAATAGTATTTCATAATAATTGCTCGAAAAACAAAGAGAATCATAAACCTTGACGTTTAGTTCCTCGAATTAGTTTGTTATACTTATTCGACTTCTGAGTAACAAATGTTATATTTTTCGCTTAGAATTTACAGTGTTTTATTCAAAATTATTCGACATTCAATATATTTAAAAGATAATTTCATATGTAAACAGAATAAATTACTTCCATATTAAATTCCTTAAGATATTTTTCCTACAATATCCGTTACCATGGTTACTAGTGATTATGGCTCGTGGCCGGTGTGTCGTGGGTTTGAATCCGGGTGCAACTACAGCTCAGTTAAAAGAGAGGGCTGGTGCACGTTAAATCTGACAAGCAAAAATTCTTCTCGTTAGTGTGGTGATGTAATTTGGAAAGGAGATCCAACACTGGTTCTGTCCTCGTCATTTAAACGAGGTAAAAATTACAAGGTCCGTCACCTGTAACACTCGTTTTTCTTGATAGTGCCATGTTGATGCATCTGTCATTCATTCTCTATTTGATCCAAATTTAAAATGCTGTTTCTTATCATTAAATAATAAATCGAACACCATTTCCTTACTTAAATATTTTAATAATAAAGTTAGTTGTGTCATGCAAAGTTATTTTTTAAAACTATTTTTATAATTCTTAAATCTTATACTTCAACTGCTTACTCTTTCTACTATTGGAAAAAGACATATTACGTTGAGTAAAAAGATTTCCTCCAAAAGAAAACAATCTCGTAAAATGATAAATATATACAAAATCAGCAAAGCTAATGAGGATAGTAATCTCCATTCAAATCTACAATGATCTGCCAGTTTTTTCATAACTTTTCAATCCCTTCTACGAAGAACTGTGGCATGCCGGAGTCCAAAAAGCGATCAACCCAGTGTTTCTAAAACTGTGGGGCGTGATAACTCTAAGAGGGGGCATGAGCATATTGAAAAGTTGAAAACAAAAGATTATTTAAAATTTTTTTTTAATTTACTGAAAGTAAACAAAAAAAAACTTTGACATAATAAAAGATAAAATACACATTTACACAGATATAGCACATTCATAAATGTATCAGTACTGTACAATGTATTTTATATATATAATGAATTTAACAATACTAAGCTGAGAACAAGTTTAATAATCACCGGTGACCTCATAGGCTTCTTATACATAAAAGTATGTTCAAAAATTAACAGTTACCTTAATTATTTGTACTGTTTCCAATTAATTCTTTCACTGCCGATTAAAAGTTACGTGATTCGCGCTTTAAAGCCTCGTAGACGTGCGTATGTAATGTATTGGTTGGGTGGGTGGAAGAAAAACAATAAAAATAAGCAAATACTTCGATAGAAATAAATCCTTCGTAAACACTGACAAAATCTTTTTATTGCATTCCAATACCTACGGAAAAGTTTTATGAATAGCTTTGCACAGAAAAGATCGGACTTTGGAGCGAAGTATATATATGTCCGGCATAATTAACGTTTTAACTTTGCGAGACGTATATGTACGTCAATGGCACTAAACAGTTTAAAATCGTATTGTAGCATTGTATTATTGAATTCAAAACTTTGTTATTGTAAGGAAGGGGACACGACTGAAATTGTAAATGAATATTGGTACGCAAATGTTGAATGTTTGAGAAGCACTGGATCAACCTCATTTATCACATCTTTATTTGAAGGAAATTTTATGCCATCAAGATGTAAGTGCAGATGTGAAAACAGATAGTAATCCGAAGGTGCCACGTCTGGGCTGTATTGTGGATAATGCATTAAATCTCACTCCAGTGTGTAGAGCAGTGATTCTCAACCACTGTGCCGCGGCACTTTTGTGTGCCGCCAAATTTTGCAAATATATAATAATGTTAATATTATTAAATTATATCATTTAAAAAGAAAAATATTTTTATATAACATGAATATATATTTAAATCCACAAAAAATAAATTATTTTATTATTTGCTTTGCAACGCGTTTTTTCTTAGTGCCAAATTATGATGAAGCGGCGTGCATAGCAATAGGAATATGTCTCAAGTCGGCGCACACTTGCCACTTCTGCGTACAAAACGTGTTGTTTTAGTGATAGTTGGGATTCACAAGGTGTTGCATAGTAGTTACTGCACCTTTTCTTTCGTTAAAATTGGCAAATGTATGTGATTCGGTTTAATATTAATTTATTTGCATGTAGTAATATTTTGCATTAATTTATTTGCAGATCCTTCTGAAAATGGATAAATGGTTAAAAAGAAGAAAGTTTAATGATGATAATAGTGATAATGATAACATTAGGGACCAAGTTAATGAGCCAACCCCCGGCACAAGTAAAAAATACTTCTTGCTCAAAAACTACGTTGTCCATCGGAAATATAATGATGATTTTTTGAAAT
Source organism: Trichonephila clavipes (assembly GCA_019973935.1). Taxonomy (NCBI): domain Eukaryota; kingdom Metazoa; phylum Arthropoda; class Arachnida; order Araneae; family Nephilidae; genus Trichonephila; species Trichonephila clavipes. The sequence continues at coordinate 288,544 of BMAU01020946.1, forward strand.
TTGATTTACCTCTACAATGGAAAATGACATAGTTGTTCCCGAGTGTGTGATATGTGGTTTTAAATTATCAAATAGTGCTATGGTTCCTAGCAAACTCCAACGTCACTTGGTGACTAATCATCCTTCGCTTTCAACAAAAGAAAAAAGCTACTTTGAAAGGTCTATCATCAAAAATTAAGCAAGTAAAAGTTTTTGAAAAACAAGTATGTGTGTCTGAAAAGGCTCAAGTAGCTTCTTACGAAATAGCTGAATTGATTGCTGTTAACTTAAAACCTCACAATTTGGCTGAAGAAATTATATTACCTGCTTGTCGCAAAATTGTAAAACCAATGATTGGTGGATAAGCTGATATTGATATTTGCAAAATACCACTTTCAAATGATACAACCCATCGCAGAATTAAAGATATGTCAGAAAATATTGAGCAAAATACTGCAAAAACTCTTGCAAATTCGAATTTTGCTCTACAAGTCGACGAAACAACAGATATTACAGGAAATGCTCAATTAATTGCATTCGTTAGATTTATTCACGAAAATGATATAATTAATCAATTTTTATGTTGTCGGGAGTTACCTGATTTTACAAATGGTAAACATATTTTTCAAGTAATTAGTTCATATTTAGAAGAAATTAAAGTTTCTTGGAAGTCATGTATTGGCATTTGCACAGATGGTGCTCCAGCTATGACTGGACATCTAAAAGGATTTGTAGCACATGTTAAAGAACTGAATGAGGATATATTAGTTACCCATTGTTTTTTGCATCGAGAAGCACTTGTTTTCAAAATTTTTGCCATCAGATTTGAAAATAGTTCTGGAACAATGTGTTAAAATGGTTAATTATATCAAATCAAGACCATTAAAAAGTAGATTATGTAGTAAATTATGCCAAGCTATGGAAGCCAAGTACGAATCCTTGTTACTCCATACAGAAGTAAGATGGTTGTCCAGAGGAAAAGTTATATCTCGTGTGCTGAAATTAAAAGACGAAATGAAAATATTTTTTGAACAAAATAAAAATTATGAATTTGTTTATTTGTTGGAAGATAAAATATGGTGTACTAAACTGGCTTACTTATCAGACATTTTTGTTATTTTTAACAACATCAATTCAAGTATGCAAGGGCCTAACGAAAATATCTTAAACTCTACCGATAAGCTGGTGGGATTCAAAAAACAAATAACTTTATGGAAAAATAAAGCTCAGGAAGGCAATTTAGAAAAGTTTGAGTCAGTCCCTAAAGACAGTTATAAAACTATTAAATTAATTGTTGTTGATCATTTGACAACATTAGAGGAGAGAATTATTCATTATTTCCCAAAATTAGATATTAAGAAATTTGATTGGGTTCGTAATCCATTTCTCATAACGTATACTTCTGTATTTGACTTAACTTTGAATGAAGAGGAAGAACTCATTTTGCTTTCCAATAATCGAGATTTAATTTTAAAACATTCAGAAGAATCAATTAATTCATTTTGGATTAACATCAGATGCGATTATCCAATGACAGCCAAAAAAGCTTTAAACATTTTATTACAATTTTCCACATCTTACTTGGGTGAATTCGGATTTTCAGCATTAACCAACCTTAAAACTAACAAAAGATCAAGATTGTTAAATGTAGAAGACGATATGAGAGTAGCATTGTCATTTTTACGACCAAATATAAATGAAATTATCAAAAAACATCAAGCTCAAATTTCGCATTAAAAATATTTTTATTATTAGCTTGTAATTAATCCCTTAATAAACGTTTAGTTATTATTGTAGTATATATTAGTTTTTATTTCGTATATTTAAAATTTTTGTCATAAACTATTTATGCAGTGTGTTGTAGTAAGTAAATAATTTTTATCTTTTTCTTTGTGTGCCGCCAAATTTTGAAATCGTTAAATATGTGCCGCAACAAAAAAAAAAAGGTTGAGAATCACTGGTGTAGAGTGTCCAACCGGTCATTGCACTAACATGTGGCTGGGCATTATCTTGATGAAAAAGAACCACCTTGCTTCTGAACCCTTTCTTTCGATTTTCGCGAATGACATTGTTAATTTTGATTAGCATATTGCTATATATTGTACGCTTGATAGTTTGCCTGCTTTTCAGGTACTCCTTATAATTAAATAATTCCACAACAACGCCACCATTTACAGAGAAAGCACCTTATTGTTAGTTAACGTTCGCCTAGTAACCAAACCTGATGATTCCCTGGGTGCTGACCACCCTCCTTAACGGCTTGTATTGTTGTAGTACATCCATTTTTCATCAAAAGTTACAATTCTGTCCAAAATGTTATTTTTTCTTTGATCTCTCAACAAGACCAAACAGGCCGCTTTTCTCTTGCTCTTGTCTTCAGCAGTCAATTCGTGAAGCTCCCAACGGTTTCACTTATACGTAAGTTTTATGCCTTTAAGAGCATTAATTATTGCTTTTTGACAAACGTCAAGACCTAACACAGTGCTTCTCAAACTTTCAATACTTGTGGCCCAATATTCATTCAGAATTTCCATCGCGCCCCCCTTCCATACAATAACAATGTTTTGAATTCAATAATACTATACTTTAACGCTAAAGCTACAATATTATTTTAGCTTCTTAAGTGCCACTGACGTATATATACGTCTCACTCTATCAAACCGTTAATTGTCCCAGACGTATATACACGTCGTTCCGAAATACGTTCTTTTCTTAGCCATAAAATTATTTATAAGGCTTTGGAATGCAATAAAAGAACTTTGACAGAGTCTGCGAAGGATTTGGTTATTTATTTCTCCCCCCCCCGTTTCCAATACATCACATGCGCCACATAACGAGTCTATGTGGAAAGCCGTGTCATTGGGGAGCGAATTGCATACCTTTTAATCAGCAGTTAAAGGATTAATTATAAATAGTACAATTTATTAAGATAGTTGTTTTTTGTTGTATTTAATTTTATATGCCAAGCCCATGGGGTCACTGGTAATTGTTAAACTTGTTCTTAACTGAGCATTGTTAAGTTGATTATGAAATACATTGTGCAGAACTGATACATTTATAAGTGTATTATATCCGTGTAAAAATGTGTATTTTATTTTTTATAATGTATTTTATTTTTTGTTATTTTTGTTTACACTTTCAGTAAATTAATATTTTTTTTAAATAATCTTTTGTTTTCGACTTTTCAATAGGCTCGCGCCCCCTCGTAGAGTTATCACCCCCCCTAGAGGGGCGCACCCACAGTTTGAGAAACGCTGATCTAACACATTGGTTAGTGTTGAAACATTTCTGTCTTGATAAATTATTCGCTTTAACTAGTCACAACCAATCTAGATAAGATAGCCAGAACGTGGTTCATCTTCAATGTCAAAATTATCAGCTTTAAACTTTCGAATCTAAACGTTTACTATATCTTAAGAAACAGTAGTGAAAGTTAAACTTCCACACATTTTTTGTGTCATTCAGTTGCACTAATTTTATTTCAGAACTCATAGTACATAATGTTTTTGAAATGTTGACGTGATAGCCTCATTTTAAACATTTTTAGGTGCACAAGATAATAGAATTTTGACAAACAAATTACACAGTCGTGTAGTTCCAGCTTTCTGATTTAGAATGCAAAACCCCTTTGGAGATAGGTAAATTACCGTGGGAATGGCCGTTGTTGGTTCGGAGGTATCTCCCCTTGGCGGAAAACTTTTTACTCAACCTGGTATTTATATACTCGCGATTAAAAAAACACCTGAAAGGTTACGCAAGTTGGAACTTTATCCTACTATTATTCAAAGAGTACATTATTGTTACTTATGCCATCTTATCGGCAGGAACATCAGATCAAGGCCCACGAAATTCAACGAGGCAAAGGGCCTAGGTGTAAGCCTGTCGTTATCTGTAGCCTTTAACACCATGCACGTGACAGAATGAATTGTCTCGGGTTTACCCCAATTTGGAGGAAGAACAACCTGGGGTGGGTCAGCCCCCCCTCTCTTTCCCTTCCACCAACCTGACGAGAGGATTTACGGCTTGACGGCTATTTAGTGTAACCCCCTCCCTGCCGTAAAGACACAAAATATTAACAAACATCCATGCCTTGTCCTAGATTTGAAACCAGGCTCTACGAAACCGCAGTCTGCGTCACTAACCACTATACTGAATAGACGGCGTCAAAGAGAATAATGGTCTAAGAGATGATTTTTAATAAAAAGAAAGAATACTCCTCTGTTGCATTGTCGTACTATGTGGTGTTCCATGCATGTGACTCGATGGGACCTGTCACTACACCCGTTCATGGTGATTATCATTGGACATACATTATCGTGAGTCTCTCCTCTCTCTCGTTTGAGAACATGACCCTATTGCCACATTGCTCTTGTCCGGTATCAAAGCAAATGTAGTAGTCTTTGCGGGGGGTGCTGAGGTCATTAACAATCTTCTTAGTGAACTACCTATACCTGCAGCATCCAATCGAAAGCGAAGCGTTCTGGTCAATATGGGAACTTTAAGAGTTTGACCAACCAGAGAGTAATGTCTGGGCGCTGACTGCTATGCCATAGGTCTTTGGTTCGAATCTCGGAGAAGCCATGGATGTTTGAAATGTATAGTGCCGGTATGGCAGGGGGGCACTCTAAATATTAGTCGAATCACAATTATTTTCGTATGATTAGTAGAAGTCTTCTATCCATACACTACACGGAACATCCCCAGGATGTTTAGTCTCAAAATTGGAATAGAATCGAGCCAAATCGTTCTGTCACCTACATGGTGCTCAAAGCTGCTTTCGACGACAGGCGTAAAAGTCTAATCCCCTTCCATGATGAATTCCATGGACTCCGATCTGATTCTGATGACCTGGTGTCATTAGAGGCAACAACACTTAAAGAGTACTCTGATTTGCAATTGCTGTAAAATTTCAACTAATGTGGCTTGTGGGGATTACCCTGTTTGTCTGTGAATACATTGATCAACGTGTGTTGATGTTCTCTAGGCAGCACCCATAAAACTTGGTAGATTCCATTGTTTCAACCATTTTTAAAACAGTTGATGTACCGCAAATATATGCATGTGAATGTAAGCTGAGATTTGACGTATGTTTCATTCGTTGATAGACAACCATGCCCCTCTTAAAAATATTCTATCTGTTGGAAATGCCTTCGCTTCCGTCACTCTTACACGTGTCATTTTATACAATAAAATAATTCTACAATCATTTCAATGTCAGAAGTAACAACATGGATATCGCGCATTCTCTGCACATTTCTTTGTTTTCATCCTACTTAACATGAAACGGAAATGTATATAATTCCGCGTTCCTTTACTCAGTAAAGAGAGCTCCTATCTTGAAATTTATGTAATTTTGTGGCATTTTCTTTTTAAAAATTCACAATTTCACGTAGTATAATTGAAACGATAAAATAAACATGAATAATAATATCGATACACTATATTTAAAAATTCATTTTCCTTTGAAACATGCCATTTAAAAAAGAAATAGACCCAATTTTTCTAAGTGGAAAAAAGTTGTGATAGCCTCCCATTAGGGTAAGCCATCTCTTCATTTACTCGACCTAGAGTTGTAGGAGGGAAGGATTGATGACCCAAGCTAGCCATAATAAAACCAATTTATTATTATCAAATATAATAGTCAAAGACAATCTTACTCTAGGGAAGAAATCAAAAGTAATAAATTGCAGCTCTAATTCTTATGTGAATAAGCGCCTGAAATTCTCTAACCGCTTAACTTTAAGTAGTTATCCTATGAATCCTAACTTCCTTACTTTATTTGAATAGCTAAAGCCCGCTCTATAATTACACGTATAAGTTCAGATCCTTATCATAAAGGCACTGCGTTCAGCAACTCAGCTTCCTTTCCACCTTCTCTTCACGATTACTAAACATCCACTATGTACCTACTAACTAATCTGCATGTCAAGGTTTCTTCTAAAATAACTCAAATGATTTGCCCGAAAGATTCCTTAAGAGGAATAGTTAAAAAACTCCGTAAGGCCCCATCACAAAGTAATCTTAGAACATTCATCATATTTGAATAATTTTCTATCAGATTTCGGATGGCTAATTGTACATACTTTAAGAAATGCCTGAATTGATTGAATAAAATTTTTAAATTTTTTATGAGAGATTCACATTTGCATAAAAACCTGAAAAACATTTTATTACAATATCCTTGTAACAATATTCTTTAAGAAAATCGGATGTTATTATTTTTTTTGAAAATAATACACAAATTTCACGAACACTCTCTCTCTCCCTCTCTGTCTCTTTCTCTCTCTCTCTCATTAAAATCTCTATCAAATCTCATGTTATGAGAACATCCATCTTATCTACTATAAATAAATATCTTTGTAAATAAAAATACCTTATTTATTTAATAGACTGAATAACACTGATGTAAAAGCTTTACATATCAGATGAAATTCGTCCTAACGTACATGATATCTTTTTATAAATTCATTTTATCTAGTATAATTCAAATACAGAACAACAGTGAATTGGTAACTATCTCTACAATAGTATAAAGTTGGAAACACTTCCTATTATACAAATATATAATAAATATTCATGAAATTATATCTATTGCAGTGGGAAACATTATTTAGTCAGTGAAAAAGTTATAATTATTTCATACTTAAAAAATATGCTTACAAAACAGAAATCGTTCAAAGAGAACTAGTATAATTATTACAGATATTTAAATTTTAAATAACGATAATATTTTAAACTGTTTTTCTTATATGCCCATTACGTTTGGTAGACAATCATGTGTGTATATTTTCCTCCACTCTCTTGACTGTTTATAAAGCAAAACTTAGTTTAATAAATTATTCAGAAAAAGCTTTATAATAGGTTAAATATATGTATGCGTGTTGTTTTTAATATACTTTATTATTCACACTTTTAAACTTTTTTGAAAGTTTTTGAAATTTTATGTTATTAATTAAGAGAAATAAATCGATTTTGGTTACAATTAATCTACCAGGTGGTAAAAAGAATTTTCTTAATTACTTTCTTCCCCAAATACATAATTTTCTGATAAAAACCTTTAAACGGAAAAAAATTATGATAGGCACTTTGTTAATTATGGCCTCGAGTAAGGCTAAAATTTAGGAAAATCAAAGAATTGAACGATGCTTCATTAATTACAAAAAGTTGAAAAATTACGCTATCAACTAAAAGCGTAGAAGAACATGTAAAATAAAAGAGCAATTTTTTTTTTTATGCAAAAATTTCTGGAACACTACAGAAATCTTTAAGTAACATTCATTATGCATTTAAAAGAAGAAAAAAAGTATAATTTAATATTCCTATGCTTTTCTTAGATCTTAATATTTTTCAAAACCTGATTATTAATCCATATTGATTGTTATGTGACCATAAATAATGCTGAATTATTTTCGTGAGCATTTTGAAAAAAATCATTGCTTTTGAAATACTAACTCAAATTATCTGTGGTGATATTTATCTCTTTGAGTGAAATAACGTCTATTTTGTAAAACTATTATCTTATAAATTGCTTACTTTCCGTATTTTAATAGTGCACCGGTTGGAGAGCGTAACTGGTTTGCAGCTGGACGGTTGCGGGTTCTAAGGTTGCGGATTCAACGCCGGAATGGGATTCAATGGATTTTCATGATGCAGAAAATAAACGATGTACATGTCGTATTATCATGCTGCATGCTAAAGATCTTCAGAGTGTTTGCTTGGCTTGGGTGCTCTCGACAAAAATTTTATCTCAATAGCTATTTCGCATAATCAGAATTTGTTGCCGCCCTTTAGGGAGGAAATAGGACTTCAAAATTGCATTGTATTGATTTGTATGTCACCTATATAGTGCCGCATTTAAAAGTGATACCAACTGTCACAAAATTTTCTCGGTCTACAATGGTAAATACCAATCCGCAGTCCCATTGGAAAGAAAAAAAAATATTCAATCGTGTCGTTATTTAGTGACTTGTTTTTCAGTAAAAAGGAAAATATATATGTGAGTGAACAATAACCTCCTATTCTTGCAAGAATTTACAGTGTGTAAATTGTTTTCCATTTATTTTACTTTTACGAATATTTTTTGCGTAAAATTAAGATTAAAAAATGAATCAATCTACATTTAGCCAATCCGCCCTCTTTTTTCTCAAGAAAGAAAACAAAAAATTTGGTCATATATATTTTTACCAAATTACCCTCCCTTTTACTTTAAGTTACAGACTCTTTTTTGCAAAGTTTTTTCTCCGAAAATAATGACTATCAGAGAAAACTACAAAAAGACTTGTTTCTAAAAATAAACAAGCGTTTTTGTTCAAGTAAATAATACTTACTATCAAGTTGATAAATCTTTAATTTGTACAACGTCTTTAGAAAAAGAATTTACGTGATACATTATAGTTGCATTAGTTGTAAACAAATTCGAACTCCACAAACACTTTTTTTCCTTGAAGAATACAAATTAGGGATTTTAAGAACTTAATAAACGGAATGTGATCTCTATTGGATTTTAAAAAATGCTGATTTGAAAAAAAAATCACCATAGCAATAAATCAGAGCTTCAAAGCGTAATTTCAGTGAAATAAATAGAAAAAATTTCCTTTTAAAAATACAGAATATTTGCTTTAATGATTTTTTAATATACTGCTAACAAAACTTTCGAACGCACATATTAGTGTAATGAACGTAAATTAATATTTTTTATACGTAAAAAACAACATTCCTCAAAAATTTATTCAGCTCTCTCTCTCTATTAAGTTTTTCTCTTAACCCCTTAACTCATTTTCCCGTACACAGTACAGGCTACCGAATGCAGGCAACAACCGATTTGCCCATACATCTTTGGTTTGCACATATTTTTTAATTTTTATAGTAAGATTATTAGTGCAACTAATTTTTAAGAGATGAAGTTTGTCCATGGTATTAAAATACTTCGCATCCAGGATATTCTTTGTGGTGAAGGCGGGAATTTTTCATTGAAGGCAGGAATTCAGATTATTGGAAGTCTTTGATAAAAAAAAAAGGGAATGGAAAGCAATGTACAATTTGTTGCTTGAGAAGAAATGAAAATGGAAGGATAATTCAAAAAAGTCAATGTTATCTATGACCCTTTTGCAATGTTAGACGTATTACACCGTGCTTCAAATTGTGTGTATATATATATAAGCACGCACACACAAATCCTCAAGAATTACGAACATGGATTTTTTTTGTAAGTATGAGAGAAAATCTTTAAGATAAATAAAACATTATTCATAGAATACAGATTGTATTTAAGAAAGCAAACGTTTACATAGCACGTTCCACAATAATAAAGTAAAAAAATAGTGTGGACATTTTGAAATTGAAGTTAAAATAAAATTCTTACAAATTTTTACAGTTGTTAAGTATTATACCTGGCTATATGCAATAGAAAAAAAATGCGCCTTTTTTTAGAACATTTTGGGCCAAAAATTGACCACTTAAGTGGTTAAACGAGAAGAAATTACGTATAAACAGTTCATAACATTTTACAGTACACATTTCAGTTTCAAACCTACTTGAATGTGTACATAACTAGTACACAAAACAATAGCAAATATAATCCCAATAAAATTGCATTAAAATAAAACTCCTTACCAAATAAATTTTTTTTATTTGTGTTACGGAAATATTTGCATAAAAAAATTCTCTCCATTCTCAGTATTTTCGGGCATTTCTAATTCTTTCTTTTAACACATTTTGTGGGGGGCATAAATTTTTAACTGTTTTTAGGTGCCTAACTCACTGAGAGCAATAGAATTCTGGGTGTTTCATCCAAGAAGTGCAACACAGAACCCCCACTGTCCAGTTCACTAGAAATGTCTTCGATATCCTGTTTCCTGCATTGTGTCCCTGAGCCCTTGAATTAGAGTCTCCGTTTACTTTTAGTGTTGATCAATCGTACTGGTAACTTCATTTCTTGTAACCGGAAAATGTCAAAACGTAAATACCTGAGCATCAAAGAAAAAAAAATTAATTACTCAGGAAGTGGATAAAGGTGTCAAGAATGAGGCTATTGCTTTAAAATTTGGTATTCCTCCAAACAGTTTTTCAACTTTTACGAAAACATTAAGATAAGCTACAAAAGTAGGATTTATCGAATTCGTGTTCAAAATGTTTAAGAACATGTGTCTATGAGTATGTTGACGAGGCAGTGTTTTTAACTGAATACACACAATGCTAGATAAGAATGTTCCGATCTCCGGACCTTTCGTAAAAGAGAGCTCTTCAATTATCGAAGGCATTGAGATATGATCGTTTTCTAGGTAGCAAATGATGGCTAAAAAAGGAAAGAAAAGACACGAAACTTTAGCATAAATAATATCTGGGTAAAGTAAAGATGTTATTGATAATAATGTTAAAAATTGGATAACAAAGACAATGAGTAAAGTTTTAAATGACTGTAAGCCAGAAAACATCTTTAATGCAGATGAGACTGCTTTATTTTTGCACTGTTTACGTAAAAAAACATTAATATTTCAAAACGACAAATGCTTTGGAGGAAAACATAGCAAAAGAGAAGAATAACTGTTATGTTAAGAGCAAATATGACAGGATATAAGAAATTAAAAACAGTTATAGGAAGAAACCAAACTACAAGATGTTTCAAAATCATTGGAAGTTGATTATGATTTTAATAAGAAATCTTCGATGAAGTCAGAAATTTTTGAAAATTGGATTCAAATGTTCGACAAACGCATGGTTAAAGAGCGTCGTAAAATTGTTCTTTTGAATAATTCCTCCACTCATCCGAAGAAAATCAACCAAAAATTTAAAATTGTTGCAATGTTTTACTTGCCACCAAACATTACATCAAATCGGCAGCAAGGGACGATAAAAAAATTTTAAGTACTCTATCGCAGGAGGATAGTGCGAAAAGTTATCACGGCCCTTGAAAACAATCAATCCGTGCCAATTATTAAATTACGGGAATATATTTCAGAAATTTCTCGAAATCGTGGAACTATGACGTCACACATGGTACCATTCATAACAATTTTGCCAAAGCTCGATTCTTTGTTAGCTCTGAGATTCCAGCAAGTGTGGAGGACGAAAACAATATTCCCTTAGAAGAACTGAAAAAATATGGATACAGATATAGGAAAAACAAGAAATTACGGATGATGTGCTGCGTGATGATTTTCTTACCCTTGATTCTAAAGAAGAAAATTCTAGCTCACTAACTAAATCGGATATTTTGAACAGTGTGAAAATTAAAAACACTACAGCAATGGACTGCAATGAAGACTAAGATGAAAACGACGATAATGCAAAAGTCAATAAACCTTTGTATGATGAAATGAAAAAATCCATTTGAAAAATTCGAAGCGGATTACAGTGTGAATAAAATATGCTATAAATGATTATTGGTGCATTGCAAATGAGTGAGGCATATTATGAAACACGCAAACATTTTTTCAAAGAACTCAAACAAAATTAACATATTTTATAATTAAATTTAAGGACGCATATGGCAATGCATGTTAAAAAATTCTAATAAAATAAAGTATGCTTAAAATTGTATGCTTTAAATTAAAAAATATGTAGTTAATTTTTATTTATTTTCATATAAAAATATTATCTTAATGTTGAAAATACAGTGCATTCCTCAATAATCTTTTTCTTATTTTTCATGTTTTTTTTTCTGGTGGGTGGTAGGGGAGGTAAGATAGATAAAACAAGTAGGTATTATTTTAGAAAAAGTTGTAAGTAATTTCTTTTAATATATAGAGGTCATTAATTCAAAACTTCATGCTATGTGGTTTACGAAGTACATTGAAAGATGAACCTCTATATAATGAATTTTCCATATAACAAACTTTTTTTCGGGATTTAGCGACTTTGTTAAATAGAGGTCCAACTGTATATCCATGCATTATTATCCGAAAAAAAGAAATATTTCGAGTTGTATTGTTTTTTTGTCTATATGCAATATTAAAGAAATCAAAAGCAATATTGTGTACAATAGCTGCAAGACAAATAATTAGGCCTTATATGAGCATTTTACAAAATATATTTTTAGTTATTCATAACTCGTTTTAATAAAAATGAATGATAATGGTAGTAAAATGTTACAAACTGGATATTATAATATTAGCTACAGTATTTTTTTTAGATCTGAGAGGAAAATACATTAAATGCAAACATACTGTACCGTCTCTTTAAGTTACATGAAATAACATGTTGTGTATACTTGCAAATGCCTCAAGGAATGTGCGGGGATCGTTAATATAATTGATTCATTTAATAATGGCATTCATTTACAATGCAAATGAATGCTTACACAAGGTAAATGAATATTAAGTTTGACAAGATATGGTCGAAGGCAAGAGTCGGCAACCTTACATCTGCGGTGTGCCACACCAATACACTAATATAATTCAGTGTGCCACGCAGAAGGATACATAGGAAACAATACGATTCCCACGGTAATGCATCCAGTGTCAGGGAATAGAGGTAAAACAAATAGCCCTCCTAGGCGTGTGTGATAACCCTATGTGGGGGGTTCGATATGCTCATGCCCCCCCGAAAAAAAACAAATCCTCCCCATATCTCGCGACAAAAAAAAATATTTAAAAACATTAATTTACTTAAAGGAAGCAAAACAAAGTACATTCTGACATAAGAAAATACACATTTGCACTGATATGACACACTTATAAATGTATCAGTACTACACAATGTATTTTATAACAAAATTAGCAATACTAAGTTAAGAACAAGCTTAACAATTATGACCATGGGCTTGTCATACATAAAATTATATACAAAACTTAATACTTATCTTAATAATTTGTATGGTTTATAATTGAAATCATATTCTACTTTAAGCGTCATAGCAACGGAGGTTTCTAAAGTACGCTTTATTGTATTTATTACATTTAACTTGCAAGTAAAATTCATTAATCGAATGAAAGATTAACTGAAACAGTTTTACCTACTAGTTCACAAGTGTTCAATGTGAGCGTCATCCATCAAACGGCGCACGTCAAGTCGTTAGGCGAGTTCATCCCCAACTTCGTTCGGTGTGTCTAAGGTAATTCTTGCAACAGTTGCTTCAATCCTGTGTCTTGTCTGGAAGGTCAGCTGCTGGTGATGGTGCGTACACACAATTCTTAATGTACCCCCACAAATAAAGACAGGGCGTCAGATCGGGTGAACGTGGAGGTCATGCAAAACAAGCTTTATCGTGAGACCCTTTGTGGAGAATCCATTGGTCGAGTATAGGGATGTTCAAACAATCGCTTACTGAGAGCGTACTGCTACTCTCTTTCAAATGAGGAAATTGTCATAGTTGTAGAACATTAAGATAGGCAGAACCAGTTACAGTTGGTACTCCAAAAACGAAAGGTTCATACACTTTCTGCTGAAATAGCGCACAAAAAACATTCAATTTAGGCGTGTCCCGTTGCAATTCTAGCTCCTCGTGAGGATTTTATAAGCTCGAGAAGCGCGCATTACGAATGTTCACATGTCCACTGAGGTATCCACCGGAACGCTTGTTACACAGTAAAAGCAGATTCTGTCTTTGCTAACTGGGGAACACAAAACACTTTTGTTCACTAGTCGCCATTTTTCTACTAGCGCGCTAATCGGCGGAAAAGGGGAAAAAACTAAAAAAGGTTTCGCGTGCATGCGCTCACATGGCAGCAAACAAAACTGTTTCATTTGATGTATGAGTTATATTAATAAGTTAAACGTAATAAATATTATAAAGCGTTAAAACTGCGATATATTCATTTATAAACACCCTGTATATCATTATTTAATTCAATACATTGTTATTGTATGGAGGGAGGAGGGCGCGATGAAAATGGTGCTAGTTTGATATCGGGGGTAATAGCGCCAAGTTTTTGTCTCGCCAAGATGGGCGATAACATTACAATATGGTTACCGTAATATTTTTATCGTCTGTCGATGTGGTTGCCATGGGGATAACGTATATTAGAAATAACTTTTGTTAGTTTTTCTCGCTGTAACCCTATTAATTCCAGACGACTTTAATAAAAAATTCTAATTTCTGTAAAAATATAACCATTTTCAGTATAATGTTTCTATTGTTTGCGTCTTCTGTTTAATTCTGCGCTATTTTAGAGTATGGATTTTTCTAAAATGAGTGAGTACTAGAATATTTTTTTTCTTACAAGAATAAGTGTTGTGCTTTTAATTATCGCTATAAAGCGTTTATTTTCATTTTATTTTACATTTTAAAAATGTTTTCTTTTTTTACGTTCTTTGTTCGATGCAATTCGTTGAAGGAACTTGCAGTGCAAGTTTCATATTGCAAGCTTTCACTACTTTGTAATTAGAACTCTTAATTAATTTTAACATACATTATGTAATTATTTTATTCATAATGTAATACAAGATTTCAATTATTACTATGTGTAATAATAATATAATATTCGCTACTTATAATTGTTTCTTTTAACATTTATTTATAAATATTATTACATATTTCATTACTTATTCATAATTAATATTTTTATTTATTTATAATTATTATGTTATTTATTTATAACTATTTTGTTCTTTATTTATAGCTATTCTTATGTTATTTATTTATAATTATGTAATACGAGTAATCTTACGCATTATTTTTATTTTTTTACAATTCGACGATTATTCTTCTTTATAATTACTATTAATCTATATTATACGATTATTATTTCTAATAACTGTTATTAAATCGTACTATATGAATATTATATTTAAGTATGATAAAATAATATTATAAGATTATTATATGCTGTTTATAATACTATTATTACTACATGTTACATTTTATTACATATATTTGATATTCATTATTTATTGATTAATCTAGGTTCTTCTCAATCTCTTCCTATATCCTTTATTTGAAATATATCTCAATGTATTTCAAAACAATTCTTTAAAATTATTGTGTATCATTAAATTAACGCTAGGCCGCCATATTGGATTCCATTCCAGCAACAAAAAGCGCTGCTTGGCGCTTTTACCCCCGATATCAAACTAGCTCCTGAAAATTATGTTTGAAAATCGGGTCGCACGTATTGAAAGTTTGAGAACCACTGCTTTAAATAATATTTATTAACATGAGAACTAAACATTAAGTATAAGTACTCCTGCAATATAATGAAATAAAAAACTAAATTTTCGTACGAATCTTGTCTCTGTTAAGCTCTGCGTAATATTACAACGTATAATACAATATTGCAGGGATATAATGTTTGGCTTTCTATTTGGCACATAATTCTGAATGTTCAGCTATTAAAAAATTTCTTTGTGGTCTCAAAATTTATTTCATCGAAAAAAAATTTTTTCACATTTATACGTATGTGGAACCAAAAGTGGAAAGCTGAGCACATGCAATAATTTTCAACTATAAAATCAACCGAGCAATGACGTTAAGAAATTTAAAATAGATGTCGAGTTATGGATAGATCTTTTATAATTTTGTAAATTTTGCTTTCAATAACTGAAGTTTTTTTTTCACGATGCAGCAATGAGGGATGCTTCATTTTAAAAATATTTCACAATGGTTTTTATTTAATGCTAAGACAGATTCTTATTTAACAAAGTTTTCTTTTTTATATAAATCACTCAAATTACACACAAGATTTAATAGAATCGTTTTATGCCAAAAATTTAAGTCAAGATATAGTTCTTAAATAAAAACGCGTGAGGGCCACTGAGATCACGCGTGCCACAGTTTCTAACCCCTGGTCTACGGTAGTTCAATTCTCAAAGAATTAGCAAGGTATGGAGTTATCGTCAATTTCTGAAGCTCTTACAAAATTAAGAATTATTTTATAATATAACTATTATTAATGCGATTATAATTTAACTTGCCTAAGCTGTTTGATAATAAGTACATCTGTTCTTTATGTAAAACATTTATTAACTTTATTATTTTTCTTTGATGTTGAAACGGAAAAAATGGTACCGCTCTTAATGGCAAATAATTAATTTTTTAAACTTTCAAAAGCTGGATGTCCGTAATTAAACTTAAAATTTGTGCGAGTAGTCTGTCGCGGTTGCATCTCTATTTATATAATATCTTTGTTTTTATAAATTTAGTTTTCATGATCTGGCAACAAAAAGTTGTTGACATTTTTGTAGCGCGATGTAAGAACAAGAATAAAATGTTTAACGATCTAAAATAGTTTTCTTCTTAAAAAGGATGAATTAATTCTAAGTAATTATTTTGCTTAACATATATATTATTTGTGACTAAATCGTCTAAAATCTAGTGACCCGTACATATTCAAATGATGGATGAGAATAATGAAATGGCTGTGGTAAATTCGAATCAGGAAACATTTGAAGCAAACAAGGTAAGCGTTAAAATTCCTCCTTTTTGGAAAGAAAAACCTGAAATATGGTTTTTTTCAAGTTGAAGCTCAGTTTTCCATTGCTAATATTAAACAAGAAGAAACTAAGTTTAATTACCTTGTTGCGCAGTTAGACAAAATCCATAGAAAATATATGGGATACCATTCAGAATGATGAAAAATAAATATTCTTGTGCTAAAAATAGACTTTTAAGTACTTTCAATAAAAGTGAGGAAAAATGCATTAAAAAATTTAAAAAATTGCTTACTGGAATCTCATTAGGTGATATGAAACCCAGTTAACTTTTGAGAAAAATGAAATCGTTGGCTGGAGTTAATATCTCCGAAAAAGTTTTAAGAACATTTTGGCTATATAAATTACCATACTGCATCAAAAATATTTTAGTTTTTAGTTCGGAAAATTTAGAAAATTTGTCAGTTATGGCAGTTAAAAATTTTGAAATAAATTCATCACCAAAAATTTATTCTGCTACTGCAAATAATTCTGCTATGAAAAGTATCCTTAATAAAATCTGCCTTTTGTAGAAATGGATTTCAGAATTGTCCATCAACAGGAGAAAACCAAGAAGCCAATTTAAAAATTCCAATCAAACTCGAAACAAAAGTCGAAGTCGATCTCTTAAGCGTTTCAACCCAAATGGAAAATACTGTTATTTCCACTTCATGTTTGGTAATAAGTGTTATCCTGATAAATGTAAAAGTCCATGTTCCTGGAATAAGGCATCGGAAAACTTAGAAAAGCAGTAGATTTGGCGGCAAGCTCTCCTGCTACAGAATATAAAGATTGCCGTAATTACCGTTTACTTGTAACTGACAAAAATATCGGTTTACGCTTTTTGTTGATAGTGCTGCTGATTTATCAATAATTCCTGTGTGAAAAATCTATACGGAACTTTATCACTAACCTTCTGAGACGTCTTTTTTAGGGAAATTTAATTCCCCTACCTATTTCCAATCAGCTCCAAAGAGAGGACGGGATTCCTTGTTATGCAGATTAGATAAAGTATTTAAGTCAAACGGAGTAGTAAAGTAAAAAGCAGTAGGAGAGAGAGAGATTGAAGCAGAAAGGTATAATAGTGAAGTTAGAGATTTATTATTGAAGATTTCTAGGGGGATAAATTAATTTCAGGAAGAGTTGAGATGCAGTGTGGTAAATATTGATTTATATTTAAAGTCTCATTACAGCTTTATATTAGGAGTGAGATTAAAGTTAAATGTTCAATAGAAATATTATTGAATATAATTCTGGGATCTCTTATCGTGGTAATCTCTGCGTGATCGATATTCTAATTGTTAATTAATTGGATCATTAAATATTTAAGTTAATTTAAAGGAAAGTCCCTTTTAAACCTCATATAACTAATTTGAATTATTTGTTGTAAAAAGTCTTTGATTCTATTTGGGAAAGATAACCAAATAAAGAAAGTTATTTATAAAAATGGCTACTGGTTCTTTTTTGACTCAAAATTATTATCGTTCTCAAAGTGAGATCCAAGGGGATCTTCACACCTGCCTTAAGTAAAAATAAAATTTGTGATTATTTTAAGCTTTATGCAGCAAACGGCTCAGAAATACCAACTTTTGGTCATAAAATTTTTACTTTAAATCTAGGGCTGCGTCATGAGTTCCAGTTTCCTTTCATTATTGCTTAAGTAGGTAATAGAATAATTGGTGCTGATTTTCTAAGTAAGTTTAACTCGTTAATTGACATCCGAAATAAACAGTTAATAGATGGAATAACTAACCTTCATGTTAAAGGTGAAATTTCTTCTATTTTGCAAGAAAATTAAATTAACATAATGGATAAAACACATCAAAATTTTCTGATATATGCTTACAATATTCAGATTTACTGAAACCAAATTTGTTGGTTACTAATACTAAACATGAGGTTAAACACTATATTGCTACTAAAGGCCCACCGGTTTACTCAAAAGCTCGTCAATCGGATTCTAAAAAATTAGAAATAGCCAAGCAAGAATTTAAATTTTTGTTAGATAATGATATCATTCCACCTTCTAAATCTCCATGGAGAATCCCACTACATCTTGTGAATAAAAGAGAAGGAAGTGTTAGACCATGCGGTGATTATCGACGTTTAAATGCTCAAACCATTCCTGATAGTTATCCAATTCCACGTATTGAAGATTTTCTTCATATTTTTAAAAGGAAAAGAATATTTTCTAAAATTGACCTATTCAAAGCATATTTTCAAATTCCAATTGCTGAGGAAGATAAGGAAAAGACTGCCATAATAACTCCATTTGGCTTATTTGAGTTTAATGTTATGAGCTTTGGGTTAAGAAATACACTCTCTACTTTTCAGCGCTTTATTAATGAAGTATTATTTGGACTAGAATGTGTTTTTCCATACCTGGACGACATTCTAGTAGCCTCTGAAAATGAAGAACATTAAATTCATTTGAAAACTTGTGTTTGATCGTTTACAAAAATTCTTTGAGTGAATATCTCAAAATCAACTTTGGGAGTAACTCATCTAGAATTTCTGGGATACTTAATAACACCCGTAGGATCTAAGACTTCCAGAGAAAGTATATACAATTTTATCATACAAATTACCCGAAACAATTCGTGATTTGAGAACATTCCATGGACTGCTTAATTTTTATAGATGATATTTAAAAAATGATGCTAAACATCAAACTATTCTTCACGAGTATTTAAAAGGTTCAAAAAAGAATGACAAAACAAAAATTGTTCGGGTAGAGAAAGATAAGGAAATTTTTGAAAAATGTAAACAACATCTTGCACATGCTACTTTATTAAGCTTTCCTGATCCTAATTTACAATTGGCTTTATTTACTGATGCTTCCAATTTTTTGCCATCGGTTCGGTATTACAGCAGTTCAAAACTGGAATTTGAAAACCGATTTCATTTTTTACTAAAAAATTAACTGAAGCAAGCAGAAAAATTACAGTACCTATGATAAGTAATTACTAGGAATATATCTTTCCTTCAAACATTTTAAACATCTTCTTGAAGGACGAAATTTTGTTATTTATGCAGATCACAAGCCAATTACCTATGCCTTTCATCAAAAAAATTAAGAAGCTTCACCTAGACAGTTACGTCATTCACAATACATATCACAATTTTCAACAAATATTTGTCACATTAAAGGAGAAGATAATATAGTTGCAGACGCATTATCCAGGATTCAATCAATCTCTGAAATAGATTATGATAAAATTGCTGATGCACAAGTTGATAATGAAGAACTAAATAAATTGCGCTTGAAACCATCCTTAAAATTTAAACAATCTTCCCTCGACTCTGGTAAATTACTTTGATGTTATTTTTCAACTGCAAAAAATCGTCCATTTATACCTCAGCCTCTTCGAATGCTCATGTTTAAAAAAATTCATAAGTTGGCTCATCCTAGTGTGAAATATATTGTTAAACAAATAGCTTCTATATTTATTTGGCTAAACATTCGAAAAGATGTCAATCAATGGGCCAAATCTTGTATCCGGTATCAAAAGAACAAAATTAAAAAGCATACACATTCTCAAATTGGCACCTTCCAAGTAGATGATCGATTCAGTGTCATTCATGTTGACATCATAGGTCCATTTCCTACAGGGGAATTGCATTAAAATTGAGTAATGGCAGAATGAAATGAGGGTAATTTTATCGAGAAAAAAACAATGAATTTCAAAAACCTCCACTAGGTGGCGTATCGTAGCCTTATTTAGAACTTATAAATAATCTGCAAAAGTTTACAAATCATGCTTGATATTCTATTCAACATTATCTGCTACCACCTGGAAGCGTAAAATTGAAAGCAGCAGGAACTGAGGAATGTTATTCACATGGCATTCTATGCTTTCTTTAAGGTCAAACAGAGATGGGATGGGATCTCGGTAGACCACAGCCTTGAGAAATTTCCACAGCCAAAAGTCTCAAGGATTCAAGTCTGGGGATCTAGGAGGACATACTCTAAGAAAATGCTAGCTGATGTTTGTGTCGTCACCGAGAAATGACAGTGGAATACTTGTTTCACACAATGAGTGATGTGTAGAGGAGCATCATTGTGGTTGTATCACATCGCATTACCTGAAGAGCCGGAATAACGGTTTGCTTTAATAATGAGAGAGAGAGAGAAGAATGTCTTTGGCGGAGTATGCCACAGACCCTGTAGTGTCAGCTTCGCTTTTCGAAAAAAAACGGGTCCACAATGAAGGTTGCAGTAAAGCCACACCAAATCGTTACATGTGAAGGGAATTGTAGGAATTGAAGCGAGTTTATACCAGAATAAATACTGCAATTGTGCGTGTTGACCGCACCTTCCGGATGGAAGTGGGCCACGTCGGAAAACAAAATGTTCCATTGAAAATTTCTTTTTCGATTTAAACACAACATCAATACTGATTTTCATTCTAAAAAAATGGAATGATTACAGGAATAATTAGTTCCCTTTGAATTACAAAATATCAAAATGTTTACTGCTATAAATATGTTTGCATATGTCTTTATTTATGTGCGCATTATATACATGTCTAAGAAATGAATGCATATCTATTATCAGGTAAGTATGCCACCATCATAGATTATGAGTTTCAAGAATACAATTGATCGAAAGAAAAAGAACAGAGAAATATTCTTAAACTGATTTATTTACTTAAATATACGTTAAACCAATAAATAAGTTAGACACTTGTAAAATAACTAAAAAAAGAAATATTAAAATCTAGTATTCAGTTAGTGTACAGTAATGGAGAGAGAAAGAGAGAGAGTTTCAAACTATAATTCTAAAATTGCTAATTAAGATTTACAACATCTGTGGAACGTTATATAGTTCTGAGTTATCTAAAATATACAATAAAAATGGATAACCCTTCAGAATTGATGTGTATATGTTAGGGTGGGGAAAAAGAAATCCATTATTTTTGCATGAAAATCAAGACCTTATATAATATACTTCCGATTATCCAATTTCGGTCAAATATGCACCTTGTTGTATAATTTGCTGCCATTTTAATTGTACCTTTTAAATGCCTTTCATAGAAGTCTTGGCCCTTATTGGCGAAAACATCTAGTAATCGATTTCCACAATCTTCTTTTGATCCCAATATCTTATCACTCAGGAAGTTTTGCGATGCTAGAAAAAGGTAATAATCGCTTGGTTCCATGTCCGGACTATATGGTGGATGCATTAAAACTTCCCAGCCAAGGTCTCAGAGGTTCTGTCGAGTCGCTACAGACGTGTGTGACTGGCATTCTCCGGATAGAACACAACACCTAATCTGTTGGCCAATTCTGGTCAATCGGCTCGTTTGTTGACAGTAGAGATCTGAATTTAGTATTTGGCCATGCGGAAGCAACTTCTAATAAATGATTCTTTTCCAGTCCCACCAAATACACAGTAGAACCTTCCTGGCCGTTAGTCCTGATTTGGCCACAGTTTAAGCTGCTTCACCACCTTCTCATCACAATCGTTTTCGGAAAATATTGTAGTATGAGACCCATTTCTAAACCCCAGTCATCATACGTTTAAGAAATGGGTTGATTTCATTCCGTTTGGCCAAGGCTTCACAGATGGAAATTCGATCCATCATGTTGTTTTTTGCTCTTAATTTGTGTGGCACCCAAACATGGAGCTTTTATTTGAATCCAACTTCGCGCAAATGGCTTAAAACTGTTTTAAGGTCGATCTTTGATTCCTGAGCGATGCTACGATTACTAACATACCGGTCAATTTCAAATATTTCTGTGATTTTATCAACATATTCGATGACGGGCCTACCTGTGCGAGGTGCATCTTTAACATCAAAAATACCTGAGTGGAATTGACGAAACCGAAATTGCACGTAATTAGCTGCTACGATATTGGCACCATAAATATCATTTGCAATTTCAGCCACCTGGCTTGCATTTTTGCCTTTATCAAAGAAAAACTGTAAAAAGAACCAAATTTTCTCTTTGTTGACTTCCATTTTTAACAACCTGCAACTCACAACTGAATGGAACCAACAAAAAAGCATTTTTTTAGTGTGAAATGTCTTCTTGACAACGAGCATAAATTTGAAATTGTTTGATGGATGATTTACGAGATGTTGACACTAAAGCCATCTACCGAAAAATAATGGATTTCTTTTTCCCCAACATAATATATGCGATGAATTTAAGAGTTATATACCATAATGTTTTTTTTAATATTTTAATAGTGTAAGATCAAGTATTTAGGTATCCTATAAAAATGCAATGACTTTTTCTGCAAGTAGCGAGCAACAAAGTACAGTAGTTAATGGATATTAACGTCTAACTACTGAGCTACTCGAGGAATTTTGTCCTCGTGATTTTGAACCATGTCCAGTGACTAGAACAACATATTAGCTGGCACCCCCCCTCTCCTAATTACCACACTAACGGAAGGACGTTTGAGCCTCGACATATTTTATGTGCATCAGCCCTATCTGCACAACAGGTCTTTAGGGAGAATGAAACAAAGGACAGGGATAAAAGCCCTTAACGACTAGCCCGAGCATTAAATCCTTCTCGTCCCAATCGTCTAAGAAATTAAAGGAGTAGCTGCGGACCGGAAGGTCGGTGATTCAAATAAACATCATTGTCAAGGTCAACAGCTAAACGCCAAAGTGGTGATCCAAAAATTGAACACTAGACGGAGAACAACCTAATCCTACGAGTCGACTATGCAATGATTCAATAAAGAATCTAACTAAGACATTCCCATTAAATCACGATAATTGATTCAAACAGCGTAACCCATCAACCAGACTCGCTATTTTAAAAAGAGACTGCCTAAAACGTCAACAGAAAAACGTTCCAATGACACTCAAATCTACTGGAGATGCATATGAATTGTTGTTCTGAAAGAAAATGTAACCATCTCTAAGTATCGTATAAAAAATTCATCTACATCAAAATATAATTTATCTTCTCCAGGAACAGTGTATGCAGTGCTCTGTTCTTCCGCAAGTCACGAACAACAAAGGACAGGAATAAAAGCCTTTAACGACTGGCCCAAATTAACATTCGTCCTCAACTTTTGTCCTAGTCTTCTAAGGCGATGATCCCAAACCTCCAAGCTGTGGACCAGCACCGGTCCATAGAACAAATGGTACCGGACCGTCCAACAAACATTAAATTATTTCCGTTTTATTTACTGCGGTGTATAGCTCTCTAGTTTTGTGCGATTTTCACCTGTGCGTGTCTATGTGTGTGTGTCTGTCTGCTTTATTCTGAAAGCAAGTTTAAATACAATGAAGTTAAACTTATTAAACAAAACAGTGTAAAGTACAAGCCATCAATATCCCACCCTCAGTGGATCACTAAAATTATCAGACATTAACCTGTCCTCTGCAGTAAAAAGGTCCGAGAGTACTGATCTAAGACATCTACGGAGTACCTGTGAACCGGTAGGTTGCTGGTTTAAATAAAGACTCCGCCAAGGTTAAAAGCTAAATGACAAAAGAATTACCTTCAAATTGTCACAATCTTTAATTTTATCCAAGTTGAGCACTCGTGTTATGATGAATAAATATTTTAATGCGTATCTATCAATTATTTACAGATATATAAAACTCTACAGAATAGCACTTCAAATGTTATTCAAGGTTTTGGTTTTACTTTGAACACTTGCAAAATTAAATAAAATGCAAGGATAGAAAGTTGTATTTTGAAATAAAGATATCAAATTAGAATAAAAACTAATTAAATACTAAATATATTGAAAAATCTGGCTAAAAAAAAGAATGTTTATATGAGCTATGAGCTATTTTATATTATGTGAATACACAAAAACTTATCTTTTTTTATTTGAGTTTCGAAATTGGCTGAAAAAGACGAGGAAAAAAAGTTGTTCGACTATTATAAATGCTTTATTTGTTCAGGAGAAACATTCCAAGAAAGTCACTAAAATAGTCTTTTTTGTACATTTTTTTAATGGAACAAAAACAGCGAAACAAGCAAGCCCACATACACACACAATTTCGTCTCTAATAGCTAAACTACACAAAAACTGAAAGCGGACAAAGAAGGTACTTCTTTTACGAAAGAAATATTTCAATGAAGAATAGTTTTACGAAATAGAATACAATATCCAAATGTGGGTTTCCCAATTTTTTAGCATCCTGTCTTACACCGTCTGCTTAACTGCATTAAATGCATTTGTCACGCCTTTTATATAATATATATATATACAAAGAGGATCAACCAGAAAACAAAGACCATTTAATCATAAAAAATTGAAAAACATTTATTAAAAACAATTCTGCTATATACTTGAAGCCTCTTTGTTACTCTACATCAAGAGTGGGCAGACTTTTCCAGGGTACAGGCTACTTCTAATGTTTTTAAGGTGTTGCATTCAACCCAGGGGCCATTCTGTATTAAAATCGTACGTTATCTTTCCTTAAAACTTTTTTTCGATACTGTACCCTTCATTTAAAATACGACAAACAGCTATTTACCATGTTTTTATTAACTAGTTTTTTTAGATGGAGTTTTGTAAATGATTTTAACCTAACTTTTCCCGATAAGTTACAGACTTTAAATTTGGAACAGCTCAGAAGTGGATGACAATGCATAAAAATGTGTAAAAAATGTTTTAGTCTCAAACCCGAGCCCCCGTAGAAGCGGGTCCCGTAACTCCAGAACATACACGAATTTACACGAACAAAGATCACCTGCCTATAGCATGGATCGATTTGCATCTACATACTCAATTTCGTGGCTCTGGGGTCAAAAAGGGGGCCCCCAGGTAACCATGTTCTTTTATTAACTCTCTTTTAAAAAATCGCTTTATTGACATTAGTGCGCATTCTTTTGACCGCATGAACACTTATCCAGTCAGCCTGCCAGCTGAGGAGGAAAGCAGATGCAAACAGCCACGTGCGAAACCTCTCGTTATTGTTTATTATTAACTATTTCATGTATTGTATTTGCGCTCAATTAGAATGTGAAGGAGTTTGAATTTAGAAATAAAGTTGATTTGAGCTAACCGCAATAGTAATTCTTTGAGTGTAGTTATACAAGTTGAGTGAAGTTTTACAACAAACGCAAGGCAGTTTGTTGTATTTAAGCAAAATATGAAAAATAAATTTTAAAAAAAACTTTTATTTATTCTAAATATTATCTACCAATTACTCGTGTTAGTAGTTATTTTAATAAGAAAACATTTAAATAAATAAGATAATTATTAATTACTGTGTTTTTATTAACTCGCTTTCTTGTCTGTCCGGGTGGAATTTTGTCATTGATTTTAAACTAACTTCCCGATGAGCTGGAGACTTGAAACTTGGACCACAGCTCAGAAGTGGATGACAATGCATGATAATGTAACAAAAGTTCTAGTCTTGAACCTGGACCCCCAAAGAGGCTTGTACGTCTGTCAGGGTGGAATTTTGTTATTGATTTGAAACTAATTTCCCTATCAGCTAGAAATTTCGACCATAGCTCAGAAGTGGATGATAAATCTTAGAGATGTAAAAAAGAAGAAAAAAACTAAGAGAAGGAGAGAGAAAATTGAAGAAAACAAAAAAGACGAAAATACAAATTATGCTTTATAGTCCGTTATAAAGCATGGTACATCAATTTTTTAGATAATATACTTGTTTACCACCAAAACACGAATAACACAAAATTGTCAAGTTCAATACTTGAATAGCTATGAGCGACTGCTAGATCGTTAACATATTCGTTGCTGCGAACGGAGAACATACAAGAACCTATGAATCTGTAACCACCGTATGTACTTAATTTATTTGCAACCGAGTCCCCCGCCATCGCAACACGAGAATCCCATCCCGTGGAAGCATTTGTGGGATAATGTCTCAATAGCCAATCCTGTGATGTCGCGGGAGGAGCTGATCGTCCCCATTTATCCTCCCCTTTAGTGGGAATGTGGGGGAAAATCCTATTTTTGGAGGGCATCGCAGTGATCGTATTTTTACCCCTACAGTGTGGGCTTTCAATGAAGGTACATGTGTCGTCTGCTCTCTCATTTGTGATGTACCTCTCCTTTTAAGTACATCCCTCGAAGTATCAGCGTGAGCTAATGGTGTAGGGTTAGCGAAAGAACTAGGATCAAACATTATCTTAATATGACTTTATTAAGATATTCAACATAAACTTTTAACAAATATAATTATAATAATTAATATGATTAATATGAGAGAATTTACGATGACGCAATACGCAACGCACAATATAATTCAGACCAATCTCAATAATCGAACCGCCTAATCCTCAAATATACTAATAAGTAATCAATCCTACTTTGTATTATTCTGTAATAAACTTGTCTTTATCTACAATGGTATGAAGCTTGACGTTAAACTTCTAGTCGAACACCAATATGTTTATCCACGACACGTAGAAGTTAAATCTTGAACCACGAAGTTCAATAATCATCAACTGCCACAACGCACGTCAATTGTCTAACATTCCTTTACATTGCCATTACACTTATTCTAAGATCCTATATTTATCCTATATTATTTGCATCTCTTCACTTCTCGTTTTTTGGATTTGGTTGGAAAAGAGTTGCCATTAATTCTGGCCCAAAGAACCCAAAGGACTTGTTAAAGAAAAGACGCGTAAGACGTCTCACATTTATCGAATCATTTGTTTAAGTAAACACAGTCGCATCGATTATGTAAAGCCGATTCTCCTGTCTATCTGTCATCGATCATAATAGGTTTCTTTTAGAATGCGCATCTTGAAACTTAGTAACGGTGGTCTGCCCAAAATGTCTTGCGGTTCACCAGTCGATCGCTGCTGACTTAATGACCATCTATGTTCTATATAATTACCCTTTTGTTTAAACATTTGTATCTCTTCACAATGTTCAGAATTTCCCTGCCATACTCTTCTGACGCTAATGCACTAAGGTATCCGACTACCCTAACATTATGATTTTTTTTAAATAATTGACAATTTTTTACGATTTTATTTTATAGGCCATTTTACTAGCCTTATACAAATACCAAGCTTTTTATTTTCCATTCAATAGAACAAAAACTACAAGTGTATTAGTAAAATCAGATGCCTTAATTTTACCTAAGATGTCAAACTTTAAAGTCCATTTTACTAGAAATATGTTTTTTCGAAAAGTTCAAACGGGGACAGTGATTGCTCAAAAGATTTTCATGTAATTTGCTGAAATTTTTTGTGTATGTTCTGTATAACAGTAGAAGTGTTTTTACCTTCAGATTTATCAACCACTGTTTTATTACAAAATATACTGTTCTTAATGTGAATATAATCACAGATTTTTTTAAGCAATTTCATATAACTAAGATAAAGAGCTCTATATAGTCTTTATAAAAATTAAAATACCTCTATTCTGAAGGTCATTTCAAAGAGGAACAGCAAAGAAATACATCAAAATTGAAAAACTGAGAATTTGTTAATTTACTATTTGGTCAGCGCGGGCCCCGTTTATGTAATTTTTCGTCTATTTTTACCCCTTGTTTCTTCTTAATTTTAGCTTTTTCCTAATAATACACTAAAAAAATCTATTATCCATAAAAAAATCTCCATATCTCTATTCTATTAAAAAAAAAAATTATCGCAAAAAGTCAGATACCTTAAGAGGAATTTGGTTTTTTTCTTGTTCTAAAAATATTATATGGCATGATTACCAAATGATTTCCCGTTCCTCTCACTACCTTCTCTAACTCTTCTTTGACTCACAACCTTTTAACACCCAAAACAGTTTCAACGTAGACAAAAGATGGTATTTGCTTGGAGAAAGGTCTTGATTATAAGGTTGATCCATCCAAAATGATCCAGAAATTCTTCAGTTGAAGCTCCTGTTTTGGCTAAATTGCAATTGGCTTCTTATATGCTCACAATAGCACTTTGCATTGATATCACATTGTCTCTTAGCCTGAAATCAACTAATGTAAAAATTTGCGATCCCAAAAGATATTTGCTAGGACGTTTAAACTTTTTGAGAGCATGGTAGAGTTTCATCGCTTCTTTGAATGATGATTAAAAATGCGTCTTAAGCGACAGGCATTTACTTTTTGCAGTGATGCGAGTCACCCGGATCTCATCATTTGTCCCTACGGTCTATCCGGCCAATGCGGTCTTGGTGCCCAGATAATGATAATTCTATAGCTCGTTAACAGTTACGAAAAACGTGAAATTGTAGGTGGTGAGTATGTATAGCAGTGATTCTCAACCACTATACCGTAACACTTTTGAGTGCCACCAAATTTTAAAAAATTACTAATTTTACTCTTAAAAAGAAAGAAATAAAATCTAGTATCAAATCACACATACGGCAGTTTTATATAAATAATCTGTTCATAAAACTGCTATTTGACAACAATAAAGGAGAGTTGTTCATTACTTCTCCCAAATTGAGTTAAAGAAATTTGATTGAGTTTGAAGTCCATTTGAGATAATGGATATATCTGTATATGAATTAACTCTAAAGAGAAATAGAATTTCCCTGTAATATATAATAGAGATTAATTTCAAAACATTTGGTATAGTCAATTCATTTTGGGACAAAATTAGAGGAGATTATCCCATAATAGCCAAAAATGGTTTTTTTAAATATTGTTACAATTTTCTACATCTTGGATGAATGCAAATTTTCAGCATTAACAAATATAAAAATGAAAAGATCGAAACTTTTAACTATAGATGATGAAATTAGAGTGGTATTACCCTTTTGATAACCAAATCTAAACGAAATTATCAAAAAAATCCTCAAGCTCAAATTTCATATCTTTATATATATATATAAATCTTCTGTGTGCGCGTGTATGTGACTGAACTACTCTTAAGGTATCCGAACACGTTGAAATGACCGAATTCTCTCAAAAAACACATTTTTTGTTTTTATTTTATTGAATAGAGCTATCTTTTGGCTTTCCAAAACACTCTGTTTTGTTTCTACGTTACCTAGAGGTCAAGTTATAATCAGTTTTATCAAATTAAAAAAACCGGAAGTGAGTCTTTGATCTACCGGAAGTAGGCATTTAAATGGTTCAAAATCTGTCAAAAATTAGCTTAAGGAGCAGTTTTCTTGGAAATAGTTTTAAATTCCTCTTAAGGAAATAATAGAAATAGTTTATTGTTTTTAAAGTGAGTGGCAACACAACATTTCTTCCAATAGTTTGGCAATAAGAGTTTGTGTTTACAAAATTTTCAATCGCTTTTCGATAGCTTTTAGCTCGAGTTATTTGATTGATTTTGCTAACGTTGTCGGTTTTTTTCGAAGTTTTAATTTTATTATTTAAATTTTGCACACTATTAAGTTATGGCTAATCCCAAGAATCGAAATTCTACTCGTAAATCTAAATTTAAAGGCAATAGATACACTATTAAGAATAACCAATATGAGATCAACAAAAATGTCAGATCTGCACCTACTGCAAGTGAAAGAAAACTTCAAAAGGATTCAAAAATGTCAAATACTGTTGAAAATGAAGATAGGAACGTAATTATTAATTTAGAAATTTTAAGTAATGTGATTTCCTTATTATGCTGTCCTGAATGTTTAGAAAATAAGCTTCAACTTTTGCAAGAATCTGTGTTTGGCTTAGCATCTAATAGGATACTAAAATGTAAAAACTGTAACTTTTTTAAGCTCCTTTTGTACATCTATGAAAGTTAACAAATTGCACAATATTAACCTTTCCTTTGTTTTTGGCTTAAGAATCATTGGAAAGGGACACTCTGCTGCAAGGAAGCTGTGTTCAGCTATCAATGTGAAATCTCCTTCTAAAACAGCTTTCAAGTATCTTGAAAAAAAAATTAGAGCATGTTTCTAATAACGTTGCATATAAAACTATGAATGAGGCTGCAGCTGAAATCCACGAGAAGAATAATTTTGATGAAGTTGTTCAATGCGGTGTGTCGGTCGATGGAACTTGGCAACGTAGAGGACATTTGTCTTTAAATGGATGTGTTAGTGTTATTTCCATAGATACTGGTAAGGTTTTAGACATGGAAGTAATGTCAAAAAATGTGCAGATTATGTTTGAAGAAACATGAAAATAGAATTGCACACGAGTGTGAAAAACATGTTGGGTCATCTGGTGCGATGGAACCTGTTGGTGTGTACCGAATATTCGAAAGATCTGCTGAGACGAGAAAATTGCAACATGTACATTTTATGGAGATGGGGATTCGAAAAGTTTTGATGCGGTTAAAAATATTTATGGTGAAAACAGCGTTAAAAATTTGAATGCATTGGCCACATTCAAAAAGCGTGTTGGCTCAAGGCTTCGAAAGTTGAAGCTGAAGCAAAAGGTCTGGGAGGTCGTGGGAAATTAACTGATAGTTTCATCGATAAACTACAAAATTATTATGGCATCGCTATCAGATCCAATGTGAATAACATAGAAAAAATGCAAAGTGCAGTGATTGCAGCATTTTTCATTGCTGTTCCAACAAAAACCAACCGATGCATGGCCAATGTCCAGTTGGACCCGACACCTGGTGCAAATTTCAACGAGCTACATTTGAAGGAAAGATGCATATTGATACTGGCAAGGGACTTCCTCAAAAAATAATTAAGATTATCAAGCCTCATTATATGAAGCTATGTGACAAAGATTTATTGAATAAATGCTTACATGGGAAAACGCAGAATGCAAATGAAAGTTTTAATGGCATTCTGTGGAAGTTTATCCCGAAAGATATTTTTGTCGAGTTACAAACTCTGAAATTAGGAGCTCACATGGCTGTCATACAATTTAACAAAGGTTTTCGAGGATTGTTAGATGTGTTGAACCAAGCTCAGATACAAGTTGGTGTCAATACTGTAAGCGGTTTTGCCCAACTCGATGAAGAACGCATTAATGAGTCAAAGCGTCATTCATTATCTGAAGTAAAAACTTCCAGAAAAAAATAGGTCACGAAAGAAAAGAAAATTAGCCAAAGCTGAGATACAAGAGAGCATAACCTACAAATCAGGGGAATTTTAGGTTTCTGTATGTATAATTTATATTAAAACAACAAAAAGTTTAAACTTTAAATCCTTTTTTTCTCGAAACTGTTTTTATGTATAATGTATTCACGGTGAGTCTGATAACTCAAAATATTATGAATATATTTCTATAAAACTTTTGAACCTAATACTTATATTGTTTTCTAGAGTATGTACTAAAAAAATATTTCTTATTGCATACATAGTTTTTGATTTATGGCCAGTTATTTAAATAATGGTCTCATAAAAATGACACATTTCCTATAATATTTACTCGATGAGCTCTAAAATTTTTAAATTTTACTAAAACATTAAAATATTAGTACATCCCCTAGATAAATGCAACTTATTTGTTTTAGTAATATTTTTACTGATCTAAGTTAATTATTTTTTTTTTCTCTAACTGCTTTGTCGTTTTTCAAAAATATTGCTAAAATTTCCCTTATAATTGGGATTTTGTAAAATTTAGGCAATTTATTTTAAATATTTTTAGTTAAATATTAGTATTTATTGGTATTCATCCCTAAAAAAGCATTTATAATGTTTTAATATGTTATTTTCAAAAAAAGTACTCGAACGTGTTCGGATACCTTAAACGGCTGGACCGATTTGGATGATATTTTTGTGTGGGTTCAAGTGGATTCGGGACTGATTTAGATTCACAATTCGGTTCGATATCACAATTAGTTAAAAATGCGCCAAAATTATGTAAAGGTACGCGATTGTTCATAAAAAAATCATGCGCAATATTCTTGAGGTCAATATTTTGAGCGGCAAACTTCAAGGTGAAGTTGTACTTCTATTACATATCCCAATGATTCTTTCAGATTCACCTACCCATTCAAATGTTATGACAATATGTGGCTTAGATTTAAAAAACTCTTGCTTTTCGCTCGGCCAATTATATGCTGCATGTCCGAGGTTTGGCAAACCATCGCATTTGTTTGTTTATACCCCTCAAGGATTAACTAAACGCATTTTACATCCATTGGCACTACGATAAATTTATTTTTTGTGCATTAAAAAATATACCTGTTGTGAAAATAGCTCGAGTTTTATCTTTTTTACCCTTTAATCAAAGCAAATTTATATATATATATATATATATATATATATATATATATATATATATATATATATATATATATATATATATATATATATATATATAAGCTTCTATTCAGAATAACTTCTATATTCAACTTAATTCATAGTAAATACATACTTACACACAATCGATAGGTCAAATTGTGGTAACTGTACATGTGATGATGTCAGGTATTGTAATAACTTTCTTTATAAAAAAATTAATGAAAATGATCCAGATTGTTACAACTTATTCAAAAACAATTGTAATTTTCAGATTTAAGACGTGTACAGGACAACGTCTGTCGGGACCACTAGTTAAATATATATTCTTACAATTAATTACTCGATAAAAACATTGTTGCCTTTGAAGTAAATATTTTATTTAACACATTGAAAATTATTATAAATTTATTTACATAGTGTATCATAGATCAGTAAAATTCTTTAAAAATAATTTTGAAATTGTTAAAAGTGTATACCTCAACAACAAAAAAAAGTGAGAATCACTGGTTTAGATAATTGAAGAAAATTTTAGGCATATATATAAAAAATTTTGTTCTTTAGTGAATATTTTTTATTGTTTTGTACAGCTAAACAGGCTTTATTTTATGGATGCCCCCATGTATCGCACTCATATTTTCAACGATTATCCTGCATTAAAAAGGTTATACGTATTACATGTAGTCTCTATACCATATTTTTTTCTCATATTGACAAAATTAAACGATTCGATTCCTTGTATAACTTTGGAAAGATTAAAAGTATAATTTCTGACATTTATTCGAACTACTCATACTATAGTTATAAATAGACTGCAAAATAACTTTCTAACAAAAATCACTTTCCTGATCAGGGATTCCGAAAGAAGCGAAAAACAAATCCAAAAAATACAGGTGAGTATTAACAAATACACCGAGTTAAAAGCTTAGGGAATAAATCCTACTCGGTAAAAGCTTTTATGCTGTCTGCCTTGGAAGGTTAAATTTCCGTGCTTTCAAGAAGAAATATTCCCTAGAGGGAGTTTTAGAGAAGAGCCATACATCTTCATTCAACGTTGATTATAGGTAATTTTCCCCTAAGATTAAGAATGGCTGAGAAATACTCGAATTACATTTCTATGAAAATGCAGTTCAACTACGCTTCTGAAATATTTCGATTCAGGGTAAGTTTTTTCCGAATTATTTTTGCAGCTTTAAAGTTTCATAGAAACGTTTTCGAGTGTTTGAATAAACCGGAAAAGAAATACTTTGTGACAAAATTTGATACCGTGCACTAAAATGTTTCACTGCCCTTGAGGAATAAAAGCATACAGATATATAAAGTGAAATCAAGTAAATGTAAAAAGTAAAATGAAAATCTCATATCCTACATATTGAAAAATAAAGTTTTAGTTTAGAAGTGAATGTTAAGACCATGTACCAAAAAGTTCTTATTCAACAATTTTATTTAAAAATAAAAAAAGTCTTGGACACAAAACACTTAAGAGAATCATTAACTGCAATTTGCTCATTCTCTAATTAATCCGGGAGAAAATGCACATTCAATATTATCGTTTGAGGTCACGCGGGGTGACTCCATCAACCCAATCCTGATTTTTTTAAATTTTTATTGCACACGATAAAAAACGTAACAGAGAATAATTTAATTACGAGAAAATACACTTACCTACTTTTAAAGACTTTCCAACTTTCAAATTGAACTAAAATGTTTCAAATGTGAGTTTCTTTAACTAAGGATACTTTCCCTAACATTAAAAGAATGATATTTGCAGGCAAAACTCGTCTTTTGTTCCAGTTATTGTAGTTTTATTGACCGTTGATGATTAATAAACAACATATTGAACTTTTTCTTGCGTGTATCTTTTTACAAGGCTCCGTGTTACACCTGTATTACACTTTTGACTTCATACCTTTCTTTGAGTTTTTTTAAGTAGCATTTTAAATTTTTCCTTTCAACTACAGCGTTTCATGTCCATCACTTTTCTAAAATTTATTTTCACTATCATGATTAATATGCATTATTTCATCCCGTCGTTCCATTGCTTGATCAGTTTCAACTTCATTCAACAGATATTGTGGGAGCAGATGCCCATTTTATTATATTCTGTTCATTTATATTTAGAAACCATAATAAGCCATACAAAACACATTTGAAACCACTAAATCGCTTACGGGGGGAATTTAGCCAGTTCATAGAAAATATCTTGTTGCAAAAGTGGTCCCGTGGGGCCCTCAGTCATCCCATGTACCTTAAGATCATAAAAATGTGTTTGTCATTCAAAAAAAAAAGAGGGGAAAATTTGGCAAATGCATTTTTGTTCCCACGAAGACAGTAACATATAGGAAGATACTGAAAAGTTCATTGGCAAGAAAAATTTCGTGAATCCAAATTACCAATTTTCCCAGTATTTAAGATTTCGTGAGCGTGAGGTGACTCTCTGCCCCGTGAGACAGCTCTATAGTTAGTAAATGGAACGATATATGTGCAATGACTAAAGTACACCGTAATACATTCTTAGAAAGCTGTACATTTACACAATATATATAGGACAAAAACGACACATTCTAACACTCATTCACTAATCATGAGTACACCGAAACTATTAGACTTACTTGAAATTTCACTAGCCCGTTTCTTTTGTTGAGTAGGGATCAATTAAGAACGAGTTTTATGAAATTGATTCTCGATGGGATTACGTGGGGGGAAAAGAAAATTCCCCAATTTTGATGTATAAGATCTACTGATTTGAAATTTGCTTATCATGTTTTCTTTTCTCTCTCTGTTGAGTAGAGATCCACCAAGAATGGCTCTTATTGAAATTTACTGCGAAGTGAGGAAAAGGGATTAGGGATTGATTGATTGATTGAATATTAACGTCGCACTGTTCAGCTACACGAGAGCTTTTGGCGACGGACCATGTAATTTTGAACCATGGTCAAGTGACGTGGACGACACTTGAGCTGGCACCCCCTCTCCTAACTACCACACCACACCAACGGGAGGACGTTTCAGCTTTTGGCAGATTTAACGTGCATCGCTGCCCTACACGGCGGGTCTTTAGTGGTACTGGACTCGAACTCATGACATATCTTCCATGGTCCGATACCCTAACCACTTGGCTACCGCAGCCCTCAGGGATTAGGGAGGTTTATGGACAAAACAAAAAGTTCCTTTTTTGAGCTATTAAGAGTATAGACTTAAAATTTGGAAAATACGTTTCTATAAGTAGAAATCTATTGAGTACGAATTTAGCGAAAATCCACTCCTTAGGGCAGTGCTTCTCAAACTTTCAATACTGTCGCCCCCCTTTTTAATCACAATTTTTATCGCCCCCCCTTATACATAATAATTTACTGAATGCAATAATAATGCACTTTTACGATAAAGCAACAATATTTATTATAAACCGTACAAATTCATGACATAAGTATTAAATTTTGTATATGTTACTTTTAAGCAAAAAAACTTAAGAAATAGGATAATTACTAAGTTATTTTTCCTTTCTCTGATATTTAAATTGGAACATATTACAAAATGCGGTGGTTGCTTAGAAGACAAAATATACATATCAGCTAAATATAGAAAATGAACTCAGAGGGTCAATTTCTTATCTTAAAACTCCTTTCAAAAACTTTGCTCTGTAAGACAAGCCCATGGAAGTAGCTAATAATTATTAAACTTGTTCTTAATTTAGTATTAATTAATTAGTCATAAAATACTATGTGCACCACTCATACATTAAAAGCAGTGTTTCTCAAACTTTCAATACTGACGACCCAATTTTCAATCATAATTTTTGTCTCGCCCCCCTGTACAACAATAATGTATTTACTGCAATAAAAATGCACTTTGAGAGAGAGACGCTAAAGTTACAATACGATCTTAATTACAAACCGTACAAATTAATACGATAAGTATATTAAATTTTGTGTATATGTAACTTTTAAGTAATATATATTTTAAGAAAATTACTTAAAATATATATTACTTAGAATAATGTTATTTTTCTTTCTCTAATTTTTAAATTGGAACAGATCGCAAAATGATGTATTTAATTAAAGATTTATTTCCTTCAGCATTCATTTCTCAAATTACAAATGTCATTAGAAAAATAGTCTAATCAATGTCGCTCTCTATCATATCCATCACATCTGGCATTATAGGGTACGTTTGCGTGAGTCTGGGCAACCTATCGGACGTCTGCGCAAAACATGTAAAAAAGCTTTTCCTCGTACAATTCCAGTCAGTTTTGGTCGACTCGATACTCCTATAGCTACCGAATCTAGCTTGAATGTACATTTTTTTTTTAATTTCCACGTTAATTGTAATTCACGGTAATTAAGTGTTTACGGCAGTAGATTAAAACAATATCATACATACATTTTTAAGTCGTAAGCAAACATTCGACCATAATAAAGAATCAACAAGTACACAGACGAACGAGCATGGTTCCGAAAATTAAATCAAGGCGATCTTCTCAAAAATACTTAAATTTTGGATTTACCACTACTGAAGTAAATGATGGAAAAAAAGCCCCAGCTCGATATGTGTTAAAACTTACAAATCTGTAAAACAACATGTGAAAGTTGTTTTTAAAGCATGCAAAATCATTTAGCTATGTTGGCAAATAATTTTAAAAAGTATTTTCTGAATGAGGACAGCTTGGTAGCAAGTTACGAGTGGATTAGGGATCTATTTCAAGATACTCTCCAAAAGATCTCTCAACTTCCGAAGAAGAAATCTTCATAGATTTCACATCCAGTGAAAAATTAAAAGGCAATTTTGTAATAAATCGCTCTTTGAATTTGGGGTAGAGGTGGATGAGGAGTTATCTGTACTGAAAACAAAAGCACTTCGTATACTATTACCATTTTCAACATCCTACCTTTTTCAAACCGGATTTTCTGCAGTGGATGCCTTGAAGACAAAATATAGATCTCAGCTAAATATAGAAAAATAACTCTTTAAGTGTCAATTTCTTATATTAAACCTTCCTTTGAAAAACTTTCCTCTACAAGACAAGCCCGTGGAAGTCCCTAATAATTATTAAACTTGTTCTTAATTTAGTAATAGGATTGATTGATTAAATATTAACGTCGCACTGTTCAGCTGCACGAGGGCTTTTGACGACGGACCACATAATTTTGAACCATGGTCAAGTGACGTGGATGACACCTGAGCTGGCACCCCTCTCTCCTAACTACCACACCACCCCAACGGGAAAACGTTTCAACTCTCAACAGATTTAATGTGCATCGCTGCCCTACACGGCGGGCCTTTAGTGGTACTGAGCTCGAACTCGTGACAAGGCAAACCACGATCCGATACCTATACCACTCGGCTACCGCGGCCAAATTCAGTAATAAGAAATTATTTATAAAATACCTTCTTCAGTACTGATACATCAAACGTATACTGGCTGAAACACCGACTCTTCGCACGAGTTCATTTTTTAAAAAAAATAAAACATTCTTGATATAATAGCTGAACTGTAAGGAGAGTAAAACTGTGTGCACGACATTGTATACAAAAATGTAAAATGATTTTTTTAGATATATGCTATAATTGTAAATAACTGTTTAAAAGAACTGTAATTTTGAACCTCACACAATAAGCATTTAGAATTAATGTTAAATTATGAAAAAGAATATAAAATTCCGATGAAGAATAATTGTGTTACTTTTTAACATTTAAAGCGAGAAGACTTCAAAATGTTTTAATCCGGGAGCAGGCGCGTACTCGATACTAACATTAATGGTAGTGCGGGGGGACTCAGTCACCCCAATCATTTGTTTAGAATTATTTTTACTGTACACGATTCAAATCGGAATTCTAGTGAATATTTTAATTTATAGAAAGTATACTTACCTTCTTTCAAGGACTATTCAATTATTTGATGATTTGAGAAAAAATCCAATAAAACTGAACTAAAATGATTCAAAAGTACAAGACCATAATAAAGGACGCAAATCAGACACTTTTCAATTATACTACAGAAATGTTAAATCAATCAATTCTTTTCCAAATATCGCAAAACTCAATTATTTACAATTTCCCTAAGTGAAAAGCAAACGCATAAAAGATGGGAGGGAACTAATATTGATAATAACCATACCATACGATTGAAGTTCAATCAAATGATTAGCAAACGTACTATGCAGCCTGGCTGAAAAGTGAATCATGACTTCCTTTTCTTTTTCTACAACTAATGTACAGTATTTCAATAATAAATACAGTGGTGAATTGTTTATCTTCTTAGAATTTTTCTCAGGGTCTGGGTTTCGTTTTTTCTTTTAACGAGTAATATTTTATGTTAAAACGTAATAAAAAAATCTCTCATTGAGGAAATACAGCAAATAAAACAAAATGTTTTTTTTTCTTTAATTTGGTTTTGGGAACAAAGATAGCTATTTGATGACGGAAAATAGCCAGATAAAAAACATAAATTATGTCAGTGTTGTGTGTATTTTTTTTATTATGGAAGAAAGCATTTTGTTTTACTTCTCTTTCCGGTTATTTTTTTTTTAAAAAATCTTTAAATTTTCGATACGCTCGCGTCCCCCTTGTAGGGTCATCGCGCCCCCCAGGGGGCGCGCCCCACACTTTGAGAAACACTGCCTTAGGGCAACCTTTAAAGTGGCCCGGTCATGGTATATTGCTCTGAGAAGTTGAAGAACATTGTATTAAAAATTTGGTGGGAGATTATTTATCAAGAAATTAAATATATCACTTTTGCTGTCGATGACGTATGGGTGCGAATTGATGTTCTTTTTCTATTTGGAACGGTTACGGTTAGTGATAACATACAACAGTGGTTGTAGCGACAATTTTATGGAAGAAACTAATCTTTAACTAATCTTTCATAAGTGAAAAATATTCGAAAAAAATCGTTTCAAGACGATTGGGAGGTTGACTATATTGTAGTGAAAAACAAACATGGATCAATAATTGTTTGATTTGACACGAAAGTTCTGTATTTAAAAATACCAAAACAGAAATCTCTCTCTCTCTCTCTCTCATTCAATGATACTTTTCTGCGAAGATATCTTTTAAGAGGTGATAAATAGGCTTTCTTGAATAACCTTTGCAACATCAACAAAGTGCTTTGTCAGTGGTAACATCACAGTGGCAACAAAGACATTCTATGAAGTTTATTATATTATTGGTAATCATTTGAAACCGCTTACTGATACAGTAATTAGGAAGCAGTGTTTTTTAAATGCATCTAATTTGATATTAGTAACAAAAATAAAAAAATATATAAAATGTAATTATTAAAAAAAGCAAAACAGGAGTTATAATATTTTGATCAATTTTCTACATTTTAAATTTCCAATGACATCTTGGTCTTAAGGCATTTCTCCCCACCACTACCTATTTATCTTCATGTTGCTACCCTCGTGAAATTACTAACATATGTATGCGGCTCGCGTGAATTAGCTGACATACAGTGGTGGCAAAAAGTCCTAAACATACTCATTTTTTTGCGTAATTTTTGTGTTTGACTTCATTTTTCGTTATGAAATCATCGCACCATCTTAAATATTGTTATTGATTTTAATGTATTTTTAATGTTTATTTTAAATCTATTTATAGATTTCATCTAAAGTAAATAGTTTCATTGATATGTTGAAAAAACCTTGACAAGAAAGCACAAGGTTACTGTAAGAATGAGTGAGTGTGTTTTCCACAAATGAAATGCTCCGTTATTTCAACCAACCAAAAGGGTTGAAAGAAAAAGGTGAAACGTGGTTTATTGTATTGAATGCAGTTGTATGCATGTGGAAAATAATGTATTGAAAGCAATTTGAAGTGTGTTTGTCAAACATATTGGAATTATGGCTAAATTTCCTTATCTGCCTGATAATAAAAGGTACAAAATAATACATTTGAAGGAAGAAGGTTATTCTATGTGCCAAATTGCTGCTAAAGTACCATGTGTGGCCTTTCTACTGCTGTGAGAACTATGAAAAGATTTTCTGAAACAAGTTTTATTGTGGACAGGGGGTGATCAGGACGACCAGGAAAAACATCTTTACGTGAAGACAGGTTATTTCACAGAATTTCACTTTCAAACAGAAAGCTTAATTCCTCGCAAATTTTGAGGCAATGGACTTTGACATCAAATGTGAGTGTGTGCCCAAGCACTGTTAGAGGAAGACTGCTGGAAATTGTGTTACGAGGCTATAAAGCGCGCCCAAAACTATTATTGACTTACTTACTTTCTTACTCCAGAGAATCGAGCTCACCCAAAGGGTTTCGAGCTACATCCGACCCTCCGAGAAGTATTTTATTATCAAATTAAACGAAAAACATGTACAAAAAAGTCCCTTCCCCAAAATTCTTGAGAATTGGGGGAAGAATACAGAAAAAAAGCTTAACAATTACAAATTACAATGCAAATACATAAAAAAACACTTAACAAACACAGACAAGAACACACACAGGTGCAATCTTCTAAGGAGAAGAAAAGATCCTGAAACAGACATAGGGCACGAGGTGTGAAAAAGAGAAAAAATAAACAGGAAACAAAAATATATATATATTTGAACCATAATTCCAGTTGGCGCCAACACTTCCTGTTGTCTTTAGATTTTTTTTTTTTTTTGAAAAAGCACTGGAAAGATGATTTTTTTTTTGGATTTCCTCCTCCAATTATATTTTTAAGACAGGCGTCTCCAGGCGACCCACACAGGCAATTTGGAGAGGGAAGGAGATTGAACCTGTGCAAGTAAGCGGGGAAAGGCCCTTGATTAGTTAGAAAATGGACCAGATATTTAGAAATGGGAAGGATATTTAATTTAGGATTATTGAAAAAGTGCTTGACCCTTAATCCAGTATTGCAATCATTCCAAGAGGACGACCAAGAATCTAGGATAAATTTATTTAAGGAACTGGAGAGGAATGAGCGAGGAGCGGGAACCGAAAACACTTCACCATCATATACAGCCTGTTTTGCATAAAAATCGGCGTAATCATTATAAAGGTTATTGTTATGAGCTTTGACCAAGTAAAGATTGTAGTAGCTTCTGAATTGAAACAATTTGAATTTAATGGAATTGAGATAACTTGATTTATTTGTAAGATTATTAAGAAAGAGAATAGAGGAGAGACTGTCAGTATAAATATGAATTTTAGTATTATGATGAACTGCCCAACAGACAGAGAGACCGATGGCAGAGAACTCTGCCTGAAAGACCGAATTAAAATCCTGAATTTTAAAGAGATATGTTTTAAAGGAAGAGCCCCGAAAAAAATACACACGGCGAAACCAACATTGGAATCGATTTTCGATCCGTCAGTATACACTCCCCACTCAGATGGGCCCTCGAAAGTATTAATGGGAAAGGAAAGAAAATCGGGAAGGACCTGATGAAGAGAAATAAAAGAGTCTAATTTCGTAGCTGACATAAGACCTGGAAGGAGATCGTTCCTGTTGTTCCAAAGTTGGAATTTAAAGTAGAAAGAGCGAATAACAATATGAATGGGGGGAATGCCTGATAGGATATTAAGAGCGTCAGTAGGGGAGGTTTTATAGGCTTTAGTGATTTTTAATAAGTAAATCCTCAGAATAGATTTAAGCTTTTGGACCTGGATAGAGGTCAGGGATCCACCCCACACTCCTGCTCCGTAGGAGATGATTGGTTGAACAACCGAAGTATACCAAAGTTTCGTTAGGGAAATATGTTGGTGATTGAAATTTTTGGAAACACGATAAAAGTTGGAAGAAATCCAGAGAATCTTATCTTTGATAGAATTTATATGGGGAGTCCAAGATAAGCGATTGTCAATGTTGACACCCAAGTATTTGTATGACTTAGAGATATGGAGGGAATTGGAACCAATTTTAAAACTGGGATTCCTCCTGAAGGTCGTGCTCCCTCGAAAACCACGGCATTGAAGAAAGGAACATTTGAAAACAACTGAAACGGTTTTAGCAGTTGCTATTGACAAATTGAGCTCGGAAAGCTTAGAATTTACTAAACTAAGGATTTTATTAGTATTATCTTCCAGTTCTTTACGTGAAAGGCCGAACTACCATTACTGACTGAATATCAATGCAAGAGGCAATTGACGTGTGGGAAAGGGAACATTCATTATGGACTATTAAAGACTAGGAAAAGGTAATATTTAGTAGCGAGAGTCAGTTTTGCATTTCTGGCAACCAAAATAGTGCTTATGTCAGACGACGCACTCATGAGGAATTCAGCCCTCAGTGTCTGAAGCCCACAGTAAAGTATCTGACAAAAGTGATGTTATGGGGTTGCATGTCTTCTCATGGTGTTGGAAGACTTCACATCGTAAGCGGAACAGTAAAAGCCATGGATTACATTGAAATACTACAAAATAAATTGCTTTCAATTGCGAGAGATCTTTTTGGGAATCAGTCAAGGATTTTTCAGGACGATAACGCCCCTTGTCATCGTACAAAGGTAGTCCAGAAATGGTTGAAAGAGCATGCTGTGAATAGAATGAACTGGCCAGGACAGTCTCCCGACCTTAATCTAATAGAGAACTTATGGTTTAAAATTGATTATGAAATTTCAAAGAAAAAACCTCCAAAGAAACATGAATTAATTGAGAAGCTTTAATATTTTCCTTCAACCATATTGTCACGAAAGATCTTCTTTTGAAATTGGTGCATTTCATGCCAAAAAGATGTAGAGCCGTGATTAAAGCAAACGGCTGGCCAATAAAATATTGATTTTCTAACACGTGACAACAATGTAATTCTTAAAATGTTTATTAAATATACCGTATTTGCCAATTTTCGTGTTATTTTTCTTTGCATATTATGTTATTCTATATTGTTTTATTCTGCACATATTTCACATTATTGTGTTCAGGCAGCTTTACTACAAACACTATTTTAGTCATTAAGAAACTAGTAGTAGATTTAAAATCAGCATAAAAAAATACATTAAAATCAATAACAATATTTAAGATAGTGCGATAATTCCACAACGAAAAATGAAGTCAAACACAAAAATTACGCTAAAAAATAAGTGTGTTCAGGACTTTTTGCCACCACTGTGTACATGCAGCCCAGTGGAAAAAAATTGAGTACCCCTGCCTTAGGAGGATTACGAAGTGGTAAGATACTTGTTCTATCAATTAGAAAATTAACCCCTTAGCTTCCGATTAAACTTAAATGATACGCCCTGCAGATCCACCGTATTTTACATAAGGGTGTGAATATGGTGTATTGAGGGAATAGAAAGGTACGAATAATCAAATGTGCTTCCCTAAAATAAGTAAATCCTTCGCAAATATTTTCAAGGTTATTTCATTGCATTCCACACACTTCGAAAAAGTTTTACTGATAGCATCCCAAAGAAAACAATCGTATTTTGGCAGAACATATATATACGTCCAGGGCCCTCCATGTATTTGTCGAGTGAAACGAATATATACGCCAATGGCATTTAATGGGTTAAATTCATATCGTTTTAAAAACAAGAGACAAGGCCTATATGATTGTTTCGTCATACATTTAGAAGCTTAATGCAACGTTTTTCAAATGGGGTGCGACCCTTTAGGGGAGCGTGGTAACCCTATTTGGAGGGTGCGAGCATATCGCAGAATCTAAAATAAAGACTTAAAATAATTATCAATTTACTGAAAGGAAGTAAAACAAACATTCCAACAGAATAAAAAATAATATACATATTCACACTGATATAACATTCTTAAAAATGTATCAGTACTGTGTACAAAAAGTATTTAATTTTCAATTAATCAATTTTCAATTAAAATCAAGTTTAGTAATCACTAGTAACTCCTATGGGTTTGTCATATACAAAGTCATAAACG
Source organism: Trichonephila clavipes (assembly GCA_019973935.1). NCBI lineage: Eukaryota > Metazoa > Arthropoda > Arachnida > Araneae > Nephilidae > Trichonephila > Trichonephila clavipes. The sequence goes on from BMAU01020946.1 coordinate 332,714, forward strand.
AAATTTAATGCTTATCTTAATAATTTGTATAGTTTGTAATTAAAGTTGTACTGTAGCTTTACCATCAAAATACAGTAATATTGCATTCAATTCATTGTTATTGTCAGAACGATTAAAAGTAGGTCGAAAATATTGAAAATTTAAAAAACAATGGTTTTAATGGTAAGACTTTGATATCAATAGCTTAAGAGATCTGTAGCCTTGCAACATCATAAAACACCCCGAGACTTGGGTGGATAATGGGGCTAGTTTCAATAAAATAATTGTTGAAATTCTTCGGACTGGGGTGCGTCTGGTCCCCAGAAGGTCATTTGACTCATAAATTTATTTAAAATTGCAACTTTGCACTCCTGGGTTCAGCCAATCGGAAGCGTTTATAAAGAGTGTGGCGCAGTGTTACTTTAGGTAAACAGGCCAGTTTTAAAAAGCGGTGCGTGGCAATTTTCGATAGACTTCTTTTTTCTTTTAAGATGCAATTTTACGTAAAATCGACGCCACCCTAGGACCCCAGCCTCCTCCTATCGCACCTCATCCAACTTCAAGATAAGAGCAATTTGTTATTTCTAAATTCTTTTCATTGTATTATTGTAAAGTGTAATTCGTAAATAATAAACTAAAATATTTAATTTACTAAATCGAGATTGATTAATTGTTGAGAGGACTTCTTGTTTTGAATTATATTAATTCATTTCATCATGCAGAGTTGAAGTTTAAATAAGCGAACCAGGGTACCATGAGAGTTAACTTATATGAGAACCGCATCAGTTCGTACGACAAGATGTTTCCCCTCAAGAACCAGAGGAATTAGCAGATTACTTAGTTAAGTCGAGAATTTGATTTTCCCGCTGAAATATTTTTTATGTTGAACAATGTATAAAAATTTTACAAAAGTTAAACTTTCTAGCCGTATTAGAAGTCGGAGAAATAGTGAATGAGAATTTTAAAGTATTTGAACTAAAATAAATTTTGTTTTGAAATTCTCACAATTTATAAAAGATGAAGAATTTGATTTCCTTGCTACCGAAGTTGCACGACATAAAAAGGACGACTTGCGTTTGCAACAACATATGAAATGTACGTGGAAATTCAACGTATTATGATCTTAAGGATAGTCTTTCAGTAAATAAATTGTTTAAATATATACAAGTAATATGCTTCATTTGCAAATTATGTTCTAAGAATATGATGATGCAAAATATACATACTAATATTTTTACAAGTACAGACGTAAGAATAAATATTTGTAAGCCAATATTTATATATCTTGTTTCTTATTCACCGAACTAATTCATTATATAGCATAAACGGATTAGTTGCATAGGTAATTATCTGTACATCAGAATCCCCAAAATTCACACTCGATAACCCGACAGTCTGGATAACTCGGCTACTGTTTTGCAGGTCAAAAGAACCCCACGTGCAGACCCATTCAAGACGTCAACGTTGAGGACGCGGTACAAACTCCAAAATATCTCAATGAGGGACTAAAAGCTGCCGAAACTTCTCTTAAGTATTTTCAATAAGGTGCATTTGTAATTGAATTACTGTTCCTTCTATCTTTGTGATGAAACTGCAAAATGTATAGTGCAGTACTGTAGGTAACATGACGTCATCAACCGTAGAAGACTTTTCAAAACGCTTCTATGTGATTTTCATTATATGCATTCATAAAATATTTTTCTGAGGTGTGTCCAATCAGCTCAAGCAAATAAAACGAGTGTTGTGCAATATTTTCCGAGGAAACACTCGTATCTTTTCTTTTCAACCCGTTAAGTACCATGGTCACACATATGTGATCAAACGTTTCCCCCACCAGAGCACATGGTATCATATGTTATCACACTTTCCCTCCTTTGAGGCCCATGAACACACCGATGCGATCCCAGTCTCGAACTTTTTAATATTAATATTTTTAAGGCACTAACTGGCGGTTAAAGTCCGGGGTTTTTTTTTTCGAAAAATGTTTCACAAAACTTTGTACTTTAATATGTGCTTTCGGCATCGAGTTTTTTTTTTTTAATTAGATCCGGTATAAGCATAAATTTAAAATAAACATGTTTAGATTTTTCTAGAGAATATCATATTTAAACGTTCCTTATTTATTATGCTCTGGATTTCTGTTTATATATTAACTAAGATGGAAAAATATGGAAAACTTATAAGTTTATTGGGCATCGGCCACTCATAAAAAAAGTTTCAGTATTTATTTTATTTGTGGTTCGTAAGTACAACATTAATTTATTAATTTGAATATTCAAAAATATTTAAAAAAGATCTTCATATCACAAACGTGATGAATCATTTTTAACGAAATAAGAATCATTTGTATTACCGACTTATTTTTAATTCCGTAATGACTATAAGAACAGAAAACTTAATACTAATGTGATACTAAGAAAGTTATGATCAATATAAGGATTAATTAAAAATTAAAAATGATACAAATCTCCCAAATAACAGCTAATGTATCAGTTCAAACCTCAACAAGTTCATGTAAGAGTAAATTTATCATTTGGGGATTTGCCAGAGAGTATTTTGTAAGTTGAACCTAATTTATTTTAATCATTGCGGAAAGAGTATTTTTTTTTATTGAAATGAAAACACTTCCTTAAAAATTCGCAATTGTTTTTTTTAAATAAAGGAAAAATTTCTCTTTTCAATGATAGTAAAATAAAAATTTTAATGTATTGGATTGCTTCAAATATTTTGTGTAAATTTTTAAATGAAATTAGTCTTAGCAGGGGAATTTGCCCGGTCCCGTGCTTGCGTATACTCCCGTAACATGCCGGCCTGGGGAAACTACTTTCTCCTTTCGCCGGTTCTGTGAAGAGGTTTTCCATTCTCAATAACCTGGCATTTTCACAAGCTCTCGGTTCGGTTTATATTAGGCCGAGCTTTCGAGACTCTACAGTGTACATATATATTCAAATTGAAAAATTAGAAGTTTTCACATCTATCGTGTGATCATAAGCACACACATTTTATTAAGCTTTGCTCTATAATATATTTTCATTTTTTAACTCTCCAGGACCTGTGAAAGGAGAAAGAAACGTTTCCCCAGGCTTGCACGTTCCAAGAGTATACGCATCCATGGGACCGGGTGAATTTCAATGATATATAAGCCTAATTTTATTTAAAAATTCACATAAAATCTTTAGTTCAATGAAATATGCTAAAATTTACTATTTACTATCATTGATAATATCTTAATATACAGTACAAAAACGTTCGCTGTATTAAAAAAAAAATTACGAATTTTAAAGAATATATTTTTATTGTAATTTTAAAAAGTACTTTTTTTATTCTTTTCGACATGATGATTAAAACAAAATAGGCTCAAAACACTATCTGGCAAATCCAAAACAATAGATTTAGTCTCATGTAAATTTGTTCAAGCTTGAAATGATACAAATCTTTTAAAAAACAGCTAATATATCTTATTTTTATTCTTAATTAATCCTTATAGCTTTCTTAGCATCACATTAGTTTTATGACAACTGGTTGCGGTAGCAAAAAAGAATATCATTTGTTGTTACAGAATTAAAAGTTAATCACAGTAAGAAAAAACTACTTTTTTTTTTTCGTTAAAAATGAGGCATCGAATTTGTGTTATAAATGTATGTTTTTTAAACGTTTTTAAGAATTAAAGTTGTTGCAATACTGAGCGAAGTAAAAATAAACACAAACAAAATAAATACTGAAACTATTGCTATGAAGGTCTGATGCCCAACAAACCAATAATCTTTCAACTTAGTCAAAACATAAGCAGAACTCCAGAGCGCAATAAATCAGTAACTTTTAAATACCCGATTCTCTCGAAATAGTTTATGAATGTAAGCAGCTGCACATGTTAAACATTCCGGATCTATATTTTTTTTAAAAAAACTCAAAGTCGAAAACACACATTGAAGTTCAAAGTTTTATGAAACATTATTCGAAAAAAACCGGACTTTAACTGCCATCTAGTTCCTTGTAAAAATTAATATAACACGTTCCAAACTCAAATCGCACCTGTTCCGAACAGGGAAACCGCAATTGCATATATGATACTGTGGCCCTGGAGAAACAAACATCTGATCACATGTGTGATCATGACCTTGAATGTATCAAACAACAATCTCCGTGGAATTGTTAATGAACGCTTCGAGGAACTAAAGTTTTCGTGGATATACAAATGATCTAATTTTATCCATTGTCTAGATGGCAAATGTTAATTTTGAAGCTGTATCAATTGTTTTTAAAAAAGCGAAAGATTTTCTTGGTTATCAACTGAATACGTTTCATATGCAAAGTTTGTGCACATATTTACACAATATTGTGTTTTTGTTACTTGGTGATATCTTATTAATCTCGCTGCCGTACTTTTTCTTTAAAATTTAACAATTTTGCAAAACTTTACTTTAAATGGATATAGGAGTTTTATCTGTTGACTTTATTAATTCCCACTGGATCAATAGAAATATGATACCTTGCTCCTAAATGGCCAAAACATGTTATCCGGTTATTTGGTTAAGTAAGGGTTCTCTTTATTGCTTAGAAAGGAAATATACCAAGAAAGTCAAAGTTTCAAGTATAAAAGCAAACTTTCCTCTTAGTTATGTGTAGAGGTAATAAGTCCTTAAGAAATAAATGAAATGTTAGAAGGTAAAGAGAATATTTTCTCACACACACATTCTGTCAAATTTTGGAAACAGTTGGTGATATAGTATGTTAAAGCATAAACAATGTTAGTATTTTAAATAGAAAGTAGTTTTGAAATACATCTCAGTAGAATTATAATATTTTAATGTTTTTAAATGTCATCAATTTCCAATGATATTTGGGATTTGTCTTAAAATATATAAATAATGCATTTGTGAGTAAAGGCATAAATAAACTGAAATTTTTAGCTTAAGTAATATTTCCTAAATATTAGAAAAGATATTTAGGAAAAGATATACAGTTTTAAAATATTTCTTGATGCATGCAAAAATTAAGTTATAATTTGAGAAGTATGCCTTTTTGTAAACATGGAAATTTTCAACACTCGAGACCAAAAATAAATATTTGTTTCACGTAAGATATTTCAAGTATAAGTTTAAGATTTTACAAGTGAATCAATCCCTAAAATACTCCATTTCTGTATGGTATTGCTTACAGATAGAGCGAGAGTTATTTGTCCTCCATATCTAACTCTACAGAACTAACTTTTCGGCTGTTTAATATACCTAAATCAAATATGAATTGTTTCACAAAAGACACTTCTATATTTCCCAGCAATAAACCAATTCTTCAGAGATATATTCAAGGTAGAACTTAAAGAAACGAAAATATTAACTAAATTTCCGACTAGTAAATTTTCACATGGCACTCAATTCTCATAAGCAAAAAGAAATCAATAAGTTTCTGGGAATACTACAGAATTATATTGAGAATTTCAACGATTCTCTCCAAAACATTCAAAAAATTTCGCTACTTTCTAAATGTGTTTTGGAGAAAAACTATTTTTGTAGTAAGATTCATTAAATTCAACGCACTTTCTTTCATCTCGTACAAGAAAACATTTCATAGCAATGAAACTAAATAATTTCCATATTAATTTATTTACGTTCAAATACGGATTTCCCTTTTCCCAAGTTATATTAAGGTATCCGAACGCATTAAAATGGCCAGATTCAGTCAAATTACGTTTGTTTTTTTAGGTTATTAAATAGTGCTATCTTTTGACCTAACAAATCATTCTTTGTTTGATTTTACGTTACCAAGAAGCCAAGCTGCAATAAATTTTATAGAATTAGAAAAACTGGAAGTGGGTCTTTAATCTACCGGAAGAGGGTATTTAAATTGTTCATAATCTATCATGGTAAGCCTGATAACTCACAATATTATCAATGTATTTCTGTAAAACTTTTTGATCCTGATATTTATACTATCATCTAGAGAATGTATTAAAATATTTCTTGTAGTAGGAAAATCTGAGCTATGGTCTGTTATTTAAATAATTGTCTCGGTTTGGTACAATGTCCCACTTCTTATAATATTTTCTTGATTATCGCTTAATTTTTTATATTTTAATAAAACATAGAAATTGTAGGGTTCACCCGAATCCAAAAAAGGTACAAGTGGTGTTACTCTCTGGAAATAAAAAAAGAAAATTATGAAAAGGGGCGTAAAAGGACAGTCACGATCGCTAGGATAGAAACCAATGATGTGAAGCTAAAATTTAATGTATAGTGTTATATATTTTGTTAACTGCAATGATAGTTTTGTGTGATGTGTGGCTGTATAATGGCCAAATAAAAAAGTTGTTCACTACAAAGTGCATGGACTTTATTTGCCTGGTAAAGTAACGATGTACATTCTCAACAAAGAAACAACAAAAGAGTGAAATATTAACACCTTCACCAGATAAATGCATCTTATTTGTTTTAGCAATACTTTTACTAATGTACGTTTGTTACTTTTATTTCTCTTATTACTTTGAAGTTTTTCAAAAATATTGCTAAAATTTCACTTATAAATGTGATGTTTGTGAAGTGTAGATAATTTTAATTAAATATTGTTACTTAAATATTAATCGCTATATATTTCTAAAAATAAAGCATTTGTATTCGATTATGCTATTTTTTAAAAGCTACACCAACCATGCGTGGAAACATTAAAAGAATTTTGATATTAATTTAATCCCATATTACTAATGCGAAATCTTCAAAAAAAATTATGGTAATATGAATCGTTTAAAAAACGCATTAATACTTTCCAACTTATAAACTATTATACCCATATGATCAATATTTAAGATCTCTGAACACTTTATCGCTCAGTAAATAAGTGGTGCATCTCGGTCATTTACGCATCTGTTTTTTTCCCACATCTATTCATATAAATTGTTATTTAGATAAATTCTTAGACTAGAGAAATTTACATTTTTACCTTCAATTGTTTCAAAATATACTTTAACGACATTTAAACGAGTGAAGTACTCAATTTTACGTATGAGATTCTGCAACGAATAATATTCAAACAAATCCAAGAAAGTGTATATGTCACGGTTAAAGCTCGAAAGCCATTAATGTCTGCAAATTACCTAGCTAATCTGCAGATTAACCTATTTGCTTCATTAATACATGGAATAAAGTATTCCGTATTTTAACTAAGTAATCTGCACATTAGTGGTTTTCGTATTGTTAAAGTTCAGAAATTTGTTTCATTTCCTTTCTGATAGAAATTGATTCAAAGTTGACCACCCTGAATAGTCTATTCTAAGCCTTTTAAAACGCAGTGGTAGATACATTATATTCGGTAACAGACTCCTTGACTTAAAGTAAATTAAATTACGATGTTCAACTTCTTATGAAAACAAATTTAATGTGTTAAAAGTTCCAATATACAGTCACTCAAAAAAGTATTGGGACACTTGGTATGCATTACTGTAAAGCCTTTTATAAAAAATGTTTATCACATTAAAATAAAAACAAAATTAATTGAGAAATATTTTAACATTTATAGTGTACAGTATATAAGGTAAAATTTATTATATAGAATTTGATCTAGCTTTTCAATTATAATTCAAGGCACACTGGAGTCAAAAAGTTAGTGAACACTTTTGAAATGAGAAATTTAACTAATATGCAGCGCATCAATAGAATTTAATTTCACACCACTTTTTTTAGACTAGAAGTGTTTAAACATAAACGTTTCAACAGATCAGGTTATTTATGGAGAGTGTTTTTGCTCGATTGGAAAGACTTAACCAGATTGTTATCTATCGAATCCTACTAGAACTGGATGTTGGATTGTTGATCTAGGAATCGTTGCTTTTTGAAGAAGAATCGATATTCAGAACACTACTTATCATTCCTGAAAAAAAGAAGACACTATGATTTCGACCAGAGCAGACGTGTTCTTCTGAGCTCCGACTTGCATTCTATTTCCGTCCTGATGGCACAAATGGAAACCGATCCACCAGATATTACCAACAGCTGCGAAGAGAGAAACAGGCTATCGCTGGAAATCGAAGCCCTTGACATAGTTATCAATCGCTGCACTGAACTTGTCAACTTTTCAAACACCGATGATAACCACAAGATGAAGGCCATTCTTCGGGCCTCTATTGATGATACCCAAAGAAAAAAGGATACAATGGTGAGTGAGCTTCGTTCCCTCCCCCCCATGTATGACTTCTAATTGCAATGGTAATTACTGTACTCCCCCCCAATACCGACTGAAAAGCATAAAGATAGTGATTCTAATCACATTTTAAAAAATTATTCTGAAGCACCCACAAATTCAAATAATGCTAAAAATAAAAGTAAAAAACGTAAAATTAACAAAAAGGATTATGTGGAAGACTTTGTCTTCCCCAAGAAAACAACTAGACCTGTCTCTCCTTTACCTAGTGAGCCAGTCACTGTAAATAAAAGTTTCTCAGATCTTGAATCTAAAAATGATAAGGATCAAGTTGCTCCGGAAGAAAATAATGAAACAGCGCCCCCAAAACCCAAGCCCCCTCCACCAATTCATCTTAAAATTAAGAAAAATATCAGAGACCAACTTAAATCGATTTATCAAAAATTACCAGACATCACTAACAAATCGTCAGGAGAATTTATTAAATTAATCACTAATGACATAGAAGAGTATTACGCTCTTACAAATTTTCTTGAAGAAGACAAATATTTTGAATTTTTCTCACTTAAACCAAAGCCAATAAAACCAATCAAAATAGTCATTAAAGGACTGCCCATTTTTACCAAAACTCACGAGATAGAAGAAGAAGGATTCACAATTGAAAATGTTTCCCAATTAATTTCTAAGAAAACTAAGACCACTCTCCCATTTTTCCGAGTCACCCTTCCCCCGCAATGCCTATAATCAAAAAATTTTCGATTTCAAAACTGTCGGCTACATGCAAGTTAAAATTGAAGGTTACCTCATTAGAGGAATTACCCAATGCTTTAACTGCAACAATTTCTTTCACTCGGCAGAAAACTGCCACCTCAAGCCAAGATGTCTAAAGTGTGGAAAAGAACACCCCACCCGTCAATGCCCGATAAAGGAGCGACAGGAAAACTCCTTCTGTATAAATTGCCAAGAATATGGTCATTCGACCTGCTACACCAAATGCCCCAAGTTCCCTAAGCTAAAAAAGAGCACGCCCCTTACCGCGAATAAAAATTTCGAAAGCAACGTTTGTAGGGAAGGTGTAACTTTCGCTGAAATCTCCGTGAAAGAATAAGACAGAAATTACCCGAATTGAGATGTATTCTCCGCCAAGACACTGCCCCGGCTCGTTCCGCATTGTCTGCCAGGAAGTTTCTTGCCAAGTACAGCATCTTAGTATTAACCCATCCGTTGTTTTCCCCAGAGCTAGTGAGATGCGACTTCTCAATTTGTTTCTTAAAGTGAAATATGTATTAAAAGTAACAATATTTGAGTTCACTGAAGTTTTGAAAGAAAAAGCAACATATGTCCTATAGGATCTAACACAAGAAGACTTCCAACACTATATATATTTCAAATAATGGAAGATTCACACAGAATACTGTAGCGATAGAGGAGAGATGTATATTGAAGATGATAATAAGTAAATTTGCATGAAATTAAAATTAAAATTGTTGTAGCAGAAGTAGTTATTTAATGCGGACACCTTGTATATTTATATATATGGAGAGAGAGAGAGAGAGATCCTTATATATATATATAGTATATATATATATACTAAGGATCTGCCTAAATAAAAAAGCAAATACATAAGAACAGGAACGTAACTAACCGTACAAGCAAGTTCGAAGGTCAAACCGCAGCAAATACCTTCTGCTGCCTACAGCTGATGGCAATAATATAACAGTGATGAATTTTTTATCTTCCTAATTTTTTTTGATTATGAGTCTGGATTTTGTTTTTTCTCTGAAAGAGTAGCATTTTCAGTTTGAAAAGAAAACGTAATAAAAAATCTCTCATCATGGGATTACAGCAAATTAAATAAAATGTTTTTATTTGGTTATACTATCAAAAAAAGATAGCTAATGAGGTTTTGAAGTAGAAGTTTTTATTTTTCATGATGTAATATCACAGATGATATATATATATAAATATATATATATATATATATATATATATATATATATATATATATTATATCAGTGTAAATGTGTATTTTTTTATTATGTCAGAAAGTATTTTGTTTTACTTCATTCCAGTAAATAATTTTTTTTAATCTTTTATTTTCGATAGGCTCACCCCCCCCCTTGTAGGTTTATAGCGCCTACACAGTTTGAGAAACACTGCTGTACGGTAATTAGTTCATTCAGAGACATTTGTAACCTATTTATTGATTAAGATGTTTCATAATTAGAAATACGATTGGTTTTCTGTTGGACTACACAGTTTCCGCAAGTGTCTTTTATGAGCGAAATTTAGTAAGCAATTGAGAGCCACAAGACTGACGTTAAAAGCCAGTTTTCTGCTTGAAAATTTTCTCTTTAAGCATTAATAACTGCTGCTCTCAAACACTAGGATTGCAACTGTCTTGCTAATACTGGTCCCGACGCTTCGAGAATTTACAAGCATCCGGCATTCAAACACAACTTACACATCACATTTTTTTTCTATTTCCTTACAAGCAACACTGACTAGTTGATGTTTCACTATTCCTGTATTCCCTATTAATAGCTATCTCGCTATTTAGTGGCACTTACGTGAAGTTATAGCTGATCTTCATGTAAGTGTCAATTGGTCATAATAATTTGACCACACAGTGTATATATATAATTGAATTTATGTATTCACAATGTAAAGACTGAAATAGGGCCATTTAACGATGTTCTAATCCAGACCATAGGTCAGATAATATGGATATTTTCTGAACTGTGTACTGTAAATAATTGTAAAAGATTTTGGATTAAGACGTTTTAAAATAAAATAAAATCTAGACATACTTTATGTTTCATTTTCCAACACTTTAGATTTAATTTTTTTAATTCCTTCTTTTTTTAAATTTATTTAATTTTTCATGAATTTTAAAAAATCAATACTTTTTTCCCAATTCTGATTATTTTTATCTCATTTTGCGACTTCAGATGCATATTTCCTTATTTTAATTCAGCTTTAAAATTCCCAAGTAGCTAACCAAATTACTTTGCAATTTCTAAAACAATACCAAGTTGTGTGTGTTGAATTTAATTCTATAGGTTTGAACAGCAATGAGATAATTTTAATTCATATTAGAACTATATATATGCTTAATGTTATATTTTTGGTATTTTTTTAATTATATTTCGTCTAATAAAAGCGTTTAAATTTTTGAGCATAAAAAATAAACTATATATGAATCAAATATTTTTACAGTTTCCAAATAGACCTTTTATTTAAACCACATTGGGAGACCACGATAGACTAATGGTCCAGGTACCGGACTCGTGGCCGACGTGTCATGAGCCGGAGCCTAGTATTGCTGAAGACCCGCCGTGTAGGGGAGCGATACACGTTAAATGCGTCGAAAGCTCAAATGTCCTCTGATTGGTCTGGTTGGGTAGTTAGGAGAGGGGTTTTCCAGCTCATATATAATCCTTGTCACCTGACCATGGCTGAACAGTGCGACGTTTATATTCACTTATTCATTCACTCATTCATTCACACAATTCACATTGTTATATAACACTAAAAAATAGGAAAATATTTTTAAAAAGAAGCTGAGAGAGATAAAGATAACCTATGAAAGAATCTTTTAGATTGTAAGATTATAATTTTTTGATGCAGTGCCACTTTCTTTACTCAAGCTTGATCAGTTCCAATATAATGGGAAGGAATTAAAACAAAACTACTTGATAAATTATCCCTGCGTTGTTAAAATGAAATCAAGAATAATTTTGTAATTAAAAATTCAATCAAGCTTCACTTTTCGGAAATGGAAAAAGTTACAATATGTTTTTTATTGATTTTATACTTGACAAGGCGCAGTCTACCGATATTAATGAAGATGTCAAATGAACATTCCCTGTCTCATGGTAAAATTTACTGAAAAAGATTAACAAAATTGAAGAAATTGTGATTTTTTTTTTGGAAAATTTGTTTCAATATATATTTTTTACCTACACTCGCTTCCAAAAGTTAAGCACGAAGATGTAAAATCCACACAAAACAATCAACAAATACTGCTTTGATTGACACAAAATTTGGCAGTAAAGTAGTATATATATTTATACATAAAACAAAATCAATAATTATATACAGAAATGAAAACAATATTAAATTTTTGTAAGTTATCAGATAATGTCATACTGGAGACTTGAACAGAATTATGTATAAAGTGCAAATTATCAGCGTATGTAAAATGAAAAAAAAACATTAAAAGAGTATGTTATCCCCCCTTCATCTGTATGCAAAGTTAACACCTTCTGACAATGCTTTCAAATAGGTAGTCAACCACCGCAGAATTAAGCAATCGCCATTCCTCTTGTAGAGCAATTTTTAGCTCAATAAGAGTGGCTGGAGGTGGGAAATGTGAAGATACAGCACGGCCGAGAGCATCCCAAAGATTTTCAATGGGATTAAAGTCGGGCGAATATGCTGGCCACGCCATACGCGCAATCCCTTCACTCTCCAGGTAGCCATCGATGATGTCAGCTCTATGAGGACGTGCGTCATCGTCCATTAAAACAAAAGTAGAGCCAACTGCTGCAGCGTACAATATCACAATGGGTTCTACGACTTCATCTCGATATCGGACACCCGTCACAGAACCCCGTTTAAAGATGTGCAGGTCGGTGCGGTATCCTAATGAAATCCCTGCCCACACCATAATGCTTCCGCCAAGGAATGCGTGATGTTTTGGGGCTGATTGCGTGCTCCTTGTTTACACCATATTCTTATGTGCTTGTCATCTGGCTCCAGAGCAAATCTTGACTCATCAGTAAACATTGTCCCAGTCAGCCACAGTCCAATTGTCATGTTCCCGGCACCACTTTAATCGTGCCCCTCTTGATTGGATGGATAGAAGAACCCAAACTCGAGGTACCCGAACATACAGTCCATTGATATGTACTCTTTGACGTACAGTAGCTGCAGATATAGCCTTACCAATGGACGCTGTAACCATAGATGTCACACGTGTGGAGGTCGCTCTATGATTCCGCTTGGCTACAATAGCAATATATCGACGGGCGTTCGTACAACTGTCTGTGTGGTTTGGAATTGTTTCCATAAACGTGAAAGTACAGAATGATGAACGCCGAAGAAAAGAGCAACATCTGTGAACGATTGTCCTGCTTTAATGCGCCCCACAGCACGCCAGCGCTCAAAATTTTCTATTCGTTTTCTGGAAGTCATAGAAACACGTATGTCTTGAAAACAAATTGTACGAAAGTTTTAAACACCTTCTATCAGCATTTACAATCAACTTCTGTAACCCTTCATAAATCTGGTTTTTTATAAGACTGCCGTTTCTGCATATTTCTTGACATGAAAGCACGATTGGCTTTTACCTAACATATTTGCATACTTACATCTAGCTCTGCAGCGAATTGCATCCTTTTCAATTCTGATTGGCTTCCGGAAATGAAGATTTCCCTCTCCGTGCTTAACTTTTGGAAGTGAGTGTATAAAGAAAGTATCGTGAAATCTTAGAACCAAGAATATCTCATTTCAAATAATGGGAGCTTAACAAAAAAAAATTTCCAACCATTAATGAGAGACTGGTCTGCCTTCATTTTATACTTATTTAAAAAAAAACACAATTTAACTGGTTATGGAAACTTTAAAAACTAATTGAACAAATATAATTTAGTTCCGTAATCTTCTTGGGATTGTAATATTGTAGAACTGAAATCGCCAAAGGGGTGGTCAGCGAGAAAATTTCGCTGGTCCCCAGAAAAATGAGGTATCTTGTTAAGTTATGTTTTAAGATGCATTGATTTGGTTCTTGGATCACAATTTTTTATAAGTATATTTAGCACTTAAGAAATCCTACTTGTGGTCCGTGGAATTTAAATTATGAATTTAGTCGTCCGTGAGGTCAAAAGGTTTGGCGACCGCTGATGTAGAACATGTGCTCCTTCTGTGTTCCAAGTTTGAAAGAGAATGAAACATCATAAGACTGGCTTTCAAGAGACTTAATATTAATTGTCCTTCGAATCTTCACCAACTTATTTCCACCAGAAGTGCTTTTGAAATGTTCTGTAAATGTATTGTAAATATTTGTAATCTTTTTCTCATGACGTTATTTTTTTTCCTTTCCCTTGTAATGTTTTTTTATACTTACTTTTGTAAGCCCCGTGTGATACTTTGTGGTGCACGGGGATTTTATATATAATTATTCTTCAATATATATATATATATATATATATATATATATATATATATATATATATATTATATATTATATGCATACATATATATATTGTGCAGTATTGCGTTCCTGACATATATGCAAGATCTTTTTTTTTTAAAAAAAGAAAATACATCACAATCTTGAGTTTTAAACTAGAAAGAAATTATTTTATGAAATATGTTTTATAGTTTATTTCGAGATAATATAAAAAATATATTATTTAACATCACACATTTAAATATTTCATACCAAATTATAAATAACGGGAATTTTCGTTCCAAAATGTCCTTATTTGATAGTGCATTATAAACATCCTCATGCAATATATATTTGCAGGGTAACATGTTGTATGGGTAACGAAATCATTGATTAAGTTATAAGTCAGTTATTTGTGTGATATAGTAATGTTTTTCTGAAATAAGTACCATTGATTTTAGTATCCAGAAGAATGTATCATTATGATACTACCTTGAAAAAAGAGATAGTCTCATATTGCCCTACAGTGAGAGAGAGAGAGAGTTATACTAACGTCGTACTATAAAACTGCAGGTGGGTTATCGATGACGGACCTAGGACTTTTGAACCATTGTCAGGGGATGAAGACAATATCTGAACTGGCATCCACCCTCCGTACCTTTTAACTTCCGCACTACACCAACGGAAGGACGTCTGAGCCTCTACAGATTCTACGCGCATCGGCATCATCTACACGGAAGGTCTTCAGCAGCACTAGGTTGGCGCGGTAGCCGAGTGGTATAGGTATCGGATCGTGGCTTGCGTTTTCACGAGTTCAAGCCCAGTTCCACTAAAGACCCACTGTGTAGGGCAGCGATGCATGTTAAATCTGTCATGAGCTGAAACGGCCTCTCGTTGGTGTGGTGTGGAGAGATGGGGTGTCAGCTCAGGTGTCGTCCGCGTCACTTGACCATGGTTCAAAATTACATGGTCCGTCGCCAAAAGCCCTCGTGTAGCTGAACAGTGCGACGTTAATATTCAACCAATCAAATCAACAGCACTAGGCTAAAACTCATGACATGCCAGTATTGAGACCGTGACCTTGACCACTATATAGGCTACCGCTAGCACTATATTGCACGCAAACACAGAAGTAAGGCATTGATAAGCAGATGGAATTAAATACAGATTTGAATTACACCATTGCATTTTTATGGCAATAAGATCGTGTTAATTATATTCTTTGGACTTTGCAAGTCTCTTATTTACATGCAAGATCAAAAGCCTTTGAAAAATAATTATCTGCAATAAAGTAACTCTATTGCTATATCGCTTTTGTTACGGACAACGTAATACATACTTTAAAGCCAAGGTGGGCATTAAGTCGATCGCGATCGACAAATGGGTAGCCAATACATTTTGGGATAACCTCCTAAAGATTAGCAGTTACACACTAGTTATATACTGAAATATTCAAGATTGGCTGACAGCACGAAGACTAAATCTTCTATTAACTATAACAACAAAAACTAATTTTAGATAAACATGTTTTGTTTTTAGTGTATTTTCAATTGTTGAATAAGAAATGCATTATTTGATATTATTATATTTGTGTCTATCATTATTATGTTTATATCTTGCATTTTGCTTTAAACTTGGTCTTAAAAGTGTAAGTATTTTTCTTTTTTTATTATAGTTATGTAAGTAAGTACATATTCTTATTTATTATTGTTATAATAAATATAGTATGGCTTTTTCTTAGCTCACCGCAACTATGCCCTTGTGTGGACCGCAGCATCTTGAAAAAGTTAAAAGTAGCTCATAAACTGGAATAGTTTGCCCACCCCTGCTTTAAAGAATTTGAGTATTATAAATATTCTCATTTTAAATTTTTAAAAAAATATATGAAAAACCTACATAAAATATTCAAAGTGAAGTCAAAAATTTCCGAGGATTAATCACTAAATGGCACCACAACCATCCAACAAAATTTAACTTTCTGACCCTTGTTTCTTAATTAGAGGAGGTGGCATGCTAACCTGTTATGCTTACTTAGTCATTGTCAATGAATACGACGGGTGTTTTCACATTTTCCCCCATTGTTGGGTTTTGAAATGAAGAATTGTGAGCAGGTGCAAACATTTGATTGTGTGTTTCGCTGCGCGAATCCCCTTCTGACTCTTCAGATGCTGAGTAAATCACGACTAAAAAGGAAATTAAAGAGCCTGAGTTTCAGAAATCCAGAGAAATAAATTATAGAAAATGTAGTGATACAACTGAAGGAGAGCTATCTATAAAAAGAAATCGAGTAATAATTTGAACAAGTGTATGAAAATTGAAAAAAGTTTGAATTCAAAAGGACTTGAAATTTTGTTTTGTTTTTGTTTTATTGAGAAGTTTGAAGAACTTTTTTACTCCATTTTGTGAAAACAAAGCACATTTTCCATTGTGTTTTATTGAAATACTTGACGTATACTTCGAAAAACTAATAAAAGAAACTTACAAAAGAAATCAGGGAATAGTTACTTTTATTTCTATCTTCGTTAGTATTAACCAGTGTGGTGAGAATGGGAAATGTTACAACCAAACTAATACAAAGCAGTTTCTTGATTTACGGATAAGCGAATATTCTCTTAACAGAGATTCGCAGAACACTTAATTCAGTACTAATCTCGTAAATAAAAGTGACCCCTGAAAGCAACGTCATTAACTAATTAATTTACTAACAGGAATGTATAAAGCTTAATAATATGCTTGGGTTCTATTTTCTATTGCCAGAAGCAAACATTCCATACCCATGGAAACGTAATTTAGCCAGACTTAATTTTCTCCTCTAAAGGGAAGACAATTTTCTTATTTCTTTAGTTTTTAGTTTCTTTCTACAAATTAATTAGTTAATCCAAAATTTATCACTCTGAGTAAAAGTAGAGTTGTTCTTCAAGCTGTAAATTTGTTAAGTATTGTATATACTCCTTAAATAAAACTAAGATTTTTTTAATTCCTACTATTAGTTCACTCTCCCTAATATATATATAGATATAATATATATATATATATATATATATATATATATAATATATATATATATAATATATATATATATATATATATATATATATATATATATATAAATATATAATATATATATATATATATATATATATATATATATATATATATATATATATATATATATATATAATATATATATATATATATATATAAAAAATACTAGCCATTACCCACCCGCTTCACTGGGTATTTCACAAAGTTGTACATATGTATACTGTTTACATATATATTAATTATTGATATCTAGCATTAAGAATTTGATTGTATTGAAAAATATATTTATAGCTGTTACACTCTCACCCCTTGATATAAAAATAATATAAATTATAATATCCAATTTCTATTTATATCTAAAATAGAAGGAGAAAGATTTTTTCGCTCACTTAACCTAATAATCAAGTGGATTTCCACCAAAGCAACTTTCAGTGAATCTCTACTCCATAAAATAAACATGCGTGCTAAATTTCAAGTCTAAATCTAACAGAGCAAAAACGGAATTTTTATCATCAATACCTCGTTGAGAGCACTCTTAGCGGATTCCAATTCAACAAAAGAAGCATGCAAACTAAATTTTATTATTGTAGTCTTAGCAGTTCGAAAACGGGAATTTTGTCTATCAATACACCCCAATAACTCTCCCCGCTTCCCCCTGGAGTTTATTTCCGTAAAATCCATTCTTAGTGGATCTCTATTCAACTAAAGAAAAGTTCTCAACAAATTTCAAGTAAATGAGTTAAATTCAAAAACAGGAATTTTTCTATAACACGCCTCAATCCCTCGCAATCTCACTCCTTTGGGAGTCCGTTTTCGCAAAACTCTTTGTAAAAGGAATTTTATTTCATGAACGGAATATACCTTCTAATTTTCAAGCAGGTGGTTCTATTAGTTGAAAAGCGGAAATATTTATCAGTTACGCCCCTTAATCGCCCCTTAATCCCCTTGGGGATCAATTTTCCCCCAAACTATTTTGTAGCGGATCTCTACACGATGAAAAGAATTCACTTACCAAATTTTAAGACTGTACGTTTAACAGTTTAAAAATGGAAATAATTATCTATAACGCTCCTTAAGCCCCCGCAATGCCACTTTGGAAACAATATTCACAAAACCCATCTTATGGCAGATCTCTACTCAGTGAATGGAATCTGCTTATACTGAATTTCAAGATTTCGCGTCTAATAGTTTAAAAAAAGGAGTTAATTGCCTATATATATATATATATATATATATATATATATATATATATATATATATATAACGCCCCTTAATTCTCTACAACGCCATTTGGGAATCGATTTTGACAAAACCAATTTTGCAGCGGATCTGTGCTCTAAGAAAGGAATCCGTTTACCAAATTTCAAGACTGTACGTCTAATAGTTTAAAAATGGAAATAATTATCTATAACGCCCCTTAACCCTCTGACTGCTCAATTTGTGGACCGAAATCGCTTCAAAAATTGTGTAAATTTTTTTTTGCTTATTTTAAATCTATATATATTAAAGAATTGAAAAATGCATTTTTTCTTTCTAGAAAAGATTTTTTATACAGAATTTTATCATGAGAAACTAAGTTGCCAGAAAAACCAATTTCAGATGTTATCACCAAAAAAAAATTTTTTTAGTAAATTTTAATAAAATTATAGTTAATTTCTATTTATTGCATAGTAAAAAAAGTAAAATGTATAAAATTCCAGAAAATATAAAGCACAGATAAAAAAAGATACCTTTTAGAAATTTAGTTTAGTATGATAGAGTTCGAAACAGGGTTCAAAGCAAAGTCCAACTTCACAGTCTTTGCACTAGATTCGTGTTTCTTTCCGAATTTTTTCCCATTAGCATCTTTTCTTGAACAGCAAATAGCAAATTGTCTTTGAGGCTTTCTTTTTATGGGATTAGGTGGTATGTGGCTTGCAAAATGACGAGCTGTCAATCGCAAAGGGTTCAGAGTAGAACTCGGTCTTCCTGGACCACTGCAGTTATCTCTATCAGAAAACTTTTGGATACTTTCTTCAACCATTCGCAATCGAAATTCCAAAAGCTTTATATTATGTGTTGGGTTTTGCTTTTTGTAAAGTACATAGGCATTCCACAACGATTGATCTAAAAACTGCCTGAAAATTTTGATATAATACTTCCCTTGTTGTTTTCGCAGCGTAGGGAGTAGGACATTTCTTGGTCGCATAAGTCGACGCCACCCATTGTATTATTATAGTCACAAACGACAACTGGTTTCATAACAGTCTTTTAAGATTTGCATGTCACCAAATAAGACCTTGCATCATGAATAGTACTCATAAGGCAGACACTCTTCTTGTCCTGCCACTTCAGGGCCATGACTTTACCTCTTTGATAAGCAAAAATTTCCTCCTTGGGGACTTTCTCTTTTGAAAAATTAACAGGGAGGTCTTTTCTGGTTTTATTCACTGTCCCATAAGTGTCCGTCTTTTCTGTAACTAAGTTGTCTGCAAGCTGTGGAGACATATAAAAATTATCAATAGTGACACAATAGCATTTTTCCAGGAATCGATCCATCAAGTTTAAAACAATTTTGGTGGAAACTGGATATTGGCTGTATTTCGGATTATACACTGTTCCTTCACCTGTATATATGAGGAAATCTCAAATCGCTTCACAAAGAACGAAAAACTTCAAGCCAAATCTTGCTCTTTTTTTTGCAATATACATTTTCCACTTGAGTCTGCCTTTGAGAACTTCATCAAACTTTCATCTAAACTCAGATTTTTCCCGGGTATATAGACTTCTCGACATTTGCGTTGAAGATGTTCCATTAGTCCATAAATTTTATTCAATTTCAGCCATGGGTGTCGGTCTTTATCAAATTCCTCATTATTAGTAAAATGAAGAAACTTCATGAGCAATAAAAACCTATTTCTTCCAATTACTTTTACAAAAATTGGTGTGGATAATGTTTGACACTTAGACCAATAATGTTCCTGTTCTGGCTTCTTTATGACTCCTTGCAGTAACAAAACTGCAAAAAATAGTCTTAGTTCTTCAACATTTCTTTCCGTCCATTTTTTCCATCGTTATCCCTCTTTACAAACTGTTTTATTGATATATTGTTCAGCGTATCTATTGGTTTCTTGGACTATCATTCGTAATATTTGATCATCAAAAAAAAGTTCAAAATAATTCAATATACTTGCGTTGTTAGGTATATTTACAGTTATTCCCGAATTTCCACGAAAAAAAACTGGAGGAGGAGGAGGAGGAATATTCTTCATGCCGATTTTGCACCACTGCCTAACAATTTGCAAGTTTATTGAATCATGATTAGATTCATCGCTAGAAGAGGAGCAGTCCGAAAAATGTATATCACTGTCACTGTCAAAACTAAAATCGCTTTCAGAATCCGATAAGTCATCAGGAATATACACGCTGTCAATCGCCGAACGTTTTCTAGCAGCCATCTCTGATTAGAAAAAAGCGGCAAAAAGTCAAGTTTGAGCGAGAATACCACAGGCCTTCAAATGCCGCAATTTAGTGGACAACTATCAACATCTGTTGGTCAAAAGTTAAATGAAACGTTAAATACTGTACCTAATTTATTTCAAAGGTTAAATTTAGAAAAAACGGGATGCGCTCCTCGATAAAGGAAGAAAAACACAATGCCCGCGGAAATCGCGGGATGAGCAGATTTTGCTACATTTGAGTTGCCCGTGGAAATCGCGGGATGAGCAGCCAGAGGGTTACGCTCCCGCAACGCCACTTAGGAAACAATTTTCACAAAACCCATCTTATAGCGGATCTATACTCATTGAATGGAATCAGCTTACTAAATTTCGAGATTTTACGTCTAATAGTTTAAAAAAGGAGTTAATTGCCTATAACGCCCCTTAATTCTCGAAAACGCCACTTGGGAGTCGATTTTAACAAAACCAATTTTGCAGCGGATCTGTGCTCTATGAAAGGAATCCGCTTACCAAATTTCAAGAAAGTACGTCTAATAGTTTAAAAATGGAAATAATTATCTATAACGCCCCTTAAGCACCCGCAACGCCACTTAGGAAACGATTTTCACAAGACCCATCTTATAGCGGATCTCTACTCATTGAATGAAATCAGCTTACTAAATTTCGAGAAATTACGTCTAATAGTTTAAAAAAGGAGTTAATTGCCTACAACGCCACTTGAGGTCGATTTTCACAAAACCCATTTTACAGCGGATC
Organism: Trichonephila clavipes; assembly: GCA_019973935.1. Taxonomy (NCBI): domain Eukaryota; kingdom Metazoa; phylum Arthropoda; class Arachnida; order Araneae; family Nephilidae; genus Trichonephila; species Trichonephila clavipes. Next base: position 354,239 of record BMAU01020946.1, read on the forward strand.
TGTACTTTATGAAAGGAATCTGCTTACCAAATTTCTCTCTCTCTCTCTCTCTCAAGATTTTTCGTATAATAGTTTAAAAACAGAAATAAATATTTAAAACGCCCCTTAAGCCCCCGCAACGCCACTCAGGAAACGATTTTCACAAAACCAATCTTATAGTGGGTCTCTACTCAATGAATGGAATCAGCTTACTAAATTTCGAAATTTTACGTCTAATAGTGTAAAAAAGGGGTTAATTTCCCATATATAACGCCACTTAATTCTCTACAACGCCACTTGAGAGTCGATTTTCAAAAAACCCATTCTGTAGGGGATCTAAAGGAATCCGCTCACGTCTAATAGCTTAAAAATGGGAATAATTTTGTATAACGCCCCTTAGGCGCCCTGAACGCCGCTTGGAGGTCGATTTTCGTAAAAATCATTATGTAGGGAATCTCTACTTTATGAAAGATATCTGTGTACCAGATTTCGCGACTGTACATCTAATAGTTTAGTAATGGAAATAATTATCTATAGCGCCCCTTAGGGTTTGAACTTTGCAAAATCCGTTCTTAACTGACGTCTACTCCATGAAGGGAACCTACCTACCAAATTTCAAACCTGTAAGTGTAATAGTTCCGGAGATACCGTGAGTAGTCAGTGAGTGAGTGAATCAACGAGTCTGTGAGTCAGTCAGTGAGTGAGTGATTCGCTTTTCTCCTTAATATATATTATATATACACTTCTGGACAATTGCTAAGGACGAATAACACTATCATCCATAGCAACCACAAAATAAAAGGAAGCAAAATGTGGAAATAAGAATAAGTGCGGGATATTAGTAAGAAGAAGTATGAGTATGCAAAATTTTTTTCCACGTCTGTTCATCACGTGATAGCGTTCATAAGAGCTTTAAAGGTTTTGACGCGTGTGGACAGTTGTTGTTTCAAGTCAAAGTTTTACAGGAAAGATTTAATAGACGAACTTAAAATTTTTGGCATGTCTTCCCTACATCACATAGATGATTTTATGCATGGCCGAATTATTGGAAAGATCGAAGAAGGGCGAAAAATAACAGATGTTGCCAGGGAGTTCGACATCGCTCACAGCGTTGTTTCACGGCTGTGGAAGTCATTTAAAACTACTGGAATGTGTAGTAGACGGCACGGGGAGGTCGTGTTAGAAGTACGACGCCTGCAGAAGACAGATGTATCGTCCTATCAGCAAAAAGGAACAGGCGCACCACAGCTCAGCAGATGGCAAATCAGCTTCTTGCTGCCTCAGGAAAGCAGATCTCCCGAAAAACTGTTGCCAGACGTTTGAGGGGAGGAGGACTATACGCACGCAGACCTGTTGTGTGTGTCCCATTGACCAGACAGCACCGTACTGCCCGTTTGCAATGGTGTCGTGAGCATCACAATTGGACTGAACAGGACTGGGCATGCGTACTATTCTCAGATGAGAGTAGGTTCAGTCTGTCATCGGATTGTAGACGCCAACTGATCTGGCGCGAGAGTGGTACTGCTTATCGTCCAGAAAATATCCAGGAAAAGGACCGATATCCGACATGCAGTATCATGGTGTGGGCCGGCATCATGATCAATGGCCGCACGCGCCTACATGTGGTTGCGAATGGGACTATGACTGGCCAACGATACATTGATGAAGTTCTACTTCCTCATGTTCGTCTTTTCCGTGGTGCTGTCGGTGATAAATTTGTTTTTATGGACGACAACGCAACATGTCATCGAACACTCGCTGTTCAGGATTGTCTAGACAGCGAGGGTATTCAACGTCTCGTATGGCCAGCGCGTTCTCCAGATCTAAACCCCATTGAAAATATGTGGGATGCTTTGGGGAGGCAAGTTGCAGGTCGAAACTATCCTCCGACAAACAAGAACACCCTCATCCGTGCACTCACAGAGGAATGGGATAAATTGCCTCAACAGCTGCTGGATAATGTTGTGCAAAGTATGGTACGACGTGTGTAATGTTGCATCACACTCCACGGTGGACATATACCGTACTGATACCTTTCTTTAAGGTGCCTGCTGACTTTTAGATGCATTGTTCCATTTCTCCGTACGCAGATCAAATGAACATTTTTTTTCTTTCAGATGTTTCACAGCTTTCATACTTTCCAGAACAAGAAATATTCTTTATTCTAATGTCTGAACAGTGTGATAACTATATTTTATCCTACTAGGCCTCATGTCTCGCTTAATGTTATGCTACGTAGCAATTTGTGATCCGTCCTTAGCAATTGTCCAGCAGTGTATAATATGTATAATATAATATATATATATTATATTATATATATAATATATATATATATATATCTATATATATAATATAATATATAATATATGTAAGTCCTTTCTAGTCCAAATACCTTTTTTAAACTTGTAGTGGATGATACTTCGTGTTAATAGATTTTTTTTCTAAATATAAAATCATTAATGAAATTTCAAAAATTAATAAATGGTAAATAACAGTCGAATAGCATATATAGAAAGGAGAAATTTCGTTTAGTCCCTGTAGTCCAGTGGATAGAGCGTTGGACTTCTAATGCAAAGGGAATCCCACCTGGAATGGCCTAATTTCTGAGAATGGGATTTCTGTTTTAATATACTATTTTATTGGAATAATTAAATATAATGAATGAATAAATAATAACAAACAAAAACTAGCACAAAACCGTAAATAGAAAGGAAACAGAAAAATTGTAAGGAAAATCGCTATTTATCATGTCACTTAATATTGTGATTCTCTCATATGTATATACATATGACAGATATTGTACAATGCACAATATTAAGTGGAATAATAGAAAATGATTTTCCTTTCAAAATGTGGGGTTAGACTATATTTTTTGTTACTATTTATTCATTAAATAGATTTAATTCTCCCTATAAAAAATAGTATATTAAAAAGAAATTCCATCCTCAGAAATTAAGGCATCCCAGGTGAGATTCGAACCCACGACCTTTGGATTAGAAATCCAACGCTCTATCCATTGCTCTATAGGAACACAGCGCGCGATTTTCCTTGTTATATATAGTGTTGGACTATTTTTTTTTGTTTGTTACTATTTATTCATTAATTAAACTTTTAACACGAAATAAAAAATGTCAACAACTCTTGCCACATACAACTCAAGACTTTTTTTCCAAACTCAATATTCTATCTCCTTATCTATTGCCATGGAAAGTTCCAGAACTTTCCATAATTAAAATTACAGTTAATTTTTATAAATAAAAGCACGCGCGCGAGCATTAATATAAAGCATTAATAAAATCGTTAATATAAAGCACGAGAGAGATAAAGAATTACCATTTGTTACATCCTCCCCCTCTGGTTTCGACGACGTCCCGATGAGGAACCAGGAGTCTGTGGGACCCTTGGTGGACGACCACGTTTACGAAGATGAATAAGGGGTTTTACTTTGTCATTATTACAAGGAGTTAAAGCAGAGGTGTGGTAAACACCAAGAGGTTCCCCCGGATTATCAAGACTAGCAATCTCGTAAGATGATGGTGATCTTTGTGTTAAAATCACGTAGGGTTGGTCTCTGCGTGGCATTAGTTTTGCACTTCTTCCTTGCGCAGCGTTGCTCAGTGGATGTGATGCTACAAAGACACGTTCTCCAGGTTGATATGTTGGAGTAGTTTTTCTCTTTTTATCTGCGTAAAACTTCTTATTATCCTGTTGCTCTTCAACCACCTCTCTAATCTGAGTGGAAAACTTAGCGAATTTCTTAAGATAGGGAGTTATCTCTGGCACAAAATTATCATTCTGGATGACGACTCGGGTATCATTAACAACTTCACTTGGAGGGCGTAACTCTCTACCAAAATTTAGAAAGGCTGCCGTCTGTCCTGTCGTTTCGCATTTGGCTGGGTTGATAGCAAAGCGGATGAAGGGTAGCTTCTCTGACCAACAGTCATGCTTGTCTTGGACAAGAATTGCCAGCCGTGGTTTCAGATCCCTATTCTTTCGTTCAACTGGGTTAGCTTGTGGATGGTATACAGGGATCAGGGATTAATGGATGTTTAAGAGGTAGCATATTTGTTGCATCACTGCTGAGACAAACTGGGTTCCATTGTCACTGATAAGGCGGCGAGGAATGCCATACCTCAGCAAAATCTCTTCAATCAAGGTAATGGCACATTCTTTAGCTGTGGCATTGGGTAGTGCAAACAGTTCGACCAACTTGGTTGTACAATCCTCAATGATGAGGATCCATCTTTTACCACCTGTACTCTCAGGTAGGGGCCCGAAGAGATCAACGGCCAAGGTTTCAAAACGTTGGGCTGGCACAGGTGTCTGTAATAGCCCGGAAGGCTTCTGATTTGAAGCTTTGTATTTAATGCAGCCAGGACAGTTCTTTACATAATCAGTTATGTATTTCCTCATACCAGTCCAATAATAGTTCTTTGATATTCGAGTATAGGTGCCTTCGGCACCATAATGACCAGCCATTGGGGCATCATGATGGTTTTTGAGGATAAAAGTTCTTTCATGGCTAGGTATCACTAACTGGGCCTCTTCACTCTCAGAGTCTGGAGCATATCTGAATAGGACACCCTGATTCATTAAAAAACCTCGTTCGACCCAATTGACATGATTAAAATTCTTGTCAGGATCTTCGAGGCAAGAAATAATTTTGACCAGTTCCTCATCCTTCATTTGTTCATCACGTATCTCCTTGGGAGACCTGGATGGGACATCAATGGCTACAGTGCAGACCTCACTCAGTTCATTTTTTTCATTACACGCAGGACAAGATAGCATATATGCAATCACATTACTCTTACCGGGGATGTACTCCATGTTGAGATTGAAAGATTGCAATTGCAGAGCCCAACAGGCTAGTTTTCCAGTAGGAGATTTCAGTTTCATGAGCCACCTTAAGAGTTGGTTGTCAGATGCTACTGTGATGCTTGTCCCATCAATGTAGCCCCTAAACTTGTTGACGGCCCAAACCACAGCTAGAGCTTCTCGTTCAGTGGTCGAGTAGTTTCTTTCAGCTGGGTTTAACAACCTGCTAGCAAAATCAACTGGATGTTCTTCTTTGTCTTCTCCTTGTATGAGGACTGCTCCTAGAGCATAGTTACTGGCATCAGTTCTTATCAGGAAAAGTTTAGAGAAGTCTGCTTGCTTCAAAATTGGTGGAGACACCAAACATTGCTTCAAGGTCTGAAATGCTTTCTTCTCTTCCTCTGACCATTTCCAGAAAGCCTTTTTCTTAGTTAGGTTGCTCAAGAGTCGGGCAATCTCAGAAAAATTGGCTATAAATTTTTGTACCATGAGCAGGTTTGCAGGAAGGACTGCAGTTGTTTCACATTTTTAGGAGGTGGAATCCCTAAAATAGCTGAAGTCTTCTCATGATCGGCTTCTATTCCTTGGGGTGTAATCCATAGGCCCAGGTATTTAACACTTGAGCAGGAAAATTGACACTTCTCCCTGTTTGCTCGTAACTTGAAATCCATCAAGCGCTTAAACACGGCCTCCAAGTCTGCTAGATTCTGTTCGAATGTAGGGGACATAATTATAATGTCATCTAGGTATGCAAGTACAGGTAACCCTCTTCGAAAAATATCCATCAGTCTCTGAAAGGTTGCGGGTGCATTCTTAAGTCCAAAGGGCATCCTTTTGAACCGGTAGGTTCCAAATGGACAACCAAAAGCGGTTTTGTCCCTATCAGCAGGATTAACATTCACTTGGTGGTAACCAGACTTTAAGGTGCCTGACTAGTGTAAAATCGTCAATTTTGATGAATATGACAAAAAAAAATTTATTTGATATTTTTAATATTTGAATTTTCTTCTTTCTAAAAATACCTTACTTTTGCTTGTACTCCAATTATTTACGAAGTTATAGCAGTTTTTATGTCAAGTGAGAACAACAAAAACGAACCGGAAGTTAGAAATCGAAACCGGAAGTACTTTGAATTTGAAAGATTTTTACTCTTTTTTGGAATTTTATTGAATTTATTTATAAAATATTAATTTTGGTAACATTAAAACTGAATATGGTGATATTCTTTTAAAAATTATTTAATAATTTTAGTAAAATTTGGCAACAACTTTACAGGTTTGTTGTCATTTTTCGATTTGCTTATGTTGTAGCTACTCGATTCTTCGCTCCTCGTTTAATTTATTATTTTGATATATTTTATGAAAACTGTCTTTCTTAAGACAAAATATTGATTAATTATGGCTAAATCAAGATCTGGGAGGTCTAAGAAGCGCCGATTTACTGGAAATCGTTATACCATTCTTGCCACAATTAATGAGAATGATGAAACATCTGAGCTCAATTCTACTGAATCCGCTAGTGCCAAAAAGTTGGAATCAAGCCATACAAGTTTGGAAATTTCTCAGAAAGATTGTTTGAAACTTCTAAAGACAATAGGATTGTCAGCTGGACAACTTTGATTTCATTTTTTGCCATAGTTTGTTGTCCTGATTGTTATTCTCAGGGCTTGGAACTTATAGAAGACTCTGTCAGTGGATTATGCTCACATATGAACCTAAAGTGCAAAAACTGCTCCTTCTTTTAAGGTTTCCCTACGACAGAGAAGATGAAAGTTTCTTGTCTTATAAACTCTTCAATTGTTTTGGGGCTAAGGATAATCGGGAAAGGATTTTCAGCTGGCAAAAAATTATGTGCTTTCCTCGGTTTACCTTTCCTGTCAAAACTTGCTTTCCGCAATCAAGAAAGAAAACTGTTGAAAGCAACTGAACGCGTTGCTCAAGAAAACATCAACGCTGCATTGAGTGAAATCAAAGGCTCAAATAGTTTCACTAAATGTGGAATATCCATTGATGGTACTTGGCAACGCAGAGGCTACTCATCTTTGAATGGGTGTGTAAGTGCCATATCAGTTGACACCGGTAAAATTTTAGACATTGAAGTTATGACACAATATTGCCACATATGCGCGAAAGGCAATAGCCAATCATCGAAACATGTATGTTCGAACTACAAAGGTTCCGCGGGGAACATGGAGGTTGTTGGAGCCTACCGTATATTTGAGAGATCAAATGTGAGGAATGTACAGTACAATGAATACTACGGAGATGGGGACTCAAAAGGATATGAATCTGTTAAAAACTTTTATGGAATTAATACAGTAACCAAACTCGAGTGTATAGGTCATGTACAGAAACGTGTAGGGGGCGGTTGCGTCAATTAAAAAAAAAAAACGACGAAAGGTTTGGGAGGGAAAAATAAATTAACTGATAAATTAATCGACAGAATTCAGAACTATTATGGAATAGCTATTCGAAACAATGTAGGTAATCTACAAAAGATGATGAGTAGTGTAATAGCTGCATTTTTCACTGTGTATCTGGAAAAAAGAATTCATTGCATGGACAGTGTCCTGAAGGATCTGAGAGTTGGTGTCGTTACCAAAGGGCAAAAGCAGCTGGGAGTCCCCTCAAAGAAATTGAGCAAGGACTTCCTAATAAAATTATAAACCAAATAAAGCCTACATATCTAAAACAGTGTAATGAAACTTTGTTGAAAAAATGTCTTCATGGTAAGACACAGAACTGCAATAAAAGTTATAACAACATTTTGTGGAATATTGTTCCCAAAAATATATTTATTGGACTGGAAACATTTCGTTTGGGTGCATTATTAGCTCTAATACTTTATAATTCTGGTTATGCTGGTATATTATCAGTAATTCGAAATATAAATGGTTCCCTTCCTGAAAGTGTTGCTCAAGAGTTACTTAAATTTGATAAACAACGGATTTCAACATCTTTAAGACATTCTTTACCGATTGCGAAATTGTCTCGAAAAAAAAGAAAAAGCAGCTAGAAAAACAAAAAGTACTAAGGATGAAAAAACAGAAGGCTTAGTATATTCATATGGAGGGTTTTAAAGTACTTCTTTGCAGGATTTTTATTCTAATTTATGATAACTTTTGTGATAAACAATATTTTTCAAGAGTTTTTTCGTGAATGTTTACTGGTAAAACAACACAAATATATTTTGTATGATATATTTCTTAACTTCTAAAATAATATGGAATAATATATATTTGTTTTTCTATGTAAAATATTTTTATTTTTAATGCAATAAGGTTTTTTAAAGTGCTTTTATACGTCTAATCTGTATTTCGTAAACTGTGTACTTAGACTTTAAGAAAAAGCTTTTTGACACTATGAAATTGTTAAAAATATTAAAAGATAAAAGTTTGAAGAAAGTATATAATATTCATAATTTCTTTGAAAATGTTTGTTCTTTTGATATATAGAGGTTTTAGGTTTTTTCAGCAGTATAGGTTTTTAAATTTTGAATTTTAAATCTTTAAATGCATTTTTCTCTGAAACAGATTTTTTGATATTTTACAACACGTTAAGCATGATATCTCAAAAAGTTCTGTAGAGATAATTGTCTGTAATTTTGTGTAATTGTGCATTATTATAGTATGTATGCTGTGACGTAGGGATTAAGAAAAAACAGCATATTTACCTTTTTTATGATTTTTTTCTGTGTGATAAATGTGAAATTTTTGAAAAATTTGCATTGCGTGCACTTTTTGACTTCTAGTTCAGTAACAAATTAAAATTTTTCAAAGATATTAAGTCAATTCATTAGTAACTGTTTTTTGAGTAAAATTATGTGGGTTTTTTGAAATATTATGCATTAGAATTTATTTTACTATGTTTAACGTAACGTACAAATAACGTCTAATTTAAACCTAAAATTGTGGCCATATTTAAAAAAAATACATTGAAAGAAATTTTTTTTTGCTGTTTGTATTAGTTTTCAGTTATAATTAAACAAAAAATGAGTTTAAAAATAAATTTTCAGCAAAATTTCAAAAAAATGTCTTTGCAAGTAGTCAGGCACCTTAAGTCAATGGTGGAGATGTATGCAGTATGTTTTGCCTCCTGCAGTAAATCATCCATTCGTGGAAGTGGGTAAGTATCAGAGACCGTGACTTCATTCAACTTCCGGTAGTCGATACACAGGCGAAACTGGTTGTTTGGCTTTGGAATCAGTAAAACAGGGGCTCCGTAAGGAGATTCAGATTCTTCAATTATATCTTTTTCGAGGAGGTCCTCAATTTTCTTTCTCAATATTTCCTTCTTTACAGGAGATATTCGATATGGGGGTACAGAGATAGGAGGAATATTTCCCGTGTTAATATGGTACTCCAAGATATTTGTTGCTTCTCCCCTGGTTCGAAGACATTTTGGAAGGATTCCAATAGTAGGTTAAGTTTCTCCTTCTGGGAAGAGGTCATACTTTCACCTTCCCCTTCTCTTAATTGGCAGGTGTTGCTGGACATCTTCTCAACTATGGACGGGATGTCCAATTCTTCACCAAATGGATACTTGTGGGTAGCATTGTCCCAAAAGTACCAACAAGTATTCTTCACATCTAGAACCAAACCAGCAAAACTAAGGAAATCTGTTCCTAGAAGTGTTCTATTTCCCTTTGCCTTTGGGAGAATTATGAATTTAGTCAAGACTGATCTCCCCTCAATTTCCCCTCCCCTCAATTGAGGGTTGTGAGGGCCTCACCTGTGGTCTGTTGACCATCTGCTAAGCTCATTGCTAATGTGGTTTCCTGGAAAAGGCGTCCCTTATCCTTAAATATCTGGAACATCCTTTCCACAGCAATTGAATGTGAAGATCCTGTGTCTGCACATACACGTCCCTTTATTCCACAAAGAGTTATGTCGATTAGGGTCAATCGAGGGCTTCTGGTCTGAGCTGTGTAAGCATTGATGTGATTGGTTGCTACGTCTGTTCTTTGTGAGGCGTTGAGGTTGCAGGTGGGGCACCTAGATTTTATCACTCCTTGTTTCCCACAGTCATAGCATCTGAGAGGGGATCTCTCTCATTTGGCACCTGATGGGAATATTCTCTTTTGGGAGGGCGTTCAGATTTCCTGAATGATACCTGTCTTCCATCATTTACGATTTCACTTGCCTTCACGTATCTCCTAGGTCCACTGGGTAGGGAACGTCGGATGTTGTCAAAAGCTTCCAGCTTATCTGCTTACATTTCTGGGGAGATAAGTTCTTCCCAGATATCCAGGTAATGTTCCTTACACTCTGGAAAGCATCTCTTTTTCATTTGATCGGCAATCATCAAATTCTTCAATCCGTCAAATGAATCGATTTTAAGCTCATTGAGACAACCTTCAAAATATGCTCGGATTTCAAAACAATAGTCCTTCCACGTCCCATTTGGGCTTTTTCTGTGACGTGAAAACAGCTCCCGGAATTTTTCTGCGGTTAATTTGAACCGTTGCAGAAGCATTCCTCGAATGTGGGAGTAATCCCTGCATTTCTCCTCAGGCTCACGGGCAGTGAGGGAGGTTACATCACTAGGTAGGGCACCAATGAGATAGGGTACCCACAGATCTTCACCGAGATCTAATAGCTTCATTTGTCGTTCGAATAAGGTGAGGAACAGGTACATGTTATCAACTTCAGGATTGAATGTTGGTAGCAATTTTTTTAATTCAATTTTTGTTTGGGGTAGGGTTTGTGGACCTACAACTCTTTGAGTCTCATTTTGTAGTCGCATTTTCTGCAGCTCAAATTCCCGCAAGGGTGCTCTTTTTGTTTGTTTTCCTCGTCTATCCTATTTGATACGATTCCCTCAAAGATACATTTCACAAATTCAGGGTCATCCTTATAAGCATCGTTTGTTAAAATTTTTGTCCTTAATTCAATTATTTTTAGCTCTTCCCCCTTCGACTCATATTCACCTAACTCAATAGCAAACTTAATGAGATCAGCTTTGTTCCCTTTTCCTAGAAATGACATGACTGAGAAATTTAAGAGTTGCAAATTAATAAAATAAGTAACTAAGGTCCAGGCCTTATTGTCCACCACAGCTTTACAGATAGGGGAATACACTTTAAAATATGGCTAGCTTTAAAATCTTATAAATTATTATGCACTTCAAAAACAATTAAAATAGGTACATAAATTAGTAACATATTCAAAATGCCAACAAGGAACATTAATTCAAATAATAAAATAATATAAAGAAAATTTAGGAATCATCAGTTGTAATGATACAAAAATTCAATGCAATGAAAATACTAAACAAAACTAAAATAATCAGGCATGTAATGCTACCTAAATTCAATAGGAAATCAGTAAAATATCAAACAAAATAGAGTAATTATTAATGTACAATTCACAAAATATTAATCAGGAAACGTTATCTCACAAGAAATAAATTAATATACAGCAAAATTAAGAATGATCATTGCATAAGAATACCAAAAATCAATGAAATAAATAATAAAATTATCCCTAGAACTAACACACTGTAGCAGGATTGCTATCACTTGTATATGAAAAATGCACAAAACACTATTGCAAAAACTTTTAACAGGAAATAGATGTTTTTTTTCTTTTCTTCAGACGATTGAAGTCAGGATGATTTACTTTCTCTCTCAATTTCCAAGGATTTTCTATTGCTTTAGAAGGATTGCGGCGGAATACCAGTAATTTTTTCTTTCCGGGACAGTAAGGTTTACAGAGCCGGTTAAATTTTCATTTTTCTGCGGCGTTTCGTCACAGCGTCTACGGGATCGTAGTTTTTTAGCCACGGGTGTGGACGCCAGTTTTAACACGAAATAAAAAATGTCAACAACGCTTGCCACATACAACTCAAGACATTTTTTTCCAAACTTAATATTCTATCTCCTTATCTATTGCCATGGAAAGTTCCAGAACTTTCCATAATTTAAATTACAGTTATTTTTTATAAATAAAAGCACGCGCGTGAGCATTAATATAAAGCATTAATAAAAGCATTAATATAAAGCACGAGAGAGATAAAGAATTACCATTTGTTACAAACTTAATTAATGAATTAATATTTTAAAAAACTATAGTAATATTGTCATCCACCATAAGTTAAAAAAAATAAATATTAACTTAAATGGATGAATAAAAAGTATTTCATTAACGATTGAAAATTTGAACAAGATATATATATAGCATAATAAAATAAAATAGGATACCAGGTGAAATAGTTGTATAACCTACAATGCTGAAGAAGAAAGAAATAGGAGATGAAGAGACATAACAAAGGTAGATACAAAAAATGTCTTTGGTATAAATTGGAGATTTATTAGGATTTCTAGAGCTGTCACTGAATTAGGTGAGTGATTTAGGGTTAAGCAATGCTTCATGTATCCACTTTACCTGCATAGGAGAAATTATCTACATAATAGAAAAAACATAGCCATGTTGAGAAGTTAAGCCTGTTTCTGACACACGCGGATGATAAACCACAATAGAGTAAAATGGATTTCTTAAAAGGTAACAATAATGTTTCTCTCATAGAGAGAAATATTAAGAAACATTTTATAGAAAAAATTAGGATTAGAACTTACATGTAAAAATGAAAACCATAAATATGTGAGAAGCAAACATAACGTCTCTATAAACAAAGATTTTTCACAAAGTTTATATAACGTTAAGCTAATGCTGTTCATTAAAAGTGCAACACCAAGAAGGGATGATCTCTCAAACATCAAAATCACATGAGAGGAAGATGTTTCATATGAAAATGAATAGTATTTCGGTGAGACATCTTTATAAATGACATTTGAAGCACTGCATAAAAGAAGAGTTGTGCAGTGGATTTATCATTCGAAAAGCGCCTTGTGTTGTCGGAGATTCTTCAGAATATCGTGTTGTGCCTCGAATAAGAAGCGTAGCTGAGAGTCATACTTAACGGCATGCAGGATCTTCTCGCCATCTTATGGAAAACGCCCGAGAGGATAGACATGCTGCAAGGTCGACCCTTTAAATCCGAGCAACCACATCATTGATTATTAGTCCAAAAATGTGCATGTTTGCAGCATGCCCAATATCCGCTCATATGGTACTACAACTTTTGCAGTAGCGTAAATTATCAGCACGGTCACCATCACTTCGGTTTCTCTTCACCATGCAGCATAGATAGAGACGGTGATTCTGGTGGGCCGAACAAAACAATGGCGTCATTTAGGACGAGTCACGGCTCTACACGTAGTATTCTGATATCAGTATACGTGTTTGGAGACTCCACGAATACCACTTGTCATCTGCATGGAATCATCGATACTGGAATAGGGACCTTGCACGTGGTGTGATGATTTTGGCAACCATTGGGTAAGCGACACGCACATCAAGTTCGGAACGACAGTAATTTGAACACAATTCGGTACATTCCTGACAGATTCCTATAGTGGTTGCGCCTTACCACCGAGGCCTGCCATACACTTTCTACCAACAAAGTAATGAAGCAAGACTGTATATTGCACATCGTGCCTCTGACCTTCATTGATACACAAAGTATTTTATTGTAACCCTGGCCTGCGTGATCTCGAGATATGTTATCCATTAAAAACATGGTTTAGATTTGCTGATGCTGACCTGCCGTACCTCACCTGCTAATACGGTTGATAAAGGTTGGCATAAACGTGAAGCAGAAGGGCATAAGTTGCCCATTTCTTTCATTCAAGTCTATTTTGACTACATGCCTGACCTGGTAAGGGTTGTCTTAGCTGCCAGGGGTTACAACTGTTTCGACAAATTTAATCATTCGGTCTTCATACCATACTGTTTAAGTATAATGAATATCATTTTTGTATTTGTTTTCCTTCAAAGTGTTACATTTCTTATGGCTCGCAGTGAAAAGAGATATAAAAAATATTTTTATAATGGTGCACACACGCACACACAAAATTATTAAAAGTATTAAAATACTAAAAAAATAAAGTTGCTTAGCATTGCCTGATTAACTATGAGATATTATGTATAATTTTTTTTATTCTTTTAAATTATGTTTACAAATTTTATAGCCTATTAATATTGAAATTTTTAGCAAGTTTTGTTGATTGTTTGCTTTTGAATTATGTTCAAACGAATCCACTGCATATTAGCTACCTCCCAAATTAAAGTTTGCCTTTTCTTTCTATCACTCATGCTCTTTTGGGAATGAAGATATTTTTATGATAATCTGAGTAAGGATACTAGCCTAGTGGACAAGGTATCGGATCATGTCTGGCTTGTCACAAATTCGAGCCCGGTACCACCAAAGACCCACCGTGTAGGGGAAGGATGCACGTTAAATCTGTCAAGAGTTCAAACGTCCTCCGGTTGGTGTGGTGTTCTGGTTAGGAGATGGGGTGCCAGCTCAGGTGTTGTCCTCTTTACTTGACTATGGTTCAAAATTATGTGGTCCGTTGCCAAAAACCCTCGTGTAGCTGAACAGTGCGGCACTAATATTCACTCACTCACTCAAACGTCCTCCAGTTGGTGTAGTGCGGTAGTTTGAAGAAAGGGTACCATCTCAGGTGTCGTCCTCGTCATTTGTCTATGGTTCAAAATTACGAGGTCCGTCACCAAAAGCCCTCGTATAATCGAACATTGCGACATTAAAATTCACTCACTCACTCACTCGAGTTATGGTGCAAATTATAAAAAAACTGCAAATATAGAAAGATGTAAATGTAAGGGAGCGTTGGCATGTGCAATTTATGACTTTTTAAACTCTCCATCCGAATTCCTTCATCAAATTTATTGCAAGCAATAAACTTAATAAATCAGGTTTTTGTTTGTTTTCAACAATTTTCCTGATTTTATAGATTCGTTCTGAGAGCTTCTATTTGCTTATCGAAGGTAACTCAACATTTAGTTATCACTATACTAACACATCTACTGACACTTGCTACATACTCTAATAAACTCTCTCTCCTTCTGTCCCTCACTTATGACCTACTTAACCTTTTATAGGGTCATTTTTTTCTAGTAACGTTAGGTTAAAATATAATTGTTTTGTAAAAATAAATTAAGTTAGTTTATAATTTAAAATTTATTTGATTTTTAAGATTATTTTATTTTGGTGGGGAGAAGTATGTTTTCCACCATCCTTTGTTAGCTATCTAAGGGTAGGATATCTTATGTTTTGTATTTCTTTTTACATTGCATTATTCGAGGTATGTAAATTAAGTAATGAGACTGGTAGCGTAGTGTATGATCTGGCAACACTGGGGAAATGAGACGCGGAGGGGAGGCAGGTAAACATGTGATGTTTCATCAGTATGAGTTTGAAGTCGCTGAGTCAAGTTAATTGCCTGTAGTGATTTGTTTAGTGAAACAGGTTTTTCTTGTGTGTTCTGAAATGAGTGGCAATAATTTCGAGCAACGATGTGCTATCAAGTTTTGCTTCAGACTTGGACACAACGCAACGGAAACATTTGCAAAACTTCAGCAAGTCTACGGAGATAGTCTTTTGTCAAGGTCCCAGGTTTTTCGGTGGTTTAAAGCATTTTCAGAAGGAAGAGACTCAATTGAAGATGAACCTCGCAGTGGAAGGCCCTCAGTTTCAAAAATCGCTGAAAATGTCGTTAGAGTCCAGGATCTTGTGCGTTCAGATCGTCGCTTGACAGTCAGAATGATTGGGGAAGAGTTGAATTTGAATCACACCACCATTCATCAGATTTTGACCAATGAAGATGAGAAAGATCTGCGCCGAAATGGTTTCGAAAACCCTTTCTCAGTGAACCGTTTCTTGGCCGGTAAGAACATTCCTGTTTCTCCTCAGTCCCCTTATTCACCCGACTTGAGTCCTTGTAACTTTTTCCTCTTTCCGAAATTGAAGAATCACCTCAAGGGACATCATTTTGGGACACTGGAAAACATTCAAACGGCTGTAACCGACCAGCTGAAAGCTATTCCAATATCCGAGTTCTACCAGTGCTATGAGGAGTGGAAGAAACGTCTTTAGTGCTGTGTGGCTTCAGAAGGCAGTTACTTTGAAGGAGACAATGTTGAATTGTATGTTTATTGAAATAAACAAGTGAAAAAAATCAGTCTCATTATTTAATTTACACACCTCGTATAATATTCATTAAAAATATTTTGTAACTATTAAAATATACTGAATAAGTTATAAATTAGACATGTTTGTACTAAAAAGTTTAAAAATTTGTACATATTGTTTTCCATGATTTTTCCGAAAACAGGGATTGATACTTAGTGAGGCAAACTGTACAAATATATCTTGTTTTCATATGCTTAAGTTGAGCCAAGCTACAAATTTTATATGTTTTTTGTCAAGTGAGCAACTTCAGTTAATCGTACATCATTGGAACAGTTTTCTTGCTCTTCAGGAAATTAACGGGTCATCCTTGCGATTGAAAAATCAAGATTTCACTTGTCGCGCTACCGAAGCGCTAGCAGCACAAATCATAAGTAGATAGTTTCCTATGAACATTTACAAATGAATTCAGTTGGTGAGAGATAAGTATGTTTATACCAAGGCCTTATAAAGGGTTAAATAAGTGTCTGTTTGCATATATAATGGCTCCTTCACAAGAAGGGGTGCTTGAAACAATGTCATTAAGGAAATTCCAAAGACTAGAGGAAAACGCTTGAGATCCTGCACCACAAAATAAAAAAACATTGCAAGTAAATGCATTACAATACTCTTCACCTCTAGTTTTACTATCAAGAGTTATAGTTTTCTCATAAAAGTGACTATTTATGATAGAAATTTCAAAATAATTCAATCTCTTTTCCTGCCATGCATAGTTTCCTTACGAAACAAATTCATTCATGTTGATTTGTATAAAATTAAGAAATTACTTTTCCCTATATTTACCTTCGGATCCAGAATGCAGTTTTTTGTGATGTGATTCACGCCTAAATGCACTTCAATATCATAACCGTTAACATTCCTAACCACTGCATTGCATGTACCTTTGAGAGATTTTACGTCAATCATCTCCTGTACACGAAGTATCCGCAGTACCTTCAAGATTTTAACCCCGTATTCTACAGAAACACAATGCCAACCACGAATTCTCGGTCGTCGCTACTCGTCAACCCAAGTCAATAGAGGTGTATAGAAGGCAAAGCATATTGCAAATTTGTTCTGTCTACTTCAGTGCTTCTCAAAATTTCAATGTTTACTACCCAATATTCAATCATAATTTTCATCGCGCTTCTCTCCCTCCATACATTAACAATGCAATGAATTCAAAAATACTATACTCTGACTCTAAGCCTGTGAAACCCCCACCCATGGGGATCTAAGTTCTACATTATCTACGCGACCTGTTTCTGTGAGAAAAAACGAAGAACCACTCAGATCATTCATTCTAAAATCTATTTATTAAGATCTTAGTTTAAACACAATACACAAGAATAATAATTAAGTAAGATGATCTAGAATGAGAAGATGTAACATGTATTACCAAATAGTGGCGTACTTACCACTGAATCGAACTTTATAGATTATTTCCTCTATTACTGATATACGCCCTTTCCTTATAGCTTATATAAAATTAACTTACCACTATATCCTAGGTAATCAGCTACGATCTTCATCTGTTCTGATGTGGCTTTAATCCGACAGTGTTCTTTTTGGCCTCGAACCCCCTTTTGGTTCGGCAGTAACAGCATGGCTTTGCTGTTTCATGGAGTTAGGATTCTTCTAAACTTGATCTCCAATCACTTTACATATAACTCTGTTCTTGGTAATTTTACATACCACTTAACTATGACTTCTACACATAAACATAGACTCGTACATAGACTCCGCTCTAATGCTAACTTCCAATATATATGCATGATTGCTAATTTACAAAACCACATTCTGCTCCTTGCGTTGGTTGGAAAGAATTGCCATTTTGGCCCCAAGAAAACCCCAAGAGGATATTAATAGAAATCCCGATGAAAACCCCGTCACAAGGCTACAAAAAGACATCAAGCTTTTTAGTGCACACACCTATGTGGTAAACAGCGGCATTGGGGAGCAAAACGCATAACTTTTTATTGGCAGTTGAGGAATTAATCATAAATCGTACAAAGTATCAAGATAAGAATTATTTTTGTACATAATTTTATATATGAAAAGCCCATGGAGTTAATTATCAAGCACACTATGCAGTACAGATACATTTATAAGTTTATTATATCCGTGTAAATATGTATTTTATTTTTTATTATGTCAGAAGGAATTTTGTTTGTTAACTTTTAGTAAAGTAATAACTTTTTTTCAAAAAAAAATGTATTTTTGTCTATTTAATATGTTTGGGTCCTCCTCGTTGAGTTATCATCCTCCTTAGGGGTGAACCCCTCATTTTGAGAAACGCTGATCTACTTCATTTGATCGACTGGTTAAGAGAAACAAGCCATTGTCTGCAACTTTCATTTCATTCTTAGAATTTATTTAAAGATTTGTTTCATAATTTAAATCTTATTAGTTTTTCATTAAGTACGGAAAAGTTTTACGTTCAAACGTTCCCAGTGTGTGCCTTTCAAAAATAATTAAATTTACGAACCATTTCCTTAGCGTATGTTTAAATATGATTTCAAATTTCCTGTGAAAACTTTTCTTTAATATTAAATAACGTAGAATAATTTAAATGCGTGCATAGAAAAATGGTAAAATGCTCCAAACTCAAATCATTCAAAAGATTATTATTATTATATTAAAGCCTTTTTATGTATCATATACATTTTAACTAAAGATTATTCGTATTAAATATATAGACCAGGGGTTTTTAAACTTTCGATCGCCTCGGATTCCCTTTATGCATCAGCTTGACATTGCGAATCCCGAAAACTTTGAACATACCGCCCTGATTCCCAACACGTGGTTGATCCAAAGTCTGCCTCTGCTACTTATACAAACTTGTTTAACACTTTTTTATCTTTAAGTATCTAATTATATACGTATAAAAATATTACAACATACTAGTTTCAAATAAGTAAATAATGTAAACTGTAGTACAATTTTTAATGAGGGGATGGTTCTGTATTTTTTTACAACTACCATTATATTAGATGCAATTGAAATCTGCAGTCTCAATTCCGGTTCTAAGCTTTCCAGAATTCAATTCATAATGCTTGTGCATGTGTTTCTGGTGTATTTTTTTGAAAATATTACGATGTAATAATGATTATTTAATTCAGTCAATAAAAAAACTGAATTAATATTCTTGGTCGCAACACATGTTCCAGTAAGGTGTTTTCAGGGGAGGCAATTTTAGTGATAGCCTAGAATGGCGCACCTTTCAATATTTTCCACGTGGTGTTTCAGAGTTTGTAAAAGAGGGAAATCTTAACATTAAATACGAGACCTTCGTAGATCCCCTAAAAAGGCTCTGTGGACCCCCTGGGAGTCCACGGACCTCAGTTTAAGAATCATTGAACTAAATGATCAAATAAGATTATAGTTTTGCACATGAGACTCTTTTTCTTCGTAATGTTCAAAGATTACTGTTTATTAACCCTGTGACGGGGCCTTTTTCGCGATTTCTATTAATGCCCTCTCGGGGTTTCTTTGGGGCTGAAATAGCAATTATTTCCAACCAACTCAAGAAGAAGAACGTGGTTATGTAAATTAGGAATCATACATTTATATTGGAAGTCTCAGCAGTAGAGCGGATTCTATGTCAGGGTCTAGGTCTATGTGCAGAATTGATTGCTAAGTGGGAAGTGAAGTCTCTAAATAGAGAGTTCGCTGTAAAGTTATTTGAGGTAAAGTTTAGAAAAATCCTAACTCCGTGAAATAGCCTAGCTGTGTCGGTACTGACGAACCAAAAGTAGATTCGAGGCTAAAAGGAACACTGTTGGATTAAAGCCACATCAGAACAGATAAAGAACTTATCTGATTACCTAGGATATAGCGGTAAGCTAATTTATATAAACTATAAGGAAAAGACGTATAATAGTGATAGAGGAATTAATCTATAAAGTTAGATTTTAGATTATTTAGATTAGATTTAATTTAGATTAGACTATTTGGCAATACGTGTTGCGTCTTCTCATTCTAGATCATCTTACTTAATTATTATTGTTGTATATTGTGTTTAAACTAAGATCTTAATAAATTAATTTTAGAATGAAAGATCTGAATGGTTCTTCGTTCTTCCCCACAGAAACAGGTCACGTAGATAATGCAGAACTGAGCTCCTCACGGGCAATTGCTCCACAACCCCTTAACTGCCAAGGAAATGTTTTACAAAATTCACCCCCCTCCCAGTGCTACCATTTTTCCCACATACGTACGTTGTTACTTGGTTTGTTAAAGGAAAAAGCAAGGCATGTTTTTCCTCCAAAAAATAGTTTACCGGTTGGTTCATAAATTGTGTAACCAATGTCAGAAGATTATAATTTTTTATCGAAATAAGTTATTTACTTGAAATTTTCAATGTGGTTTCTCTTAACATAGCGCTTACACTTTGCGTACACATTTTATTAAAGCCGAAACGACCTTTTGACCATTTGGGGGGCTATTTTTCCAACTTCGTCTTCGATTGCTTTTTGAAGCCCTTGGAGTATTCTTACTTTACGTCTGTTCAATTGTTTTTTAGGATTCAGCATAAAAAATAATCACAAGGAACACAGTCAAGGGATGGCGGTAGCTGTTTCTCAGGAGGCAGAAAAATTATTTTCTTAAACTTTCAGCCATTTTATAGTTGATTTTACAATATGATTTGGTGCAGAATCTTGGTGAAAAGCAAAGTTTCATTGAGGGTAAAGACGTTTAATTTTTTTTATCAAGTGTTTCAAAACTTTATTCTGATATAGTATTTAGCATCAATTTTAGCTTTTGGTTCCACAAGAAATGGTTTTTTAAGCCTTGAGAGAACATTTCCATCCATACCATAACACCTGGCGGCCAACTTACTTTTTGCAAAACAGCTGCGTCTTTGTAACTCTTTTTGGGTGAAATATATTGCATTTTCGTTCCGTTGTGAGTGACATATAAAACTGTGCTTCATCTCAAATTATCCATGTCTTGTATCTATCTTTGTGTAACATCAAATATAGAAGCTTAAAAAGTTGTCTTTGTTTTCTACTGTCTTAACAGACATTTGAAAACAGAATGATTTATTCACTTTTTTTATTAACAATTTTCTTTGCCTGACGAAAAATTGTCGATATTGTGATACCTATAATTTATTTGCTAATATTCATTGAGGCAAATGATTTTCTACCGCGATAAGTCTTTTCAGCTTTGTTTTCTGCTTTTCCCCAAGGATTTCTTTCGTCCATTTTTTCCCTGCAGCTTTTGATTGCCAGCTAAATTTTATTTATTTTTAAAGTTTAGATAATAATCTATTACTAAAATGTCTTTTCTGATTTTTAAATGCTTTATTTATAACAGAATTTGAGCACACATCTTTCAAAAGGTGTAAAATTTCGTTTCAGGTGTGAAGATCTAATTTCAGAGCCATAATTTACTCCCACTAATAAAAATAGTTAGATTGGTAATTTAAACGTTTCTTTTTTTAAAATATAACTGGCAGTAAAGCGGATCAAAATTCACCATAAACAGTTATATGCTTTTAAAATTAATCACACTACTTTTGAATCAATCGGTACTTTTACTTTAAAAAAGAAAGGATTAAATGATAAAATGAAAATAAAAAATTTAATCTCTAGAGTTACAATAAAATAAAAATATATTATAACTTATCTGTTCAGTGATATATATATGTACTGAAAAACGATTGAAAACATAAACCAGTATCACATCCAATGCATTCATCCAAAAAAATTAAGCTTCTATTACACATGGTAAGCAAAAAGGACAGCAAAAAAGAAAAAAAGAAAAGAGCACACTTAAGCCGGAAAAAAACTTATTAGGTATAAATTTCACAGTTCCTGGATTACATCCTTTCACAAATTCCTCCCCCACCTCATCTCTAAAATAAGTAAATTCTTTAGAAGCGCATACAATGTTATCTTATTGCATTCGAAAGCCGCGTGACTTAAACAGAGCAGTACAATACAAAAAGTCCTCCTTTGGAAAAACGAGTATACTCGTACACGTCAGGGGCACTAAAGGCACCACTAAAGGCAGGACGTGTATACACGCCCACGGCTCTTCAGGGGTTAAGAAATATGTTACATTTGTTAGTAATTTTTATTGTAAAATTAATTGCTGTTCAATATATTAAGTGTAAGAGTTTCTTCAATACGTGTCATTTCCTTCACTCCTTCTAGAAAACACCTTGCCCAAACCATATTTTTAAAACATACCTTATAACTCTGAAATACGCCATTTCCTACTCGAGTAATTTTGTTTTTTTAATTAAAATTCCTTTCAAAAAGTATAATAAGAAATATTTCCTTCTGCCCTTATTTATTCTGATTTATGAAACCGAGAAATCTTTATTCCCGCCACGAACTAAAAATAATCTCAGCAAATGTTCAACGCAATCGTAATTAAAACTAAAGTACTCGGTAAAGTTTCAGAATATTTTTCATTGTCAAAGAGAAAAACGAAGAATGTGACGGGAAAGAAAAGAAATATAATTCCACGAGTACGACTAATTTCGTTTGCCAAAATGATTTTTCTTACTTATTTCCTTCAGAGTTCAAGAGAAGGAAATTATTCATTCTGAAAAGAAAAGAAAAAAAAGTCAAATTAATGAATAGGAAACCAGTTCATTTCAGTTGAAAAGTAATTCAAGAGATTCAGTATCTGAGAATTTAGCAAATGATAATAAGGCTACAGAGGATTTAGGAAGTACCTCGTGTGTGTTGCTGAAGTTGCAAAATTTATAACAGGGCAAGGGATTTTACTATTTGTTTTCTTCGTGGTTTAACAATGTTTTTGTCATTTAAATTTAATGATAAATTAGTCTGAGAGCTTTATATTTTGAAACTAAACTATTAAATACTTTATGTTAGCTACGCGAGGAAACGTATTTAGGGAATATCATTTGTATGAATGTAATTGGAAATTTAACTGAGGTAGTATGATGATATTCTATTACATTGCTGACTTAAACACTACTTTAAAAGCCTTTGGTGGTATAATCTGATTTAACTAGTTTCCTAGGCTTTTAATTTTCAAATTAAATAAAGAGAAGTCACACAGTGTTGAAATAGCTTGAAAGAAAAATATAAATTATAATTAAATCAAAAGACAGAAGGATTTATTATCTCAGAAAATTCAATAGGATGTCCAAAAAGTATAACTATGCTTACAAAATTAATTAAAATTAAACAAAGGTGTTCACTTATCATAAAGAAAAGACTAAAGTTTCAGTTTAATGGAATGCAAATTAGATAGCGCAACGTCCTCATTTTAAACATCCTCGTTTCATAATGGCTTCAACAGAAGAAATAGTGCAAGTTGTAGCACGGTTTATACTGAATCAAACTCAAAGTGATTCCCAACTAGAAATTGCAATAATTAAATTTTGTTAAGTCAAAAGAAATAATTATGCAATTTGCAGAGAAGCTAAGAGATAGAAATCAATTTCATACTTATCTGAACGAGATGCAACCGCCTCGGATTTGAATATTCAAAAACCTCCGTAATCTCAAATTGTATAAGTGGAAGCGACAATATGGCTATAGAACAAATCATTGTTGCAATATCTCGTCCCAAATCATCTACATTTTTTTCAATTTTTCTATACCTTCTATGTCATTAATATTAATATAATATTCTTTAGTGATGTTCACTAGTATAGAGGCGTACTTCTAGCTCCAAATACCAGTAAATAAGAAAAGTCAAGTTAGAGAGAATAGACCTCCCCAAATTTAGCACTTCAGAGTCTAAAAAGAAACTTCAAGCAGTTTTTGATTATAATTTCTGAAAAGGGGCTTTAGACACCTTAGGTAAGTTATTGTATGCTATAATTGCAGAAGAAAAACAAACAAGCGGTCACAGCCACTGAATTTTTAAAAATTCCAGATACTACAGCGGTGTATGCCTACATATTATTCATGGCAGTAAATCCAAAAAGAAAGTAAAAATCACACAGAGGACGACCTGTTTTTACCTAGGCTGTAAGTGTGGCATTAATACAAAACCATACTTTTTAAAAAGATGTATTCCTACGTCAAGAAACTATAGCTTTATTTCTGAAAAATAGGGAAAAGGATAGTTGAAAGACTGTGAAAGGGGAGTCTATTATCAAAACACACACTCCAAGCTAGTTGAGCAAAAAAAAGAGATATATGATATCTTTGTAAATTAAACCAAAAATTTGAAAATATATGCATGAAGTGATTTAAGTCACAGTTGAATGAAGCATGTACAAAATACATCATTTTACAGTTGCTCAATGACGCGATATTTTACGAATTAGAAATTTCATCATAAACTGGTAATTTCATTCCCAGGATTATTGAGACAAACTTTATGGGGAGATAAAGGACATCCCAAAGATTCAGACTTTCATAGCAAATCATGATTGGAAATGTCTTCGTTAGGCGCTGTTTCGCGTTGTACACAAGAGCATTGGGGGAAATAGACCTGCATTTTCCCTGTCATTTTAGTTGCCCTTGCTTGCAAAGGAGTTGGCAGGCATGCACCTGATTCACGAATTGGCAGAGGAGATGCACGAGCTGCAAAAGTTACCCATACAGAGATGTGCTGGACCGCAGGATGTTTTCTAATATGCATCACAATTTGTGTGAATATCTATCAATACGAGTTAATAGGTATTTTGAGGGCCGTCCACGAGGGACTCGAACTCCCAAGATGGAAAAAAATGTGTTTGTTACCGTTCGAAGGAAACCTAATTCCAGTTTGGGAACCATCGTTGCTGCCGTAGGACAATCTCGTAGTAATGTTCCTAGTGTTTTGTAACGTGAAAGTTTACACTCATACGATCTTTAAAGAGTACCGTCACGTCTCTACACAGATCATTCTGAGTCTACAGTTGTATCTCGACCAATGTCGCCAAGAAGCTTATTTTCCACCCTTCGTTTTATTACGAATGAGGAGTACTTCACACGAGATGGTATGTTCAACCTCCAGAGTGTACCTTTATGAGTTGACGAGAATCCCCATCACATACCACATGCTGCTCAACATCGCTTTTTAGTAAATGTTTGGGCTGGTTCTGTCTTCGACCTCTAACATCTGCAGATTACCTCATCTTTTTGCAAGAGCTGCTACTAAGCTTACTTAACCCTGGGCCTCAACATGTAAGACGCCATATGTGGTTTCAACATGATGTGACATCTTCCTATTAAGGCATATATCTTCGTGAACATTTGAATCCGATGGTCCGTCACCTATGGCTTGAGCGTCGTGAACCGGTTCCCTGGCCACCAAGCTCTCTTAATTTAAGCAACATGGATTTTTTTTCTTTGGGGTGCACTTAAAGCTTCTGTGTTTGCAACACATGTGAACTTCGAAATGTATCTAGTTGCAAAAATCGTCTGAGTCATTTTAGTTCCAGTTTTTCGACAAAATCCAGGTGTATTTAACTGAGTCCGCTAATCTATGGTCCAACGGTTAAACGTGTACATCGGTAGTAATGGTGGAAACTTTAAACATCTTTTGTAACATTTTCACGTATCATTTACCCTAGCTCATGTAATAACTTTAACCAATAAATGTTTCAGATGATCTCAGTCTTGTATCTCTTCATTTCCTGTATCTGCCATACTACTTTTCCACAACGTTTGCGATCATGAGCTGATGTGCAAATCTGAATCCTTGTGATGTTCCCCACCACACCTTGAATTTTATCCCAATAATCCAGGGAAATCCTGTAAATAACAGACATAGAAAAAAAATTATATTTTTTATTGTTTTTCAATCACTACCATTGTTTTTAATGTTGCAGTATTATTTTGAAATTTATCTCCCTTTAACTTCTATTTCTTTTGTGTAAAAGGTAGACGTTTCTGACACTTTTGCATTTTTCTTTTACCTTCTTGAATTAAATGTGGATAAATATGTAGAAATAATATTGCATTTTAGGTCAAGTTCTTTCAAGCCAAAAATAAATTATTCCATTAATTTAGTTCAAAAACTGGAAATTAATGTTAGTAACTGAAATAAAAAAAACATTTGGTTGTTTTGGACCTGAACACAATGCAATTGTGTTCAGCCTAAAGTAAATTAGAATTTGCTATTTAATAACAATTTTTTTAAATAGGGGAAAAGAATACAAGTCCCTCTTCACCAACCACCAATAAGAATCTAAGTTCCACTTATATTTCATTAAGTTGAAGCAGTGTTTCTCAAACTTTCAACATTCGCGACCCAACATTCGAATCGCGGCCCCCTCCATACAAAATAATGCACTGAATTCAATTATGCTACACTTTGACGCTAAGGCAACATGACAATTTAACCTTTCAAGTGCCACTGGCGCATATATACATACCACTCAACCGGTGCGTTAAATGCCCTGGACGTATATACGTCTCTGAGAAATACGATATTTTCTGTGCACTGTTATCCATAAAATTATTCAAAAAGTTTTGGAAGGCAATAAAAAGACCTTGACAGTGTTTGCGAAGGATTTACTTTTGTTTCAGAAGATTTGCTTATTTATTCCTTTTCTTCTCCCCTCCCTAATACATCACTTACGCGCGCCTGCGTGGGAAATGAAGACATTGAGGAGCAAATCGCTTCACTTTTAATTGACAATTAAGGGATTACTTATCAACGTGCACATTACCAAGATGAGTGCTAATTTTTGTATATAATTTTATGTATGACAAGCCCATGGGGTCAATTATAGTGATTAAACTTGTTCTTAACTTCATATTGTTAAATTAATTGTAAAATACATTGTATAGTACTGATGCAATTATAAGTTTATTATATCAGTGTATAAATGTTAGATTTATTTATTTTATTATGCCTAAATTTATTGTGTTTGTTCACTTTCAGTAAAGTAACTTTTTAAATAATATTTTGTTTTCGACCCTTCTATATGCTTGCGCCTCCCTCATAGAGTTATCACGGCCCCTGGGGGGGGGTGCGCCCCACATTTGAGAAACACTGAGTTAAAGTAACAGTTGTTTTAAAGTATTTGAGCATAGTCGGCAGTCCATATTTACTTTCAGCCACCCTGCATTGCAATGTGAATACACTAAAGATACATGAAGTACATAATCATTTGAACCTGACAAATATTAAAATATATATCTTGGAATAACGAACAACAATTAACTAGAATGTAATATTACTGTACTTTCAAAGGTTATGCATATAACTTGGAAACAGCTTCTTTGACTTTCTCTTAACATCCAGCTTAGGAAACTTTATTTTTCGCAGCTTAAAGCTGGCATGAAACTTAATATCCCTTTATACAATGGCAAAGTGTCCTCTTTTATCAGAACCATATTGCCGTATTTGACATTTTGTTTTAAAGGTACCCATAGTTGTAGATTATTAAGATTATAATTACTCCATTTATATTCAAGAAAGTCTGAGCAACCTTAATATATTGCAAAAACAATTCAAATTGTTATCATTAATATTTTATTCAGGATTTCAACAAACGGAGCAAGGCCTCTGATAAAAAAAATTATTATAATAAATATTTTTTAATCTTCAATAACGGACTAAACATTATTGATAAGTTGATTGATTAATTACCGTTGCAGTTTAAAGCAACATGATTTTAACTGGCAATGCATCTTATAATTATAAATCACGTTCATGTGACGAGGACAGTCCCACCCTTCAAACTTCATTACTACGTCAGCGTAAGGATTCCTTCCAAAAAAAGTCTTTCTTACAAATGTTCTCCCAAACCCCTCTGGAAGGTTCATTTGTGCCATATACTGCTCAAAGAAAACTACAAAAATGATACATCTGTTAATACAAAGGTTAGATTATTTTATTAAATCAGTATTTCTCAAACTTTCAATACTGGCGACCCAATTTTCAATCATAATTTTTGTCACCCGCCCCCGGTACAACAATAATGTATTTACTGCAAAAAAATGCACTTTGACGCTAAAGCTACAATTCGATCTCAATTAATAAACTGTATAAGTATTAAATTTTGTGTATATATTTCTTTTAAGTAATTACTTAAAATATATATATTACTTATTATTATGTTATTTTTCTTTCTCTAATTTTTAAATTGGAACAGATCGCAAAATGATATATTTAATTAAAGATTTATTTCCTTCAGCATCCATTTCTAAAAGTACAAATGTCATTAGAAAAATAGTCTAGTCTATGTTGCTCTCTATCATATCCATCACATCTGGCATTATCGGGTACGTTTCCGTGAGTCTGAGCAACCTATCGGACGTCTGTGCAAAACATGTGAAAAGGCTTTTCCTCGTTCAATTCCATTCAGTTTCGATTGACTCGATACTTCTATAGCTACCGAATCTAGCTTGAATGTACATTTTTTAATTTGCACGTTAATTGTAATTCACGGTAATTAAGTATTTACGACAGTAGGTTAAAACAAAATCATACATATACTTTTAAATCGTAAGCAAACATTCGACGATAAAAAAGGATCAACAAGTACACAGACGAGCATGGTTCCGAAAATTAAATCAAGGAAATATTCTCAAAAATACTTAAATTTTGGAATTACCACTACTGAAGTAAATAATAAAAAAACCCCAGCTCGTTATGTGTTAAAACTTACAAATCTGAAAAACAACATGTGAAAGTTGTTTTTAAAACCATGTAAAATCATTTAGCAATGTTGGCAAAGAACTTTAAAAGGTATTTTCTTGATGAGGACAACTTGGTAGCAAGTTACGCGTGGATTTGGGATCTATTTGAAAATACTCTCTAGAAGGAGTCTCAACTTCCGAAGAAGAAATCTTCATAGATTTCACATCCAGTGAAAAATTAAAAGACAATTTTGTAATAAATCGCTCTTTGAATTTTGGGTAGAGGCGGATGATGAATTTTCTGCACTGAAAACAAAAGCAATTCGTATACTATTACCCCATTTTCAACATCCTACCTAAATTAAACTAGACTTTCTGTGGTGGCTGCTTTGAAGACAAAATATAGACCTCAGCTAAATATAGAAAAATAACTCTTTAAGTGTCGATTTCTGTTATTAAACCTTCCTTTGAAAAACTTTGCTTTACAAGAAAAGTCCATGGAAGTCACTGATAATTATTTAACTTGTTCTTAATTTAGTGTTAAGAAATTATTTATAAAATACCTTCTTCAGTACTGATACATCAAACGTATACTGACTGAAGTACCGGCTCTTCGCCCGAGTTCGATTTTTTTAAAAAATAAAACATTATTCTTGATATAATAGCTGAACTGTAAGGAGAGTAAAGCTGCGTGCACGACATTGTATACAAAAATGTAAAATGATTTTTTTTTAGATAAATGCTAAAATTGTAAATAGTTTTAAAAGAACTGTAATTTTAAACCTCATAGAATAAGCATTTAGGATTAATGTTAATTAATGAAAAAGAATATAAAATTCCTATGAAGAATAACTGTGTTACTTTTTAATATTTTAAGCGAGAAGACTTCGAAATGTTTTAACCCTGGAGCAGGCGCGCCCCCGATACTAACGCTAATGGTAGTGCGGGGGAACTCAGTCACCCCAATCATTTGTTTATTATAATTTTTACTGTACACGATAAAAATCGGAGTTCCAGTGAATAATTTAATTAAAAGAAATTATACTTACCGGCTTTCAAGGACTATTCAATTATTCTTTGATAATTTGAGAAAAAAAATCCAATAAAACTGAACAAAAATGATTCAAAATTGCAAGACCGTAATAGGAGGCAAATCAGAGACACATTTCACTAATTTTACAGGAATGTTATATGCTTGCAAAGCTGTCATATTTTGTTCTAGTAGTTATTGTAGTTTTAATGAGCTCTATATATCTCTCTCTCTCTCTCTCATGATCCAGTGAGTGAATATTAACATCCCACTGTTCAGCTATAAGAGGGCTTTTGGAGACGGACCTCGTAATTTTGAACCATGGTCAAGTGACGAGGACGACACTTGAGCTGGTCTCTTTCAACTACCACACCACTCCAACGAGAGGACTTTTGAGCTCTCGACTGATTTAACGTGCATCTCTCCCCTACATGGCGGGTCTTTAGTAGTACTGGGCTCGAACTCGTGTCACATTTGGTTATCAACAAATAACAAGTTGAACTTTTTCCTTCTTGTGTCTTTTTGACAAGGCAAACTGAACCTTGTGGTATACTTATTACTTCATATTTTAGTTGATGGAGTTTTTTAGGAAGCATTTGAAAATTTTCCTTTCGTTTCATGTTCATCGCGTTTCTCAATCATGAATAATATGCATTCTTTCAGAAGGTTCTTCCTTTGCTTGATCAGTTTCAACTTCCTTCAATAAAGATCACAGATGCACCGCGCCACCTCTCCCGGGTTAACAGTTTATTCAGAATAAAAATACGGATGTTCTAAAATAAAAAGAATTAGGACGTTTTTCACTATGTTTTATATGTTTGAAAATATTCATAAAAATAAATCTTGGCCAAAAAATCCTTCAAATCAATCAACCCTTTTTCCAAATATCATAAAACTCTTTATTATTTACAATTTTTCTAAGCGAAAAACAAGCATATAAAAGATGGGATGGAACTAATGTAGAACTAACCATACCAGTAAGTTGGAAGGTCTATCAAATGTTCAGCAAATGTATTATTTTGCCTGGCTGAAAAGTGAATCATGTCTTCATTTTCTTTCTACAACTAATGTACAGTATTTTAGTAATAACTACAGTGATGAATATTTTATCTTTCTAGAATTTTTCTTAGGTGCTGGGTTTCGTTTTTTCTTTTAACGAGTAATTTTTTAGGTTTAAAAAGAAAGCGTAATAAAACAAACTCTCATCGAGGAATTACAGCAAATTAAACAAGATGTTTTTTTTTTAATTTGGTTTTGGGATCAAAGATAGCTATTTTGATGATGGAAAAACGCCAGATGATAAACATAAATTATATCAGTGTTGTTGTGTATTTTTTTACTATGGGAGAAAGTATTTTGTTTTACTTCTTTTCGGTTATTTTTCTTTTAAATCTTTAAATTTTCAATATGCTCGTGTCCTCCCAGGGGGCACGCCCCACACTTTAAGAAGCCCTGACTTAACATATTGTAGTACTACAATTTAGTACCTTAAAATTGCACAACAAAAACTCAAACTTGCTGAACTGCCACAATTGAAAACTGAAAAAAATTAGATTGTGTGTACAAACCTGGTGTTTTTTAGCTTAAATTAGTATCCGTGTTATTTTGTACTTAATTGCTTTGTGTTTTAGTCAGAGCTTTTGTGAAAAAATATTGTGTTAAAATTAGGCGGAATAACCTGTCATTGTAAAAACTGTTATCAATGTGTGAAGGTCCCCTTGGACCTCACTTTGAGAACGAGAATAAGTTGGAGTCATATAAGAGCCAGTAGCCATTTTTATAAATAACTTTCTTTATTTGGTTATCTTATCCAAATAAAATCAAAGACTTATTAGCAAATATATCTAAATAGTATTATGAGGTTTAATAAGGGTCTTTCCTTTAAATTAACTTAAATATTTAATGATCCCATTAATTAACAATTAGAATATCGATCACGCAGAGATTACCACGATAAGAGATTCCAGAATTATATTCTATAATGTTCCTATTGAGCATTTAACTTTAATCTCACTCCTAATATAAAACTTTAATGAGACTTTAATCGATATTTACCACACTGCAGTTCAGCTCAGCTCAGCTTTCTTGGAGATTTTATCCTCCTAGAAATCTCCAATAATATCTTTCTAATTTCACTATTATAACTTCTTACTTCAATCTCTCTCTCCTACTACTATAACTTTACTATTCCGTTTGACTTAAATACCTTATCTAATCTGCATAACAAGGAATCCAGTCCTCTCTTTGGAGCTGATTGGAAATAGGTAGGGAATTAAATTTCCCTAAAAAAGACGACTCAGAAGGTTAGTGATAAAGTTCCGTATAGATTTGTCACAAATGTTATTCAAAAATATTTTTTGAATTAAAAAAATATTTTTTCAGTCATATTTTATTAAAGTAGTGTTTTAATGTAGATCTCATGTTGGAAAATAACATATTAAAAATAAGCTTTATAGCCATTTTTGTATTTTCCTTTATGACTTAGCAAACTTCAAATGAGTTTAAATAAATCGTTGATAAGAAAATCATTTTAAATGTATGGATTGCGTATATTGCTTAAATTTATATGTAAGCAAAAATGAATATATCTGAAAATGTTGGAGAATTCTACGAAGTTTAAAAAGTATTAAAAAATCTTTTTTGTCCTAAGGACCATTGATACATTTATTTTCAAAATATCTTCCTTTTCCTAATGCCGTAGAAAGAAAACACGTAAAAGGTTTTGGATGTTGTCATAAATTGGCATTGTTTTGTACTCTATTTATTTTCTTAGATATTTCTTCCATTTCATACTATAAAAGTTTTCCATTATGCTAAATTTGTAAAAGAACTAAGCATATTCATTGCGAGACATTTTTATTTGAAACGGAATTAAAAGATTATAAATATATTGTAAATATTTATGTATTATATTTATTATTTTTAATGTAAATACTTCTTTAATGTAAATATTTCTTTAATGAAAATATTTCTATAATGTAAATCTTCTTTAATGTAAATATATCTTTAATGTTAATTTTCTTTTACGTAAACACTTCTTTAATGTAAATTTTCTTTAATGTAAATATTTCTTTAATGTAAATTTTCTTTAATGTACATTTTCTTTAATGTACATTTTCTTTAATATAAATAAGTATTTCTTTAATATGAATTTCCTTTAACGTAAATTTTATTTAATATGAATTTCCGTTAATGTAAATTGCCTTTAATATGAATTTCCCTTAATGTAAATGTTTCTATGATATCAAAAATAATAATTAAGCACTGCTATTTCTTAAAATTCATTTATTCAACTGAGAACTGAAAACATGACAGGAATAAAAACAATTAACAGATTGTGAACAATGCTTTATTTATTTTCTTACAAGTGAAAGAGAAAAACATGATGAAAGCTCATCATAACTACATAACGTGAAATGCATATACTGTCATGCCTGATACATAAACAACAAAAGAAATCTGTACATTACACTTCCCTTGCAATTGGATAAATCTACAAATTATGTACACGTCATGAATCTCTAGTGTATCTTTTGCACCATTTTAATGGTAATACATTAATTCATTAGAATGTGCAGATCAATGCACTCTTTCTTACAGAAAGAAACAAGTTAGTAAAATTTTTACTGTGAGAGATTTACAAATCATTCGTTCAATTACATACTATATACCTATAAAATGTATACTTTGGCACCCATAGATTCACGCATAATAACGACTAGCTACGTAGAAACATGGAAAGACTAGTTTGTTAACTGCAAACTTGACTTAATTCGTGATTGAAAGACAGTGTGATTCCAGCTGTGAACGATACCTAAAAATTTTCTTAATTCTTTTCTCATTGAAATATGCAATGTGAGTCATATGTGTGTGACTAAATTATTGAAAAAATAATATTTTCTTACTAACTGCTATTTCCTCTCAAAAAATATCCAAAATAAACGTACAGTTTTGCTAAATAGATTTGTATCACATGAAATCTTATAAAAATTTTGTGTCAAAAAATAGTTGTAAGTCCCATTAGAATTCAATCGAAAATCAAAAGAGTTTGCATTGCTCTTCACGGTATAGAAAATTCGGTATCTTGGTGTTAAAATAGCGAATTACATGGTAGGGAAAGACGGAATTTAATATTATTCCAAAAAAGATAATTAAAAGCAAAATTTTGGAAGTCTATTAAAACTGGGCTTCGAATTTCGCTCATGGTGGTAGATGTTGTCGACAGTTATCTCTTGCGGCTGATTTACACAGTAAATCTACAAATTCACATGCATGCGTTTTAAGCGGACCAACAAAAAATTCTCATAATAGTCATTTAATGGTCTCGTTTACTCTTGTCATTACTAATTTTGTAATGAAATATAAACTGCACTGCATGTTTCGATTCGGATATTTTTCGAGATGAAAACCATCTTAGATTTTGTTCTCGGTTTCTGATTATGTTTTATAATTCGTTATCGGAATTCTATTATTCTTTTATTATTATTTTTTAGTTTAGAAACGAAATTTCAATGAAAAACCATTTGTAATTTTACTTTTTAATTTCTCGCCTTCTTTTTATAACAACCATCTATTACATTACAATAGTTTTTGTAAAACTTTTATAATAGTTGTTGCACAATATACAAATAATCGTTTAAGTCTTAGGGTAATGATGGTAAAATTTTTTACACGAAGTGGTGCAATTTCATTGATTGGGGTGTAGTACTCAAATTTATTATAGAATTACGAGTTAAAAGAATAAATAATAAATTAATAAAATTCTTATCGGAATACCTTTTGTAATATTCATTTAATTTCCACCACAGTGTTATAAATGAGTTGTTCAATGGAGGAACATCTAAAAAAAATTTGAAGTTTTCCTTTCAAAATTATTTCTATTACCTTATGAGTATCCAGTCAGGTATGCAATAAAGTTGTAATCATGCCTCTAACTACTTTGTGGCATAATTTTAGATCATGTAATAAATTATTGAATAAAATATATAGGCTCGTTATACTCATTTTTCTAAACAATTTTTTTCTTATATGTTGCAACTATTTATCATCGAGTGAAACAAGTTTGGTTTAAAATCGCAAAATAAATGTCAAAAAATAAATTGCATCTAAATATTATATTTTACTTAAGACAATTTCTAACTTTTCTTTTGCTCAAACTGAATGGGATTGGACAATTAAACTAGATATTTATTATCTGAATAGGCAATATAAAATAACTGTGCGTTCATTTTAATACATATTTAATTAAAATATATTTAAAGAAGTAAATCGTTCTTTCACTGCATCTCAATATCATGTTTGCTTAAGTGCATAACAAATTTAAATGGGGAAACATACACACTGCTTTTATAATTCAGATGAATATAAGTTCTCAACTTTTTCAAATTTGTAATCACGATTAAAAACAATATATTTTATTGAAATTGCATGAAGTGAAGTATTTTAATATTGCACAATCAATTTGATAGAGAGAAAATCGTTAAGTTCTTTTCCAGCTTCATATAATTATAAGGTAAAAAAATTAACACAACTTTAATGGGCTAAATTCATGTATCGCCATAATCGCATGATAACTACAATCACATTTTTCCACCCAATCAGTTCATAAATTTATGTGGCGTCATAGATACATGATAAATACTGTCACACGTTCCCACCAATCAATTCATGCACTTTCCTGTGATTAACATTTTAGCTCTTTGAAAGAAACTTTTTTTAAAAGTGCATATTTGGCAGCACGGCTTACATAAACAAATTACATTTGCTTTAAAAATACGTGTTTAACACAATTTTTTTTTAATTTTGAAAACATTTTGCAGAATTTTAGTACATGAGTATCAATCCCAAATTTTACAAGCAGAACAAATCTATTGGCATGTTTTAATTCAAAGGAGAGCACATGTTAACATTTATCACGTGACCATCAGAAATTTAGCCCATTAGTGTCATTAATATACACAAGATAACAAGGAAGTACAAGGAATCAAGAATGCAAAGAAATATGCCACTTTACATTTATAAGTATTGCTTCAAAATAATGAAGCAAAAGTATAAGGCTCTAAAAGAAAAGCTAATTGTATTTTGACACTAATTGTAAGTTTCTAATCACTAATTCATGCTTTGTGAAAGTGTGATATTTAAATTACATAAAATTTTAAAAAGGAATACACAACGAATCACTTATAAAAAGTGATTTTTGTATATTCACATTTGTAATATTTTATAACTTGCATTAATAATCAGAATGATATTAAGCCAAAATTGCATTACATGAAGAAAATGAATGATGAAGATGCATCTTGATAAAATCAAATGTCCATCAATGAAACTAAATGCATAACTTATGAAGTTTTGATACATCAAAAACAAATAACTGTTGATTATATCAAAAGCATTTAGGAAAATATTGTTCAGATTTTGATTCATTTTTGCATTTAATTTTTGATTGTACTAAAATGCAATTAAGAAATACTGTAGTTTACACACATATAAATATACTTTAAAACAATACTGAAATAAGATATCAAAGTTCTTAATTCTTTAATACCATAATTCAATAAACACGCACATATTCTTACAAAAAATTAAAATAATATTCGAATACATGTAATATGCCATTATATATATATATATATATATATATATAAGCATTTTGACTTCCTGCAGTTGAATTATAATAAGCAATGAAAATATGAAATGAGGAGAATTTTTTTGAAGAAATATTTTTATATTATCAAATAACTCAATGATGCAAATTTAAATTCGAAAATTTGAAAGAAATGAATGTATTGAAGGAATTAGAATTAAGTAACTGATTAAACAATTTCGATGTTAAATCAATGTGTATTAAAAATTTTGTACACAGTATTTTTGATAATGTATTGCCCTTTAAAAATATACAGAACTGGAGACATTTTTATATATTTTATATTAATATGTATGATGAGGATTCAATTACCTAGAACAATTAGAGATTACATGTTAATTATTTTTAACTTTTCCCCAGAATTACTTATGTGTTATTAAGCTGAATATAATAATTTGTCATCATAATTTTAATTAACAGTTACAAACTCATTTCTTAAAATAGAACGGAAAATTAACATTGCCTATTTTAGAAGCAATATTCTACGTTTAAACAGCAAACATTTAAGTTAATAACATTCATTATGACAATTGTTTTGAAGAAAATAACACATAATTTGATTCATATGAGACGTATAAATGCAAAATGGGTTTAAAAAATTATCCTTATGTCATTTTATAGTAACCAGTCGGAATCAAACATTTCTAAATTGTTAAACAGGTATTTGAATTTTTCGGCATTTCGAAGCTTCACGTATACATATTTAACATAATATTTGACCTATACATTCATTCACTGATGAAATATATTTAAAAATGAACACAATTTTTCAAACAGCACTAAAAACTATAACAGCTAAAGTTGTCTCTCAAAAATTGATTGCACCTTTTTAATAAATTCTACATATAAATATTTCAGTTCATTTTTATCTCGATATTCACAATGGAAAGCAAACATATTTTTGCAATATCTATTGAACAGATTGTACAGAAGAAGCTGTCTCCTGACCAGCAACTTCCCCCGTTCGAGGCGTACAGTAAAATTTTTTATGTGCAAGGAAATTGGATAGATAATTGAAAGATATGTCACAAGCTTTACAATATTTTGGCCCTTTCGAATTAAAAGCCCCCGAGGGACATTGTCCTTCTTCCGATAGGGGCCTTTTCGTTCCCTTTGATACATTGGCACTATCCATTGAGGGTGATGGCGGAGGTGGGGGTGAAACAGCTTCCGCTTTCAACATTAAGGCTTTGTCATCCCCTCTCATCTGTTGCTCAGTTTTGTTTAAAATACCATTAACTGTTGGTTTGACATCCACACTAGACGAGCTGTTACTGTGGTCAGTAGCAGTAGCACTCAGAAACGAATCGTGTGATGTGGTACGATTTGTATGTTCGCTTAAGTCATTCTGCTTCGAAGAAGGATCTATGCTAGGTCGACTGTTCACAATATTAGACATCGTTTGTGTAGATACTAGATCTTTATGGACCAGTTTTACGTGTCTTACGACATTCCCTTTGTATGATGAAGAGTAACCACATATTTGACACCAGTGCGTTGTATCCCCTGTTGCCACCGGATCATCTGGAACAGCTTTAATGGCCACTACGTCTGTCGGCAGTATGGCAGGTTGAAGTCCACTAACTGGACTAACTGCCATAGAAGTTTCCCCTTGAGGTGGTTCAGTCGTGATGACTGATTTGATTCTGTCCAAATTAACACGTGCACCAGGCGATTTCCGACTGGCACAACCGATTTCCGTACCGCCTTCATCCATGCATAAGATATAAGCTTCTTCTGGCGTAGAACTGTTCTTCTCCAGATGAATCCTGATGTGAGTCCTCATTCCTCTCAAAGTATGTCCTTTGTATCCACACAAAGAACATCTGAAAGACTTGATACCAGTATGAGTTACTAAGTGTCTTTGTGCAGCACTCAGGGTTGGACAATAAACATCACAATAGGGGCACTTTTTCTGAACAACACATGGGTGCTGTCTGAGCAGTTCTTCGGTGGGATAGGCATTCTTGCACTTGCCACACTTGAACTCGTGGGAGTTTCGAGAAAACGATGGTATCAGAGCAACAGGGTGAGGTACATTCATGTCTCTTTTGGGACAGTAATATTGCTGATGGGCTCTTAGATTATCGATAGAGGAATACTTGATTCCACAAGCCACGCAGAAGAACTGGAGCATAGCAGAGGCTTGTTGTTGACTAGGAGAAGTCTCTCGAGTTTCAGGAATATCTAGGACTGGTGGAGTTCTGGAGTTATTTACTCTTGGAGACGAAATAGGACTTTTCTGTGGGGCTCGAGGCACTGCAAAATAATAAAAATTATTTTTATAATAAATCGTCTATATTTACAGATCTTTCATTAATAACATTTTAAATTTATAAAAAATTTGCATAAATGTATAATGGCTATAGAAAGTGTTCGCCTCAAGGATAATACTAAAGAACTGTTATACTTCGAAATTGAAACTAAAACTAAATAAATGTAAAAGCAAAAATAATTTTAAATTAATAATGAAAGCAAATCAAATATATTTTACAAACTACTTTTCTGTTTATAATTAGATATACTTGTATTACATTTCTCGTTCTGCATTACTATTAGAAGAAGAAATAACAGTAATCATGAAATTATTGGTAGTTTTCTCATGCTAACTAATAAGACCACTAAAGCACAGAATATTTTTTTCGAAACATTTTGATATCAATAATTGTGCCTGTGTGTTTATATGCAGAACGAGAGAAGGCTAGGAATAGGTAGAGAGAGAGAGATGTAGGTAAAAATATAGATTTATACACACACCTGGTTCTTAAAACTGTTATTTGCCAAAATTCGCATTTTTTTTAATTTTATAATTTTATTTATTTTGACTTATTTATTTACTAGCAATTGATAATTATTTCTAAATATATATTCCTGAAACATGTTAGTAAATTCTGTTTTCTTCGTTTTGAAATATGTCAGAATATATTCTTTGTTTGAACATAAATATGAATTCCAAATCTTATTATTATTATTTTGAGTTATAGCATTATATAAATATTATAAATTAGGTATCAGGTTTGAAAAGTGTTTTTATATACAAATATGTTTTCAATTCAAAAATTATGTTATAATATTTTGAAACACAGGGTGGTTTTTCTTTAAATACATTTTAGTTATTTCTATTTTAACCCAATCTATTTTTATATACATATTACATTTCATAATTCATTCATCAGCCTTTAAATCATTATATGAAGTGAGAGGTATATATTTTACATATGTTAGGCATGATCATTAAATTATAATGTGAAATGCTTATTTTAAGTCAAATGATAGTTAACTGAACGCGTATTTAAATTAAAAACATAAGAAAAGGAAAGGCATGAATTTCTTTAATCCCTTAACTGCAGATGAAAAGTTACGTGATTCACTCCCCAGTGCCACCGTTTTACACATAGGCACGCGCATGCAGTTTATTGGGGGAGTAAAGTATTCAGTAAAACTACTCCATAGCATTTAGAATAGTTTTACTGATAGCAGCACAAAGAAAAGAATCCTATTTCAAAAAAGACGTATATATACGTCCTGGGAACTTAATGCACTGGCTGATTGAGACCAATATATACGTCGGTGGCAGATAGGAGACTAAAACTATCAGGAACTTCTATCAGTTTTGGAGCAGTTCATTAAGTTATCAGATGTTCTGTGTTAATGCTTAATTCTATTACAATTATGGGATGACTAATTTATGCCATTTTGACTTCTTAACATGCGATTAAAAGTTACTTAATTCACACTCCAGTGCCAAAGTATATTATATAGGGGGAATGGATAAGGCACAAATTAGAAACATTTTCTCTGATGTAACTAATTACTTCTCAAACAATGTGTCAAGATCATTTCATTGCATTCCACACCCTTCGGAAAAGTGTTACTGATATTAGAGCAGAGAAAAAAATCGTATTTCGGCAGAACGTATATATACGTCTGGACCACTCGACTCATAGGTTGATCAAGACGGATATATACGGTGGTGGTAGTTAAGGGGTTAAATGTATATGTTTAAATATTACTGTTATCCAAATGTATTGCATCATTAAAATATTCAAACGAATTTATTATATTTTTACTTGTCTCATCTCTTTCAGGAGACTCTGGCTCTTCTATTCTGGCTCTCTCAGGGGAAGTAGCGTCTTGCTTTGCTTGTAATCTGGATGCACAATATCTGTTCTTATGTACCAAATAGTTCTCGTATTTATAGAAAACGATGTTACATTCTTTGCACTTGCTAGTTCCCTGCTTGACCAGAACCTGTGGTGGAGCCAACACAGCGGGTCCATTTGGTTCCAATCCTGGAAGTTGAGTTCGGTTGATAAGATTGTAATCTGCAGTCGGATTAATAAGTGGTAATATGGGCAAAGAAGGAACACTTGTAGGAACAATACAACTTTCCTCGCTTGAAGATGATGCTGATGAAGATGTTAAAGTAAAATGTGAGCTTCGGGATCCTATTTAAAAAAGACAGTTGTTATTTTTAACCCACAAATGCATGATCTTTCGTTTTGAGTTTTAAAAAATCCTTTTTAATAGGAGTATAAAAGGTAAATAAATGAGTAAAATAAATAAATCCAGGTAATAATATTCAGTAATTGTTTCAAAATTTTTGTGTGCAGACATTTAGAAACATACAGTATTTGATTAAAATTTCACATATGTCCATTAAAATTTTCAAATACAACGTTAAACATTGATTATTTACCTGAAAACAGATGAGAAATAATTTTTATTTTCAATTACATAATTCATTCCTTTATAGGAAACTAAAAAATATCTCACCAAGTAACGTACTGAACTTTATCACCGACAACAGTCAAAATATAATAATAATAATAACTTAGATGCCAAAAGTAATGCATTTTTCTTTCACTCATTATTTATTGACGTGCTTTCAGAAACACGTATACTCAAGAGTTTTGAATAAAACTTAGTGGAACTGTGAAATGTTTATATCTGGTATCAAGCT
Organism: Trichonephila clavipes; assembly: GCA_019973935.1. NCBI lineage: Eukaryota > Metazoa > Arthropoda > Arachnida > Araneae > Nephilidae > Trichonephila > Trichonephila clavipes. Next base: position 395,226 of record BMAU01020946.1, read on the forward strand.
GCATTTAAGGGTTAAATAACGATTTTGAAATAATGAAAAAACAATGCACTAGTTGAATAACTAATTATTGGAAACTTAACAAAAACATCCGGAAACCAATCGTATTTATGTGATTTTCTCAGTGCTTTAAGGAATTCATATAACCAATAAATATATAAAAATATTCAGCACATTTCTAAATTTATATTCAAATATGTTCGTTACTGTTATAGTTATTATTACTACCACATTATTTTTACATCATTATTACTACTACATCCTTATTCAATATATCATAATTCACTACATCATAATTCACTATATCATAATTCACTACAACAAAATTCACTGCATCATTATTCACTACATCATTATTATTATTACTGCGTCATTATTCAAATCAAAATAATTAGCTCATGGCTCGTGTAAACTAACGTAAAAATGTAAGCAATCAAAAATTGCAAAATGTTTCATTCGATTTCAATAATTTATCTGTTATGTGAATTTTGGAATCTTAAATATACTAGCAGATTTTAAAAAAATGGTAACCATTCCCAATCAACTTCAAAAGTACTAAAAATTTACCGATTTCTGGCGAAGATTTCTCAACGTTAGATTTTTCCAATTCTGCATCTCTTTTCTTGAAGCTCAAATCCAAAGGCTTTTCTGTATCTTCTTTATTTGTTTGTTTTGGAGATTTAGCAGAGCTCTGTTTAACTATTTTTTCTTTAGGAGATTTTGTTTGCTTAGATTCCTCTTTAACAATATCTTCTCCAGACATAGGAGATGGTACAGAATTAAGTTCAGCAACTGCTGCACCGGGCATCACAGTATATGTTGGAATTACATTCCCTCCTTGTGAATCAGAAGCACTCTCAGGTGTTGTTGAAGGATTTGGGATTATAATATTTCCAGCAGGTATTAATCCCGCTGCTGGCGACAATCCACCACCAGCGACATATGAACATGGTACAAGTATCAAAGGACTCGTTGAAATTGCTGCATATAATGGTTGATTCAAAACCATGTTGTAGCCTTTTGATTCAGATTCTGTTGTTGCGACAGCATTTTCTGGGGATTTGGGTTGGACTGATGTAACCAAAGAGTGAGGTTGCTGATTTTGAGACTGCTGCTGTTGTAACTGCTGTCCCGGATTTGGTGAAGATGATGAATTAGTGGATCTGTGGACATGCCTCGTATTGCAATATATTTCTTTATGTACCTGCAAAAACATTTCAATATTTAAATTGATTGTAGGAGACACAAGTGCAATTATAATCAACAATTTCATTTCAAATAAGGCTTTTTTCAACAAATTATTCAAATAATTATTCTCTTTATAAATTTTTAAGCAAAATTTTACCTGATAATTCTTGAAAGAAGCGAACTGTATATCACAATTTGCACAGTATCGTGCCATGGGAGGAGTTGGCAAAGGTAAGTCATTGTGACCATCAGCACTGGGTGAAGTTCCATGCATTCGAATATGCCGAGTCAGACTAGCTTTCTTGTCAGATGCATAGCTACAATAGGTGCACTTGAAGAGGCGGGGCACTCTCGTAGATCCACCTGAAATATCACTGGCTGCAGCTATTCTCCTTCGTTTGGCAAGAGACGATGATTCATTAGTTGCAATGGACTCGTGATGAAGGGTTTTGGCACTCGGAAAGTCCTTTTGGGATTGTTTATCTCGTTGGTCAAATGCAGTGGGGCTTTCGAGAATTCCTGAATCTGTGAAAGCACAAAGAAATATGTGAAAAATCTCCAACTGCATGCTTTTGGTTTCAATAAAAATCAAAGAGCAAAAACATTAGAACATAAACAAATAAGAAGGGAAAACAGACAACTAAACAGATAAAAATTGTTGTTCTGTACTATATATATATATGTATCACAATTTAGTCAACAGAATCCGATAATTCCATGCTGATAAGGCATGAAACTTTTAAATCCCCACTTATTTAAATACATAGAAAAAACATTCACGAACATAAAACAAATGGCAACTCACAAATCAAGACATTGGCACTCGCGGTTTATGTGACGTTCACTAAAAGCAGCCTTTGTTCTATCCAGGAATATCGTCTGTTTATACCGATGGTCAACCGTAAGCTATTAAAATCATATGATTTCCGTGTCTTCTGATGGCTCCATACACTCGAATGATGCTAGATTGCATTAACTATAATTTGAAAACGCTTTACTTTAAGTTTTGGGGAGTTATGGTTATATCCCTTTTTAGGTGGGTAATCTAGAAATTACTTATCAAACAGTCTTGGAGGGTTCAAGACAGTTGAGGATTAAAATCCCTCAAGAGAAAAATAACGTCAATTACTATTATTTATTATTATTATTGTTATTATTATTGTTATATTTATTTAATAAAAAAAATTACACAAACACTATATCTCTAAAATTTATCAACTATAGTAGAATTCAATACGGAGATAATGACTAAATTATTGTGGCTTGAATGCATTTACGCTTATTTCTCGGTTTTAGGTAAAATAGAATTTGTTTGTTATGTGTTTTAAGAAATAAATGAGTGTAAACTTTTAACTTAATATTTAAATCGTTAATATATAAATAAATATATATTGTTGATCACATTATATGACAATCCTTTTCATTTTCCTTATACATAATTTTTTTTAAATATATTATTCATTTGTTTTACTTTTCTTTAGTTTTTTTTGTTTACTTGTTAATTGCCGTTGCTTTTTAATTTGAGAAATCTATATACTTTCGTTAGATGGCTGCACAAATTATTTCATTTGATAATATTTATTTTCTTCATTTCCATTTTTCTGTTTTAGTTCTAAGTCCTGCTTTCCAATATTCTTTTTAGAACTTTTCTTTCATGTTTTTTAGTTATATTAACGGCTGGTATATGATAGTGGGTAGCATGTCAAGAGTTCGAGCCCAGTACCTCTAAAGACCCGCTGTGTAGGGTAATGATGCATGTTAAATCTGTCGAAAGCTCAAACGTTCTCCTGTGGTGTGGTAGTTAGGAGAGGGGGCTGCTATCTGAGGTATCGTCCTCGTCACTTGAACATAGTTCAAAATTACGAGGTCCGTCGCCAAAAGCCCTCGTGTAGCTGAACAGTGTGACGTTAATATTTATTCACTCAATCGGTTATATTAACCTTTTTTATTCTTCTTCCTTATGTGCAATCCTTTTTAATTTTTGGTTGATTTTGGTTAATCTTCTCGTATTGCTGTATAGTAGATTTGTGTGTATTTGTTTTTTTTTTATTCTATACTTCCGTATCTTTTTGCTTTTTTTCTGTCTTTGTTAATAAATACTATTTTAATAGCATTTTGTTTCGGAAATTGTCTTACGATATTTTAAATTTTTCTTTTTAAATGTATTATATAACCGAATTAAACTTAGACTAACGTTTATTCATGCTTTCTTATCTCTTCCTTTTAGTCAAATTGAGTAGAATATTATTTGGAAAATTAATTGACCTTGAAACTATCTTTAGACCTAAGATTATGACCTAAGACCAAAAGTTTCTTGTTATATTACTAAGGCCAATCAGTGCAAGATTTATGATAATATATATTCGTGTGTATGTATGTACCGTGAAAATCGGTTAATACGAAACAGAGGGGTTTGAAATATTTTTTTTTAATATTAAAAGAATTTTGTGTTATAAAGGATATTGCAGAAAAAAATACATATATACATCAAATTAAAGTCTGTTAGAGTACATTTTATTTACATATATAAGTATATGTGCATGTATTTAATAAAAATAAATAAAACAAAAACATTCACACAAAAACTTAATGAAAGTTAATACAAAATATTTTCAAGTTTTTTGAAAAACAAAACATTTGAGTTTTTGGAACATTATCTGATATTTTTCTTGAATTGTCTTTTTTAGAATTAAATTGTCAACAGATTATTTGATATTATCCATTTTGTTATTCATTGTACCATTGGAATGTCTAAGTAACTACTTTCATGATGCTCCTAATTTCGAATGAAGTAGAAACAGGAGCTACATTTTTCATTTCATTTTCATCTTTGGAATCTGCATCAATGGTATTTTTTGAGCTTTGAACGAAGTCCAAAATGTCTTCGTCTGACATAAAATTGGGACTGTACACACATTATCATCCTCTACTTCAACGAATTTTTCCGATGATACGGTAGGACTGCCGATGTCTTCCGTATTTTGTTCCTTTCCATAAGGGATATATTTTCATGTTAAACGATTTTAGTTTCATGTTAAGAGAAAAAATGCAAGTAAATACATAGTCTTTTGACTGGACCATTGTATATTTCGTGTTGACCGATATTTCGTCTTAAGAGTTTTCGCGTAAAACGTGTTTCACTGTATGTATATTTGAAATGTAGTCTAATGACGTATTTATGCAATGATTAAAACATATACTACATTAGAAAAAGCAAAAACCTTTTAAAAAATAGTTTTTTAAAAAAATAATAAAACATCTATCAAGCTTCATATGAAATTATTCCTTTCAATTAAGTCTAAAATCACTAGCAAGTTCTATAAGTTAATTCATTAGAAAAGTCGCTTTCGAAATATAAGCAATTCAAAAAGGCATTGATATCTATACACATAAGTGAGTTTAAAATTACGTAACTTGTCACACAGGTTGAAATTTCCAATGGACACTCCTTAAATTTAATTCTAAGCTTCTGTCTTACATTACTCCTCTTTCGAATTGAAGTTAATTCAATATTTAAGCCTTTTAAGCATTCTAAATCAGACAAACAGCTTGTATGTCATCAAATTAACGAAATGGATTTGTTGGAATGTTCAATAAGTGCTTCGAAGTGACGTACTTTGTCACATGTAATAGACTTAAGAATGTATCTAGCACGGTGATTTTAAAGAGATATTTGTACATATAACTTTTTAATTACTTTGTTAATCTTCTCAGAGTACATCCTGTCAATTCGAATACTGTTTTCTAATTTGTGCATCTTTATTAGCGCTTTCTATGCATGTGATTCCCTGTGTACATATTATACTACCGTAATCACAAATATAGTACATTATAACCTGTTCTCCTGTTGAGAGGAGTTGTCTATTACACAGTTTTCTAGTATAAAGATGTTATGAACTTAAATATACTTATATATAAAGCTATACAAAAGTTTTGTAAGGAAATTCTTTAAAAAATCATTTGTCTATCATTTAATAATTTACGTGTAAATTTAATAATAACATTGCGAGTTTGTTTAAAACAATACAAATGCGAAAATAACTATCAGCATGATTCTTTTATGCTTGATATTATGCTTGATACACAATCGGTTAAGATCATTTAATTACAAGTATCATGTGAAGAAATGATGGAAATTTTGAATGATTGTTTTACATTTATAAATAATTTATTAATGTTTTAGAAATTAATCACATTTCGTACCTATCAGTCTTTACATTTCTCACTCTTGAACAAGATTAAAAATTTCATCCTTTCAATTTGTATATGGTTAATTTTTGAAAATAAATATTAAATTAAAAATAAAAAATGTTTCAAAATCAATCCTTATTCTGACTTCTCCAACGTATGAAGAAAACATATATTTTTACACTTCCTTTGACTCTTAGAGGATTAAAACTTTTTTCCTGTATAGAATGTGTTTCATACTTAATAATCTCCATGGTATAATAAATTACGACTTCAATTACGCATTATAGAGAAAACATTTGCTGTCCTCAGGAGTGGAATTGAATCCAAGCACTATCAATTTAGAATTCATGATAAATGCACAATGTTTTTATTTGAACTTTTATGTTCAAATTTTGCCATTAAATGGATCACTGAAAAAAAAGTAGTGTTATTTCAAACTATCTCATGTGCACCTATCTTCTTTCACCCTTGGCTTCCCTGAAGTGTATTTCTTCGCCTAACTACAGAATCGTCGAGATCTAGAAAATGACTTAAAAGTCTGAAATATAAAAACATCTCGATAGTATGTTCATTTGTTCGCGGACAAACGAGCGTTTTTGGAAATGATCAGGCCCCCAAACGCATTGCCGTTAATACTCCTAAATCATTTTACAAGATTACAAAAGAAAGAATAGTGATATCTTGGAACTAAGAATATTTCATTTCGAATAAATGGAGATTAATAATGAAACTATTTCCAACCATTAATAAGAGATTGCCATGCTATTTTTTCTATACTAATTACAAAATAACCTAACTTTTCCCTCGTCATGGACTATTTAAAACAAAATGAACAAATTTAATCTTGTTACATCATCTTCATGTGATTGTAATAATGTAGAACATGTGCTCCTTCTGTGTTCCAAGTTTGTCAGAGAATGAAAGATCCTAAGACTGACTAAGAAGAGCATTAATATACATTGGCCTCCAAATTTTCACCAGCTAATTACCACTAGAAGTACTTTTGAAAAGTTCTGTAAATTTAATGTAAATATATGTAATCCTTCATGACTTTATTTTTTTTCTTTCCTTTGTAATATTTGTTTCATACTTACTTCTGTATAAGCTCCATGTGATACTTTGTGATGCACGAGGACTTATAATGGTTTTCAGTGAAAAAGATACAGGTAAAATGTACATGCTTAATGAATAATTCTAAGCTTTAAAATGTTAACATTTTTAATACAAGAATACACGCTTTATAACTTTTTTAATTTTAAATAATACTAGAGTAATTTTCAATCTGGAAAAGCTAACTTAAATCCTTCTCTATCATTTAGATGAAGGCTACAGTAACCAGTTTGATAGAGTAATACTTTATAAGCCATTGGACTTTATTCCTCCCATAGACCATCGTATAGTAGATGTAATCCGAGCCGAATCTGGTGAGACTTGAATTTTTTTAACAGTGGTGTCAATTTGGATAGCGGAATACTCTCTCAATCCGTATTCTTGTCCATAGTCTATCAATGAGGGCCCGTTGCCAATAGCCTGTGTGTTATTTCTAGTGATATACTAGTTCAAACGAACCAATATACGGTGATAATTTTAATTTCAATCATTTTTATAAGGAGTGTTAATTTAAATTAGATCATAAAGGTTTCTATTAAGGTATCCCCGACTACTTGCGACAACTTTTTTAAAAAACAAAATGGCGATATGGGATTTTGTTTATGTTTTTTAGTTTTATTTAGTACATTTTAAGAAACATATGCTAAAATTAAGAAGAGGGAAAATGGGCAAAAATTTACAAAGCATTGCATAAACGGGGTTCATTCTGCACAAAAAGTTAATGAACAAATTTTCAATTTCTCAATTTTGTTGTGCTGCTTAGCTATTTATTTTTGAAATGACCTTTTAGATAAGACAAAAACCAGAGCACTTTATCTCAGTTATTATATGAAATTACTTTAAAAATAGTCATTATATTCCAATAAGAGACTATAAATTTTGTAATAAACCAGTGATGGATAAATCTGAAGGTTAAAACACTTCTACTAATATACATAACATACACAAAAAATTTCAGTTAATTATTTTCAAAACTTTTTGAGCAATCACTTGATCATTTTAAAACGCACACACACACACACATTTCGAGTAAAACGCATTTTAAAGTATGACACATTGCTTAAAGTAGTGGCATCTTCTTTTGATAAAGCACTTATAGTTTTTGTTCCAATGAATGGAAAATAATAAACTTGGTATTTTTATAAATCTAATAAGATGGCCTATAAAATAAAATCTTTAAAATGTTAACAATTTTTGATAAAATTCACAATTTTAGGGAAGTCGGATACCTTAAATTTTAATAATATTTGTAAACAGTTTAAACAATCCTGATTGGGTTTTTTATGCATTACACCTCTCTTTGTACCAATATCCTTTCTGTAGTTATCTTTTAAATTTATCTGCTATAAGAAATATAGTTTAACTTTTTTAGCTCTCTCTCAGATTCAGAAATACCAAAACTGCTTCTAGATAAGGTAATAATGAACGTTGATCCTAACATGATCCAAAAACAAAATCAACTCATTTAGAAACTTCTTCAGAAGGTATAGAAACATCCCAATACTTCGCTTCAATGTCTGTCTTGTCTTATCCAATTGGTTACGAAACGTGAAGTGTTCTTCGATTTAGGGATTATTTGCAACTAAGCTTCTCCCATCAACGAATATCTATGTGTTTGAAAGGCTACAATGATACTGTCTGCAATCAGTGGTATTTTTTCAGTAAGCTGAGAGCTTAGGTTTGATTTCCTCCGTATTATCACGGCTTCTTCTACTTAAGAAATGTTCTGTTACTTTATTTGATAGGAATAAGTGAGCGCGAGAGAGAGAATGTAGGATTTTTTTTTATCAAAAGTCACCAACTTAAAATTCCCAAATTAACGGATATTTTTCCCAAAAAGTATTCATTCTTTTTTTAAAAAAAAATTAGTAAAGAAAAATATTCTACAAAAAAAAGAAAATATTTTTAGAAGTTTTTTCTATATCATTGAAGCAACGGGTTTCTTCTAAAACAGTTGTGAAACAATTATTATGAAAGAAATTCTTTTTTAGAAAGTATTACAGTACTTTTTTAATAGAGATCCAGCGAATTATTAAAACGGCACAAAGACTCCCCCCTCCTATCCTAACGACCACACCACACCAACCGGAGGACGTTTAAGCTCTCGACAGATTTAATGTGCATTGTTTTCCTATATGGCGGGTCTTTAGTGGTACTAGGCTCAAACTCGTGGCATGCCAGCCACGATCCGATACCTTGACTACTAGGCTACTACGGCTTTTTATTTTTAAAGGAACATTCAACTATTATTCAAAATTAATAAAATTCTATGCTTTAAAGCTAAATAGATAGAATTTGAAACACTTATTTCTCTCAGCTTTAACATACTGTAAGAATTCATCAATACTTCCAGAAATTAACTTTCTACACATAGAATTAACTTCTATCTCGAGCCCAAAATTGATGCTGTCACTCAATAACTGCTACAAATTCCACTTCACACAATCTACTTAATAGTCAAACGAAGTCGGTTCAGAACACACATTTTACCCTGCAGAAGACATTCCTCTTAATTAAAACTCAAGCAAATAATTAATTCTCGTGCACAGTGTAAGAGATATCCAACAAGTCATTTGTTTTTGGTACAAACTTAAGCCTCTCACTTTAATACACCTTAGATATTGTGACTTCAACAGAGAGTGAGAGAGAGCACTCTTTCATCGTGAATTAATTTTCGTAGCGTCTGTGTACTAATTGTTATCTTTAGAGATTGAGATAGTGGATTATTAATAAGTGGCTTTTTTCATCTTTACCAGAGATAATAGCAATCTACATTTGCTTAAAATTCTTAAGGAATTTAAGTAATGTGAATTCTCTCTGTCATGGAATTGTAATTAATATTCGAGAATTAATCTGTTTCTCATGAGTTATGATATATATAATCTTTTTTTTAAATATTTTTTCCACTTTATCGCAAAATAATGAATTTTGCTTTCAGTTCTTTTAAGTCATAACTGTTACTCGAGAGTTAATTGCTACCAGTTTGATAAGATGTTTTAATTATTTAAGTGATGTTATTCTATTCGTTTGAAGAGAATATTGGATGCATTTTCCCAGCTTTTAATTTTTTTACTGTAAGGTAAACAAAACAGAATTCTTAATTACTACAACACGAGTTCCCACTTTACGACAAATTAGTTTATTTTCATTAACTAAGGGACAAATGTCAAAAGAGTAATTACTTTAATCATAATAAGTTAGATACACAAAAATGATACATATATTAGAAAAATAAATTAAAGTAAATGCATTTAGCTAATACATATTAATGGACATTTAAGGAAATTATTCAATATGAAGGTGATTTATAATGCTATAGAAATAATATATATTAAACTAAAGTTTTATTCAAAGATATAACAAAATAAATAATTCTCATTAAATTAAATAGAACGTTAGAACGTATTTTAGGACCTGAAAAGTTCTACCTACGTTACTTAGATTTATTTTATTGAAAACTACACAAACTATTCTTCCATGACGATAATAATAGTTAATACAAAAAATAATAATTTTGATAAAACTTTCTTTCAAAAATTATTTTTAATTTTGATCCATTTGTAAATTTTTATTTGAGGACAATTGATTAAGAAAAAGCATTTTTATTTTAGCATTATTTCACTTAGTAATTTTTAAAGCTATCGCGAATGAAAAAGTACATTAAAAAATAATACAAAGTAATTAGATTTTGCAAGGAAATCATTTCACCTAATATCAAGTTTTTACAAAAAAAAAAAAATTTTATCCAAGGTAAAATAATTCCCTACTGGGTTTCCTTACTAAGTTCCTTACTAATAATTCCTTACTAAGGGTTTTCCTTATTGTCGTTTACGCTGTAATGATTTTTAAATTTAGCCCAAAAATGCCATGATTTAGTCTACAAATTACCAAAATTATTGACAAAGTGAAAAAATAATCAAAATAAAAATATAAATAAATACGCGGTATTTTTTTTCCATTTTAGAATAATTAAGTCCCATTTCTTTAATATCTTTACATATCAAATTTTAGTAAAAAGGAAGAGTTACGAAAGAACGTATATTATCTTAGAGTCTTAATTATCAGTCTAATTGTTATTATAAGGCCTTAATTCTTCTTATTATCCGTCAAATAATAAAAATTATTTGCAGAATTATAACAATTGCACAAAAATATCAGATTCAAATATTTCTAATATAAGTATCAGTATTACTAAAATGTAAACAAAATTTTATTAATGCTTAGAGAAGATAAAAATAATATATACGCAAATAATTTAATTAAGAATGAAGTTAAAGAAACTACGAGAGAAAAATTAACTCCATTTAAGAACACAAGAAAATTATGATTTTCTGATAAAAAATTCAAAGAATAATAATGATAACACCAATTATAAGAAGTTTCATATCCTTCATACAATGCTGGTGAATTAAATTTTCTATATTAAAAATATACTTTTTGTGAAGAATTCTATATATGTATTCAAATAATCTCAAAAGTTTATTCGTATTTAATGACTTTATAAAGCAAATAATTATTATTTATACCAGATTTTTTTGTCCTCTCTCTTTTATTCTAGGAAAGTATTCTTTTTTCAAAGAATCAACTTTTTTTCATTGAATTTACTTATTTGATTATATCCCTACACCAAGAAGCTCTACCTAACAGATTTCATTTGAGATAATTTAAGAAATGCATTACTGGCATATTTCAAAAACATACGCATGTATGTTATTAAAATTTCAAAATCCAAGTAACAATAATTGAACACAAAAAAAAATTAAAAATTAATATATTTTGAAGAAGTTGAATTTTATATGTTTTAAATATTTATTCTTTGAAGATGCGTGAATATCTACTGAAACATACAAGAAACGTTTCACGTGCAGCAAATTTATTTTGCTTTTTAAGAATATTTTATATTCATTAAATTAATTTATTAATTTAATTATATGATTTAGTTTTAAGAAATCTCACAAGGAAAAGTATTTTTTGAAAAGAATTACTGGAACATGATCCAAAACACACACTCTTGACTGCTTATATGGTTGCTCCAAATGATTGAGAAGACCTTGATTGAAATGAAAATGTTTTGGGTTTAGCAAGTTTTATTATGCCAATGCAAATTGTCTAATGTTAAAGAAGCTAAGAACCTCAAATAATTAGATTTAAGAAATATTTATTCTTATGAATACTAATTTATTAAACCTAAAAGAACTATTTAAGATTTCTTTGTGGTTGTCTGTCAGGATTTAATCCAGAAGCCTATTTTGAAATAATAGTTTTAAAAAATACGATTCATTATATTTTAGATCTATTGAATTAGTTATGTTTTTTTATGTACAAGGTATCTTCTGATACAATATAGAATCTCACTGCCATCTGTCGGCAAACAATTGTACTGTTTTCATTTTCCTTCTATTCAACCAATTCACATAGTGCAATAAATACTATATCACCTAAAAGTCATTAACATTATATTATTGTGCGTCAGAGATGTTTTTTAAGACAAAGACCTTTCTGGTCAGACAGCTTTATTTTTCTCTAAAATATATTCGGCAAATCATTTTATTATGAGAGTTATCTACATTGTAGATAAAAAGTAAGATGTAGATAAAAAAAAGAAAATGATAAGTACACACGTTCGTATAAAGCAAAAAAAAAAAATATTGATAAATTATAGTTTAAAAAAACTAAAACCCCCGCTTTTATGGTGAATTGAACTAAAAAGTAAAAAAAAAATTCTTAATATAAGAATAAAATTACTTACCAGAAAATTAATGACATTGGAGTAAATGCGTGGGGCACTCTATATCAATTGTTATAATTTCTTACTAGTTCTATTCCGAAATGCTGAGTTAGTGTAAAAATGTAGTATAATAATCCACACGTTTTTACTACAATGACATGAATATTTTCTAGAAAATCATTTTTTATTCTTATATTAAGATTTTTTTCTTTTACTTTTCAGTTCGATTAACCATAAAAGCGTGTTTTTAGTGTTTTTAAACTATAATTTATTTTTCATTCTTTAGTTCGATCTACAATAAAAGCATGTATTTTTAGTTTTTCTTAAACTATCATTTATTCATTCATAAATTAATCTTAAATGCGTCATTTCTCAGAATCTGGAATACCCATTGACATCCTATTAGTTCATTTCACTTCGGAACTCAATAAAAGGAACTTTTAAAAATGAAATCGCAATTTAATTAATTTCATTAATATATTTAAAATGTAATATTTGTATACTGTTTAAAAAATTTTGGAAACATTTATCTTGATCTGCTAAACATTTTTTTTTTTTGTCCGCGACCGAATAAGTTTGCCCATCCCTGAGTTAGAACAAGTTATTTTTTTTCACTTGCATGTGTCCTTTTTTTTTTATTTCCATTTTCAGAAAAAACTAAACAATTAATTTATATTATGGTGAGAAATTGCTGACACACGTTTTCTTTTTGAGGGTTGTAGCTTAATCTTTTAGTCGCCAAATCTGGAAATGGAACCTGGAATAAGTCTCCAAATCTGGAAATGGTATAACCAATTAGTCGCCAAATCTGGAAATCGTTATTCCTGGTGATCCTTATCAGGATAATTGAACAAAATTATGAAATTATTATATTGCCATCAGTCATTGACAAGTGAGCAAAATTATGAATTAATCTGACCTTTAAAGTGGTTAAAAATCGAGTTCAAAGATTCCGTTGCATACAAGTGAAACTTATAAAAGCATGTTTAAAAGGATTTAAATCCCAAATTATATGCAGTTGAACCTGTTTTTGTGCAGTTGATTGGAACCGCATAAAAATGACCGCACAAAAAAATACTCGAAAATTTCATTAATTCTTACATATAACAAGCAAATTCGTCGAAATACTGCAGAATTTTTTATGTGGTCGCACAAAAAAGGACGCACAAAAACAGGTTCTACTGTACCTTTGAAGCTCAACGTATGTGTACATGCTAAATTTACAAAACATAATAAAAACAAGTGATTGCAGCTAGGTTAGTAAAATTTGAATTAGCTTCTCTAACAAGTAGCATGAGGATTCTTAGCGTAGAACTTCGTAATTCTGAGCCGCAATCAATTGACAAAGACAACATTTACATTCGTAATTCCCTTTTCTAATTTTCACAGCATCCCATGGGAAAACTTTAAAACAACCAAACTGTAACAACTTCCATTATTCCATAAGACAAAAGGGAATAGTAGTACAGCAGTTTGAGACGAACCGGCGGTTTCTAATAGAATCAAGACTCGAAATCGTATTTACCTTGAATATTGCTGGCTATCGAAGCTGTAACGTTGACCAATAAGATACAGTAATATTAAAAATAAATAATCACAATCTTATTTGAAAAAAAAAGGTATTTTTTTTAAGGAAATGTATAATGAAAATTCTTTTTCTCTGTATTTCAAGCTGTTATTTTTAGATATTTCTAGGTTGTAATTTTGCAAAATACTGAAAAATTAAATACCTTTATCAACACTTGAGAAAAAAGTGACTATATGAGATTGTTTTCATATATTGATGAACTTTATTTATACAGTGCAATTTTCCGCTTATTTTAATCAAGATAAATAGTTACGTTTGCATTGAATTGCAATATGTATGTTAAATGTAAAAATATTAATATGGGGAGAATTATTATAAGATGAATAATTGCTATTGAAATGTATATTAACTATACTGCAGTGAAAATATACTAGATGACTTAAAAACCAATCATTTTTGATTAATTTGTGTTGCTCTTGATACATAACTTATAGCATTTTACAGCGTAACACATTTCAATTATATATTTTATTTTTACCCTGCATATTTCTCCTGTACACTTATATACTTTTCACAAATCACGAATCTTATGGAACTGTTAGACAAATTGGCATAAAATTTGTCGAGCATGTTTCTTTTGTTGTTTGTCCGCTATAAATTGGTTTTGCGGAAATCGACTCGCAAAGGTGGTTGTGGGATCATGAAACACAAAAATTATTCTTTTTCAACTATTAGACCTACAGATTTGAAATTTAGCAGGCATGTTTTTGTTGTTGTTGAGAAGAGATCAGTTAAAAGGTCTAAGAGAAATCAAAAGACTTTGGGTTGAGGAGACCTTACAGACAAAACTTCCCACTTTTCCACATTAAACCTGGAAGCTACAAATTTTGAAAGCAGTTTTATTTTGTTAAGTGAAGCTTGCTAACGGACTATGCTAAAATTTACTTGCAGGGAGAGAAGAGGTGTGCGTAGGCATCATAGACAAAAATTTCAGTTTTATAAATTCAATTCCTGCGTCTTTTTCAAATCAAGAATGTTTTTAAATACAATCAAAAGTGTAATGCTAGGACTTAGATATCAATAACTGTAAAACAATATATAATCATTCAAGACCATGCAATATTTTGGGAAATGAGAGGGTAATGAAACGTATTTTATATAATCATGATATTTTTATACTATAGGGCAGCGATGGCGAACCAGTGGCACGTGCGCCATCAATGGCACGCAGCACAATATTTTGGGCACGCCAACGATCAAAATGGTCTGTAGTTTATTTCAAAATAACGAAGCTCACTTTGAATCATTACGAAAAAACGCGAAGGATCGGTCATGGGACAGTGGAGAAAAAGACCACACTCGTTTGTTATTGTCTTGCCTTAGTTACGTCTTTGCATATGATGCAAAATTTGTCTACGCATAGCATAGTCAATTTCGTTTACACAACTGTAGTTTAAAGTTTGTTATAATTACGATTTTTAACTGTTATTTAACATGGCTATATAGTTAAGCAAAAGAACAAAAAGAGCAAGATAGTGAGTGTAACGGAGAATTTCAAACTTGGGGAATGTAGAAAATGGCATTACTAGTAAAGGCGAAAAAGCGGTGTGTGTCTTATGTTCTGGAACAGTGGTATGCAGAATATCGTCTGTAAAACGGCATTTTGAAACAAATCACAAATCCTCTTGACAAAAAAGTGAACTGCAAAAATAATGAATTCCTTAGAGATCATTTGGCAGATGACTCCAATTCAGTATGCATTCTACTAAAAATAACATTTTGCAATTCTAATATAAGTTATTTGTCATCCCATCTGCAACAAAAGAAGTCTTACTAATTTTACTTTAATTCGAATTACATGCATAACTAAAAGATTTACAACTATCTAGTGCTATTTTCGTAGTAAATTAAGAGTTTTGAGTTGTTAGTATTTAGTTTTATTTTTTTTTCAATAACATGTCAAAATTATTTAATGGCACGTCTAAAATTTATTAAACACTTCTAGAGAAAAAATGGCACTTTCATCCATAAAGGTCCAGCATCTCTGCTGTAGGGAAACATATATAGAAAAATATATTATTATATTATGCTAAAATGTAAAAACTCATTTTAGAGTTGACTATCGCAACAATATTTTGCATGATTAATATTAAAACAGAACAGGCATTTAAATTTAGGATATCTATTTCAATTTTTGTATACATTTTTAAATGCATCAAGATAAAAGAACCATGTAGTCGTAGAAATAATAAATTTTGAAAAAAATATCGACAAAGTATATTTAATTATTATTAACGCTCGTTTTTGAGTTATTTCTTATTCAAGCAAATTGTAAAAAGAAAAAAAACGATGCTTTAATGCTTAAAATTACCTCTGTATTTAAAAAAAGTTTTCGTGATGCTGTAATAAATTTTTATACACAAGGTATAATTCGTAAAAATAGGTCTTAAAAAGTGGAATTTATCTGAAAAGTAGTGACAAAAATGATTTGCCTAGGGGTCTCCTCCCTCTATCTTCAAGCACTTTCTCGAAAATTCCTCTTTGTCTATAAATTATGACGTTATAGATTTCTCCAGTAATTTTGAGAAGTATCCATATGGTCACCGACGCTCTAAATTTGGAAGCCAAAAATGATGCCAACTGGGCTGTATCACTAATATTTCGCCAGGTTTCCATTGAAATGTCATTAAAATGTAAGGGATGACGTAGCTTGCGAATATTACAATTTTATCATAAAATAAGTACAGATATAATATCAGAGTGCTCCAAAATCAATGCAAATTTGTATCATGATGCTATGGCTATTTCTAGAAACATTTCACCCTCGGACTTTTTTTACAACCATGACATGTAATCCGAACTGGCCGGGAATTAAATGTTTGTTTTAAAAAACCCAACTGGAATGATTCCAGCTGCCATTTCAACATTCGTGTGTCCTTTATTCTATCAAAAATGAGTGATTTTAATAAAGAAATACACATTAAAATGCGGAGATGAAGACTTGAAACTTATTTATTTATTCCTGCTTATAATATATCGAAAAAAATAAAGTATAAATTATAGAACTGCGCAATACATGTAAATTCTAGTTCTATAATTTCAGCAATGAGTATAAACAGATATATAATTCGTACAATGGGGTTGGTCCGCCATTAGGCGGAAGGGTTAAGGGTTACTCCCCCTAGTAAATACAAAATGAAAATTGGCCCGAGCTATAAAGAAATAAGGGATATCAGAAATTCTTTGTGGTTCATATCAAGTCTAAACAATTTTTATTTCGGAATTTTCCCCGAAAACTAATACTTTGTTTCCGTGATAACTTTTTTTCACAAAATAACTATTTATCAGAATTCTTACATTTTAACACGATATTCAGCTAAAAAGTAAATGAAGTCAGAATTCCTTTATAAATCCCGTAATATCCCGTTTTGAAAAATATATTTTTAAAAATGTTGCTCACAAAAGTTGTCAACATATTCCGTAATAGTTGGCAACTCTGTAAATGACACTAATTTCCCCTGTTATCTGACTCCAACAGTTGAAAAATAAAAGCAGGAATTTGCGTTTCCCGTCTTCTAAGTGTTAATATTCATGATAACTTCGTGACAGAAGCATAAAATTCAGTATTAAGGGTTCTTGAGTTTACTCTTGATTTGTTCATACTTATTCAAACTGAATAAGGAGGTTTGAAAAATTGGATTATGACGATGTCATCATTGTTTAATGCTTATTTGAATTTGAAAAACCCAATATAAATATATTGTAATTCAGCTCATTGTGTGTTTGTGTATAATAAACTTATGAGTCAGTGAGAAAGTTGGTGGTGTAAAGTGTCCAATAAGCAAATTGATTCTGAAGGACTAATTAACTAAATAAATTCAAATGCGCTTCTTTCTTTTTCAATAAACTTCCTCAAGAGTTAAATTCGTTTTCGTACCCCCGTAGCTCATAATTTTTTATGCTTAAGCTAACTTCTTTATAAAAGCTTACATGTCCAAAAATAGAATTTGAAAAAAAAATTATTTTATACTTATTTAAACTTATTAAGTCTTTTTAACAATCATCAATTAAATTCCTATTTAAAATAATCCAATTCAATTAAATTTTTATTTAAGATAATCCAATTCAGTTAAATTCCTATTTAAAATAATCCAAATCAGTTAAATTCCTAATTAAATAATGCAATTCATTTAAATTCATACTTAAAATAATTCAATTCAGTTAACGCTCCTATCTATAAGAGCTTCAATCTTAGCTACATATATATAATGAGTAAATATTATTTATTCAATACCTCATGGACCATAACAATCTTTTTATCTATTATCAAAAATAATATTAATTTTCTCTTGACTTTTACAATTATGTACAATTAGCGGCTTGTAAATAATTACTTGCAGAGATTTCCGTGTATTCTAATAAATAATTCACTTCACGAAGGTTTTGATAACACTCTTTCGCTGCTGCTAATTCAATTTCTCCTTTTACAAACGAAGATCCAGTAAGACAGGAAAGAAGATACGTGACTTTTAACATTGTAAAAGAGCACAGGAAAGAAACACGAGATTTCGCTAATTGCGGCGGGAACCGGGTGGTAATGCTTCCGGAAAATTCCGTTTCGGTGTTTTGCTGATTTAAATAAATTCATACAAATAAAACCACCACGGAGTTCTCCTCGAGTTGAATGCGATTCGAAAATACCACCCTTGTAAAACAATCGAATGCCTTGATTTTACAGATGAAGCATCATTTCCTTTGATGAAGATACTGTATGATTTAATTCGCGATGAATATGAACAAAGGGGTTTTGCAAACTAGTTCTTGAGTTAATTTGATTTATGTACTAATGTAAGCATTCTTGTGGGTAAACTGCGTCTAATATTTTTTTTATGTAACTGTTTTGAATACAAGAAAAATTTTCATCGAACAATTAACTAGCTGGAGGAAAATATTTGCATGTATCAATAACACATTTTGATGAATTATATATTGTTACGAATTTTGTGTAAAATAATGTAAATGATTTATACTTGGATGTGTGATGCATTTATTATTCCATGTCATATTTATTTTATGTTAAAGTTGTAATATTCGCAAGCAACGCTGTCCAATACTTTATAATGAGAATTCCATGGGAACGGCAAAATCTTGGCAATACAGCCATGTTGGCCTCCTTTTTGGCAACCAATTTGGCGATTTTGGTGACCATTTTTGGTGAGTTCGGGACCCTCTGGATTCTTCTGGAAGTTTGTAGAGAAATCTACATAAATTTCACGACCTATGACGCAAGCGGATCTTTCTCGAAGAATCCGCGATGTCTATAAATAGAGACATTCTCTCCAAAAATGATTTAGTATGCTTTTGATCAGCGATTAGTTAGTCATGTTTTGACTAGCGATTAGTCAGTATTGCTTTGATTAGCGATTAGTTGTATATTAATCGCCTCTCTTGCCTTGGCCATGAAAAGTGAATAGTGATTACCTCCAATGTTGAGTAAGATGAGCGGTGCTTACGAATAATTTTTTTTATATACGTGTATTTTAGACACTAATAATTGTGTTTGAGCGCTGTAGAAGGTGTGAAGTCCTTCTAATATTTATTCTGCGAATTTCGTTGCTGAATCTTGTATTTCAGGGATTGATTTTCGACAATAAATTCTCATCGCTCTTAAAGAGCTCTTTTGTTCTTTGCGACTGATTTGCATAAAATCCTCGAACTCCAATTAAGGTAATAATATATAATGAATATGCTGAAATGCATAATATCAACGAAGTATTTAATACATAAGAATAAAAATTCACAATGAGAAACTGGGAATGGTAGAGAGAATATTCCACTTTAAAACCCATTAAACTAAATACAAGTATATTATTCCTTTGTTTTATATGATTTGTATTAATTAATTGATTAATTTGTTTCAAAGGTTATATAAGTAATAAATATGTGCAATTACGCGTGTTGCCATTTAATATACTTTCTTATGTTATTTAACAATATATATATATATATATATATATATATATATATATATATATAAACAAGTAATATAAAAAATAAGTCAATTCCTACTTAGATCAACAAAGAACATTTTTATTTTAGCTACTTTTTATTAAATAGTTACAATTAATATAAGTATGTATATACATATGACAGGATCACAACGTTAAGTGGTATTTAATTTTTATTAATTATCATTAAAGTATCGTATTGTCATCCAAAACAATCGTGTATATAAAATTTAAGTTCAAATGAATGCTTTAAAACGTAAGAAAAGGAAACATTTTCAAATTTTGACACAAGTCGCCAAAAATGATGCCAACGTGGCTGTATTTGTAATTCTTTAAATAATTAATTTTAATCAACTAATTTTTTTAATTATACTTAAATTATTGTATTGGAATCTGAAATAAAATCATGTATATAAAATTTCGGCTCAATTGAGCGCTCTATCATGTATTTTATTAATGATTGAAAATTCCACGAAGATAAATAAATAAATAAATAAATAGAGATTGCGAGCTAATAGACGAAACTGAAAAATACATTGTAAATCCTTTCACATATAATTTTAATTTTACTAATGTCCTTTGCATTTAAACGCATTTGGGAGCTTGGCCCTTGTCTCCCTTTTCTTTTTACTTATAATTGTCCAAGATGAATAAATACTGAGAACTATATTCTCAATACATAATTCCGTATTAATTTCTAATCATATTTAAGGATAAAATAATCAGATTAACAAAATTTGCTTTTAGGGAAATTTATTAATGAATTCAAAGTTTTGCCTGCAACAGCAACAAAACCATTTTAATAGTAAATACGGATGAAAAAAAAAATAATTAGGGCTAGACATTCATAAATTCGAAAATATTCATAAATGAAAATAAAAATTTACTGTGAATGAATATATATGCATCAACGTTTCTCAAACTGTAGGGTGCGCCTCCCCTAGAAGGGGCGTGAAAATCCTACGAGGAGGGCACGAGCATATTAAAAAGTCGAAAACGAAAGATATTTTTTAAAAAATTTTAATACACTGAAAATAAACAAACCAATTACATTCCGACTTAATGAAATATAAAACACACATTCTGACTAATATAATACACTTATAAATGTATCAGTACTATAGAATGTATTTTATAATTAATTTAGCAATAATAAGTTAAGAATAAGTTTAATAATTACCAGTGACCCATTGGCTTGGCATATGTAAATTTTTTTACAAAAAGTAACACTTATCTTTATAGTTTGTACGATTTATAGTTTACCCTTTAACTGCCGATTTAGAGTTACGTGATTCACTCACCAATGTTGCCAAGTCGGCATGCGTATGTGATGTATTGGGGGAGGATGAAAAGGAATAAATAAAACCTTCTCTGAAATAAGTAAATCCTTCACAAACACTATCAATATCCTTTTATTGTATTCCAAAGTCTTCGGAATAATGTTATGACAGCAAAGCACAGAGAAGATCGTACTTCGGAATGACGTATATATACGTCCGGGGCAATCAACGCTTTGCTGAGCGAGACGTTTATGTACGCCGATGGCACTTAAAGGGTTAAAGTCATGCTGTAGCCTTAACGCCAAAATATTTATTGTTATTTTATGGAAAGGGGGCGATGAAAGTTATGATTGAATATTGGGTCTCAAATATTAAATGTTTGAGAAGCTCTAATATATATGATACTTAAACGTGCAAGATTCGCATACGTGCATATCTGTAAACGCATATGTGTCTGCACATATCTACGTGCCGAATATTTTCCATAACGCGTGTGTAATTATAATCTTTTAAACAAATTGATTTTTTTTCATGCATATTTTCGGTTGCAATGAATGGAATGTGCCCCAAGATTGTTCTGCAAGTATTATTGATTGTAAAATGTACACTATCATTTCTTTTTATCTTCAATTTCTAAAAAAGAAGCTACAATGCTTTAAAATTTGTACAATAAGTTTTAAAGCAAAAAAAAAGACATTGATTGGTTAAGGTTTGCATTCTGGTCGATAAAAAAGTAATAATTCTGCTATTTTATATGATTTTAACTAATAACCTTAAGAATTCCAATTTTAAAGTTCTGCAATAAAGATAATCATGATTAATTGGTATTATAGACTGTCTCTTTTAATTTGAATATATATTGCATCAACGTGAAAAAAAAGTTGAAAACTAAACCATTGAAAGTATTATATTTGTTAAATAACAAAGTGTAACACTCTCCTGTTATGCTCTGGGAATGTTTTCTCCATGGTTCAAAATATCTCAAACTATGTTTTAAAGTGGAAACTATTTTTTATTGAAATCCAATGCAATAAGCCATTTTTAAATGAATGTCTAATTTAACATATACTTATGTATTAGTTTCAAATGCAAAGGAGTAATTATCATCATTTTTATTCTTATTATTATTTACCCATAACTACATGATTATATATGAAGCTTCTTTCTGGATAAAAATTAAAAATCATGTGTTAAATTTATTCTCATTAATATTTTATTTTATGTTTTTTTAAAGAACGAAAAATAAATTTCTTCTAAATATTAATGATTGGAACTAAACTATTTATTTCAACTATAATATAGTTGAAATAAATAGTTTTCTAAAACCATTCAAAGGGAATTTTAAAAAAAATGATGAAAAGGTAAAAAGGGAAAGGCAGATTTCTTACGCTTATATGGTGTAAAAAAAAGAAAAAGAACTTGATAGGAAAGCAATATTACTAGCTGGTAATTTTATAATATGAAAATATTTAGTTAGAATATAAAAACGCAATGAGATTTTCAATCGGATTTTTTCTTCATTAAAATTTCTTAGCTCCTTAGTTATGAAAAAAGCTACAATAATTAATAATGTAAAATCAGTAATTAAACAGTTAAAAACTAAAATAATTGCAATACATATTATAAAAAAGCATGAATTCTTCAACTAAAAATTACATTTAAAAAAAAATTATCTCATGTAAAATGTTACTTGTGTTTTTCTAAATGTTTTAAATACAAATTCATAGATGGCAGCACAGACTACAGCGACATTAAAACATTTGTTATTTTTCTCGTGAGATAATACACCTATAGATGGCGCCAGGTGACATACATAAAAATAAGTAAGTGATCTTCATTTTATAATGGATCAAGATGCCCTCAATATTTTCATTATCTTTGATTTCAAAATAAAATTAGACAAAATCTTCGAAACTAAATTGAAAATATAACATTTATGTTCATATCTCTAATTTAAATTTTATGATGAACGTTAATTTAAAATAAATGAAAAATAATTTTGTAACTTTTTTAAAAATAGAAAAAATTCCACAGGAGCAGCCAAAAACATTTTTCTTCGTTCCATAATTTTATTTATCTATTTAGAAACTTCTGCAAAATTTATTGTTTTCAATTTATTCATATTAACATTAAAATACTCATTTTTTTTCAACAATTTATACCCTAGAGACATCTTAAACACTAGAAATTTTAGAATAAAATTAGTAACATGGAATTTTAGGTATGTTAAATTCATAATTAGGAAGTAATAAAAAAATAGCAAAATAAGAATATATTTTCAGAACCACCGTTTTATTGTTTTTTTACTATTTGCCGAAAATAGCTAATTAACTAATTATAGTACGAAGGAAATTGTGAAGATTTTATGATACATCCATATGGTTTGTATTTATAAGTCCCTAAAAAAGATGCTATTGGATAATATGATGTATAAAGTAGAATATAAATATATTTTTTTCAGAACTCGCATAAAAATAAAGAGAGCATATATATATTACAGTCCCCCCATATCGTGTCTTCAATATATTGAATAAAGAAGGCTATCCAATACAGGAACAATTCATATTTTTGATTTTCTTACGTTCCACAACACAAGGGGTCACTCGTGGGTGCCACTATGACAATTCCCCATGTCGTGTCTTCAATGTATTGAATAAAGAAGGCTATCCAATACAGCAACAATTCTTATTTTTAATTTTTTTACGTTCCACAACACAAGGAGTCACTTAATAAAACAACACACATCAATTAAAGTCATTAAATAAAATAATCTTAAAGTCTAAAGAAGGGAAAGAGATATTTCCTGACTCTACGTGTACACGTGTTTCTTCAGGGTTGATCCAGGGCAGAAGAGGAAGGAAGAAGAGTTCCCCCCTTCTCAAAAGAACAAGTAATGCCCCTAGCTGTTGCTAATGGTCAAGGGAAGGCAGAGTTTAAAGGTAGTGTTGTTACACACACACACACGCATATATATATATCAGCCAGTAAGGAAATGAAAGTTTTGATATTTGATATGGTATTCTAAAGTAAAAAATATCAAGCACAAACTGTTGTTTTATTTGAAGAATATAGTTTCGTAACTAATCTTTATTAATTCCGATAAGCTGAAATACATTTCAAATATGTATAACTGTATACTTAGCAAATATTTCTGACTTATAGTAATATTAAGGTAAATAAATGCAAACCTGCTTTAGTAGTTGATGTATTATCTTCTGTATCAGTATCCGAATTAAGTGCAGTTCCAAAAATTTTCCCTTGGCAATAATATGTATGGTGGATTTCTAGAATTCTACGACTGTTAAATGATACATCACAAATTTCACATTTAAATTGGCCGTCTGAAAAAAAGATAATAAATACAATAAACATAAGTAATAATATAAATACAATATACAATAAGCATTGCAAATGTCTTGATTTCGTTGAACATGTTTTTCCCTTTAAATATATATTTACTTAAAATAACAAGATCGAACGTGCAATTTTAATGTGAATGCTTTCAAATCTTTTTCTAAATTCATTGATTCAAGAGTTCTAAATTGTAATTAATAATCGAAATCATACTGCTATGTATTACTTATTCAGCATCATTCATGGAATTTAGTAACTGGTAACATATTTTCCATTTGAAGTTTACGGTATATTTTTTATTTGAATATAACTATCGTTCACAGTTTTTTAATTTAAACAGGAGTGAAGAATAATTATCTCATGTTTAAATCTTTCACATTTTTATAAGTAATTTTTCAAATTTTAATCCGTTAGTTTCACATTTTTGCAGCATGTTCAATTATTTGAACTTATTTCCGTAATAGAACTTATTTGAACATTCCAACGTTCTGTGTTGTTTTTATTGGCATTACAACATTAAATACATTATAACATTAAATTTTTCATAACATTAAATATATTATAATACTAAATACAATATACTTAATATTAAATGTATTTAATAAGTTATTAATGTATTATTTAATAATGTATTACTATATTATTTAATAATGTACGAGGGTGGTCTGTGAGAAGTTTCCGACCTAACAAAGAAACGACATTTTTTTCTGAATTTTTTTTTTATTTTTCAACATAGTCTCCTTGTAACTCTACGCATTTCTCCCAGCCATGCTCCCCTCTTTGTGACCCGTCCAAATAGTACTCGACATTTTTCATTGCAAAATAATTGTTCACGAAGGTGATTGCCTCTTGATTTGGCGAAATTCTCTGTCCTCCGTGCACAATTTTTAGATGAGGGAACAAAAAGAAGTTACTAGGGGCTAGATCTGGTGAGTAAGGCGAATGGTCAAGTAGTTCAATCTGTAATTCGTGGAATTTCGGCATGGCAACCGCTGAGATGTGAGACAGTGCGTTGTCTTGGTGAAACAGGACTTTCCTTTCCTGCAAATGCGGCAGTTTTTCCGCAAGTTCTGCCTTCAGCTTGTCAAGTAATAATGCGTAGTATGCTCCTGAAATGGTTTTCCCTTTTTGAAGATAATCAATTGAAATAACTCCATGACTGTCCCAAAAAAAATGTCACCATCACTTTCCCAGCCGAAAAAAACAGTTTTTGCTTTTTTCGGATCCAGTCCCCCCTTTGCAGTCCACTGTTTGGATTGTATTTTTGTTTCGGCGTATAAGCGTGTATCCAAGTTTCATCTATAGGAATTAATCGGCGCCCAAACTTGGGGATTTATTGCGCCTAAACTTCGCCAACAGAGCGTTGGAAATGTTCATTGGATAACGTTTTTGGTCTAACGTGAGCAAACGCGGCACCCAACGCGTGGACAGCTTTCTCATGCCTAAATGTTGATTTAATATGTGACAAACACGTTCTTTTGACATGTTCATAATCGCTGCTATCTCTCTCACTTTAATTCGGTGGTCGTCTAGCACCATTTGGTGAATTTTGGCGATGTTTTCATCGTCATTTGCAGTATTTGGACGTCCCGGACATTCATTGTCTCCCAAGCTCTTACGGCCACGTTTAAATTCTGCTGCCCAAAATTTCATTGTGGTAAATGATGGTGCAGAGTCTCCATACACAGAATCCAACTCATCTTTTATTTGAGTAGGCGTATTTCCTTTCAAAAACAAATATTTAGTAACAGCTCGATACTCGATTTTGTCCATTTTCACAAAAACACTCACATCAACTCACTCAAACGACTATTACATAACAACTCCCCGTCCAAAATGGCTGAAACTTTGGTGAGTAATTGTCAACAGATGAACAACGAACTTCACTAGCTTTTGTTGACAAGTGCTGCCATCTTCACGTTGAGGTCGGGGTCTTTTCAGACCTACCTCGTATTAATATATTCATAATGTATTTAATGTTATGATATCATTACAACATTAAATGGATATTATAACGAGTCTATCCACGTTCTTCCTACTAATAGTCCTCTTGGGGAAAAATGGGTCTTAAAAAATTATTCTATTGAAAACTTTCCTCCGAAGGATATGTGATGATGTAAATCAAAACTTGCACATAAAGATTAAACTTTCGAGTTAGAGGGAGGGAGGTTACACTGCTAAAGGATAGTAGTGTTTGATTAACATGAAGCTAGGCGAGAGCATTTGTAACTTATTTGATGAGTATTAAGATTGACGATTTGGTCAATTAAGGGTTACATTGGATCAGGTTGATTTTAATGAGAAAGTGTGTTGCCTGGACGTAAGTGATCCCATGTATTGTTAATTCTTCTAGCATCTTGTCTACCTTGTTATTGCTCCCATATTTTACAACTGTTGCATTTCTTAGTTTGGGTAGTTGAATTTGTGTCCTTGTTGAGAATTGTTAATAAACAAAATTTGCATTGACTATGGCTAATCTTCCTTCTGACCCTCGTGCACTAATGGATCACATGGGCCGTCCATTACAATACTTCTAGTTTGTTAAACTGCTGGTTCATTGCTGGTGTACCAAAAGTTCCTATCTGAGGTGGTGAGCAGTTGATCCCCCCTCTTACATCAAAAGGAAAACTTTTCAGCAATCATGCAAATTCTAAAGAACAAGTTTAGTTGATGGCAATTATTTTTAAGTGGATTCCTAAGAAAAATAGGATACTTTGATAGTTAGTTTCTGCAATTCTTGTCGCAGCTGGACAAAACTGATATCATTATTAATGATTCAGTTAAAATGTTATAACGTTAATGAATCAAAAGATAAATATCCAAGGCATAGTTTATTTTTTCCATTTCATGTCATCTGATTTTGTCTCAAGATAAACCTTAATTTCTGTTTTCAAATAACTCTCTCCCCGCGATTGTGTGAGTAAATATAGTGGAGTAAAATGGAGATTTCCAAATGTTAACTCGTAATGCTAAATGAATATCTCAAGATAACAGTTTTTCCTTAAATTCATAATGAAAAAAAAACGCATTCCCAAAAAAGGCTAAAGCTGTTAAATGATTGGATACCTCATATCTAAAAACCATTAGATTCCTCCAATAGTTCAGGGAGTATTTAATTTTGAAATTATAACTGTAATTGTTACTAACTTAAGGATTCGTATGCTTATTAATAAAATATAGTTATCCGTAGTAAATGGTAAAATTTTAAGTTTGAATTGTTTGTAAGTGATTATATTGCGGATTCATTTTTGCCAGTTCTCCCCCCTTCCCTCGAATAGACCAATGATTAAAATTCAATGAAACGAGAAGTATAAACAATTGAGACTATTCAGCACTGACTTCTAGAAAATGAATAGAAAACCCTCTAGTTTAGGTATTAAGTGAGTTCAGAAAATCAAAAAAAGAAAGAAAAATTATCATAAATTGCTTCCTTAAAATGTCTAGAATACGGTGGTCAAGTGATTTTTTAAAATTCGAAGTCGTTATTAAGAAGCAGGTGTTAGAAGAACAGCTGTTCGGAGCGCTAGGTTAAGATTTTCATTGTTTTAATTGGACTTGAAACTTTTTTTAAAAGATTTTTCTCAAAACTGTGTTTTTCAAACTTTCCTCCGTCCTATCTCAAGAACGCTTTGACCGAATACTTTCAAATTTATAGGGTAGACTCAGCACAAATATACGCACCAAATGAACTACGATCATTTCAAAATTTAAATAATTTCTTATTTTTAAAAACAAAAACATTACAAAAAACCCAAGAAATTAGAAATTTTTTCTTCAGAGGACTACCAAACTCCAATTTTTGATAACTCCAATTATTTTGATATTGGATATAATTCATTCAGTGCATTTAAGCTTATAGATTAAAAAGCCGTTATATTTATTATTATTTTTAAATTTCAGATAAGCCAATCGGCCAGAATCGAGGAGGAAGTGAACGCCCATTTTTTCGAGGCGGGTGCGTTCAAAGCACTATAATACACGTTCTATTGGGTATTTTTGGCCAAACAGTTATGTAAATACTCTTAAGGTATTCGAACCGTGATTTTAAAAAAGCGCATAAATTGGATATTTTTCATTATGTTTAGTGTCACTCAAATTAGAATGTATGCATAAAATAGTTTTAAGAACATTTTGACAAAAAAAATTATTTAAAAATAAATGTGACGAATCTGCACGGAACCTTTCCACTAATCTTCTTAGGCGTCTTTTTGTGGAATATAAATTCGCCTATATTTCCAATCAACTCCAAAAAGATGAACGGGATATGCAAAGTAGATAAGGTATTTAAGTCGAGCGTTGTAAGCTAGCAAGATAGATGTGGAAGGCAGTTAAGCCAGCAACTTTAACCTCAATCTAATAGGATTCCAGGATATTAAGATAGTGAAGACGTATTGCGGCTATTCTACGGAAGTACCAGAAAGCTGATATAGCCAGCGGTAAATATAATTTACGTACGCTTAAAATAAGCGTTAGTTTAGTCGAATTAGTTAAAGTTAATGAAAGTTAAGAATTCGAGTACGTGTATTTCTCGGACCTCCTAGTTCGGTAGACCTTACTTGATTCTGAGCTTAATTATTAATTAGTTGCATAATTCGTAATTTAATTTAGTATAAATGTAAATCCCTTTATTTGACGTAACGTAAAAGTATTATATGTTATTAGAGATTTTTTTGAGAATTGAAATAATAAATAAAATTTTATTATTATACAAAATGGCTCTTGGTGATTCTTTGCCTCAAATTAATCTTAGTGTCCAGGGGGGGTCTCCACATAATATTTCGGCAAAAATTAACTTAGAATAATCTTTTTTTTCGAATGTTCTCCTTTTGTGAAAATGCTTCTATTATAATAATATTTAGCCTGTATATAGCTCAGGCCTCTCTACAGAGGCTCAACTAGAATTTTTGAAAAATTCACATTATTTTCAGAGTTACCACCAATTGAACTAATTATTCGCGTTTTTTTCTAAAAATTGCTCCCTTCTGTTGTCGTAAACTATGAATAAACCCACTTCTAAGATATATATTTCAAAAATTCTAGTTGAGCCTCTAAACAGAGGTCTGAGCTATACACAGGCAAAATATTATTGTAATAGAAGCAATTTTCACAAAAGGAGAACATTTGGAAAAAAAGATTATTCTAAGTTAATTTTTTGCCAAAAGATTGTATTTAAATAAAAAAATTATCAAAATGTCCTTAAAACAATTTTATGCATACATTCTAATCAAAGTGACACTAAATATCATGAAAATTATCCATTTATGCGCTTTTGAAAGTCACGGTTCCGAAAGTAGTCAGAGACCTTAAGATACATATAAATAAATGATAAAAAACGTGAAGTTCTAGTATTTTTTTTGGTCATCAAAAAAAAATTTCCTAAAAATACTTCGAAAACAGGCCATCACATGGGTGAACCCTTTGATTTCTTATGTTAATTACGTTAATTAATTAATCAGTTAACACAATACTTTTCAATTGATTCATTAACAGTGATTGAAATTGCAGAATGTATTAAAAGTGTTCTTTTTTGTACTTAAGTTCGAAATGATAGATCACTCTTAAGAAGTTAACATATTCAAAAAGATGTCTTTTACGTCAATAAATCAACAATTTTTGAAATAAAACTTTTTCAGATTAATTATGATGAGTATAATATAGTGTATATTTAACATGTGTTCTCTCTTCATCCTCAGTCAGAAACGATGGCATGCAAAAAATTGATTGTACATTATAATTTTCCTTAGAGTCCATAGTCTTCCTTAGAGTCTAGTTTCCTTTGCCTCTTTTTTTTTTTTTTCAGGAAAGGGGGTAGTTTCTACAATTATATTGTTATTATAAATATGTATCATAAAACGTAAGGAAAAAAGGGTTTTTTTCTTACCTTTATTAACTATTAGAAATGCACACAAGGACCTACAATCATTCATTTGACAAAAGTTTATAAGCAATTTTTACAACTGCCGATTTTCAAATTTTTCTTACTTTTTCATTTTTTATAGCAGTTTTAGGTTACTGTGGTTTGCGCTTTGTTTTTAAATATTTTAATCCAATATGTAATCAGAATTCTGCTGAAAATTTATGATTGCTACAAATTGCTGCTATTAATAATTAAATTATTAAACACGATTTAGTTCTCGTGATAACAGCAATACATTTTAACAGCTTTCAAATGTGATTTTTTTTTCATAACCAAAACTTAAACTAGGTAAAACTTTCCTTCTATGTAAATTGTAGTTTTTGCAATAGCCATCACAGAAAAAAAAATAACAATATTGCGACTAATACAAATTTGCATTCGTTTCATCTGCGATTTATCGGTATATTTTAACGAACTACAACTTATCCTTCTTACTATTTAAAAACTATTAATTAAATCTTATTATGATAAAAAAATGACAAATATCTTCGTTAAATACTGCTAAATAAGTATCATACTACTTTAAAATATTATTTTAGCACTGGATTATCAATTCATTTTCTTTTTTTAAAATTATGTATTCCTGCTCAATTGATAGTTTTATATCAATTAAGATTATTAAATAACTCTTGATAAATACGATTAATCCATGCTGGTATTAAATTAATACTCATAAATAACTCATAATAAACTCGATTAGCCACTTATTATTTATTAAAAAATTTACAAAAATAGTGAAAATTATAAAAAAATTAACAATTTATCGAATGTGCAGCTAATTATTGTTTTCAAAGGAAAAAAGTTCTGAGAACCCTATCATAAATGATATCGTACATCTGGAATTAAAAACACTTGTCTTTTTCACTTTATGCTTTACGCTAAAAACTGGTATCACTTTGTTTTTCTTTCACTTTTTCTTTTCTAATTTTCTTATAAACATTAAAAGTTGCTGCCCAATGATTTTATTCAGACAAAAACTTCCATGGAAAAGTTTTTTTAAAAAAAAGTTATAAAAAAAAACAGTTGTTATTGTGTGAAATAAAACTACTCGATTCCCATGTGGTCTAGTGGTTAGGATTCCTGGCTTTCACCCAGGCGGCCCGGGTTCGATTCCCGGCATGGGAAGTTGAGGTTCCATGGTGTAATGGTTAGCACTCTGGTCTCTGAATCCAGCGATCCAAGCTCAAATCTCGGTGGAACCTTGCCTTTTCAAGGATCTATGATTTTAAATTGTAGTTATTGTTTCTATGTTTTCATGATGAAATTACCTTATCTGGAAACAACGTTTTCAAACTAATTTAACAGCGAGGTGTTAAATTTCTGTATGAAGTATTAAAAGTATTTAAAATAATTCTATATTAATGCAGGAATGTGTGTTAAATTTTTTAACATTATTTATAAACCATTTTTTAAAAAAAATATGAGTTTTATTACATTATTAAAGACTGAAAAAATACTAAAGAAAAAAATACTAAAATTTACATTTTCACGTAATCTTCATTAAAATCAGTACAATTAGTGCTTCATGTGTGTTTATGCTATGCATGAAATTACTACAAATATTGTTCATACCTTTTGAAATGCAGTAAGACCCCGCTTAACGCTGTTTCGTTTAGCACTGTTTCGGTCCAACGCTCTTTTATTTGAATTGTGTGATTCCTCCAAAATATTGCACGATGTGCGTTAGGCTTCCCTATATCCGAAGCAGTTTATATGTGTGTTTCTTCTTTCCAGCGGTGTTATACGAACATATTTTTATCGTTTCAAACATTTGTTGACGTTATTATAAGTATAAATTTATATAATATAACGATTGCTATAGTGACAAATATTATGATTTTTAGTTTTTAATCATGGGTGATAATAGAAAACACGAAAATAAAGCAACAAGAAAAGAAAAAGCATTTCACTAGAATCTAAAATGCAAGTGATTAGAAGATACTGGTGAACGTCAATCTCAAATTGGTGCTGCATTGAATTTGGCAGCTTCAACAACAAGAGCCGTTCTTAAGAATAAGGAAAAAATACTGTCATCGACAACTGCAACTAAGACAAGCTCTGCAACTAGAATCATCCGTTCTAGAAATAATACAATAAAGGAAATGGAAACATGACTTTTTTTATATGGATTGACGACGTAATTGAACGCAATATTTCTCTAAGCTAATATATTATAATGGAAAAAGCAAGACAATTTTTTAATTTAAAATGTAAACATTCTGATTTGAAATTCTATTTATTTTTATATGTATATTCATTTATTATGTTTCTATATTTGTAAGGAAAAAACATTTGCTCCATTGTTTTAAAAAACATAATTAATAAATTTAATGGTAAAATATCAGACCAATTTTCTACCCATCTTACCCTGACTCCATTATTTACATGATGAGATAACCTCGGTTAACGCTGTTTCATATTATGTTCTGCTTTGATGGAACGTATACCCCGCGTTATAAAAGCGTCTTACTGTATTATTTTTTTTTAAATTAAATTAAAACATTTTAAAATTAATTTTTTTCAAATACATTTGATTTTCTCAGCTTGATTTAAACCAACTTTTTTTTTATGAATTTTATTTTTGTATTTGGATATACATGTTATTTAAAAAAGAAATCTGAGCCATGAATTTTCTAATTCAATCATTAACTAAAAGGGAATGTTGATGC
The DNA here is from genome assembly GCA_019973935.1 of Trichonephila clavipes. NCBI lineage: Eukaryota > Metazoa > Arthropoda > Arachnida > Araneae > Nephilidae > Trichonephila > Trichonephila clavipes. The sequence continues at coordinate 428,196 of BMAU01020946.1, forward strand.
ACCAAAATAATCAGTAATCCACATTGAATCCTTTTTATTATGGATTTAAAAATAAAATTTCAACCGCAAGAAGAATTTTGAAATTAAAAAAAAAAGACTGAAATGTAAAATAATTAAATGTGAAGGAATTGAAAAACAACTAAGCTCTTTAAGAAGAAAATAGTCAGCAGATAACTAAAAAGCATTCTAATTTGAATACACTTTAGTGATAAACAGTATTTGGGGGGAGCTAATGCAGCTAATGGTAACTACTTATATTACATTACTGAATTTAAAATCTTTTTTCATAAATTTTCAGCATTTGTCCCTCTCTTCGTATCAAGTGTCAGGTCAACAAACCAAAAATATTTAAGTTTGGGATTCAACTTGAAAAAGGAAAGTGACATATTCAGTTGTCCTCGCATTATCCATATCATATTTCAGGAAAAGTAGTATGGCCATGTCTCATTATTGTTCTCACTATAGGTTTGAATCAGTTGACATTTCGATGATCTAATGTTACATTTTCCAAATAATTTCTTTGTCAAAAAAAAAACCAATAATTTTTTTATACTGTTATCTGTTCTAATATAATAGGTAAAAACTCGCAAGTTTCGTTGTTACCCTAACTATCCACGAGAAAACATACGCGATAGCAGTAATTTACAAGAGTACTTATAAAAACACTTCAAATTTAAAACAGTTTTTTAAGTTTTACTTCAAATTTTAAAAGTTTCATTGTATTTTGAAAGTAAGCCTCTGTACAATATTAGGCATCAAGCTAGACTCATAAGCGGCATAAAAAATAATATATCATCCTCCTTCTCCTCTCTTGCAGCAAAGAATTTTTAATTTAATGATATTTAATAATACAGTAGCTGGAAAAACCTAAAAATTTCTATTCAATGATCCCAGAAAGGGGGTGATAATTTATTAAGTAATTTTCGTTATATTTCAAGAATGCAGAATATCACATTTCGTTAATTTAAAAATACAGACAGACATTTTTCTATCGTTTGTAATAAATATTTTGAGCATTTATTTGTATTTGTTTATACAATATAATTTTACCTGATATTTAATGAAAACATTATGCCTATCACTTATCACAACTGTTGTTAGTGGTTATTACTTCGATGTAATGAAACATCTTTTCACAAAGAATGTTCAGTTTTCTCTTCTGGAGTTATGTTATGAATTCATTGAAATAAAAAAACATAGTCATTTTCAGATCTTGTTCATGTGATTTTTTCATTGCAAACTAATTTCAGGATATGTATTCATGTTAATTATATCATTTACTGTCAATGTGATCTGTTAACAAAAACATTACCTGGAACAGTATCGGCAATAGAACCACTATATGGAAAGGCAGGTGGATAGGTACAGCCGTTGAGGTATGGCATACAGAGAGATCCGTCTGCCTCATTCTGAATTGTTTCGTTCTTTCTGATTTCAATAGGTGAAGCAGCAGAGCAATTCGGAGAAACAGGACTTGATGGCTCATATTTAACTGAGTCGCTGGAAATGCTCCCGTTATGCCCTTTTGCCTGCAAAGTCAGTAAAATATTTAAATATTATTCATTAATTCTTGTATTCTAGAATTTTAAACTAAGTAAAGAACTAAATCAAAGCCTATTCTTACGAAAAAGAGTCCTGAACATTTCGTATTTCTTAGTGCAGCCAGCACTTACATAACAAAGCCAAGCAGATAATAACTACTAAATAAGTTATCTTTGCATTATTCAAGTTACAGCACTTGCATTGAAAATAATTATTCATTCCATTTTGTAGGCTAATGAACTTTAATTACCATTCAGAAGGTTTTTATTTCAGAGATTATAAACTTTTTAATTACTGAAAACACACAAAATGGTTGAACATATCTGTTGAGTCGCCATCTATCGGCCAAAATGCAAACTAACTCCCACGTGTTTTACTTATAGAAAGTAACGTTTTTTAACAATTGATTAAAAAACATTTCTTTAGCTTAGCTAAAAACAGGGAAAAAACGGTATAATCATTTTCTACACTTATTTTCTATTTTTTATTTGCAAAATGCTTATTTTATCTGCAGAGTTTTACGTAAAGATATTTTCAAAGATCCTAACTAGATGGCAGCACTACTTCTTTCGGTATTGTAGCAATTGAGTTTGATACATGTTTTAGTTGCTTCCGAACAATTTTTCTTAATTTCTGTTCTTTTTAACATTTTTTTTTTTAATCAGCAACAAGTTAAAGGTAATATTTTCGGTGTATTAGAAATGGATTATTTTCTTCATTCGCAGTAAGTTCAGATAATTTTTCTAAATGCAGGAGGAAAAATTAGTTTCAGTTTATAAATGTATCACATATTTTTGAACAAAATAAATGTAAACAATTTTTTTCAAAATTATTAAATCAAAATGTTTAGCAAATAGCATTATATGCTAAGAAAAATTATGAACTAAAATATGAATATACATGCATAAAATGTATATATTTTCATTATAAAAATATTGTATTTAACATATCTTATTTTATTTTTTCAAAATTTATATTTTCATCCGACTATTTAAAAGCCCATGAATTTCAGAGTCATACATTCTACTCGATAATTAGCAAATTTATAAATGAATTTTTAACTTTCCTTTAATATTTTTAAATATGCCATTATTCATTTCGAAAATTTTAAAAGTGCATCAGTAAAATTCTTTTTCGAAGTAACACTGAGAAAAATATTAATAAATAAAAATATATTCAATAAAAACTAACAAATTAGAAATATTTATATATGTACAAACAATTCCAACGTAAAATAGGTCTAAAATATTTAGATAAACGACATAAAGCATGAATTGAAATAAAATAAACAAAATTATTTTATAAATTTTTAATCAGATCTATTATTTGAAATCCGGCGTAATAAAATGAAATATAATTGAAGAGTTCTAATCCTCATTAATGCAAAAAAGGGGGACATTTATTCTTATTTCAGAAGCTTTCTTTTATTTCAGAAGTGTTTTATTGTTTAAACATACTCTCATAACTTTTTGATGAATTTGAAAAAATTTTTAATGAAACTTAAGTTAAAAGAAAATGATATAAAATTGATTACAAGATTAAGAATTAAAGTAAGATAAAATTAAATTCTAAGAATTAAAAACTAACTTATTTTTCTGTTCTTTTCTATAAAGTAAAAATGAGAATTAGTGCAAAGGCACATTAAAACAGAAAAAAATAAGTAAAAATCTCACTTATTTACTGTTTCTCTAATATAAACATAGGTTAAAATAGAGGGAAGAGTATAGTATCTGTAATCTTAAATGACTTAAAAATAAGATTATGTTATTTTGAAGATTACGTTGAAGTTGAAAAAAATTACTTTATTTACAAAATTCAATCGGTATGTTAAAATCTTCAGAGGAAGAATTAATGTGTTACTTGTAAAAACAGAAACATATTACACCCCTGTATTCAATTATAAATAAGTGGCAAACCCAGCTTATAAAGGCACTAATGTATAATTTTCAACGAAATATCTAAAGAAAGGGTTCATTTGACGTCAGGGGCGCAAACAGGAATTTAAAAAGGGGGGGAGGTGGTTGAGGGTCGAAAGTCTACCATTCTCATATTAAACCCTTATATGCCGCCCAACTCATTCTTCTGATTTTGTCGATTGTCGGGAATAAAAACAGTAACAAATTAATTATTGAATAAATAATGATCATTAATTAGCAAAACAAATTATTAATAACAAATACTTCATTAAACTTTACGTACTATATACATAGGAAAATCGAAAAAAATATCATGGTGATGGGGGGATCCTAACCTGTGGAACCCCTGTTGTGTGCGAAACTGTTGTTAAAAAAAGAAAAAAGATCTCTTTCTCACTCTCTCTCTCGAAACACTTTTGGGGTAGAAAAGTGATTGAAATTTAAATTATATATCCTGACTTTCATACGCAGTTTCTTAAAAAATAAACAATGAACAGAAAAATGCTTATAAAATAAAAACACCTTATTAAAAAGCGATGGAATCTGCACAAGTTGTTGATGGCGGTTCCGCAACCGGCTGATGATCGAACGGTTTCAATTAAGGTTCGGGCAATATACGAGGGATCCGTCCGATTTTATAGTAGTTATATTTTCCTTTAAATGCCGTCAATGATTCCTTTATAGAAATTTGGGACAAAGAAATGATTACTAAAAAAGCGAAACATATAAAACAACGAAAAAAGTAGCAATTGCAGAAATGAAATTTTTTCTATCTATCGCATTAACAGAGCCCTATACGTTGTAATACAAATATTTTACTGCTGAACTACTTAATCTAAAACAAGGTAAACATGCAATTTTTGTTGCTATAACAATTTTGATTCGCTAATTTTACTGTTTGTTACATATTTTTGAGACAGACTGTAGTAAGAAAACAGTAGTTAAGCAATTCATGGAAAGTGGTGAGGTAAAAGTTCGTTTTCATTCTCCTTTTGTATGAAGAATTCATAAAAAAGGAAGAAATAATGATAAAGAGGTGCATTTTGCAAGAAAGGGATCACAACGAAGTCGAGTATATTTTAGCATAAAAAACTATTTTATTCTTGCCCGCATTAAATCAAATATGAGTGGTATCTATAATAAGCTTCATGCTTCTTACTATGCCGATCCATTAAAACGATTATCTCATTGACTACTTTTGGTAAGAAGTCATTCGTCAAGTTTGGAAGACCGCATGGCCACCTTATTTGCATCAACGGTGCTCTTGAAGTATGCTGAACAATTGTTATTACAAGAATAGAGCGTACTTTTCTCCTGTGTATTGTGTTCCGAAATGCCAGTGCCTTCACTGGTGATATTTTTAACTAAAAACGTTTTTGCCTTTAAAAAAATCTGACTTTCTTGTGATCAAATACTTGCAAACCTCACTCATTTATCATCATTTCTTTCTTTTTTTATGAATTTGTAAAATTTCAAAGAACTGTTAGCTCACCTGGTACTTCTAAATTGTATGTGACAGTTATGCTGCCCTTACATAATACAGCAATACTGCTCATACATTATATTGATACTACTAATAGCAGTTATACTCTATTCGTATACTATTATTCATATCTGTTTTGAAACATTTAGTTTTTCATGTAAAATGTATATGTTATAATTCATCGCCTTTATTCTAAGGAAGATAACTCATTTTTAATTGTATATGTGAGAGGGAACCGATAAAAAAAGAGTATGCATTTTTTTAAGTGTATTTATGTTAATATATAGATAATTCTGTATTTGAGAAAATGCTTCCGAGTTCGGTTAACTGTTCTTTAATATTAAGTGAATACAGTTTTGATCAACAAAAGCATAACCGTTCTGTTTTGATTACATTTTCTTCAAAGCAGTGCTGATTCCTCCTTCGAATATCAACAACCGATTCAACGCTGCTTCTGCCTCCTTCCCTAAAGGCATCATCTTCCTGTGGATGTTGATCACTCTCGCCCTCGTCTCTGGAGGAGAATCGGTGGATTTTGTTCTTGTGCAGCAAATGCTTGGAATGTGTGCGTGGTTCGAAAGGAAAGTAGGGAGGGGTGGAGCTGTCCGTCCATCGGTGGTTCACAAGGATCTCAGTGTCAGGATCGATGTCGATGATGATTGAACACCAAACCGAAGATTCTGGAAAAAAATAACAACATATATAATAATTCATGTTCAGTGTTTGGTTATATTCATATGGTTTACACACATAATATTTTGATACTAGCCTCATAGCGCGACGTTGCGCAGGCTTTTACGAATATTTTTTTCCCTCCTTTCCCACTCGGAAATTTTTCCTTGCTTTTTCAAAGTCCGAACTTTATAGGGAGGACTATATTTATCATTAAAATTCAATTTTCCGAAATTTCTTCGACTTCTTTTACTCGTTAGAGGAATTTCTTTTCAATAGGTTCTATTTTTAGACTGATAGGGGAAGATATATTTTGTTTACCACGACGAAACCTTTTCTTCCTGTTACAGGTATGTACATAAGCACACTTAGGATGGAAATGGAATCCGAATATATTAGCAGTTCGGTTGTTCCTTAAAAGAGCATTGTTTTTATTAATAGTTCGAGAAGTAAATATTTCGACATTACTCCCACGCCCCACGCTTAGAAAACAAAATTTCATATGCCACTGGAAAAGCAAATTAACTTTATTTTTCAAAGATTTCGTATTAATTTTATTGTATGTCAAGCAATAAATAAATCCATATCAATTATTCTTCATTAAATTACTTATTCTACACTGAATTGCAATAAATTAAGAAAATATAACAAAGTTTGTGGAATTATTTTCCTTTTCCTGGAAATGTTTTATTCCCACTTTAAAAATGAATCATATAAACTATACGTCTCAAAGTTTCAACAAAGAAGTATTAATTATTTTTCTATAAGGCAGTTATTAGGAAATGCAGTATGGTACTTAGTTGGTATAGTAGAGCACTCGTTATTGATAAATAACTGGATCGCATTCCACACTTCTAAAAACTGTCGAGTAGCAATATCATTTATGTTACATAACGTGGCTCAAAGCTACAATGTTCGGTGCAAACAACCTTTCGTGTTGATTCTACTCCAACGTAATGATCAATAAGCTAATCCATTAAATTGGCAAAAATAAGTTCGACAATAGTTACACAAGTTCTTTAAATATAAAATACACTTTTAAAAACAACAATTTAAGTCAATTCCAAAATTTAAAATTTATATATATATATATATATATATATATATATATATATATATAATCCAATATAAAAATTCAATTTATAAATATATACATATATATATATATATATATATATATATATATATATATAATCCAATATAAAAAATTCAATATATAAATATATACAAACACATATATATATAAATTTATACATATATATACATATACACAAATATATAAACGAAAATATAAAAATATAAACATATAGTTATATACCTAAGATAACTAAAATTAAGAAGAAGGCACAGTAGTATAATGACAAACTCCTGGCCTTAGGAACCAGGATTGCAGGTTTAAACATGTTTTGCGGCCAGCCAACCTTCACCTGTAATTTGTCATACTATGTACCAAAAGGAAAGGAAAGAATTACATATGTAGAATTTAATGTGTTAAAATCTGTGTTATATATATATATATATATATATATATATATATATATATATATATATATATATATATATATGTATAACACATATTTTTCTACATTAATTATTTTTTTCCTTCATTTTAGGGAACTCCAAGTAATGTACAACCCTCAAAATACAGCCTTAATATATTAAAAAAGTTGTTATCCACATTTGGAAACATATGCTTATGAGATCAACTTGCTAATCAATCAGCTTAGTTCAAAGCTGCCCATACAATATAGTGGTTAGCGAGGCTGACTGCTGTGCCGTAGGGCCTGGGTTTGACTCCCTGAGAAAGCATAAATGTTTGTAAATGTATAGTGCCTTTGTGGCATGGGGGAACTCTTAAAAAATCGTTGAGCTGCAAGCCCTCTCGTGAGATTGGGGAAAGGGGAAGATAGGTGGGAGGCCCCTGACCACCTCCAGAGTGTGTCCTCCCTCAAAATTGAGGGGAATTATGCCATATTGTACTACCACCTGCTTGGTGCTCAAAGCTATTTCCTAACGATAGCCGTAGGCGCGATGAATTTCGTGGGTCTTGATCTGGCATCGTCAGACAGGAGGCATTATAACAACAACAAAATGAAGATCAATTTGTGTTTTAGAACAATTTTATTCAGGTTGTTCATATTTTCTGTAAGCTGTTTTCTTTTTTTTTAATTCGTATTAAAGAAATGTAGACAAATTTCTGTAGTTAAGTTCCTTTTTCTATATCTTTGTGATATCTTATTGGAATCATTTCAGATAAAACTCATGAAACAGCGATGTGTGTAAAAAAATTTGAGTATAAATATTAATTTAATGAAACAACAGAAAATAATCATAGGAAATCCAGTTTAAATTAATTAACTTTGAATTAGAACTTCAAAATAGCGAGACAACATTTCATTTCGGTATATCGTCAGTTCCGCTTTGACTTCGTGTTTTTTCGTGAAATTTTGAGAAAAATAAATATATTTTAAAACCCTATTTGTGTGTGTGTGTGTGACGAATTGAAAAAAAAAATGTTTTTGAAAAAAAAACTGCTTTATGCTAAAATTCTGCAAATAAAGGATTAAATATGTGTATAATATCCTAAATTATAGACAAGACAAATTTAGTTAAAGGGATATATTGTACAGTTCAATTTAGAATCTCCTAATTAATAAGGAACAATTTCACACTTCATTCGGGTTTTATTCACTCTCAAAATATTTTAGCACTACAAATATAAGCGCAAAATTAAATAAAAAATTGCATTAAGGAAAGAAGTTTCAGAAACCTGAAATTTTAAGACGTTGTATTCTATGTATACTATAATTGATTAGTACTCTAAAGCAGTGCTTTTCAAACTTTCCATATACGCGACTCACAATTCAATCATCATTTCCATCGCCCCCCCTCGCTACAATAACAATGTTTTGAATTCAATACTACTATACTTTAAAGCTAAATTCGACTTTAACCTCTTATGTGCCCCGACGTATAAAAACATCTTGCTCAGCCAAATCTTTAGTTTTCTGGGCGTGTATATACGTCTTTCCAAAGTACGATATTTTCTGTGCAGTGCTAACCATAAAATTATTCCGATGGCTTTGGAATGCTATAAAAGAACCTTGATAATGTTTGCGAAGAATTTATTTATTTTAGAGGATTTGCTTATTTATTTCTTTTTCCCCCCTCAAAAAAAACCCATCGAAATACGCTCGTCTACGTGGTAAACTGTCGTATTGGGGAGAGAATCGCGTATATTTTTATCGGCAGTTAAGGAATTAATTATAAACCGTGCAAATTATCAAGGTAAGTGTTAATACAAGCCCATGGGATCACTGATAATTATGAAAAATTTGTTCTTAACTTAGTATTGTTAAATTAATAATAAAAAATACATAGTACAATACTGATACATTTATAAGTATATTATATCAGTGTAAATGTGTATTCTATATTTTATTACATGAGAAAGTATTTTGTTTGTTTACTTTTAGTAAATTAATAATTTTTAAATAACCTTTTGTTTTCGACTTTTCAATATAGCTCGCGCCCCCCTTGTAGAGTTATCTCGCCCCTCAAGGGGGCGCGCCCCACAGTTTGAGAAACGCTGCTCTAAAGATAATAGTTAGGTATGTGTAAAAGAGTTATACAAAATGATAACACAGATAAACTATAGGAAGATAGTAGCTTATTCCTTTAACTACTTTATTAGGAAAATTGGTTTAGGAATAAACCGTATGTGAAAGATACGTTCATTTTTTAACTAGTTAACTGTGGCTCTCCAGTTTGAGAGATATCAAGCGTTAAGTCAATATTTAAATCAAGCGTTGACGCAGTGGGGTAATATACTCCCCTGCAACCACCACATTGTGGGGGGGGGGCAAGATTCTAGCAGGGCCGAAAGCCTGACCAATGCCAAGTACGTAATTAACTAAATTATATTGTTGTTGTTACTTATATATCGACAGTAACATCAGTTCAAAGCCTACGAAATTCATCTTGGTAAGGGGCTGGTTGTACGCCTGTCGTTAGTCAGAATTTTGAGCATCACACAGACGACAGTACAATTATGCTCGGTTCCATCCCAATTTTGAGATAGAACACCCTGAGGGTGGGCATAGGCTTCCCACCTCTCTTCCCTTTCCGCCAACCTTACGAGAAGACTTGCGGCTCGGTGGCTATTTAGAGTACATCCATGCCGCAAAGGCACTATGCATTTATAAACTTCCATACCTTCTCTGGCATTCGAACTCAGACCTTACGCCATTGCACTCAGTGTCACTAACCACTATACCGCACTTACGGTAACTAGTTCATAAAATATTAAAGGCAAATGACTGTCGGGTTGTGGGGCTTGATATTCTCCTTTACACCACTGCGATGAAAAGTATACTCGTCAATCTCAGAGTAAGTTGCGCTGTTAAAATATTGAAACAAAAAGATGAGTTTCCTTTATAAAATTGTCAATCTAATAAAATAGCTAGTAAATAAATAACTGAGTTTGGTCGCGGGTTCCTGAGGCCGAAGATTCTTCCAACCTTTAAGTTTTCATGGATAGGTATAAACTTTAGTGACTTTCGGAATTCCCAGACTTAGAGACCGAAACATACACTGATTTACTTCCTCTTTACTGCCAAATTATTTTCCACAAGTTTTGACTCTAAAAACGTTCTGGAGTAGGTGCTATAGGGTGTTCAAGGTCTTTTTACCAGGTCAACAGCTATCTATGGGCTCAGAGCCTAGTCCGCATAACACATTTGTCCCATGACTGACCACACCTGAAGAAAACCTATTACAAATAAACCTTCCGACTTTTTGCCGTTTCCTCTTTTAGGCTAAAGTCTAAAAAGCATTATTATCTTACATAAATAAGTTCGTTATGCGAACTAATACACTGTTTCAGCCGGTGCATGACGGAGACGCATGTGATTTCATCTTAAATTTTTCGTATTTTTTTTATTTATTTATTTTACTTCACACAACCTGGTATCAAAATATCCTAAACTAAACTCAGTGGCACAAAAGCCCATGAAGGTCAAAGCCTACTGTGTCCATCTCAGATTTTATGATCTTGGGCACGAAGGTGCATGAGCAGATGTTTCGGTCAGGTGTTCAGTCTGATGCGAAAAAACCCTCAAAATATTCTAAATATCTTAAAATTTGAGAATATGTTTAGTTTTTCTTAAAAACTACAATTTAAATAAACAATGGTCCCTATTTTTATACATGGCGTGTATACTCGTCAAAACACAAAATCCTGCAACGTCTCTATGACGAATATACTCGTCAATCACAGTTAACTGGTTAAGGAATCGCGTATGATTAACTGAAGCATGTTATGCGTTATTGTTTAGTTAAATATCGTAGCTAATCAAAAAATAAATCATTACGAATTTTGCTATTTTCTTCTATTAAACTCCAACACTGATTTTAGGTGTTTGATATATTCCTATAAGTATAAAAACCTTTATTACTTATAGAAACACGACTTTCAGCAAAATCTGAGTACTACGTAAAAATTTGAATTGACGAATAGATTGTGTGTTAAGCAACATGGTTCAATTAAAATAAGCAACACATCATCACCCCCCTTAAACTGAATGGAGTATGAACTTTTAAATTGTTACATAAAAACCAGATCGTTCTTCGTATTTAAAAGCATATATATTTTAGGAGGGAAATGCATTTATTTATATTTAAATTGTATATTAAGTTTTTTATTTTATTATCTATAAAAAAACAACACGAACGGTTTAAGCTTCATCCATTGGTACCGAATTCCTTTTCACTAATGATACATATGATTATTTCTTTTTGATGATAAATAATATGTTTTATAATTACACATCATACTAAAAATATTCTGCTTACATTTATTTGAGTTTCTTGGAAGATCATTCTTTCTCTCTCCTGTTTTTACGTACGAATACATGAATGTTAGACTCTTCTTTATGCTATATTGATGCCGCAGTCTGTTTCCTGTTTATATTAATCTGACACGCCTATTTAAAGGACTCTCAGCCAAAGAAAACGCAGGAGTGAAAATTTAATTTAAATAAGTAAACCACATTTCTGTTCAATTGTATGAATTTAATTGTAATTTGTAAAATTAATATTTAATGATCATTAGAATAATATACGCAACATTAAAAAATATACTTCATTCTTTGTTCACCAATGCCAGAAAAAATTATTTCAAATTTCTGAAATCAGTCATTAATTCATTAATAAAATCAATTTTCTGAAATTTTTTCTGAACGTTCTGCAACAAATCATTAATAATGATGTAATGTCGTTCACTTCATTCTTCGATTGTAGGGACATATTTCAATTGCCTTAAACTCTTTTCTTACCATTACATCACTAAACGTTTTCTCCATACACTAAAATAATCTGTTTATAATTTTCATAAGCAGAGCATAATGAGCTTATAAAACAATTGACAGTGAGTAATTTCATAGTTGGAACAATTTAAAATTTTTTTGCGGTTCTTTAAAAGCACATAAACAAGCATCAACGATAGCGAATGTTTCAGTGGACATCTATGGCTAGCCACTAGAACTGTGTTTCTCAATCATTACTCCACACACCGACAACGGTCAGTGAAAAATATTTACCGGCTTATGGACCAGTATCAGGCCACAAACCCTATTTCAGCCTTTGAAATTGAGAATATTATTTTGCAATGTAGATCAGGAGTGGGCAGACTTTTACATGGTACGGTCTACTTCTAATTTTTTTAAGGAGTTGTGATCCACCCAATGGCGTAGGTGTGGTAAGCTACAAAAAAGCTCAACAAATACAGAATATACATTTACCTACATATTAGAATAAAAAAAATTATTTTTTTAAAACCATGTTTTAAGCAAAACGCAAGATACAAACATAATAATTATACCCTCAAATTAAATAACATTAAATGATGCATTTATTATCAATTAACTCCAAATATATTGAAAAATAAATCATTTTCATTTAAAATCAGTTCTTGTAAAATTTAGTCTCAATAGAAGACTTAGTCTACATACTATCCACCCATATCTTGAATATCAGTAAACAATTACTAACTGCTAATCTTACACTGGATTCCAAGTGGTCATGGTTGAAAAATGCATCGTTGAAAATATAGATTTACACAGGTAGGTAATGCAAGAGAATGATATTAAATGAAAATGCAGCTTTTTTAAATTCGATACTTTACTTCGTCCATTAACCGATATATGTCCTTAATACATTCGCTGCCGTGTCCTTTAATCGCGGGACGTAATATAAACACAAGAATCCAATCCCGCGCAAGCGTGAGCAGTGGGGGCGATGTTTCAGTAGCCGATCCCGTGTTATAGCGGGAAGAGATGGTCAACGTTTATTTTTCCTTTTAGTCTGCGTATTGGGAAACGCATTACTACGGCTATCATTGCGGTGATCGTTTTTTCCCTCTTTAGTTACAGAGAATACGTTAAGGTTATCGTGTGCTTCCAATAATGGTACATCTGTTGTCTACACATAGTCACATGCATTGTGAAGAGCCGATGGTCCAGCCTAACTGGCATTGGTGCTCTTCAAACGTATTTATTTTAGTATGCGAGTCTTAGGTCTTACTTGAAGGTGATCACCCCTAAATGTTTTGGCAGTCCATCGGTCAAACACGATCGACTTAATGCTTCCCCCGGATGTAGATGATGTGTAATGTGTAAATGATTCAAAATACTTTGATCAAAACACTTTTTGTGTTCCAAATTTTTGTATCAATTATAAGATTATGTCTTTAGTCCAACGCAATAACCTTAACGGTCCTCTTTAAAACACTAAAATAATTTGCCAGTCCCTAGAGTTTATATGCTAAATTTATAGTGGTCACATAATAAATTCAGTCACATGATCTTCATTGAATTGAAAACTGGTATTAGTTGTTCTATTGTAAAATTTAGGTACAATTTCACATTTGATAATTGAGTAAAGATGTTCAAATATTAGAATTCTCATAAAGTTTTTTTTCAAATTTAGAAAAAATAAACTCTTATACCACATATATTCTTTTAAATCAGGTTCATTTTCTTTACCGATGTTCACTATTATTGTTGACAAACTTTGCATTTTTAAAAAAAAGTTTCTGTAAGAAACAAAAGTTAGCAACAGCAAAGAGCATGAACTGATTAGCTGGAAATACGTGACTGCATTTATCATATGTCTAGGACGTCACATGACTTTATGAACTGGTTGGCTGGAAACACGTGATTGTAGTTATCATATGACTAAGATGTCACATGAATGTAGCCTATTGGTTTGAGAAACACTGCATTAGATGAAGGCACGGTGATTTCAGTTCTACAGTGACAATATACTCATGGTACTTACTTAAAAATATGTCTTGTATAATTATAGTTTAATTAGTTCTAATATTAGAGAGAGACAATTTGTGATTTAATTGATATAGAATGATGGGTTTTTTCTACTTATATTAAGTCTTCAAGATTATGCAAAAACATTTTATTTTTTACATTTAAAATTATGTATTTTAAATCCTTAGTTTTTTTTTTTATTTAAAGCATAGTATAATGAAAATCGCTGTATTGATAATCAAAGATATGTTACTTTGAATCCATTATAACAGAATTAACGTGAATAGGACGTTCTTAATTTAAACTCACATTAAATATAAATTTAAGAAAAATAATTCGTGGATTTTTAATAAAAATAGTAAGATCAATAATAAATATAAGATAGTTATTCTTTTGCTGTTCCATTTGCAATGGCAGCAGTTAAATTCCGTTTGGTATGGTATCCATAGCAAGAATACTGCATCATGAATCTAAGGAAAGTCAAAATTAGGTAATTTTCAATCTATGAGGTTAGATCTCAGAATTTTGCCTTCAAAAACATATTTTCAGAACATTAAGAAACTCTCAATCTTCACTCCCTCCAAGTCTTAAATCTTGAAGACGCATTCTACCGAAAGGAAATTAATTACCGGCAAAAGATCCCACTCAAAACTCACCAAGGGGAAAAGGGGGAAGAAAGGAGCTATCACAACAAATATACACTTCCCCAACAAAGCATTTTAAAACTTTACCACCACAACCCCTCTTTCTTCCCACCGCGCGAGAAATCAAAGTTACAAGTGCAATAGGAAATTACGCCCGTCAAAGTCGTGGAAAATTACAAATAACATCGCATTTCAGGCCCCAAATAAAAGCCAGAAAAGCAAAGGCACGACTCGCAGGCTTTTACTGATGAAGCATCCTGATAAAGTGCCACCTCCTCCACGTAATTACTCTTCCGATCAGGCTTCGGCATCGCCAGGAGCGTAGTTCCAGCTAAATGATGAAAAGAGGAAGTTGAATTCTGTGATTTATAGCAACACTAGTAATGATGATGAATTAGCCGTTGGCGCTTTTCGGATTTAAATTCTAGAATGGTTGGCGGGGTAGGGAGGGGAGGTCTCTTGTTACTAATGGCCGAGAATAGAGGATGCAAACGGACAATAGAAACAGGAAAGAGAACGCTGCTGTCCTAGGATTGTTACCGTGGGCATATTGGATGATAATGGAGGATTTTAGAGAGGGTCGGAGATCCTGAAGATTTCGGAAACTGGTTGGTTGGCTCGATTTTGGTGGAGTTATCTAATTCGTTGGAAATAATCACGGCCGAGAGAAAGAGAGATACAAATTACCTAGGTGGTTCGATAGTTAGATTTCAGTTTAAGTGAGCAAAATCTCTAGTGGTACTTACTTGTCTGATATATCTAGTCGTCTGTCTTCAAGAATACAATGAACCAGCCAAGGAGAAGAAAAATTGTTTGACTTCGTAACAAAGGATTTTCCAAGTAGATGATATTTATTTTTACAAAGACGTAGTAGAAGCCCCGTAGATCTCCCTAAGCAAATTCTGGTTGATTGTTCACTTGCAGCGATGAGGGGAAGATGTTTCTTATCTTACCCGTTTTTTATTCCATTGACGAGGCAACTGCTTAAATATTTTCATTACTTGCAATCCAGGTATCACAATACTCATCTGTCACATTCAGGAGGCTTTTTCCAGTTTTTGAATTACTCATTTCTTATGTTTAATGCAAACCTTCAATCACAACTCAATTTTAATTTTGAGTTTAATTTATGCAATTAATTTCCTTGAAGTTAATTTTAATTGAGTTTAATTATACTCAGGGAATAGATAATTGCGGTAAAAAATAAAATCATAAATATTGGTAATAATCAAAAGAAAGGCGTATTACTGACACACAGCTAACTTAACAGAAATTAACTGAAAGTTATTAAGCAGTTACTAATAATAGCGAATGTTACTTATTTTATTAAATAGCTACTATATTAAGTTTCTACTTGAAATCAATATTTCAAGATAATTTTCAGTTTTTTCGAAACCATATTTATAGTATCATATATGAATTTAAAGGTGATTAAAAAAATAGAAGGCAATATTTTTTATTATTGCAGTTTAAGTTTGAAAAATATCCTCAAGTACTTCTCTAATACACCTGGAAACCTTCCGCATGAGTCAACATGTATCGCACATAAAAAAGTAGCATCTAGTCGGGAGCTACTTTTGAATAGAAATCGCTAAGTCTCTTCACAAGTGGTCAATTGATTTTCTCTGTTGCGCCACTTCCTCAAACATACGAAAACCACGCTGTCCTTCCCCATTCGTTGACACAACTAAGAGGATATTGTGGAAGCTACGCTTTTCCCACGTAGCTACATATGTAACGAAAATAGAGAAAGCGTTTTACTGCTTCTTCGGACTCGATCATTATACCGTTAAGTGTGGCACTGTCTTTTCAGTCAACTTAGCGCCCGTTTGTGAAAAGAATTCTTTTCCCTCTTCATACTAGTGGTGTGGCTACAAAAAAAAAACAAGTTGATTGACACAAAATTGACTTGTATGAAATCGTATTTAATGATGCTAACTTATGTAGGTAAATAAAGAAAACTTTCTGAAACTGTTTAATATGAGATTTGTGTTCAGGGTTATAAGAGCGCAGAGAATAATTACAGGATCTTGAAACATCTGCTTAAAATACATGGACTTGCTCTATTTTTAAATGCAACATTCTTATTAATGTAGAATCAGAATCGCAATAATAGAAAACTTACCGTTATGATAAATGGCTGCGTTGCATTCATCATTCGAAGAAGCAGGTCTGAGGAGTTTCAACCATCCTCCAGAATCGTCCGTCACTGAGAATAGTACATTTTCGCCATCCTGGCCTTTAGTCTGAGAATTAAAAAAATAATTATTTACTGAAAACAGATCATGATGGCTTCAAAATCTCAACTATATAAAGTTGACATACTAATAGGATTCAGACACAGTTTGATTTCAAAATTGAATAGAGACATATATGAAAGATATGAAGAAAGTTAATCAACTTTTTTTTAAACATGCATAACGGTGAATTAAGAAACAGAATTTGGTCATATTTCTGTAACACACACACACAAAGTTCTTTTGTAATAGTTTTCTTATTAATGATTTAAAGTTTGGGGAATTTATAAAAACTTAAAATTAATTCAATATTTGTTTTCACTCGTATGCTAGAATGAGTTAAATATTCCATTATTTAAAATATATCATTGCATTTCAAGTTAAAAAATTAATTACGTAAGTTTGTGAGTGATGAAACTACAGCAAAACCATGGCACAATAATGTATGATCATAGCATGTGTCTTTCACAAATTTAAATTATTAGAGAAAAAGGTTTGTTTTTTCCTGTATTACAACACACAATAGACAATAAAGTACCAGTACTATTTTTTTTCTGGCAATATTTCCCATAAATCAGACAATTACGCAATCTAGTTCTTTTTGCATGCTTCTAGGTACTCCTGATTACTCAAAATAATTACTCATATCTCCATATGCATAAGTAATTTCAGTAATATATATATGTAAGGATAATTAACTTAGATTAAAAATTGAATTCCCTATCTAGCACTTAACTCATCTTTTTCATTTCATCTTCATGTATCAAACTAATCACCCATTTATTTCTTCCGAACATATGGCCTAGCCAATAAACATGTCAATTCCAGATCGTTATATTTAATAGCCCTATATGTCAGCATTAACTTTTAAGCACAATCATAAACTCTGCGATACTTACCGCATTTGTTTTTTAAGTGTTAACCCACTTAAAAACACGGTAACGTACTTTTTCCTCTCTGCTCTTAGCGTCAGAAGAGATGTAAAAATGATTGAATAAAGTTCCTTTTTAAAGCTAAGTCTAATTCTGGCTCAAAAAGCATGTCATATATATATATATATATATATATATATATATATATATATATATATATATATATATATATGTATGTATTTCAATGCTTTTTTTTTAAAAATTTAAATCATAAAAAACCGACTTTTAATCTGAATATTGTTTTTTAATTTTTTAAATTTTCAAAAATTAAAAACATACTTGTTTATAATTAATCTTCTTTCAAAGACCATGAGAAGTCGTAACTTAAAAAAAATTGAGAAGAGAAGCACACAAATACTTTATTATTACAATATTGGCATAGTAGCATATTTGTGTTATTCTACATGTAAGCAGACTGTGTATTTTTATTAATAATGAAACCTAATTAACATATATAGTTTTAATTTTCTCATTATTATTATTATTATACGAGATAGGAAATCTAAAAGATTTCCCGACTGTTTAAAAAATCTACTTCATTTGTAATATTTTTACGTAATTTTATAGATTTTTTTTCCTTTTAAATGGAGCTGCGAATTGATAATTGCCATCACAAACCTAGCACATTCCCTGCGAGCTGATATGACTTATTTTTTAGTGTGGCACCATGTTGGTGGCACCAATTACCACAATGTAATTTTAATGCCAAGTTTTTCCTCCACAGGGGGAGGCACTTAAGTAGTAACAATGTGAAATCACACTAGGAATTTAATTTTCCCGAGAGAACTCAAGCCAATCAGGCACTCTAGGGATCTTTAACATGCCGCATAATTATACGACATGGCTGCTGTCGATTTTTTGCATCATAAATATTCTCCGACTTGGGCCGAGTTCGATCCCGACATTTGGGAGTATAACGCCAACGCCAAAACGACTGCACCACCCAGCCAGTTAATTTGTTAGAAGAATCCATTATAAGAAAAGAATTTTTAGCATTAATTGAAATAAATTTGAATAATAAAGAAAATAAATTTGTCTCCTATATTTTTACAAATTATAGGAAACAAATTTTAAATAAAAAAATTAAATACCGTATTTACTCGAATCTAAGACGCATTATTTTTCCAGTGTTAAGGCTACTGAAAATCGGGTGCTGCTTAAAATCGAAGGCAAAGCATTTGTTGGATAGGTTAAGTTGAGTTTCCACCCTTTTCAAAAGAAAAAAATGCAACCGTCCACGATAACCACATGCATTGATGACTTATTTCATTCCACATTATTATCACGCTCCATCGTTGTCTATTCGTATTTAGGAAAAAAATTTTTTATACGCTTTCTTTTAATTTCCTAAACATAAAATATATCGGTAAAAGCATAAAAACGAGTTCACTATGATACAAGTATGAAAAGGGAGGCAATTTTATATGCAGGGGAAAAAACCAGAACAGAGCAGCGGGCACTGAAAATTTGACAGGGATGGAACAAATTTACGTCGATGGCGTAAGCAAAATGATACAATTTTTGTTTGTAAATGTTCAACAGTCTTTAATAATTATTTTGCATTCTTCTAAAACACATTCTTTTACAAAAATGTAGTGTAATAGGTGCATTGGATGGCACAAAAGACGACATCGTGTGGGACAAGAGCGGCTCCAACACCAATTCCGAAGTCAGCTGTGACAATGGGATTGACGAATCATTTTCGAAACATACGATAGGGACAGTTAAGTATAGGTTCATGTATGTATTTGAAGGTTTTTAAAAATGGTAAAATAAATAAATTATGAACTCATTATTTCTCATTAATTTTTTTTCTTCTAATTTCTGAAGTATCGTACGTCGATGAACCTTTTATGCAATTTTTTTAAAAAAAATTTTCTCGAAAATCTTGTAGAGAATTGGGGGTACGGTTTAGTATCGATGGCGGCTTAGATTCGAGTAAATACGGAATTTTGTAAAATCGATCGTACAGTGTTTTTAAACATATCAATGTAATTTATAATTATTGAATTGAAGCAAATAAAAAAAACTCCTATATTCGTATTCAATAATATTGTTGGGTTATTTCTTCCACAGAAAAACGAATGAAAAATCAAAATCAAATAACAAATTATCATATAGTATTAGTTATTGAAACGAACAGCCTCCCAGATATCCATCCAAATGTATCTGGGCAATTTAGAATAATCAACAAAATCGTATGAATCATATAATATAACATGAGTCATAATCTTGATCATATGACAATTAACAAATCAAACTGGTTTATGAGAGCTAAATCTAAGCAAACAAAAGTTGTTGTATTTGTATTTAATGAGCTGTCTTTGATTTCATCGATATTTTGCAATATTTTTCATTGAAAGAAAAAGACAAGAACAATTAACAACCAAATGCGAAAGAAAAATTATCATAGGCAGCATTAATCAAAATGAACATTCTTAACGTTATCTTATATAAGTAAATCTATGCAGTTTAGAGTCAAATATACGTTTAGAATGAATCAAATTAACGATTACGGAGTATCTGTCAAATCAATCTTGCTTAAAGTTGTTGAATAAAATCAAATGCAATGATGTACTTACAATTAATGAGTTTATTTCGCACCTATGTATTACACTATCAATTAATTTTATCAAATAGAAAGACATCGCTAGTTCAAAAAATGTATCCAAATACTAACATCGTTATTACTGTTTTACTTTTGACTAAGTTTTGAGAAATCCTATTTTATTTCTGGATTTTTTGGAGATTTCTGGTTTTATTGAGATCGTGTAGCTGAGCTACCCCATCTGGGATAAAAACAACAACAACAACACTGTTTTCGAATAAGAACGGGTATGGTTTTCCACTATTGGCTGCAAATTAAGGCATTTGGCGAGGTCTTTTGATTTAACAAAATCAGTTGACGGTATAATTCGTAAATACCGCCCTCCCCCTTTCCTCAGATTTGACCCTAGTTTTTAAAAATTCTTAATTTTTCTCTTTAAAAAAGAATCAGCAATCAAAATAGTTTTTAAATTACTATCTATGGCATTTATGTGAATAAATCTAAAATAGAAAAGTAGGAAACAACGTTATTGGTGACCAAATTACGTAACATTTAAGTACTCTATCTGATTTATTATTGTTGAATAAAATCCAATAAAACTTCACAAAACTACTATATTTATATCTGATTAGATGTCCTTGATCCGGACGATATTTATCAATATCTTTCTCTGGAGAAGGGGAAAAATTAAAAACCAAATGCGACAAATTATCATAGGGCAACATTCATCAAAGCGAATATTTACCACGACATTTATCTGAACAAATCTATTCAATTTAGAATTGCTAATGCTAGGCGATTTTTTTTTTTCACAAAAAATTCCCCTTTTGAAAACAGGGTCAGATATTTCGAGTTTTATCTCACGATATATCGATTTATTACCACTTAGACTTACTTATCTTTTTTTTGAAAGGACGTATGTGTCTCGAATTTTCTCTTTCTTTTTTTTCCTTCACAATTTTTTTCTCTCTCCTTCTCATTTTATTTCCCATTCCCCGCATTTGAGTTCTGAATTACTTTTTTTTTAACTCGCAGGGAAAAGGCTTTAATGACAATTTTTTCCTTATCGCATATTCAGATCTTACGTAAAAATACAGTAAAAACCGAAAAATTAAAATAAAAGTGGTAGCTAAAATTGAGAAGACGAGATGAGAAAGAGAGAGAGAGCAAAAAAAAAAAAAGACCAGTCTATATAAATGTATTACCCCGTTGATAAAATAACTCTGTAGAACGATTTAATTTTTTTACATTCTATTTTCGACTCTTATCAATTTCAGTGAGAGTAATCGTTCGCAAATATTAGAGGATAAAAGAGCATAAATAAAATTGGAGGAAAATTTTTACCGAGAAGAGAGATGAAATTGCTCTCAGGGCAAGTGAGAGGAGTGAGATAACGTAGATTTTCTGTACCACTAGTTATTGCACATAGATAACGAACATTTCGTTCGGATGCGTAAGCGTTCCTAATATAAAAATA
Organism: Trichonephila clavipes; assembly: GCA_019973935.1. Taxonomy (NCBI): domain Eukaryota; kingdom Metazoa; phylum Arthropoda; class Arachnida; order Araneae; family Nephilidae; genus Trichonephila; species Trichonephila clavipes. The sequence goes on from BMAU01020946.1 coordinate 449,968, forward strand.
AAATTCATCAGGTACGTACTATAGTTTCCCCTCTTTCTACACCCTAGTGCCCTTGGCTGAAAAATGATTGCGATGACGATATAATAAATTAAAATTATACTCCATCCAGGTCATATTAGTAATGTTATTACGCTCTTTGCTTTTTGTTAGGATAACAGTTAGATTTAACGACATAACTAACCTTTTTTTTTCTCTCTCTCTCTCTGCCCCTTCTTTTCCTTTATTTTTCCCCATTTTGTTTTTGTTTGATTTTCCAAAGTCGATATTTAAAGTTATCTTGATTTTACGTTTTTACTCGAAGAGTATGATGGATTTTTTTAAAAATATTTCTGCGATTTTTCTTAAAAAATAAAATTATAAATTAATGAAAATAAACTTGGTCATCAAAGTTGATGAAATAATTATTTTAAATTCGATTCAACTTTAGAGAGCATTACTTTACTTTTTAATCGAGATCAAACTTGCCATTTTATTCGATTTTCGTTCTTAATTTTTAAAAGAAAGTAACAATTTTTTTAAAAAAAAAGAATTCATTTATACTATATACTACAAATAACATGAGAATGTGAATGCCATTAGTACAATATAAAATTAGCTAATGTGAATATTTTTTGTGTCAATTTTATGTCAGTAACAATAATATAATACATTAATAATGTAAACTTTCCTTAAATTAGCATTTGTTAAAAGCTAATTATATATATTTAATTAATGTTTGTAACATTATTAAATGTTAAACATTAATTCTGCTGATATGTGTTGTCCTTATTAAGACATACTAATAGAAATAAAAAGTATCACACATTAATGTTAAGAAATAATGAATATGTTTTGCTAGCATTAGCATTCATTAATATCATAACTATATTACAACATGAATAAAACATAATAGACTTTAAGCAATTGCTACAATGGAATAGTTCATAGGTTAAACAAACAATTCTCAAATTGTGGGGTGTGCCCTCTAGGAAGGCGTGATAAGACGCGCAAGGATGTCAAGAATAACTGATTACTTTTTTTAAAGAAAAAATTATTAATTTACTAAAAGAAGCAAAACAAAATACATTCTGACATAATAAAATATAAAAAATACACATTATATATTTATTCCAATCTACTCCAATTTAAAAATTAGAAGGGAACAGTAATATAATATTTATCCTATTATTTGAAAGTCACTTATTTAAAATATCTATTACTTAAAAAGTAACGTATACAAAATTTAATAGTTATCTGGATAATTTGTACGCACTATAATAAAGTTCGTATTGTATATATGCATCAGAGTACATTATTATTGCGTTTCAACACATTGTTATTGTATGGGGGAGCGTTGAAAATTATGATTGAAAATTTGGTTGCAAATATTGAGTTTACGAAGCACTGGATTAAACGTTTTAACATTGTTACAGCATGGCGTTCTTCAAGTAATGGCCACTTCAATAATTGCAATTAAAAATATGTATTATTTGAATAATGTATTTCATCTACACAAAAAAAAAATTAGAGAGTATAAAATATTTAAGACATACATGATAAAAATTATATCGATTTGAATTTAAGATATTTAAGCATGCTTAAATATCTGCTATTCATTTTGTTTCTTTAAATAAATTTTTAAATATATTTATATTCATCTAGGGGATTGGATTAATACATTTAATAAAAACTCCCATTGAAATGCTCGGCAAATGTGAATAGCAGTAATGAATATTCATAGAATGAAAGAATATGTAAGTAATTTTAAACAAAAACTGTATTTTGTCTTTTAAAACTGCTAACCGAACGAAAAAAATTATAACTTCTTTCACTTAATGTGTGTTTTATTTTAAACACCAGAAAAATGCAAAAGAAAGTGTTAAACTATTTGAAAAATTATATCCTGTGGTTCAAAAATCGTTAAAATTTTATCAATTTTTAAGCTATGATATCATGTAGAAAAATTTATCTTGTAGGAAATTTTTTGTGATCGTAATAATTTCAAAATACCTGTATTTATGTCTAGAGAATACAAATTCTAATAAAATGTTCCTTTCATACAGATAATCGAAAGTATTTACTTATTCCTTTACTTAAATACCTCAATTCGTTTAAATACTTATACTGACTAAATATTTATTAGAAAAGAAATATAAAGGAAAGAACATCACTGAAGAAAACACAAAGGAAATTATTATTTCCATATCTCAATCAAATTCTATAAGATGCATAAATAAATTTACCATATCAGCATTAATTAATTAAAGTCACAAGAGATATTCGTATCTTCTGCGACCTTATTTAATTAATAATGATGCTGATATTGTGTGAGGAAACAAAGCATTTTTTTATGCACATAGGTAAGGGATCTGATAAGAATATCTAAGAGAAACATTCCTAATAAAATATTAGCGTGTTATACATAGATATATTCTTATAATTAGAAGCCAATCGAAGAGTATAAATAGAATAAAGAACTGTTATGGTACTAACAAAATTTTAATATCAAACATGTTATTACAAATCGTTTTGAATTTAATTGCTAAAATTACATCATTTATGTCATTTAATGCCATTTAAAATAATTGTAAGCAATTAATGTAATATTTTAGCAAGGATAACAACAATAATTTTGTTTCTAATGTTTAAGGTATCCGACTACGTTCTTAACACTGATTTTAAAAAAGCGTACAAATGGATAATATTTATGATATTTAGTGTCACTTAGATTATAAAATGTATATAAAACTGTTTTAAGAATATTATTACAATAAAAAAATTATTTAAGTACAATATTTTGACAAAAAATGAACATAGAATGCGCAATTTTCAAAATATTCTCCTTTTGTAAAAAACCCTTCCATTATAATAATATTTTGCCTGTATATAGCTCAGACCTCTCTACAGAGGCTCAAGTAGAATTTTTAAAAAATTCACATTATTTCCAGATTTACCACCATTTGAAATAATTATTGGCGTTTTTTTCTTAAAATTGCCCCCCTCTGTTGTCGTAAAATATGAATAAACCCAATTCTGAGTTATATATTTCAAAAATCCTAGTTGAGCCTCTGTACAGAGAGCTGAGCTATATACAGGCAAAATATTATTATAATGGAAGCATTTTTCACAAAAGGAGAATATTTTGAAAATTGCGCATTCTATGTTCATTTTTTGTCAAAATATTGTACTTAAATAATTTTTTTATTGTAATAATATTCTTAAAACAGTTTTATATACATTTTATAATCTAAGTGACACTAAATATCATAAATATTATACATTTGTACGCTTTTGCAAAATCACGGTTCCGAACGTTGTCGGGTACAACTGCAAATACATCATCTTCTAAGTTAAGGTTTTGCTTTTAAATCCCAGAAGAAGCAGATGTTTGAATTCGTGTGCAAGCTTAAGTAAAATTAATTGTTAAATGAATAAAATAATATTAAGCGGAAATTAAATTAATCCTGCAAACCTATGTGTAAACCTGGAAATTTATATATTGGCATATTTTTAAATATGGTTATGATTCAATAAAAATATTATAAAAATTTACATGCAATATCTAGTGATGTCTTAAGAACTCTCGAGGCCCTTTGCCCCTATACAAAATAAAGCCCATCTGAAACCCTTTTAGTAAACTGTATATATAGAATTCTTAATCAAATACTTGTACAAGCAGTAGTCCATTACACATAAATGTGCGTGAATCACAATCCCACAAGCCTAAGCACAAACTGACACCAGTGACTGGTGCCTTTCAACTAAATGCTTATGTGGTAGGCCTAGACCTACACACGTACAACGAACATGACATAATAATGAAGTCTTGCCATTGTTGCCAGTTGAAATCTAACATTAAATTCCCATTGTATTTATTAGGACAATATGTCGGGGAATAACATTTGACAATTGAAATTATTCGGATCACGATCTTATTAAAGCCTAGTTGAAGAAAAAGGTGATACCTTTCCAAAATAGAAGCTCTGAACCCAGGATCAAATGGCCCTGGCATTAAAACGCCCTGGAAATATCCCAAATTATAAACAAAGAAAACTTTTCAAATTTAATGTAGTATATGTGTACTAAAACACCTTGTATACTAATTTGTTCATTTTAATGGTAACAACTACGAGAAAATAGTTATATAAGCTGACACATAAAAAAGGGAATTAACTCATTACTTACAAATACTACTTAACTCATTACTTACCAGTCTTACTTATCTTAACTCATTACTTAATCTCACTTAAGAATTTTTGATTTAAGATAACACTATCCTTTTTAGCTACCCCCTGGTAATTTTATTGTTAAAACTTATTAAAAACTTCTCAGATTTGTATGAAAATATTATTAATTTAATTTAAAAAATGAAAAGTTTAAAATATATGGTTGCAAACGATGTTACTCAAATATTTATGTATTTGAAAGATTTTAAAAAAGAATCAGTTATAATCAAAAAACTAGATCTTTCACAAACAACAAGGTGAAAAAAGAGTATCCATTGATTAATTTTGCCGATAGACTATTGTAAACAGTTTTAACATCACGTTCCTTGCATGACCTTGGAAGTGAAAATCAGCTAAAGCGTGATCAATTACATTGGTCTATCTTGAAAGATCACTTCTGAAATTAAATGTTGTACATATAGATTCATCATGTAATTATGATACATCAATTTAAGTAGTGCATTTAACGATCGAAGTTAATAGCTATTTCTAAATGACCCAACTATACATATATATTTTTTTTATTTCTGTTATATTCTTAAAAACAATTGTTCCAAGTTTCTGCAACAAGAGATGCTTCATACAGTTCAATTGCAATATACATTTAGTTTGTACATTGGAAATTGTGTGGTAAAAAATATCTATGGTTAACATTTCTTGAAAATCTGGAAACGCAAAGGAAATTTCGCTTAGTTTTATTTTGAGGAGAAAAATGTTGTAATGTTGAAAGTTATTTATTTTTTAAAAACACACGCAGATATCATCAGCTATTTAGAGTTATACCATATCAGAAATGAAAATTGATGTATTGGAAAAAATTCCCACTGAAAGTACTGAAAAGTACCATTTTTGAAACCGCTTGATTATAAATATATGCGTTCAAATAGAATTATGAACATTTAATAGTTCCGTAAGATTCTACGAGAAAAAAATATGCTTTTAAAATGTGTAATTTGTTTGTTTTCCTTATTTAATAGCTAAAAAAACATTTAAGATATAAAACAGTATTCAAAGGCACTTAAATTTTTAATTGATATCAATTACAAAAAAACTATCTATGTAGCACCTTATTTTCATAAACGTTGGTATTATAAAGAAAATATGAATATACTTTCCATTATTTAATTATAATATTAAATGGTAATATTTCAGGTAATGGTTCAGGTAGTTTTTTTAAACATGATTCTGTAATTGCTTTGTTACAACACAGATCAGATCATTTTTTTTCGCATCATACTGTTATATAATTATATACGACACGTCATGGTTTCGATATTATATATATATATATATATATATATATATATATATATATATGTGTGTGTGTGTGTGTGTGTGTATTGTAGTAGTGTATATAAATATATCAAATGCCTTTCACGGAGAAGACTCTTTCTTGATTATTAAATATTATGTTTATGTTGTCATGGCATAGTTGAGGAGGCTTGGTACTTCTGACTACACATTTATTGTAGTAGAATGACATATCACGTAAGTACACGTATACAAACACACACAAAACTCTTAACACAAAGGATTATGTACAAAGACGATGGACACAAAATTTTTGTAACATTATAAATAAACATTGGCCGATCAACTTTCCTTGAGAACGAGAGTTTTTATATGAAACGGCAACCGGAAGTTACAAAATTCACGACTTTTCCGTGGACGTAGCTTGTGATTGGTGGAAAGATATCGGACGATGATTCTTACATATAAACTTATTTTAAAAATTTATTTCATTAATTTTTAAGAGATAAAGTTTCGGTTAATTTCGTTTGGTGGGTAGCTAATAATTAATTACTTAAGGGAAAGTCCTGAAGGTCCGGATCGTTAAAAATTTTAAGTTGCTTAGGTAAAATTAAATTTATATATGAAAATATATATATATATATATATATTTTATATATATTTATTTTTAAATTATAATATATATATATATATATATATATATATATATATATATATTTAAAAATCAGCATTTCACATACTGCATCTTGTCTATTAAAAATTGAGCAAAAGAAATCTAGTTAGTATATAAAAGTCCAATAATCTTTTTATAATTATGCTACATAGTTCCTTAGAAATTGTTTTTCTCACAATGACCTACTTCAAGAAACCTATTATTTTATATTTACACATATATTTAAATTTAGGTATAAACAGGTATTAAAAAGTTCTATTTTCAAACTGTGATACTTATAAGTGAAAAAACATCAAAACAAAATGCTATATTTTTATTCCAGGCGTGAAACTCATTTAAAGCTATTTCGTTAATGCATGAAGTTTTTATATCTGACTTTCCCTCAAATATAAAATTATCTGTACTGTAGATGTAAATTTGCAACAAATTCAACATTTCTTGTTTTGTACACATTTGACATTTTTGAAAAAAAAAAAAAAGTCTCTCTATCTCTCTCTCATATCATAATATTTCAATTAATTTATTCTAGAAAAGGAATAATTAGCGAAATGAATTCTATGATTCCAAATAACATTAATTTTCCGACAACGTGAATTTAGTTGAAAAATATTCAGATCTAACCCTAAATTCACGTGTCAAGGCACTAAACAGTTCTTGGTATGTCAAAACAATTAAAGGAGATTTGCGTCCAACGTAATATATCGGGCATACTTATCCCCTATAAAACAACTTAACGACGTTTAAGAGTGTCGAGCTCTACCGATTAACCACAACCACTAACATCCATAATCCCATAATCCTGATGGATGTTTGAGCATCCCATCTCTACCCTAAAGACAACTCCTCTATTTCCATTACACAGAAATACACAGCTGTAGTGTAATATTGACCGCTCCATCATTTCCAATATATTAGCTTGGCGCGTCTCTTAACCAATAACTGACCATTCGACCAAAAGACCTGTTGATGTCCATCTACCCTTATTATGATATCATTTCAATGGCTATAGATCATAAAAACGATATTTTTTCTGATATTTTTCTTCTTTTTTTTGTATTGTCCTTTTGTGTATTAATTAATGTTTAATAAGTGTCAATTATTCACTTTTAGCTATTAAAATTAAAAATAGATTAAAATTATTCTCTACTTTTTATTTTATTCTTGAGTAAAGAATCAAACGCTCAATATATACTACGAATTTATTTAAAACATATAATGCCAAATTGCTTAAAATCCATCGTATTCGTATCTTCTGAGAGAGCGGCAGAGAGTGCAAATATACTTTTTGAACGTCTAGGGATGTGGAGATGAAAAAAATATGCATATTTCTTATATAACCTTTCTACCCTAAAGTATAAAGTTGCCATTAATATAAATTGTTAGTCATGGATTTTTAAAATAAAAAGTAATTTAAAGAATAGAGAGAGAAACGAAAGCATTGCTCTGGTTACAAATATTTATTGTGCTTCGACTATTATAGTTAAAAATACAAGTATGCTTGTTTGGATGTATTTTAAGTGATATTATAAAAGCGAAATAAGGGCAATTCAAGAAAAAATATTTATAAAACGATTTTTTATGTCAAATTTAAATTTATTTTAATGTCTCTAATATTAAATTGTTAATGAATTTCTTTCTTTACATGTATTTTCTGGAATTTTTAAATTTTTAAAATCTTCATTTATGGAAAGCGAAATTTAATTCAAATGCATATTATATTTCCTTTTCCCATTTCTTTTCTTTTTCTTTTTGCTGATCCCTTCAAACTTTGTATTTGATGAGAATACTTATATCTCAAAAATAATTAGAATTATAAGATATGAGAGAGGCATATTTTTATAACCAAATGATTTTAACATAGGTATTCATTAATTCATAGTTCTAATTAGGATTTTGAAATTAAAGAATGAAAACGAATTATATATATATATATATAATTTCTTCTTCTTCATAAGCTGAATAGCTCCAAATATTCTCTTTAAAATTTTTCTTTCAAAAATGAGCAACATTTCTTCCTCTGCTTTACTGAAGGCCCAAAGTTAACTTCCATACAGAACAATAGGCCTGATTAAAGTTTTATATATTCTCAGTTTGGTGTTTATAGATATAAACTTAGATTTGAATTAGTTTCTGATTCTGTGAGGGAATGAAAATTTCTATTAGCCAAACAATTTCTATTGTTTATTTCGATTTTCAGATTCTTCATGAGATCAGTTCCTAAGTAAGTAAACTGTTTATATATAACTTAGTCTTTGAAAAAAAGGAAGAAAATAGTATCCTGTTGAAGAAATGCAACAAGTGTTTTCTTTTTTAAAACAAGCACTTTATGTGAATTAAAATGACTTTACATAAAACTTTTCATTATACACTGCATAATATTTAGCGTAATTAAATAAGCGTGGCATTATCAAACTGTATCATCTGGCATTTAATACTGTTTCAAATTATATATCTATCAACAAAAAATGTAAGCACTCATGAAATGCTCTTTTGGTTTTAGGTGAACTCAAACACGTACACAGGAATCAAAAAATGAAGTACTCTTACCTCTATCACATTAGAACTGTCTTTCTGATCTTTGGTCACGTGTCCTCCATAGGGACCGAAGTGGACGCCTCCCCGCACCCTCTGCTTCGTAAACACAGTGTATTCGTAGACATCATCTTCGGGATCTCTCACAGAAAAAAGATTTGTTGGTAAATGCAGGAGATCAGCAACTTCCTCCAAAGTGTCTTCAGTCTTACCTGGAATATTATAGCATACGTATGACTTAAATTGCAATGTTAGTAATTATCAATTACATTAATAATCAATTCTTTGACCTCTTGCAGCGTAGTGCTACGTGCGCTGTGGAAATCGTGGAATGCGCAGCAAGAGGGTTAATAAATAAATGTTAATTGTTTGAATGTTTTACTTAGTTTGTGGTATTACAATGTTGTACTACAAAAAGAGCGATTTATGCATATACCATCGGCATTTTACAATTCGATACACAAATATTGTATTGGTGTTTTAAAAATCATAGTATATGGTCCATTATATTTAAATAAATGAATGCAGTGGTTTACACAAGGGCGGTGTTTGGGGGTTCATCTCCTTCCAAACCTGGAAAGATTTTTAATTTTTAGCGTAAAAATTACGCCTCGCGTTTTCGTCTGCATCCCCCCTCCTCTTTCCCATAAACGTAGTTTGTGTATACCACTCATTAAATAACTGTTGTTGTTTTGAAGATGTATACTTACTTCTTAAATTACGTATCAAATAATCTTAAACATAAATTTGAATCAAATGTGTATAACGTATGTGTGTATAACGTATATTATACACACATGAGTTAAATTGTATTTATTTTTGTATATAAATATGAATGAATAAAACACAATAATCAAGAATTTGCTCAATATTCATCATTATCCATTGTTCAATTAATATAATCCCCATGAACCAATTTCCCCATTTATCATAAAAAAAATACGCGCTTTCTTTTTTTAAACCATATGTTTCTTCACATTTAACTCTATCCTCTCACATATCAACCATGTATCAAAGTCACTTTCAATATATTTCATAGTTCATGACGCAACGAATACAAACAAACAATAAATGCTGTACCATTCAGCATGATGTATAGCTAGTCACCTATCCTAGAAGCCACAATAAGATAAAATTTCTCTCTAGAAAGTGACATATCTGCCCCTCCAGATTCGCCCGCAGACCTCCTATCTGATGCCTCCGCCACCTGTTGATCTTATGAGTAACTACTCGAATGCTAGGCATCGTAGCACTGTGGACTATCTGCTATCTTCCTGCGAGGTATTAATAGAGAGAGACTAAACGGCTTATGTAGAGACCTCAGATACCTGATAAGGATATCACTTCGAGTATTTCCGATAGATGGGGTTGGAAATCGTTCATTTTTCTTTGTGCTGGAAGAGAGGGTTTTTTTTTCTCTCGTCAGGTTTGTAGATTGTATCGGAAATCAATGATCTGGGAAAGAGTTTTTGATGGAGATATTGAAAAAAATGAACATCATTATTATTTTTTATGTAATATATGACATGTTGGATCAGCGGATGAAAATAAAATGCGCGAAGGAAAATCATTACTTATTTTATTCGTTCCTTTGAATTTGAGATTATGTTTCATAAAAAGATGCAGAATTTCGAATCTTGTATCTGAAAGTTAACAATGTAATGTATTATGAATGTAGAAAAACCATAAACTGCATCCATGAGTTGTTTATAAAAGGTGGACGTATTTTTTTATATTACTAAATATTAGCTGCAAAAAATTGGCCATTTAATAAAATATGGTATATAGAACACTTGTGTCATTATTCGTGCAATAATATTCTTAAATTATAAAAATGAGTGATAAAGTTACATGCATAATAACTTGAAGAAACACTGCATAGTAGCTCAATTAAAGCTCGTTAATAAATATCAACTTAACACTTCAACAAATAATTTTTTTGACTATTCAAAATTACAAATATTTTTAAATATTACTATTTCAATTTATTATTATTTAATTTTAATATTGTTTTCGATGTATATATTCTTATATTATTTATCTGTAACATTTCAATTTGTATCGATTCACTACAGTGGCGCACACAAGTGGGGGGGGTCCTGGGGGTCCGGGCCCCCCAACCCCAAAACCCTTGAATTTTTCCGGTTGATCTTAATTCTAAGTGTATAGTACGTAAAATTTAATTAATTACTTGTTATCAATGATTAATTTTATTAATTAATGCTAATTATTTATTCAAAAATTAGTTTTTTACTGTGTTTTGTTCCCGAAAATCGACAAAATCAAAAGAAGCAGGATACAAGAATGGTGAAATTTCGACCCCGGACTCCTCCCCTTGAAAAATTCCTGTGTGCTCTACTGATTCACTATCAAAAGTTATACTTTGTATCCAGATTATGGCAACATGTTAAAAATAGTTAACATAATAAATTGTGTTTTCGATCATGAGTTCGAAGTCTTTTGGTGAGTAATATAAAAACAAAATTTTAAACACTATTCTGTTATTCTTTTTTTTTTTTAATTTTTTTAATTAAAATACATTATCTAACTCTCATTCCGAAGTTTCTGAAATAAAGAGGCTAAAAAGCAGGACATTTAAGAAAATATCACCATTCAGTTTATGTAAAATACTAATTTATAAGTTGAGATTTAAAAAAATGGTGTTTTATATCATGAAATAATCACATATTAAATACATTTTAAATTTTAGTTAAATTTCGTTAGCATTATCTTTCAAGAAGGCTCCAAATTTAAAGTATAAACAAAGTGAAATGCATTATAAAATGCTTTAACGCGACAAGATAAGATGGCGATGAGCGATTGCTGAAAACATGTATAATTTTAAATCCCTAATCTAATTGCGATGAAGGATTGTAAGAAGTTTATTTATCATTAACTTCGATCTGAAATTATTGAATTTTATTTTGTAATAAATCTAAACAGGGCTTCTACAAGTGCACTTGTGAAAAAAGAGCAATGATTTTGATTTCTTATGTAATTAATTTATTATTACCATTAATTTCTTATGTAGCTATTTAATTAACTCATTATTTACATGTATAACACATTAAGTGGTAACACTCAAAATGTTTAAGAGGTTAAGCAACATAGAATAATAAATGGTTCTGGAGTAAACCTCAAGTAGATGTAAAGTATAATGCTTAAACACTTATGTTTCTAGATATTCTCCTTCTTCATTTTACTTATAGAGACACATATATCTCGCTCATATATTTTCTTTCCTAGAACAACTTCTAACATTTATATATGTCAGCATCAACAGGCGAACGATTACAATTAATACAATTAATGATACGAATAATACAATTTACTTTTTTAATCTTTCTAATAACAGTTTTTTTTTAAATTGAATTACAGCCTTCCAAATATTTTTTACCCTTAAATCATGACATAGCTTTATGACTCATGAAACATTTTGAAATTCAAAATTTCCGCACACCATTATCATTATAAGTGACACAGTATATAAACGTTAAGTAAACTCAAACTCAGTGGCGCAACAGCCCGCCAGGGCCAACTATGTCCATCCCAGTATACATGTGCATTGGGCGCTTAGGTGCATGAGCAGACGTCCCGATCAGGTGGTCAGTCTGAAGCGAGGTCCCCAGTGTTTAAGTCTCCAAGTTAGCTTTTGGTACTCATTTATCGACCCACTGCAGTAGGGATGAAAGGCTGAATCGACTTTGCTCAGCCCGAGAAAATAATATACAATTTACGCATTAAAATGTAGCATGGAAGTCGATCAATCATGGCAGAATCTTGTCGAACAGTGATGTTCGCATTAAAATGTGGACTCGAGCCTTGAATCCACTAAACATATATGTGCGGTAAAATAAAAGTATGTTACAGTAAATCGGAGTGCAAAGTTCTCAGATTCCGTGGTAGGGAGCAGAAGCATAGATAACATCTTCGTCTCACAATCTAGTTAAACTATTCTAAAACAATTAAACTTAAAAAGACTTAAAAATCTACCTCTAAGAAATAATTAAACTAAATACATAAAAATTAGCAAACTACTGATACAAAATAAGTAGCAAATAATAAAAATTATTATCATAAGTATTTCAGATATAATCCGATTAGATAGTGTTCAATATTTTTAATCGAATCCATCAAATTAACTGAATATTGCAATAACACGTACTTGTGTTTCAAAGTTTCATTTGAATGTCGAAATAGTATTAACTAGACAATTAACAACATGTTTGTAACTATTTTTTCCCAAAATATTTCTAAAGTAATTCTCAAATTAGTATTAATCAAATCATATATGGTTCGCAAATCTCTAAAAGAAGCGTACGAAGAATAGTACTGGATACGTAATTACTTGCGAAAAGAATGGCTTCAGTCTTGCAGACAACTGTTTAACATAATTCTATTAAATTGAAGCAGACCTAAAAACTCACTTATCTTATAGAAAATGTTAATAAGTTACCATACATAGAATTTTTCATTTACAAAGAGATTCGAATTTCCAGTAATCTTCTGCGAGTAAAATCCTTAGTTGAGGGAGAGATTATTTACGTCACATCAGTAGCGTAACGTAGACCCCCGCCACCCGCATCGTGGGGGAACAGAGTTCAAGGGGGCCCAAAATCTAACTGAAACTAAGTACGGCATGAGGTCCAAAACTTATCTGTGCAGGAGAGCTTTAATATTCTCGGTTACGTCATTGCGACACACTATAAAGCAGCATGTGGACTGTTATAGAGGACCACGTAATTTCGAACCATGATGAAGTTATGTGGACTGTTAGAGAGGACCACGTAATTTCGAACCATGGTGAAGTTATGTGGACTGTTAGAGAGGACCACGTAATTTCGAACCATGGAGAAGTTATGTGGACGACACCTGAGCTGGCAGCCCTTCTCTAAACTACCACACTACTCTAAAGGGAGGACATTAAGCTACGATAGATTTAATATATACCAGCCTTTTTTACATGGAGGATCCACACCATTAAACTCGAACTCATGACACGCTGGCCACGAGTTCATGACCATAACCATTAAGCAACTGCAGCTACTAAAAATCATTAACCCCTTAAGAAGACAATTTTTTGCCCCAAACGTTCCAAAGGCACATTTTTTATTGCATATAACCAAGCATAATGCTTAACAGAAAGCGAAAATGGAAGGATTTTATTTTAAATTTCAATTTTAAGGTTTCAGCACAATTTTTTTTATTTTATGATTGTGGAACACAAAATCCCCTAAATGTTTGCTTTTTACAGTTACAGTCTGCATGCTGTGAAGAACGTTTGATACATCTCTTACAAGAATTTCTCTCATACTTACAAAAGAATTTCGTGTTTATACTTCTTTTTCAAACGGTATGGGATTTTCTGTGTGTGTGCATGTATATATGTACACATAATTTGAAGCATAGTGTAAAACTAAGTCTTACATTGCAATAGGGACAGATATAATATCGGACTTTTTGGATTACTTCTCAAGCAAGAACCGCACATTACCTTGCCAATCCCTGTTCTTCATCAAAAATTTTCAAGAATTTAAATTTGTGCTTTCAATGAAAAATTCCCTCCTTCATCGCAAAGAACATTTCAGATGAGAATTTTTTCGGCACCATGGACAAACTGCACCTCTTAAAAACATTAGCACTAATTATATCACAAAAAAAATTAAAACTATGGGCAAATCAAAGGTAGAAAGAAGAAAATATGAGTGTCCGAACAGCATAAGGGCAAACTGGTTGTGGCCAGCTTTCGGTAGTCCGTAAGGTGTACTGGCAAACCAGTTCAGGAGCTAAGCAACAGATATATAAATTAAATAAATCATTCATTTTATTTTAATTGTGCATCTACAATTTCTTTAGATTCATTAAATGTAAATACAAAATACTAAGCATATTTATGATTTATCCAATCATTCAAAACTATCTATTTTTCCCATATAAGTATTAACGAAATGCATTTGTCATATTTATCCACCACGAAAGATTTGTTTTTAAAAGTGCCTTATATACTCTGCATTCCTTTTTGATAGCATTCATCTTCTATTACCTAAACACGTATTCTATTTGAAATGACGTTGAAAGGTTTCAAGCAATGCCCCCCACAAGTCATATTTTTACCCCTAACTTATCGTCTGGCATTTTGAGAAATATCACACCCCCATGTATGAGAGCGGTGAGAAGAATAAAAGACCTACGCGCAAGACTGGGAAATAAAAAATAATAAAACAAATATCTTTTTTATGGAGAAAAATACATTTTTCAGATCATGTTTTCCGCTACAAAATCGAAATAAAGTATCTATAGAGATAGGTTTGGAACTTGTTGTTAAAGTAAAGAGAAGCCATATTTTCTTATGACAGTAGATTCAATGTTTGCGAACGCTTAGAATCTACAATAAATTGATAGATGAATTTTGAAAAGGTTGAGAATTTTTTTTTTACGAAAGTTAAAAATGATTGCTATTATTTCTTTTTTAGTTATTAGAAAAGTGACTTGAATAACATGCATTAAGTTTTATTGCAATATTTAACTTTTAATATTTAATAGAAAAAAGGGGTTTTACGATTAAGATTTCTAAAAAAATTGGAAAATTTTATGTAATGATGTTGTATAATTCAATAAATTGCGGTAGAATGTATTACGAACGCCTAATGAAAAAATGTATAAAGTGCTAAAAAAGTTTTTTTGTTTTACTTTACATGCTACATATATTTTGTCTGTTAAAAATATACAGAAATTTTGAAATTAAGTGAAATTATTAATTGTATCATAAATTTAGCTACACTAAAATTAAATTTAAAGTTTGGAGTAACTTATTTTATGAAGAAAGTAGTTTATTATATAAATGCTTGCAATATGTTATTTTACGAGATTATAATTTTTTTTTCATTTTCATTATTAATAAATATTTTTTTTGAAATATTTCTTCACATTATATTATTTCTATTTTAGTATTGCTGATAAGATTACTATTAATTACTTTGGCCTAGTATTGTCTTCTTTTGATTTGAAATTTCATGAAATAGCTATCGTTTCAGAATTGTTGAAGTAATAAATATTGCGCAATGCAATATATGTTATTTTATAAAATTGCTGTGAAAATTTATAAAAACGTGCAAAAAAAATAATTTCAATATGAATTAAAATGGTTTACATGTTAATGAAATTAGCATGTTTTGATCTGTTTTCTTCATTTAAATTAAAAACTTACTACAATCGAAAAATACAATAATTTTTCAACGTTTTACATAAATTGCAAAATATGATTAAAAAGAATATTCAACTGAATCCCATTTATAATTTTTGTTTACTTTTTCTTACACATTACTAATGAATACAAATTCTATCAAATATTTTATGATAAAGTAATTTTCGTGTCAAATATGAAAAAAAATTGAATTATTATTTATTTAAAACGGAAAAATAGATGAGAAAATATTTAATACGTAAAAAAAACCTTTTTTTTTTGAAGTTAGGAAAACATTAAAATTTAATCAGAAAACATAAATTTATTTAAAATTGTTTTTAAAGCAAATTGTTATTAAATGAAAAAGTATTACAATACATGTGTCAGTGTTAACAATACAATACATTGACTTCGCACGCAAATATACGTTGTATACAAGTACGATAATTTTTATTTGTCGTTAAATATTCAGAATGCATCAAAAAATATTCAGTGTAGTATTCAAAACAAGTACATAAAATGAATGTAAATTAGACAGCTTATAAAAACACCCATAGTTTTAAGAACTCAAAATCTTACTTAGTGCTGTTACATACTTACTGAAATGTATTATAATGCATCATATTTGTTTATCACGATCTAACATATATTAATTCTTTAGAATTCTCTGCAACATAATACAATTTAATATAGACGGATAATGTATAAGTATTTCGTTCAAAACAACCATACAAATGTATATAATTATTTCCAACACTTTTAATGTGAATAAAAACAATACGTAATAGCTTATCATTTAAATCATCCAATCAATCTTCAGTAATGTATTCCAATTTTTCTTATTGCAGTACGTAATCTCTGCTAATGAATCAAACGACTTACGTTGTACACAAGTACCATAATTTTTAATTGTCGTTAAATAATCAGAATGAATCAAAAAATATTCAGTGTAGTATTCAAAACAACCACATAAAATAAATGTAAATTAGACAGCTTTTAATAACACCCATAGTTTTAAGAACTCAAAATCTTACTCAATGCTGTTACATACTTACTGAAATATATTATAATATACCATATCTGTTTATCACGATCTCACATATATAAAATCTTTAGAATTCCCTGCAATATAATACAATTTAATATAGACGAATAATGTATAAGTACTTCGTTCAAAACAATTATACAAATATATATAATTATTCCCAACACTTTTTTATGTAAATAAAAACATTACGTAATAGCCTAACGTTTAAATTATCCAATCAATCTACATTAATGTATTCCCATCTTTCTTATCGCAGTTCGTAATCTCTGCTAATGAATCTAACGACATACCATACGTCACATCATGAAATATCGCCTCCGTATCAAATCTGAGAGGGGTATATGGAATAACAAAACAACACCCCAATCCCAAAGAAACGGTTTATCCGGTTTCCCTCTCTCTAAGTCCATTATTTATCTATGACCGCTCAGTTCGGATAAAAAAAAGAGTCAGAAGAGAGGGAAAAAATCAGAGCAGGCGCTATTTCTGAGACCATTCGTGCATATGGTTTATCTTGAGGAACAGTTCCTGTACCATCGAAAGCGTGACTCAGACACACTCAACATCAATCTTGGACAGTTTCTTCTCCTACATTTTTTTGCTCTCTATTCCGTTTTATTCCATTGAGTTTTGTTTTTAAGGGTGTTGTGTACTAACTCTAAAATACCACCAGACTGGATAGAAACATGCGAAAAACGATATACGTACAAATTCATAAACATGCAATTGCTCATAACTATTTTTAACTTAAACGGAATCAAATCATCCCAATATTTTGTGTCTTAAATTTTTCTTTATACGATTTTTTATCCAATTAAACGAGGTTTTTTTTCACGTTTTGGTATAATAAAAAAAGAGAGATTGAAACATATTTGATGGTGTAGCAATATTTACTTTAGATCAGTCGAAATTTATACACAGTGAAATAATACTCAACGCAAAAACGCTTTAGACGAAATATCGGTTAACGAGAATATATATATATATATATATACACTTAGATTTTACTTTGGCGTTCTTTTTCTCTCTCTCTGTGCGTCAGAACTTGTACAGATTTCATCAAATAAAAAGATTCTTTTTAAAAACTTAAGACTGATTCTGGCTCAAAACATGTCATATATATACATATAATTTTGAAAAACAAAATTTAAAAAAACTCAAACTATAGAGTAGAAAAATAAAGTTGTGAACAAGGAACTAGGACAGTTGCAGTACTTTTTGGCCAGAAATGGTTTTCTTTTATGATTTCTCTCAAGATGTAAAATCAATTTTTGGAAGATTACTTATCATAGTTTATCACCTGGTTTGAGAAATATTTTCCAAAAGAAAATATCAATGAGTTTGCATCGATTCGAGATAAATTCAACAATAGTATCCTAACTGAATTTATTTCTGAAAAAAAAGACTATCTTATTGAGTTGTCTTGCGACAATTGTTTAAAAGCAGGATTTGGCAGCAACAAAATTGCCGAATCCTGGATTGCAATAAAAGATGAATATTTTTGTCTAAGTTCGACGAATTTTAATTTCATTGGACTTTATATTTGCAGAGATGAGTTTTCAGTATTAAGTGCAGCGTTGCCCAGTTTGTTTTCAAGATTTAAGAAAATGTCTATCAAGACTCATTCATACAGTTAATTTAATGTTAATTTATAAAAGATAAATTATTGATTTAGTTCAATAATACAATTGTTTCAGTTGTTCTTTATATGTTCATTGCATATTTTTATCGTGTTATCTGCATTTAAACTGTTTTAATCCGTTACTTTAAACTAGTCATGCTTTGATGTAAGGTAGGGGACCAAAGGAATGTCACATGTTTAAAAGTTTTGGAAACTGTTGAAATGAACACTAAAATGAGGTATTCCAGAACCCTAGAATTAGACATTCAAATCATCAGAAAAAACAACGTTAAAATCTTCTAATATTTCTTTTGTTTTTAATGTTATTATCCCCCTGGCATATTTATTCTAAGTTAACAATCTCTTAATTTTAATAAAAGATTTTTAAAAGCAAATTAATTTTAGTAGAAAGTTTTTATAATCTCTTAATCTATTAAAACGATATTTCACAGTCTCATATTTTTTAAGTTAGATAAGTCATTAAATCAAAGTCAATACCTTCCTTACTAAGCCTTCTAAGCCTCAGGTGCTTATCTGAGATCATTAGTAGGTATAGTTCAATCTCCCCGTACTCTTTCAAGGAATTTTGGCTTAGTTGAAGATTGATCTCAATTTTTTGAATAATGGTTTAAACAAATATCCGTAAGCCAAGCAGATATCTCGACGCATTACTTCTAGCTCTCAGTATTCCAATATTTATTTGTTGCTTAAAGTATTCCTTAGCGTTAAATAAATGTCCAGTTACAATGCTATGTTAAAAACCTTTAATATCATTTGTAATTAAAAACATCAACATCTTAACAAATATAATTTTCAATTTTTTTAAACTATTATCCATATTTATGGAGCAAAATTAAAAAATTAACGATAAAAATTTAAAATAGAATGTGCGTGAAGGATTTCCTTTTTTGAATTGTTATTTTTAAACCAAAAGGTACAATGAAATATGTTTTGCAATAATTTTAGCGGTAAAATATATAATCGTACCCTTATAGAGCAGCTATTCGTCATTGGAGAAAAATATTCAGATCAGTTTCTTGTTTTGCCTCAAAATTACTTATTTTTTAACAAAAAAAGGCTGTACATAAAGTATTCTTGGTGTATTATTCTTAGAAACTCATGGCGTATACATTTATAACTCAAGCGATTGATAACGCAGAGCTACAAGAGTTTGACAACAGTTTTCTATACTAGATTCTTCAGAACGCGCAAACGCGTAACGTATCAAAACACGTCTTTTTAGAATTTTTCATCTTGCATTACGTGAGTATGGACAATGGACTTTAGCATCCATATATCAAACTTCTACTTTTTTATAAAAAAAAAACTTTGATATAAATAAAAAAGTGCTCTGAACCATTTTTTATTATGTTTTTTTCTTTAAGCGTGGAGAGAAAAATCAGAAAGCTTAAAACCATCTATCCTTTTTACAAACCATTTACAGAGTGAAAAGCCTTCAACGGGGGCGTCGTTTATTTTAAAGAAATTGAATTTTTATCTTTTTCCAAATAAAGAAAAATAGGCTATACTTTTGGATGGCCAGCCTACGTGATAGAGAGGCTTAAAAGTATTAGATGCCAGATACAGCTTTGTATATTTGTGAACACTCGAAAGTTGCTCTATAGTTGCGTTTCTCATAGTGTATGGTTGGTGGTTATAGATTACGATTCCATTATGAAATATATAAATGCTTCCCAATGTAACATGTTTTAGATAAATAGGTGTTCTTTCTGTCATGTTTGCTCATTTTGACTTGAAAAGCTTGTTTTAAAAATTTCCAATGCTCAGCAAATGCTACAGTTTGAAAAATGAGAAAACGTGTATTTTTTGTAGCTATTCCGTAGAGCAGTTTAGTACTTAAGCGTTGTTTAGAAACAATACTAGCAGTTGTGTTTTTCTTAGAATTAAAATTGATGCCTTGTAGGCGAATTTTTATAATTTGAGGTTTAAGTTTACTGTGAGTGAGTTAAAGGCTAGTTTTCAATCCATTTTTATGGCACTGGCGTCGCAATCAATGGCATACACAAGGGTTGGGGGCTCAAACCCCTCCCATAACTAATAGAGTTTTAATTGACTTAAAATCTGGCGTGGAGCATGCACTTTTAACTCTAAAAATAAGATCGAAATTTACGGCTGCGTGTTGTACGCCGAGTATAAAAATGAGAGCTTCAAAAAGAAGAAAAAAATAATAAGCTTTAAAAAATTAGTCTTCTACATAGAGAGGAATACTGTTTATTGAAAAGAAATAATGTACCTAATGCCCTTAAAGGGTTGTAGTTTTATAATATACTATTTTATCACAGGTCTGGGATAATACCTCGAATAAATTACTTTAAAACATACGAGAACTTGTAAGGGCGTTCCCCTCGGGTGCCATTCTTCTTGATTATCAGCGTGAGCTAGAGGTGTAGGAATAACGGAAGAACTAGAAGCGGACATGATCTTAATATGATTTTATTAAGATCTTTAACTTAAACGTCTAACAAATTAGATAATAATAATATATGTGAGAGAATCTACGGTGGCTAAACACACAATAAATATAATACCGAAATAACGTAACCCGAACCACTATCAATACTAACTCTCCTAAGCTCTATTCCTAGACTATCACAGATCCGAATATTGAATAGTCACTCCTACCATTAATGTAGTCTGAAGTAGTGATCTCAATAATCCTAGATGAAGTTGCGTATTTACTGGAGCGCAATGGTATGCCCCTTAACTTAAGGGCTATTTATTACGTATAGTTTCTGTTTGCTGTCATTTAACGTTTTCCAAAACCTCTTCACGCTTGAACCACGGATTATCTTTACAATCCTCAAATTGCCACCCAGCTTACTCTAACTTCTGATATTTAAAAGCTTCCTAATTTGAATCTTTCCTTCACGCTTCACTTCTTGGGTTTGGTTGGAAAATAGTAGCCGTTAATTCTGGTCCCAAAGAACCCAAAGAACATGTTAAAGAAAAGACGCGTGAACCCGTCACAAAGTGCACTTGTACAATTCAGAAAAAAGGAGGAGCGCGTTATACGCCGAATATAAGTAAAATCTAAAAAATTCAGCTTGAAAGTATATGTGCGCGTTATACGCCGGATTTTACGGTACGTCTCGGTGCTTCCGTCTATGTGTTTTTTTTTAAATTGTAACCCCTACCATGAAAATAATAAGTGTACGCCATTGGCCACAATATATCTTTAAAATTTAGAATATACCTTTATTTTTAATTCGCGCAAATATATACAAGAGACTTCTAGAGGCTGTGGTGCGCAGTGTTGTCATGGTCACGCACTCGATTCTAGCACTAATGGAGATTCACCGTGGTAAGGGGCTGATGCACGTTAAATTCGTCGATGTTCAAAGTCCTCCCGTTGACGTAGTGTGGAAGTTCCTAGAGCTCAGGAGTCGTCTTCATCACTTGTTCATGGCTTAAGACTTCCCGGGGGATTGGTTTGTAGCTCTAAGCCCTTTACGGGTGAACTCTGTTCCCTTGGGCTTTCTGCCGATGCTCATCGTGTTACTTCATAATGTGGTGTGAATAAATCTACATTCACGCACAAAAGGTTTCTTTTTCAATCTAACGTAATATGGATAATGAAATCTGAAAAACGTTACTGACAAGAAAAATCTGTAAAAGCCTTCATAGTTTAAGTCAATTTTCTTAAAACGTTAATAGTTTCAGTTATATGAAAATAAACAATAATTTTTATTTTCTAATTAGCTTGAAAATAAATAAGCTATTTTAATCTTTTACATTCATGATAAATAAGACACAAAATTATAACCTATTAAAATTTAGAATATATAAGATATCAGAGTTATATATAAGGTATTCAAAAATAAGTTAACTTATTAAACAGGAAGTTATCTTTTTAAAAAATAAAAAAACCTCGCCCGATTTTGGAAGAAAAGCCTGAATACAAGGGCCTCATTACAAGAATGAATTCATTAAACAGTAAAATATACGGACAATAGATTCTGCCAAACCGGTGCGAACCGGCTGAATTTTAGAAGAGCAAGACATGTGTAAAATTTAAGTCTCTATATATTTAATTCACAAATAATTGTTAAGATCGCAACTTCTATATTTAAGTAATAGTTCGAAACTTGACTATTTCGAAAAGCTTTAGATCGAGAAATTTCTTCATGAAGATAAAACTTATTTATCACTATTATATTTTTTCTCCACGTGTGTGCTATAAGTTGAAATGGGAACATTAATTAAACAATTTTGTGGAAAACATGTTACATAGTTTTATCTTGACTTACGAAAACGATTAGCTGTTCAGATATGCGCACTTCGAGATGAAGCTTAGATAATGCAACAAGCAAACAATTGCCCGAATTTACCATTTTATTTGACACACAATATTTTTTGTAATTAAGATTTCATTTATAACTCCCACATTCATTTTACATTTAAAGCTTTCATTATTATTCAATGTATATATATTTTTTAAAACGTATAATTTTTTCCTATAAAAAGTGTATTTCTTGACTTTTACGTCAGTATTCCCAAATTACCCGGTGTCCAAAAGAATCGCTCAGATAAAACAGAACTAAATATTTAATTTTTTAAAAAATATATGCATTGTATCAGAGAAAATGTATGTCAATATTTTCTCAGATATTTTAGAACTTTTTATTCTTTTTACACATTCGTTGTTTATTGTTTCCAATAAGATTTTCCACAGCTGTGTAATTTATAATAATATATCTGCTATGTTTTTTCTATAGGATTTCAAGAGAAAGGACAGTTAAATTGACTAATAAAAATTTCTGATAAACTGAGTAATAACGAACGACTATAAAGAACTGATTATTCCTGTCGTCTATGAAGTTAAACAAATGAAGCCACAATACAAAAAAAGGCTCAAAGCTAATAAAGGAGATCGTTTCTGTGTAGTCTTCCTCACTTTGTGGCATATTTTCCTTCCAATTAAACGACATAAATTTGAAAGGTAATTTCCTCAAACAGAATAGAGTAGAATAATTACAAAATATACAACAATTTCAAAAATTCAAACGGATATTTTCCTATTGATGATTTTTTTTTACTTATCTCCTCTGCAATGCAAATACAAACTTAGTAAGGACAATATTAAAAAAATGCCAGTTTCTAAACCATTTCACAATCAGAGCTACGAAAATTATGTCATACTTCAAAAAAGAAATATATTTTCTACTGAAAAATTATTATTGTTGTTTTAACAAAACTTCAGCTTTCTTAACAAAGCTTCAACTAACTTCAGTTTATTTGTGAGAATAATTGCACAGAAAATAATTGAATTTTACAGATTTTATTATATTTTTATCTCTTTGTACTAAAGAGTGTGTGAGTTATTATACATCACATCTAATACATGTAGCGTAACATAAAGTGGAAATTAAGAAATTGAAGAGAGAACTTATTCATAATTCAAATTAACCTAACTAAACTTAGAAATTAACATATAAATCAAGATTCTAAGCTTACCTCTAATATCCTGTTGAGAAGTTTCCTGTTGCAAAATTAATTCAAATGAATTTATAAATGTTTGCTTGGTTTATACTTTTCTATTCCTTTTATTTAATACATTTTCTTTAATTGTTTTTATTGAAAACATTTATAAATCCTCATGCACCACAAAGTATTACATGGGGCTTACAGAAGTAACTATAAATCACACATTACAAAAGAAAGAAGAAAAAAAAATTAAAGTCACATGAAGGATTACAATTATTTACAGTAAATTTACAGAAATTTTTAAAAGCATTTCTGTTAGAAATTAGCTGGTGAAAGGTCGGAAACCAATTAATATTAATGCCGTTGAGAGCCAGTCGTATGATCTTTTTTCTCTAATAAACTTGTAATTCAGAAGAAGCACATACTCTACACTTTCTTCACCACCAATCTTGCAATCACAGGAAGATGACGCAACCAAACAAAAGTTGTTCACAAATAGCTTTTATTAGGTGTATAACTTTGCTTCCGCCGTTTTCAATAGATGGCTGTAGCAGTAAGTGGTAGTCAAAATAAATAGATCGTAGTTGTCATACAATAAGCTTAGGTATTTGTTAACATAAGGCCATCGAAATATTATTCGATTTGTGTCTACATCATAAAGTTATACTCGATTAAACATGTCAGCTTACGAGCCAAATTATCGTCATTTGCGGGAGGTTTTAATTTTCTGCTTTAATATGAAGAAATCTGCGGCTAAGGCTCATCGAATGCTCTCAAATACCTATGGTGAGGCCGCTATTAATGAAAGAACGTGCCGCGAGAGTGGTTTCAACGCTTCAAGAAAGGTGATTTTGACGTCGAAGACCAGCATGGCATTTGGCGGGACCAGCTCGGCGTAGTGTATTATGAGTTGTTAAAACCGACTGAAACAATCACAGGCGATCGCTATCAAACGCAATTATTGAATCATAAATGTATAATCAGTTTTTTACAATATAGCCTCGAATTTCGGAAAAAAACGGTGGAAGCAAAGTTGTACACCTAATAAATTGGTAAAATTGGTACTTCATATGATGAGATGAAAGTAATTTTATACTGATTAAAATCGCTTCTGAATTTTTTATTCTAAATGCAACCATATTTCTCTTTGACATAGTATATATATATATATATATATATATATATATATATATATATATATATATATATATATTATTACTAAACACACTTTATTGTTCGTGAAGTTAATATAAAGTCATAGATATATATGATATATAATGAAATTGAAAATTAAATATACTTTGTGAATTCTAATACACATTAAACTTTACCATTTATTTTGAATTGTTTGTTATTTAATTTATTGAAATTGATGAATAAGCAAAATCAAAATGTTAATAATAAATATTTCCATTCATTACTCAGTAATATTAAACTAAAAAGCAGCATTGATACTACCAAGAAATTCCATTTCCTGCCTAAGATTGGTTCTTACAATTTGATTATAATAGTAAAAACAACGGTTGTTAGAAATTTGTCAACGTTGACAAACGAATTTAGGTTTCCCCAGTCCCCAAATCATCCAATTTCTACAACTCTTCCTGATTTAGAGGCGCAGACTTCAAAAATAATAAAACTCAATAAAATTTGTCGTAAAATCTCTTACAGTCAATTTCATACCCTGCTTCCTTCCTGCGTGGATAAAATTAATTAACAACCAAATATAACCAAGTCTTTTAATCTCAAAATGCTTTCTATTATTAACTCAGTTTAAAATATGATCTCGCAAAGTCCCGCGTCAGGGCGAGACGACGCGAGAAACGAGTAGAGTTGAGCGGTTTACGAATGGAAAAGCTTATCGAAATTTTTAAGAATAAAAGATTTCTATTTCCTTTTTCCGGCTCCACGTATAAAGATATTCTAGGTTTTCCCTTTTGTATCCATCTGTATTATGCAATTCTTGTTGTAGCTACCACTGATATGGCTTACCACAACTGCAGTTGGAAAATATTTTCGAGTATCTTTTAGATTTGTTTCCAGAGATTGTTTGCAATTAATTTGAGCGAAAATAGTGTTTATTACTTTTGAAAGCAGGACTTGCGCGTACAAAGGGGACTTTTCGTGTGTATTTTGAAAGTACAAAGACAATTTAAGTGCTTCTTTTGTATTAGCATGAATTACAAAAACAATAGGAGTAGATATTGTAAATAGACTTTGCATTGCCAACGAACAAAAAGCGTTTGTATTACGAACTTTGGAACTTCGCCAAAGACCATCAATTATTTGAAGTTAGTAATGCTGACTTCTTCTGTTGTTCTAAATAATATTACACAAGCAAATTACTTCAGTTCAGTTGTTTTTCAGAGAATAAATGAAAAAGAAAATAATAATCTTTTCAAATTGTTTAACTTCTTTGAATGCTTTTTCTCATTTTTAAAACTTCATATGTTGTTTCATTTTTTTAAAAAAAAATTTTTTTTGAAGAAAAAAAATATAGATTTTTTTAAAAGTAAAATTAGTAAGTGTATGTTTACTAAATATGTTATATAAACTAAATAACAGAAGTTAAATTGCAATAATTCCTAAACCTGTACTAAAAGAAAAAAAACTACTTAAAGAGGAAATGTCAAAAATATTTTTAAAAATGTAATATAAAAGGAAAATATCTTTTTTATATATAATTTATCCACAGGATTTTATTTAAATTTTAAAAGTTATCCTTTTTTCTATAAAGGCAATATAAAATCAAAGAAAAAAATCATACTTAATCAAACATAGTATTTGTTTCCCATTCAATCTAATTATTAAAAATCGTGTTTTATGTAAAATAACGACTGCTAATTAAATGTAATTAATAACATTTAATTTAAATTTATTTCAATAAAATGATAAATAGGCTTTTTATTTTAAAATTATTTAAAATAACAATCCCAAGCTCTAAATAGTAAAATTTTAAATTTTTTCATCGCAAGTTGTAGTAATTTTGAGTGTATGGCAGAAACAGTTCAGGTCATTCTTTTTCTACTTGTCTTTTTTTATTAAAAAGCCCCCATTTTATATTATCTGTGTTTTGTGTATTGTAATTTCGTAAATATTATCTCTGTATCTATAATTTCATTTTTATATGTTTTCTACATTATCTTTATTTTATCCTCAACATCATTGATGGTACACACACTCATACGGGGAATGCTCATCATAATGAATCTCATCCAGTGAATCTTCACTTAAAATTGACTATAACTTTTTCTTGTGAAGAAACGTTATACAAATGGATAGTAATTAGCATGAGAATAAATTTGTGATATCCATTCCTTATCTTGCTTAAGTTTAACCAATAACATTACTCATGTAAAAACGCATGGGCAAACACTTGTATTAAGCATATTACAATATTCAGATAAAAACATCAATTTCTTTACCAAACCTTAATCACCGAGAAAAATATTAAACAAAACAACATGACAAATAACAAATTAACTTTTAAAAAATATTTTCACTTCTCAGAACTGAATAGAGTATTATAATTTTGTAAATTAATATTTCAGAATAAACTCCATTTTAAATAAAAATATAACCATGATAGAATTCTTTTTCCTGCTAAAAATCGAAAACTAATTGTGAAACGCTACATCATAACGTGTTAAGGTCTCTCACGCCCGTTACATTTATTATGTCAAGCTACAACTGCTAACAGAACCACACACACAACAAGCTTATGAACACATATCATTACAGTTTAACACATCATCCCATTCAGAACATATTAATCCATTAGTTAATCCTTAACCACTCTGAAAAATATCGGATAGCACGATTACAAGTAATGAATGAAGCCTTATAAAAACCCGTCCTTATCATAAATGAGAAACTAGAATATTTTTAACTTAATATACAAGCCTCTCAAAATAAACTTCCCCCAAAAAAGAAACATAATTGCAATGGAATCCTTCCCCATAGATAACAAAGGAAAGATAGAGAACAGTCTGTCAGGAGGCATTGCAAACAGTGTTTTCAATAGTTCTCATGTTTCATAAGTTTGTCGTGGGCGGCACACAGATGACCCATACAGATAGCCGCACCAAGCGTCATCAGAGATAGATAGATGAATTGCCAAGCCGCAACGAGACGTCTGTCCGTCTTGTTTTAAAAGAGGACCTACTGGTGACGTTCAACAGATGGCTTGGGAGGCAACGCTTAACTTGGAAAAAGTTTAACTGGATCTATTTCAGCTACTAGTCCTGAATTAAAAATGATTCATTTTAAGAAAGATTTGATTTTTAATGAGATAATTATATTTAAATTAAAATTTTAAACATAAAAGAAACTGTTATAGTTGATTTACCGAACATTTTTCGGGAATCCATTTTGCTAGGTTTATTTTTATTTTTATTATTATTCTTTGCAAAAATTCCTGACAGAATGATTACATTTCTTAACATATTACAAGAATCAATGAGATTTATGTTTAGCTATAAGACTTAAATTGTTGCATAAAACTAATTCATTCCAGGCTTCTTGGCAGAAAAAAGTAGGTAAAGGAAAATTTGTAACAAGAAGGTATTTGAAAGAATTTATTATTAGTTAGTACAACCAAAGTTAATAAAAATTGAATGTTTCCGAATGCGATTGAGTTTCTCATTATTTGTCTGGAATAATATACGACTTACATTATTTTAACAAAATATGAAAACTTAACTGAGCTTGGTCTGTCGTTGGCTTTTGAACCAATGGGAAAATAATATCCCTCTGTAAATGTTCGCTCAAGAATACAGACAGATTTCTTAATCGTATATTTTAAAATATCTATGAATTGCTTAGATAATAACATTACCAATTAAAGAAAAACACTTAAGAAAATATAAAATAAGCAACTACCAACTTTGTGGCACTCTTTGCAGATAATTATCTAAATTATATTATGGAGATATTTTATTTTGTTGAACGTTTTCGTGGCTGTCAGTTTCCACGCAGTTCAAAGATGCATTTAATCAATCAGTATGCCATGTAATTTTGAAGTGCAGTCTAATGAAAAGATCAGAAAGGTAGCTATCGCCGTATCAGCCGTATTAGTGTTACATGGCCTCCAAACTACAAGGGACAACATATATAAGCAAAAAAATCGTAACATGTTAGGGAGGCCCCCAAAAAGAAAATACAAGAAAATTTGATTCAGAATCCACTCAAGACTGTCTACGCGGGTGGGCAAGATCTACATATGAGTAGACATCCTGCACACCAGTTCTAACTTACGCCAGTGTGAGGAATTTGAGTCATAGGATGTTTAATGTGCATTCATGCGCTACCGCGAAGTGGCACCGCATTAGTAATGAGCAAGGAGCTGTTGGTGATTAACGCATCTCTGGATCATAGTCAAGTTATGAGAATAATACCTGAAACTATGTTTCATTCTCCAGATATTCTCACCCCGTCATAAATGGATTTCGAAGCTCAACTATGTTCCTCAGTTCAAGCCAAAATTCTGCGCAACAGTCTCTGAAATATTTTTATCAAGTGTTCTTCATACTACTAACCTACATTTAATTTGTGTCTTACAACATTAAATAAATTCAGTAATTAGTCATTGTAAATTCAATGTGAATATAATTAAAAACAATTTCTCTGGTACTAAATTATATTTTTACACCACATAATTTGGGAGTTTGAAATGTGAGATGTGTGTGTGCCATCTCATGCATCATGAGTTTAGCCCAAAATTACGAGGTTTGTCCTCAATAGCCTTCATGAAACTTTGAAATGCGCCATCGACACCCAAACAGTTTAACAATGTAGGATGAATCTTGAAAATATTTTCTACAAATTTTTCAAAAAATGCAAATGATTTTTTCAAAAAAAATTGTTTTGATCCAAAAACAGTTGTAAGATATCCCTCAAACATAAAAAATGAATTTCTACAAATAAAAAATGGATCAGAAAAGAAATTTGGAAAAATAATAAAAATGATTTGAAAGATAACATTTATAAGCAAATGCTATAAGTAAGTTATACCTCTATTAAAATATAAATTATAAGAAAATTAAGTCCCTGGTAATAACTAATTTAAACAGAAACTAATTATACATGCTAATAAGAAATAATATATAATTGTTTTAAAAGTAAAAAAATTTTCATAAAATAAACTTAAATTGCCTATAGCTGTTGCTCCTCAAAAACTAACAGCATTTTGCAATGAATATTAATAAATAATTTTAAAATAGGTAGTTTTTCTTGTAGCAATTTTTATTCAGTAAAACCTATATCTGCCCACAACAATTAGTGTGATATATCTATTTTCATGCAAAAAAAAGAAGAAAAACTAAAAGTAAGAGAAAAATTAAATATTTTTAAAACGATTGGGATACCACCAATTCTATCACACGATCCTCCTAAAAAACATTTATTAAAAAAAAAGAACTGAATTCTTTCTAGCCTTATTTAAGCAATAAAAACTATCAATTCTTAAATATAGTGAAATGTTTTTGAAAAAAACTGAATCGCGTGTGTGTGTGTAAAATTATAAAATGTATGGTTACATTCAACGGAACATTTCCATGCCAAGGTGTTCCAACAACCCAAAAAGTTTTTTTGAAAGTCTAATTTTCACCTTGTCTTATACTAATAGTATAACTATCTAAATATAAATTATTACAAAGGTGTAAAGAGAAAAAAAAAACCATTTGGATTCATCAACATGCATTTTTAAAATATAATTAATAATTAATATTGATAAATTAAAGTATTTTAAATTTTACAACATTCAGTAACTTTAAGGTATCGGACTACGTTCGGAACCGTGATTTTGCAAAAGCACTTAAATGAATAATTTTCATGATATTTAGTGTCACTTAGATTAGAATACAAGTATAAAACTGTTTTAAGGACATTTTGACAAAAAATTATTTAAATACAATATTTTGGCAAAAACTTAACTTAGAATAATCTTTTTTCAAAATGTTCTCCTTTTGTGAAAAATGATTCTATTATAATAATATTTTGCCTGTATATAGCTCAGACCTCTCTGCAGAGGCTCAACTAGAATTTTTGAAATATATAACTCAGAATTGGGTTTATTCATATTTTACGACAACAGAGGGGGGCAATTTTAAGAAAAAAACGCCGATAATTTTTCAAATGGTGGTAAATCTGGAAATAATGTGAATTTTTCAAAAATTCTAGTTGAGCCTCTGTAGAGAGGTCTGAGCTATATAGAGGCAAAATATTATTATAATAGAAGCATTTTCACAAAAGGAGAACATCTTGAAAAAAGATTATTCTAAGTTAATTTTTTGCCAAAATATTGTATTCAAATAATTTTTTTTTGCCAGTGTCCTTAAAACAATTTTATGCATATATTCTAGTCTAAATGACACTAAATAACACGAAAATTATCCATTTATGCGCTTTTTTTAAAATCACGGTTCCGAACGTAGTTGGATACCTTATAAAGGGAAGAGACATATAAAAAGGATTATCAGTGTTTAAAAAAATAAAAAAATAAAAACTTTTTGAAATCTATTCTTTTTTTTAACTCCGATTCGTCACTTCAGCCTTCCTTTTAAACAAAAAAAAATAAAATAACGCACTTAAATAAACAATTCGACATTCACGAAGAGGTCGCGAACTTGATAATAACACTCCTTTTTACGAGAAGAGAAGAAGGCAGTTTCGTACCATTTTAGATAAAAGAGTAAAATGGCTTAAATAAGATACAGCTCATAAACATTCTTCTCAATGTAAATGTGTCTTAACGTGCGTTTTAAAATAATGATTCCACAGGATAGATGAGCAAAGACGAAAACGACAATCTAAAAACAACACGTATAAAAAAAAACGATGACTCTCAGTAACAGTCACAGTGGAAAATTTCTTTTTCCCTAAGCCTCCTCAGATTCAAAAAACACAGAAGAGGTAAAAGTTAAAAAAAAAAGGATTGAGAAGCAACATCAGTCCGTTTAAAAGCTAATTTAAAGATTTTATCTTCTTTTTTTTTTGTATTTTTTTTATTTGCTGCGTCTTCCAATGAGCTTTCTTTTTTTCCCGCTAGTATTACCCACCGCGACTCGGAGCTTTAGTGACCATTTTAAGCTAGGTGATTTTTTTCCCCACACCCGTAAGAGCATTAGTTTAAACTGGCATGAATCACACCACGGCGTCGTAGAGTGAGTGTTTATAAGGGAAGCTGAGAAAACATTAGATTAAAAGACATTTCATTATCTAGGAACGTTTTAAAGCTTTAATTCTGGATTTTATTTCTATTTTCTTGTTTGTTTTTATTTTGCCTTGGCTACGTCTGGTTATCTGCTAGATGAGACGTTTATTCTAAAACATTTGGGAAATCCCATCTATGATTCTTGAACTGCGAAGTCGGGAAAAGATTTAATGTGCATCCTTCTGGCTGTAGCTGCCCATAAAATTAAATTTCAGTTGCAGACACTAACGTCAGAATACTTCGCTTTAATTTTGTTAACTTTTTCTAAGATTTAGAGCAATAGAAAGTATATGATTTTATGAAAGAAAGAGATCTTATACTCATATAATGTATTTTCATATAACGTTGTTCATTTTCATTACATGAAAGGGAACTACTTTAGACACTCCACGAGCCAATCATTTTTTCTTTAATTTTAAATCTAGGGAAATATTTTTATTGATTCCATTTTGGTATTTCTAAGGGTAGATTGTAATTAATAAATCGTATCATGAAAAATTATTTTTAACACATAACTCTTCCCTTATTTATTTCATATTAATTCTAGAACAATATTTTAACAGAGAGGGGGTAATATTAAAGTTGGTTGAACAAATTAAACACGATTTCTAATAAATAAATATGATTGTTTAGATCATAGGCTCCAAAAGTGGTTCCTGAGGATTCCTTGGGTTCCCTGCGACTGTTGAAGGGGTTCATGGCAAATTAAAATTTATTTTGGAAGGGGGTGGCTTGGATATTTTAGGGGATTTGCGAAAGTTTAGATGTAAAGTAAAAAAATTGTTACCATTTCCCCTTATTATGAAAGTTAAAATAAATTAGTCATGATTTGTACGTATTAAAAAATTTTAGAGAGAAAATTTAAATTTTTATATAATATTATAGATAGGTGTATAAAATACAAGTAAAATAACTAGCGTCGCACATTGGAAGTTGGCCTGATCGTGGGTGCGGCCATTGGCGTAACATACACCCCCGCAACCCCACATTAAGAGGGTGCTCAGGATTCTAGGGGCCCAAACGCCTGACTGACTCCAAGTGGGTATTTAACCAATTTATAAAATATTAAAGACAAAACCTAACTTTGCAAGGGCCCTAATTTTCCCCGTTACGCCGCTGGGTGGGGCCGTCTGTGCATGTTTAAATAGGAACGGAATCAGGGCCCTACGTGCAATAATTAGTCTAACGCACGGCAGTGTAAAAGAAATGATGTTATTTCAGATTGTATTCTCCGAAGAATTGGAAATTTCGGATGATATGTCAAATGACTACATGTGATTATCGTCGAACTTATATAGGACTAGGCCTCCCACCTACACCATCATTACTCATTCAGTAAAAAGGTGACAATCGGTCGAGCCAGCTTGTACGATTCCAAGTCATACACATTTATTTGCTTCAGCTTATTGTTTGTAGGAGTATTTGATACGTATGCCACCTATGTCTACTTTTTTGGTCATAAGGGGAGCCTACAGTTGTGTAGGGGTCTAGGGTCTACTTTTACCTTGGGACCCAGGGTCTACTTTTAAGTTGGAGCCCAGGACTTCAAAAAGTCTTAAGACGTCCTTGATTCT
Organism: Trichonephila clavipes; assembly: GCA_019973935.1. Classification (NCBI taxonomy): domain Eukaryota; kingdom Metazoa; phylum Arthropoda; class Arachnida; order Araneae; family Nephilidae; genus Trichonephila; species Trichonephila clavipes. The sequence goes on from BMAU01020946.1 coordinate 483,709, forward strand.
ATGTATTGTTCAGAAAGAAGATAAAATACTTCACGGAAGTATTAAATACAAATGATATCTTGTACATAAATTTACAAACCAAAGTTATCTGTTGGTCCACAGATGTATGCCAATCCACACGTTAGGTAAAAGAGATAAAAGAAAAAAAAGATTCTCTCTTAGCCACCCAGAGTTACTAAGATCTTTTACTTACATCTTTTAGTTGTATTTTGTGGGAGTAGGGGTCACCACAAAATACTTATAGAATAGAATGCCAATATGTTATTATTTTATTTTCCCATTTCCAGTTTACGAAAACATAATCTATTTACTGAAATTTCAACAAAATATGCAATAAACTAAACAATTCATGTGTTGAAAGTTAAATTTTAATCGCCTTTATGCGAACAACTAATATATATTCAAAGTAATTCAAGTTCTAATAATATCGACAGCTTAAGGGAAAAATATTCGAAAATAAAATACCTGATTATAGTTGTTGGTATTTTACATCTTTCTACCTTTTCTAAATGTTAATATTGCAATGCAGAGAAAAATATCTTAAAGCAAATAGTAATACTGTTAGTCATACACATGGGAAGTGATACACATTACTGTTAGTCATACACGTTACAACTAATCTCTCTTTCTGAAAATTATTTTATTGAGAATACAATAAATAAATGTATAATTGATTAAAAAATACATATTTTGCATTTACAGTAATACCCCAAACTTACACGATAAGGGGAACTAAGTCGTAATTCGAATTTGCGTTAGTCGGGATATAATTTCACATAGAAATACATATAAATTATTTCTAGCCAAGGCTGGAGACGAAAGAAAATAATAGCTTATAGATAGAAAAGTTTTAATAAAATCTTAGATAACAAAACAATAAAATAGCAAACCACAGTTATTTTGATGTAGAAGGTTTTATAAAATCTAACAAGTAGTCTTACAGCTCAAAGATGTTTTTTCTCCAGCAAAAGTTTCTTGTAGCATGCTAATATTTTTAATCCTTGTTTTGTTGAAAAAATGTGCTCTACGTAGAAGTATGCATTTCCTAAAATTTGTGACCCTTTTTCAATTAAACTGATGCCTTCTGTCAAATTCCCAACCGTCGTTCGATAATTTGATTGAACTGAGTCTTAAGACTTAAATTCTTCAATGCCTTGCTCTTGCTCATGCATTTCTATGAGCTCATCAAATGTCAGCTCCTTATTATGGGAATGCAGCAGTTCTTGAACGTCATCACTATCTACTTCTAAATTGATTTGCTTGGTAAGATCCAGAACTTCTTCGATAGAATTATTAATTCCATCAGGCTTCATCAGCTATTTTTTATTAAATATTTGGCTGATATTAGTATATGTTTGAAACGTTTACTGGTTTTAATACGAAATATTCATTTAAAGTGAATACCTAACTCAATATAAAACTTCACTCATTCATAATTTTCTATATTATTCATTTACATTTTAATGAGCTTGCAGTTTATGAGATAAATTCAAAGATATTTTTTACTAAAGATTTAGCTGATATTAGTATGTTTGAAATGTGTACTGTGGTTCTAATATGAAACATTCATTTTAAGCGAACACCTCAAAATAAAATTTGCAATGATTCATAAATTCAAAAATAAATTCTCGTGTATACAAATGCTTGCTTTTAAAGTAAAACTAAGTATACACTTGAAACAACAGACTGATGTACTTTCTTAGATTATATACTAAGGTAAATGAGAAAAAGTAATCAAAATATACTTAAATTAAAAAGTAGATTTTTTTAAAACAATTGCATAAATTATCCTTTTTTCGCATTGTTTCAAAAATATTTACATATTTTATTAGAATCTCTTGAAAAATGTTAAGACATAAGACAATACACATTTTTTATGACAGTGAGTTTATAGAAAAATGTATCTATCAAAAGTTTTAAAATTTAAAGAAAGGAGGTTTTTTTTCCCTTGTCGGGATTTTCTGTCAAAGATCGAAAATATTTTTACATAATTAATTAATTTTTTTTTAAAAAAACATTGTTTAAGGAAACAAAAAATATTCCAAATTTATAAAACAAAAAATATTCAAAAATGTAATAATCAAGTATTTATCAGCAAAAAAAAACTCATTCAAATCGCATTACATTTTTGTTATCAAGTGGTTTTTTGTGTGTGTCAAGATTTTTCAATATAAATAGAGTACTTTTGAATAGCTCACCGATTGGATTGGATTTATTCCCCCCCAAAAAAAAAAGTTTTGTTTTTTGATGTTCCAAAAGCTACACATTTTTTCTTAAAAACCCGGAAATGTTTCAAATCATGTTGTGAACTGTAAAAAAAAGAATATCTTTTTGAGAAACGTTTTTAGAAACCGTACAACTGAAAAATTATTTGGAGTGTTTTATCTAAAAAAAAAACTCGACAGGAAATTTCAATTATTATTACTTTTTTTCTTGTTACTGACTCGCTTTAGAAACCTAGCGCCAAATTATTTATTTTAGTTTTAAGTATAAATGGAAAATTCATAAAAAAAACATTTTTTTTTTAATTTCGTATCATTAGAAAAAAATTACATACATATGTAAAGAGTGAAAAATTCTCATCACTCAAAAAGCTGTGAATAATTTTTTGAAATAAATGCAACATATAAAAGATTTTGTGTACAAAAACTTATGATCCGACATTATAGTACAGAGATTTTAGCATTTCAAGTCATACTTCTTTTATTATTATAAAAAAAAGGCCAAAACACTCGCCAAATATTTTAACAAAACTTTTTATAAAAAAAAATATCAATTATTATTTTTTCTGTTAATGACTCACTTTAAAAGCCCGTATCCACTTATATACTTTAGTTTTAAATAGAAATAGAAATTTCATGAAAAACTTCAAATGATTGGTAAAAATATTTAAATACATATGGAAAGAGTGAAAAATTTTCATCACTCAAAAAATTGAGAATATTTTTTTAACTCTTTGTGTGTAATACAAACATATAGTACAGCTTATTTGTACAAAAACTTATGATTCGACAAAAGTTAAGAGATTTTAGTCTTTCAAATCGTGTTTATGGAGAGAAAAGATTACTCGAATTAGTTTATCTGAAATAAAAAAATTTTAAAAAATTATCAGTTAGTATTTTCTTTCTGTTAATAACCCGCTTTAAAAGCCTCGCGCCGATTATTTATTTTTGTTTTAAAACATAAATAGAAATTTCATGACAACCCTTTTATTTTAGATTTCTAATCAATAGTAAAAAATTTAAATATACTTCGAATGATTGAACAACTTTCATCACTCAAAAATTTGTGAATATTTTTTTGAAACTCTATGTGTGTAATACAAATATTTACTAAAACTTATTTGAACAAAAATTTATAATCCGACATAAGTTAAGAGATTTTAGGGTTTTAAATCTTGTTCCCCTTTTTCTAACAAGGGGATCCAAATCACTCCATTTATTTTAAATAAGCTAAAAAAAATTAAATAAAACGCTTCTTCTACGCTTTTTTTGAAACATCTTAACACTTAAAACCAAACAAATCATTCACTTCTACTTCCACTTACAGAAACACTCAACTGCTAATGATCGTTTGCGTGTGGTGCGTGACTACGATGAATCTTGTAGCTCGTCACGATATTTTCTCCATCCCTGTTATCATGTGTATGTGTGTTTGTTTCTGTCCAAAATCAATTACTCTCAGGAGATGTGCGATTGATTAAAACAACGTTGCTGAAAGGTATTAGAGAAATCAAGTATTTCTCTTTGAAAAAATTACGTGTGAAATGTTTGAAACGAATGATAAAGTTTCGGCGAAAGACGGCATGTGTTTGTAATGAATTATGTCTTTATTTTTTTTATTTGAAGGAAAGAATATAAAATGAAATTTTGTTTGGCTCGTGGAACACAAAAATAATGAAAATTATTAAAGTAATTTATTTAGTTCTTTAAAAAAAGAACATCAGTATTTTCAGAAATAAATGAGAAGATTTTGATAAATAATTTTAATTAATGTCAGCGACATTAATATCCCAGAAAGGAAGATACAAGTATTTGAAGAAATTCATTCTTAATGTGATGAAACATTAATAAGTAATCAAAATAAGTAATCTTGAATAAAACATGTAGAAAAGGAAGTCAAGTTAAGTTTAAAATACAGGGGTGATCAAAAAACGTATACACACTTTAAGACTGGGTAATATGTTAATGCCATAAGTTTGAGATCTCATTGGCTATAGGATTCAGCTGTAAGAATAGGTATTAACAGTTGGCATTTGAGTTTTGATTGATGTGTTCAACAATAGTTCAGCGACAGATGGCGCTAGTTTTTTTTGGTAGGGAAAGTGAGACTATGGCGCAAGTACGTCTGACTTTCGAGCAGCGAAAAAGTATTTTGAGATGATATTAGTAGTTCGAGAATGTCAGTAAGTGCAACTAGATTTGAGACAACTACACTCATATCCATAAATTAAAGATAATGAAGTTCAGGCAAAGAAAGAGACAGAAGCAAAACAGATTTGACTTATTTGTAAAGTCTATTTATTAAACAAAAGGTAAAGAGCAGAAAAAGATTCTATATGTTTGACATAATTAATAAAAATTGCGATTTTTAATCCCTGGAGCAAATTTAAAACAAGAACCTATTTACAAAAAACAGTATAACATGGTTAGTATGATGGTTAATACGGAGTATGTCTCTCGGACCATGCAATACAGGCCTTACAACGCCTAGCCATGCTGAGTATCAAATCTGATCTTAGGGAATATTACATCACTCATCAAGCAATGCCCTCCGAAGTTCCGGTAGACAGGTGGGAGGGGGTTGGCGGGCTGCAATTCGTCGGCCAAGCATATCCCACACATGCTCTATTGGATTCAAGTCCTGCGAGTATGCTGGCCAATCCATACGGGTGATATCTTTCGATTGAAGGCATTTTTCTACAATGTTTGCACGGTGAGGACGGGCGTTGTCATCCATAAACAGAAATTCAGCACCCATGGCTCCCCGAAACAAACATGCATGTTGTCCCAGAATGACATCCCGATAGATGTGGCCTGTCATCGTTACACTCTGAACATGCAGGTCAGTTCTGGAACCAAGAATAATTCCTCCCCAAACGAGCCATCCTGCACCACCGTAACGGTGTCATTCAATGGTGTCTCTTGGTGGTAACGGGTACCTGGCGCTCTCCATATTAAAGTCCGGCGAGAATCAGACTGTTAACTAAACATGGACTCATCGGAAAACATCACACAAGACCACTGTTGTGGTGTCCACAATGCATGCTCACTACTCCAGGTTAATCGCAGGCGACAGTGAGTTGCGATAAGTGGAACACATCTGACAGGCCTACGAACATATAGACCAATGTGCCCTAAGCGTCTGTACACGGTCTGCCTTGAAACTGTCGTACCGGTAGCTGAAGAGAGCTGACGAGACAGGTCTGATGATGTGCTCCGTCTGTACCTTTTGGCAGTATCTGCCAAATACCGGTCCTCATTCGGCGTTGTAATTCGGGGGCGACCTGTGTTGTAACATCTATTCACATTACCATCATCTTGGAATCGTTGGCAAAGCCTGGAGATGACACTCTGGGCGATTCCAAGTTCCTTGGATACTTCCAGTTGGGTATGTCCACATTCCAGTCGTCCAATAATTCTACCACGTAAAAAAATCATCCAAATGCTTCCTTTGTGCCATAACTATGCGGTTATTGCACTGAAGGGCTTTTAAAGCACTTGTGAACAATTTTACTTCTTTGCCACCATTCCTTATATACCCCTCTCTTACTCTCTCGTCATTGTGACGAACTATCCGCGCCATCTGGTGGTTTCCTGTAATTTGCATACTCTTCTTCGAGATGTGTGTGATAATTCTACAGGTGAAATTTTTATTTTAGAGTTCAAGTTCTGTGTGATTCTGAACTATCCTTAATTTATGGACATGAGTGCATATAGAACGGGGCCACCAACACGTTTAAGCATTGACCGCCTTCGCGATTAGTTTGAACTTGATGGAATAATAAAGGATATGCATAAGACGCGATCCGGCTGCCCACACCCATCAACAAGCGAAGCGTCTCCTGTCTGAGTGTTAGATTCATTCACGCGGTCACACCACAAAAATCGACATCACAATGTGCACTTGAAACAGGCGTAAGTAGGGCTGGTGTAGGTCGTATTTTGCACAGAGCAAAATTGAAAGTTTTGCTACAAATGTGACACACACTGTGTGTGTGTGAACAAGGACGACCCAGACAGAAGAACTAAGTTTTGCGAATGGTACCTCTCGCAGGTTGAACATTATGCATATTTTGTCTCCCAAATGATGCGGTCTCTTTTCCTTTAGGGTTTACCTCAAGAACGTGCTGTACAGCAATAAACCGTGTGCACTAGAGAAACTTCCTTGGGCAATTGAAACGGCTAGTCACGCAATTCTTGTAGCTACTCTAAGAGATGTCACCAACAATGTATGGCATCGTGCTCAGAAATGTTTGTAGGCAGGTGAGTTACAATTTGAATACTTATTGTAACTTTCTCATTTTTATTCAGTGTATTACTCAAGATAATATATATAAACCGTATATACATTTTTTATCACCCCTGCAGAAGGATGATATATTATTCTGAATTTATAATATGTATGTAAATCATTCCACATGTTCAAAAATCCCATAATTTCCTTTGACACATCTCAGTACTGTTTTCCTTTACTACATCAACCCGCAATGTTTGAATTTCGCTTTCCCTGATAGACCGGAATTTTTAAAGTATAACACAAACTCCAAACCTATTTATCATATTTTACATTTTATCTATTCATTATTCACGTTTTGTTATATCAAGTGAGGAAAAACATTCCAGAATATTCGAAATCGTGATCGGCATCTTTTTTCTAAATCTTCCAACATTCATCACGTGAATTACCTTTTATTCAATTCCGAAACGATAACTTTTCAAACTTAGCCATTAGATGACGTCTGAACTGATTTTAATTTACGAATTCTAGGTCAAGAGTTTTAAGTCATTTCTTAACTGATAAAGATCTCAAATTCAATCAACTCCATTCACTCAGCCCAATAATAAACATTTGTCATGGATAAAAAGACCTTAGATTAGGCCTGTTTCAATTTGGTCGGGTCGCAGAGCATTAAATGTTGCTGAACTCTGATTATCCAACCATCCATTAGGAAAGTCATGATTTAAAGACAAGTATATCAGTCACTCACAGAGAACCATGTTTTATAAATGGCCTTCGGAAGATTGGATGAAGAACATCTCGTTTTGTTTTTACTTAATGGTTACTTGGAACTGTATCTAATGGCTGACTATCTGAAAAGTCGATATTTGAAGAGAAAAAATGAACTGATAAGAAACTACATTTTTTCTCATGCTAAAGGTTGCTGTACTTAACATGATAGCAGAGTATTGACCACCGAATTAGCATATCGTAGCACATGAATTCCTTACAATACAGTAAGGTGGATAGAAATTTTGTTTTTAGAATTTAAAACCTACCTATGCTCTGTTATATAGATGAAGAGTAAATAAAAAAAAATATTTTTATGTTGAATAATGCTATAAGGGGAATGAAGTTTAGGTATTTGACCTTCTTTTATGCTTATAAAAAATCAAAGTAATTTTTGTTAAAGAAGAGCGTCTTATAACATTTATTAATTATTGCGAGGAGAGGACACCTACTAAATAGTTACAACAAAAAAGAAGCCATCAAATACATTTAACAACTTCTTTAGTATTGATTTTTTTGTAAAACAAAAAAAACCTATTGTTGAAATGACAGTGCACGATAAAGCCAAAGACGAAAAAGAGCTTGAATCGCATTGGATGACAGTGGATGCCAGTCTATTTTGGGGTACCTGGACTGATAAACAGTCCTCAATCCCATATCATAATGTCTTTGATGCAGGACTTGACTTCGTTGTTTTTACACAGTCTGCGGAGTGGCATGCAGACGATTGGCTGTGGCGATGGAATCCGGGAGGAGGGGCTTAGAGATGACTTTTCGAGGTAAAAGTTTATACAGTACTGAGAACTTAGAAATGCTCTCTCAGTGAGTTGGAGGTGGAAGTGAATTTAGCCTCAGGCTGGCTGCCCATGGGGGTATTGAATCGCATTGACTCACCGGCTGGGCTTATGAAATGTCACATGTTCGCAATGCGTTATTCACTACTCAGTACTCACGTATCTATCAGCATCGCTTTTGGTTATTTATATTTAAGAAAAATTGTTTTATTTTGATTCAAATTTAAGAAAAATTGTTTTATTTTGATTCAAATTTAAGGAAAATTGTTTTATTTTGATTCAAATTTAAGAAAAATTATTTTGCTTTGATTCAAAAATCCTCCAACCAAGATGAAGTATTTTTCCCCTTTTGAAAAATTCAACCTTTTGGAGGCAAAATAAAATTTTTAAATTATTTTCTTAAAATAATTTTTCTCTTAATCTCCATGCCAAAGAACATATTTTCTGCGTAGGTAGGTTTCGATCAATATTTTTTTTTTTCCATATAACTACGATCCACCTGCTGTACAGTAAAATAGTATGCTGCTCAAATTTAAACATTTAGTATTCCCTTTATTCAAAAAATAATGCATTTAACATGAAATGTGATTTAGTTATCATATTTCAAAATTTTAAAATAGAAAAGTAATTAAAAAATTTTGTAACTTTTTTTTTTTTTTTTAAAAATTGGAATTTTTTTTATTACAATTTAATTAACACTTTTTAAAGGAATTTTGAGAAAAGTCTGCTAAAAAAGGTATACATTTTTTATAACTGAAAAATTACTGAACATTAATGATTGGTTAAATATTCTTGATAATAATATCTATAGGAGAATGTAAATCCTAGTAAATAAATTACATAAGTGTTATGTTATGTTTTGAAATTCTGATACAAAAATATGAGATTGCAAACAGTTTTTAGGTTTTAAAATTCAGTGATGCAGAAATGTAAGATTGCATGCAATTTTTACTAAAATAAATTAAATATTCGACTATATTTTATTACTTAGCTAATTTAACAACAAGCTAATTAACAACAAGCACACACAGTTTTAATTCTTTTAATAAAAGTATCGCCTGCAATAAATTTGTTTCATCTTCTTGGAAGTAGTTATTTTCTACAAAAAATTGGTTTTTTTTAAAGAAAAGTTTTTCTCTTAATTTGAAGCTGCTATGCGAAAACGTTAGATATAATTTCTATTTTAATTTAGAATTGTGATTAACTTCATATTAAAATGTATGGAGAGTTCTGTATTTTTATCTCAAACTTTTTGATTAAACTGTAAGGCGAGTTCTGGGTTTAACCTTAAACTTTTGAATCAAATTTGTTAATGATAGATGTATACATTAATATTAGGACACAAGATATATTTAAAATTTATTTAAGTTTTATGTTTTTAAAATTTTAAGCTATCCTTCCTGATTTGTAGGTAAAAAAACTAAATTTTGAAAAATACCAGCTATTTTTAATTTTACAAAAATTGAACACAACAAGCTATTTTTAACTAACATAACTTGGTACTGTATCAAGTTATGTTTTGATTATGTATATGATTAACATTATATATAGAAACACAATATTATTAAACTATTATGCATAAACCCCTAAAAATTTTAACTTCAAATCATACTTTTCAAATATTTGCTCAGATACTTGCCCTTATATTCATTATTAAAATTATAAGAAATTATTTTTATGTTCGAAAATATTTCATGTTAAGGAATTTTTTCTAAATAATATGATAATCATGAGTTTCGACAACTTTTACTCTGTTATTTATTAATTTTTATTAATTTAGAATGATTCTTGTTATTTTCACAGAACTAAATTATTTTTAAAACATTAATTAACAATTTAAAATTAATTAAATATGAGTAAATTGTTAACATCTACTGCGCAACTGATGTTAAAAAGAAAAGAGCCAAATACCAAATAACACTTTTTTTCGTTGTTTAAAATGTAAATAGTCCTATTAAGATGCTATTTAGGTTTTATTGGCTCAAATAGTCTCTCAGTATACACAGTTCTGATGAAAATTATTTTTGATTTTACATTTACAGCAAGATCATAACCTTAACTTGCTTCAATAAGAGATAATACGAATGTGATCATTCATAAGTAGTAAGCATTGCGTTAATTTTCAAAAAAACCCAAAAAATATTAGTTATAATTTATTAATCGTTTTGTATTGTAATATTATATATTGTGGCTGAAAGTGAAAAAATGCAATTTTGATTAAGAAAAGATATTATAGACTCTTTGAATTCTAAGTTTACAAAATAAGTGCAAGGTACATAAAATAACATTATTCTTGTACACGATTTGCATTTCTCCATTTAAAATTATAGTTATAATTCTGCTTTAATATCTTAGAGTAGGTAGTCTGATTAGATTTTTATTTCAAAGTTATTATCATTCTTAGAATGCGCATTTAAAATCCAAATATATTATTATCTAAATGTTGATAACTTGCACGTGATAGAGGTAATCAAACTCAGTGGTTATAATTTAGAAAAAAGTCAAATAATTGATTTTGTCATTAATCTTTCATTGCACGAAAACAAATTCAAAATATTAAAATAAATGTATTGTATGAAGTCTTTGGAAGTTCATACTAAATTTTTGTTTCATTGAATATTTTGGCAAATCTAAAAATGTCTATTAAGGTATGTAATGGAAAACAAGATTTATTTACCAGCGACAAACGTAACTTTATATAGTGTAACAAAAGTAAACTTAACACATTGCTAAACTTTCTGTACTTAACATAAAGGCATGTTGAAATTTAAAACCAAGCATTTGCCAAAGTATGGAGATTTATGTAGGTCTCAAGTATCTTTTTTATCTTTTTGATTATTTGAATTACAGTAAAATCCGGCATATAATGCGCACCGCCGTATAACGCACACATATACTTTAAAGCTGTATTTTCTTCAATTTTTAGGTATATTCACCGTATAACGTGCACCCCCTTTTTTAGGAAGAAAACTGTAATGTGCGTATGCAATGCTCTAATGTTTTGAAGTCCTTTATTCGAGATATTATTCCAGACTTTTGAAAAAATAGTTTACTTCTGGAATTACAACTCTTAAAATTTATAAGTTATGTCCTTTATTTAAAAAAACTGTATTTCGTTATATATAAAGGTCAAATTTTCTCTTTGTCCTCTCTTTTTTTTTTTTACTTTTAAAACTATAGTTTTTTTATACCAGGCGTATAACGAGCACCCGTTAATTTAATTATTTTTTTATGTGTGTTAAAAGTGTACGTTATATATATACGCTGGATTGTGCCGTTTTATATTCTAAGAGGAGGGAAAATTTTAATTTTATAGTTAAAACTCTGTGGTTAAGACTTTATGTAGTGAAACCAAACCAACAGAAATTAAATAAGTAATCAAATAAGCATTTTATTATTTTTTAATTCATAAATAATATGCAGAAGGATTAAAATAACTTCGTAAAAGTAACTAGCTATGCTAATACCACTAACTATATCTCCAGCTACAGCTATCACATTTTGCCCTAGAATAATCAACGGTAAGGAAAAGCAATTATCAGCTAGTGACTTAATAGCTGACGAGATCGCAAATGAGAGATATCCTAATTTCAAAATTGCTGTATTACATCAAGTGCAGGGGGATTATAACATAAAATAAATTTTATTATTCTTCACACTGCCCACGGAGCAAGTGAGGCTTCAACTATCCCCTACCCATATATATTACAATTATACTCTCCTTACTAGTTACAACCTCGGCTGTATTTATGCTAAATCTCAGAAGATACATAGAGCAAAACTTTCTGATGGAGCACAAATCTGTGTGTAATAAAATATTCATAATTTCATATTAGTGACATATAGTGATGGAACATGTCTTCTTTTCTTCCCAAGAAATCCAACCGACATCAACACACCTGAGTTGCGATAGCCTAGTGGTCAAGGTATCGGATCATGGCAGGCATGTCACGAGTTCGAGCCCAGTACCACTAAAGACCCTCCGTGTAGGGCAGCGATGCACGTTAAATCTGTCGAGAGCTGAAACGCCCTCCCGTTGGTGTGGTAGTTAGGAGAGGGGGTGCCAGCTCAGGTGTTGTCCACGTCACTTGAACATGGTTCAAAATTACGTGGTCCGTCGCCAAAAGCCCTCGTGTAGCTGACCAGTGCGACGTTAATATTCACTCACTCACTCACTGACACCAACACACCCACATCTTCACTAAGCGATTTATAAACACAAAAACGATTTCACTAACAGAGATTTGATTTCCGTAAAGTTATCATCAATTAAATGTTGAATTCATAAAAACTTTGTATAAGGAAATGATTTATATTAATGTTTTTAAATATTCAGTTCTTATGACAAAGGATTTGAGTAGACAAAATGGTTTCCATGTAGCCTGAGGGTCAGGTAGAAAATATTTGATTCAACACCAGTTGTCGTGAGGTATGAGTTATGTGTAACATAAAGAGGTAGTGAGACTGATGTAAATGAGTAATGATATTAAAATTCATTTCGACCATGGCATGGAATTATATCGCTGGTTGCAGGTATTTGATTGCAGGTTATAAGAAACTCCAGAGCACAAAACTATATACTAACAAAAAAATAATAATAATTCATTCTATAAAATAATGTATATATTCCTGCTAAAAATAATGTGTGTGTTGATTAATATCAGATTTGGAAAAATGAATTCAAATTTTAATAAAGCTTAAAATAATACATTTCATACATTCAAATTTATCGAAACGATCGAATTTATTTTTCTCGTGTTCTTTTTTTATTGATTGCTGACTTCTTGTTCAACCCTTTCACTAAATCCACCACAAAAATTTAGTGCAAAAAATAGTTTGACGTAAATATATGCCAGAAAGAATACTAAAAATTACGAAGAAACAATTTTCCAGATAAAGATTGCAGCTTCTCAAAATGTAAGATTTTCAATAATTAGGCTGCTCATTTCAGTTTTTCCTTAAATTTCTACTAACATATACTACGTTTAAATGAATAAAAGTTCTTAGTTTTTGAATGTTTTACTTTCATAAAACTTGAAAATTATAAGAGAAATGTGTCACTATTTGATACATTTTTGAAAATTAAATTTATTATTGGTGAAAACAGGTGTTTCTCAAAAAATAATCCTGTGTACTTCATTTTTAAACGTAAAATGAAACACTAGCCACTAGATGGCTAAAAAAGGCAATAATTTCAAATCAAATTATCGCCCATCAAATGACATAATGATGATACATAAAGATTGCCCTTTAATATGAAAGAACTGAAGCACCAGACACTTTCCGTTAGATAAACGACCCTGCCATTCATCTCATATCTTCTTTAGAAAAAAAAATGATTTCTTGGAAATTCTTAATTTGTTTCTGGCAGATAAGTTAATACTCAGCGGTTGAGCCGAAAAGAAATCACCTTTTCTTCCGTTCCGGTCAAAAAATCTTATCGAAACCAGGACGGGTTTCTGAGAAAGCTCTCTAGTCTGCTGCTGACCGTCACGACTGTGCGGACGGAAATTACGTCACAACATCCACTATCCACTGACCAGGATATCCGTTAACGCTAGGATCGCTCGTGCAATGAAATTTCCAATCATCCACAGCCTTTAGCATTGGGAGATAAATATTAGAGGATATCACGGAGACCGATGATGATGAGACCCAAATAAATCTATTGAACGAATACCAACCACGCAATGTAACATTCCTAAAGCATCAATTGATGCATCATAACATGCATCAATTTGATGTGTATGCGACATTCTAAGTTTTCGATATCAAATACTTTGTATAGTGTTGGGAATGTATATTTTAAAAGTAATATACATAAAAAATTAGGTCAGCGAAGAAAAATTTATTTTAGTTACTTGTTAGTAAATAGTTACAATTAATATAAATATATGTATATACATATGACAGAATCACAAAATTAAGTGACAGAATTAAAAGCGATTTGCCTTGCAATTTTCCTTTCTATATAGGGTGTTGGACTATTTTTTTCTTGTTTTTGCTAATATTTATTCATTAATTAAATTTAATTATTCTAGTAAAAAAGGATAGTAAAAAAAGGAATCACATTCTCACGATCATTGGATTAGTCTAACGCACTATCCGTTGCATTACAGGGGCACAAGGAAAGATCGATTGTTCTTTCTATATATACTGTTGGACTACTATTTTTGTTACTATTTATTCATTTTTTAATTTAATTAATGAATTAGTATTTGAAAAGGGTATTAACATCAAGTGTCATTCACTACAAATTTAAAAACATGTATTTGAACTTGAATGGATGAATAGAATGTATTTTATTAACGATTGAAAATTTGAACACGATATATATATATATATATATATATATATATATATATATATATATATATATATATATATATATATATATATATATATAGTAGATAGTGAGAGAGAGTGAACTAATAGTAGGAATTGAATAAATATCACGAAGTGATGAAAATGTTACTAAAACAACGTGAAAATGAAGAGTTACTAAACGATAGTGCAAAATAAGTTTTATAAAATACAAATGTAATTAAAAATTTTACTATAAGATTACTGGAGAAGATAAAATGTTACTGAAAACAAGAAATCACTGAATAGGTTACCATAAGTAAACATGAAAATGAATTACTTAAAAAGATACAAAAAGTATTGCTAAAGGCGAAAAATAAGTATTGCTAAAATTAGAACGGGAAAAATAACCAAATTAAAAGGGAAAAAAAGTAGTTGAAAGACGCGAAGAGAGGAAATGCGCGTGCCGTTCTACATCTCTTAAAAATTAAGGCCGTTTTATTTCAAGATTTTATTACAAATATATTCTGAAGTGGCTGAGGTATCCAAATGAACATGGTCACGAAGTCATAGCAGGCTTTATCGGGTTGCGGGTTCAAAACCTAGTTCCACTGAAGACCCGCCATGTTAGAGGGATGATGCATGCTAAATCTGTCGAGGGTCGAAATCCTCCCTTTAAAGTAGCGTGGTAATTTGAAGAAGAGCGCCATTTCAAGTGCTGTCCTCGTCATTTTTAACGTGATTAAAAATTACGCGGTCCATAGGCAACAGCCCTTCGGAGTTCAACGTAAATTAAAATAAAATCAAAGATGTTCTGATTTATATATAAGCAAACTCTAGCTATTAGAAGTATCGGAAATGTTTGTGCACAAATTTTTAATATTAAATTTTCATTCTATCAACAAAATAATTCTAAATCTCTCCCAGTATTGATACCGAATGGTTATGATTAAAGTTACACTATTCAGAGAGGCCAGTAGAACTCGTTCTGCTTATCGGATTTTGATGAAACCTGGAAGATTTGCTATATGGACCACGGGGGAAAGGTTTCTGTAATTTTAAAAAAATAGTTCAAAGTTTGACCACTAGATTGATTGATTGAAAGAATATTAACGTCGCACTGTTCAGCTACACGAGGGCTTTTGGCGACGGACCATGTAATTTTGAACCATGGTCAAGTGACGTGGACAACACCTGAGCTGGCACCCCCCTCTCCTAACTACCACACCACACCAACGGGAGGACGTTTCAGCTCTCGACAGATTTAACGTGCATCGCTGCCCTACACGGCGGGTCTTTAGTGGTACTGGGCTCCGTGACAAAGCAAGTCACAGTCCGATACTTATACCACTCGGCTACAGCGGCCGTATTTGACCACTAGAAGGAAATGGGGTGCCTAAAGGAAGACAAAAAATATATTAGAATCATTAAAATTTATTCAATTACAGAATATGCTCAATATGTGATCAATATCAATAACGTGTTGAAAGCGCATTATAGCGTTTTAATAGTAGCATGAAGCAACTCACGAAGCATTTCAGCCATCTGGTGTATAATGCTAGCTTTCAAATTAGATACAGTCCTAATTCCTCCTCTACAAACACGGTCGTTTAGAAACCCCGCAACCTGAAATCACAGGGATACAAGTCGGGTGAGCAAGAAGGCCATGCAACCGGAAATATCTAGATAATTGCGATTATCACCAAAGTTAGCACTAAGCAGTGCTTTGACTTGATAACCAATATGAGGAGTTGCTCTAATTTGCACAAAGATAGTGGTTTGTAAACATTATCGTACCTTTATAGCAGGAATGATTAAGGATGACAAACGCGCACTGAATGATTCTCTGGCTTTGACTGCATGTTTATACAGAGGTTTTATGGATTTTAATAAGGAATATTCGATAAAAGCCATCTGGTGGTCAAAATTTGCACTAATTATTGTTATTATTATTGCATAAATCTTTTCCTCATGGTCCATATAGCATACATTCCAAGTTTCATCAAAATCCGATAAGCAGAACAGGTTCTACATGCCTCTGAATAGTGTAATTTTAGTTATAACCATCTGGTATTTTCTGTGTAACAAAAACTTAAAATGTCTTTTGCGTTTTATCTTGTTGAATCCGATGTTAATTTTTCAACAAAATGTAAAAAGATTTTAGTAAAATTTTAGTGGAAAGAAGAATTTTTTTTTCTTATTTTTAATAAATCATAGGGAATCCTAACAAAAATTAAAATTAAAATGAGTAAAATATTCTCTTCATGATTGTTTGATTATTAACGTCGCACTGTTTAGCTACACGAGGGCTTTTGGCGACGGACCACGTAATTTTGAACCATGGTCAAGTGACATGCACGACACCTGAACTGGCACCCCTCTCTCCTAACTACCACACCACACCAACGGGAGGACGTTTCAGCTCTCGACAGATTTAACGTGCATCGCTGCCCTACACGGCGGGTCTTTGGTGGTACTGGGCTCGAACTCGTGACAAGGCAAGCCACGGTCCGATACCTATACCACTCGGCTACCGAGACCACAATATCCTCTTCAAGCAATTAATTATTAAAAGCAAATAAAATATTAAAAAAGGAATCCTAAACTGTAAGTGACAATTTTTTATAAAAGATATATGTTGTGCTGATATATTTTTTTTCAAATTTTCAACAAATATTTCGAATTTGCCTTAAAATTTTTATCGATTTCATTTTAATTTTCATATTAATTAAAAGATTTTGTGGTGAGAACAACTATTAAAATCAAGATTTTTTTTTTACTTGTTTGAAAATTACTGAAAAAAATTGAGAATTTTTCATGGAAATTAGGTAATAATTGTACATAACATCATTAAACTCTTTGTTAAAAGTGAATCACGATTTATCTGCTTAGAATAACAGCGTATATTTTATTTTTGTAAAATCGTTAAGCTTTCATCTAAGAGTACAAAAATAGTTAATTATTCAATAAATGGCCTTTTAAGTATGGATTTTTAATGACAAAATCATTTTTAATGGTAGCTTATTCCCTTTCAAATTAAATTCAAAATTAATTATGGCTCATATCACTGCTCTAGGACCTTATTCAACGTCTATAGTTAATGATTTCATTAACTTCACTTGTACAGCTTCAATGTGATATTATTTTAACCCAATAGAACTGTAAAATTATTTTTAAAACTAATCAATAGATGAAATAGCTATACCAGTGATCTCTAAACTTTTGAAGCACCTAAGCTACCTAATTATTTTTAAGTCCTGCAATGTTTATCAACAGTACAATTCAACGTGTGTTACCAACGTTTTAAAAAATTTTTTACATTTGTTGAACTGTTACATATATTTCAATTATATCTATTACCTATGAACTCGCAATACTAGTAAATATGTAATCAATTTTAATTTAACTGTATGCAACAAAAAGGAATCTAATTGAATTGTACATTAGAAGTCGAAGTGTAAAAAATAAGTATAACAAATTTAATAGCAGATATTTTTTATAAGGGTCAAATTAGTGGAGGAATCTAGGTTAGTCAACCGGAGCATTTTTTTAACGAGATCTACCAAAAATGTACCGCGAGCTACTAATAACTCGTGATCGTCGGTTTGTCGATACCTTAGCTAAACCAATTTGATACCCTTATATTTAAAAAATTTAACCTATCATAAATTGCATACAATAAATTATTACAGGAATATTCCGAACTTACACGAGAGGTGGGACTGAATGGTAACCACGTAAGTCGAATTCGCATAAATCGGGGTATATTTTCACATAAAAATGCATATAAATTATTTTTAGTAGGAGTGAAGACGAAAGAAAGTAATAATTTAGAAAAAAAATTGTTTCACAAAGTCTTAGATATATAACACAAGTACAAAATTGCAAACCGAAGTTATTTTGATGCAGAAAGTTTCATAAAACTTAGTAAAGTAGTCTGCCGGCTCAAATATTTTTATTTCTACCGCAAAATTTCCTTGTAGCATGCTAATATTTTTCGTATTGCTTATTTTGTTGAAAAATACGCTCTTTCTGATTGAACTGGGTCTAATGACTCAAGTTCTTCAATGCCTTGCTTTTTCTCATGAATTTTTCATGGAGCTCATCAACTGGCAACTTCTGATAGTAAGAATCTAGCAGTTCTTGAACATCTCGTTACTATCCACTTTTAAATAAATAAATTATATTATTAGTAATATAATTAAATAAATTATTATGGCTAAGCGTCGATTTAGCGTGATACGTTCAAACATGTATGCTAGCTAAACAGGAAGCAGAGAGTGAATAATCGAGCGGCGTACTCAAACAAAATCGACTCAAACAAAAGACGAATCGTAGAGATTTGAAAATCAAGTAACTCCGGGTTAGCGTAAGTCGAGGTATTACTGTATTTTTATATTGTCATTATAAAATAATTAAAAACTATACCTATGTACCAGGGGCGTAGCTACCACCGTAGTGAGTGAGTGAGTTAATATTAACGTCGCACTGTTCAGCTACACGAGGGCTTTTGGCGACGGATCACGTAATTTTGAACCATGGTCAAGTGACGTGGACGACACCTGAGCTGGCACCCCCCTCTCCTAACTACCACACCACACCAACGGGAGGACGTTTCAGCTCTCGACAGATTTAACGTGCATCGCTGCCCTACACGGCGGGTCTTTAGTGGTACTGGGATCGAACGCATGACATGCCTGCCATGGTTGGATTATTTTCGGGCGGTGCGCAAAGGAGCTACCACCGTATCAGCCGTATCAATGATACGGGGCCCCCAAGCTACAGGGGCCCCAACGTATATACACAAATAAATCGTAACATGTTAAGAAATCTCAAAAAAAAAAGAGCGTTCTTGAAATTTTGATACAGGTCCCACATAGGAATTGATATGCCAGTGCTAGGTACGTTAATTAAAAGTAACAATTTTACGAGAAATGTTGTGTATAAACTCCTTAATTAATTCTAAGCTCATTTTCTTTTAAAAACTAGACATTCGCTAATAATACATCATATAACTCAACTAAAACAGATTTGTAATTAGTTCAGACAGAAAAATACATTTATGCTCTCGTATTACATTTAACCGAACAATGATTAAAAAAAGATTTAATTTTATAGGGGATTTAAAGTTTGATTCCTAAATGGGATAAAAAAATTGAAATGGAAACATTCAATTGAAATGCCACTCTCAACTTTTTAAAGAGCAATCCTTCAAATAAAATAATGAAAATTTGGTCAAATCATTGAAATAATCCTCGTAATACATCAAGGAATATGATAAATTAAGATTAATCCTCGTTAAACAAAACCTCCGAGACGTGAACATACAAAGAATAATACCCTAAATGACGGAACGGAGATAAAGGCTGTCCCTCTTTTCCACACTTTTCGTCAAGAATCGTTATGAAAAGCCGATGGACTGTTTAAAACCAGTCCTCCTCAATCTCAGAAAAAGGACCAGTTATCAGGAGGGAGGGGTGACAAGTGAAAAATTAGAACTGGAAAAAGCCGAAGGCGTGATATATTGTCACCTCGACTTTTGAAGAATTACCCCAAGATAACCAGGGATGAGTAAAAAGGTAACAGGGTTTTAAAACCCTCACATTCAAAAAGACAGATATATCTTTTCAAAAATGTCTCTGAAAGTTTATCATCGAAAAGTGGTCCGGGAGTCCATTTTGTCGAAAAGCAAACCAAAAAATTCATCCCCATTTTTCAACCCATTCGACCCTTTGTAAATGGAAACCTGAAGCGAGATAATAGTAATGATAATAAAAATATAAAAAAAAATCCCTCGGTGGGTAAAAATTTTTGAGTAAGACTAACCGTTATGCGAACCATTGTTGAAACCCCTTTCTCCATCGACAGGCACAAGAAAATTGAAGAAGTTTCGGGTTATAAGACGTCGTTATCATCAATCAGAGGAGAGAATCCCCCACCCAAGACTTTTCGCTCATCCATACGTCTTTCAAGCCCAATAACATCGATCGTAGACTCCCTATGTTCTTTCTCTTATTAGTTGCGAATGGGGCATCGATAGCTTAAAAGCGTTAAGATGATTCAGGATTACCGCGAGTTCTAATCAAAAATCCGAAATCAATTTATCTGCTGAGATCGGGAAGGCGTGAACGTTGAAGGGTTCTATTACTTCTTAAACTAAGAACTCTATCTGTTTCTATTAGTTTCTAACTTGCAACGAGAAATTTTACACATTTGGAGTTTAAAAAAAAGGGATATCGATTCCTAAGGCTTGGGTTTTCTGTTATCTGTGTGTGACGATATGGTGGTAAAATTGTCTTTTTGTCATTTTTGTTGTTGTTTTTCACTACGCGTTATTTATCTCACGCATAACATTTATTTCTTTCTTTTTTTAATTTTAAGATTTTCATTTATTTTTTAACATATAATATCGTCGGCCTAGTTATCAGAATGTGTAACTCCATCTGGGGTGCTAATTTGATATCGGAGTGCTACGCGCCAAGCTGTGGTTTATGTTTACCAAGATGGGTGATAACATTATAATATGGTTGACTTAGTATTTGTATCGTGTGGTCATGTTTATCCTCATTTGTATCGTGTGGTCATGTTTATCCTCATTTGTATCGTGTGGTCATGTTTATCCTCATTTGTATCGTGTGGTCATGTTTATCCTCATTTGTATCGTTTGGCTCGATTAAAGAATCGCGTTAAACAGCGCTTGCGCGCGTAGCTCTCGTATATCAAATTAGTTTCCTTTGTGGAGGTACGCATTCTGATAATTAGGTCGACGATATGCATGTCCGTGCTAGCTTAATGGTCAAAGTCATAAACTCGAAACGGCATTGCGTTTGTCGAGTAATATTTTCGAGTTCTGTGTGGTTCCACTAAAGATTCACCGTGTAGAGAGGCTGAAGCGCGTTAAATACATCCAAATTCTTCACATTTATGTAGTGAAGAATTATGAAGCGTGAAGGGAGCCATCTATGGTGTCATCCTCATCTTTTGAACGAGGCTCAAAATTGCGAGGT
Organism: Trichonephila clavipes; assembly: GCA_019973935.1. Lineage (NCBI taxonomy): Eukaryota > Metazoa > Arthropoda > Arachnida > Araneae > Nephilidae > Trichonephila > Trichonephila clavipes. The sequence continues at coordinate 505,043 of BMAU01020946.1, forward strand.
TCATCGCCTTTGAACCTCGAATAGCTTCAAAATATGACGTCAATAAGTAATCAATCAACATATAGTGTGATATTCTGGATATTAATACAGTGAAATGTACTAATGGAATTATTTACTATAACATATTTTAATAATGTTACATAGACGTAAAAGAGAATGATTTTAACAAAATCTCTCATTTTTTTTCGGCATACTGAAATCTATTTCGTATAAAAAAAAATTAAGGGCTTTTTAAAATAATTTTATTTGTTCGAGTAACAAAGCAATAAAAATGTAATTGGAATACTTTATATAAATGTTAATAATTATTATTTTAAAAAATTTGTTACCGAGTACTGAATCTACAAGATAAATATTTCATAAGGCTTTTTTTTAATCATCAGATATTTTTGCCCCACATATTTTTAAAAAACTATATATTTACCATACAGAAATTTTTTCAAAATATAACAAAATAACAGTATTTTAAAAGTAAAAGTCAGAGGGAGACAAAAGAAAATTTCCAACAAAGAATGTTATTAATTCAAAAACAATAATAATAAAATATCCAAATATATATATACATATATTTTATTCCAGTATTTCTCCAGCGGGTCTTAACTTTCAACTAATTGATATCCATTTAAATCAGTTTAAAAGAAAGCCAGATACAAGCTCTCTTTAATTATAAATTATGATACGTTTGCGTGTAATAGTAACTTCATATTATCAAGATATTAATGATTTGATTAATAAGAATTTCTTAATATACACTTTGTGACATAGAAAATGCAATCATATGAAGATTCAACCGTATATATGTAAATTTAGAGGAATACGTGATTAAACGGGTTTTTCGTTTAATCTGAAATCAAATTTGGTGACGTGTTTATAACGTAGGATAGAGTCTGAAATCAAATTTGGTGACGTGTTTATAACGTAGGATAGAGGAGAAGGAACCAAGCCAACAATCGCGCGCGCGCTATTTCGTTATTTGTATTTCGTAAGTCTCTACTTACCTTACTTTGTATAGATTTCTTACACCTTCATTGCTGTATGAAAACTATTTTCTTTTAATAAAATATGTATGCATTCTCGGCCTCTGAATTTATTTTCACCATGTTCCAATCATTTTTCATGGTGGTTAATTTTCCACACTTTGAGTAGCACATATTTTTTCACATAATTAGAATTTTATTTAGGATAAATGAAATTCATGCGAATCCTTAAAAAATTTATTTTGTAAAATTTTCAACACATAAAAATTGTCATAGTCGACAATTATCATTTTCAAATAGACCGTGATAAAATGATTTTTAACAAAAGCAACTGCAACTTATTTAAAATTGTTCATGAATAGTAAAGATTACTTTCTTTTTGATTACGTGTAAAAAGCTTAAATTCATTTCAATTCATTTTTTTACGCAAACTGAAAAAAATATTCATGGTATATATGTATTAGTTTGCCTACTAAAATTCTTTTTTATTTATCAATGATAATAGATTATTCAGTCTTATAATATTCCTGATTTTAATAATATGCATGCATTCATTAATGTTTTGAGGGAAATTTATTTGCTTGGTTTTAATTGGTAACACATTTATTAAAATTTAATTTTGAATTTAAATTATCACTCAAACTCAAATTCAGTGGCGCAACAGCCCATGAAGGCCAGTGCCTGCTGTGCCCATTCTAGTATACGTGACCATTGGACGCTGAGGAGCAGATGTCCCGGTCAAGTGGTTAGTCTGAAGCGAGACCCCCAGTGTTTAAGTCCCCAAGCAAGCTTGGTACTCATTGATTGACCCACTGTGGTAGGGATGAAAAATTACCACTCAAACGGTCATAAAATGGATGAAATGCAGATATCATTATAAAATAACGAATATTAATTTTATTTAACAGACAAAATATTCTTATTTTAAAATTTAATTATACAAATGTACATGCTTATAAACTGCATCAACAAAGGCAAAAATTTTACTTAACTACTCTGAAGACATCTGTGTTTTTTTAAATATTACTTTGGTCGCATGAAAGCGCATAAGGCTAAATGCTTAAGACTTACGTCCACTCCACAAGGCCCTCTTTCATTGTAGTCATTAACCCGAAAAATGCATCCAAAAATCCGGTATCTTTTAAAAATGATTCATAGCGATTACCCCTTAACTAAAAATCCATAATTACACAAAAGTCGTTCCCTTTCAGAAATGTCACGCTTATAAATAAGTGGCGAAAAATGAGCACTTTTTGAGGCTCGCATAGAAAAGTCTCTATAAATCCATTCTCGTTGATCATCATCAGTCAAGTCCTAAAAGATGCCCGCTCAGACAAAACCCCCATCGAGGAAACTTCCATGGGGAGAGGGAAGAGGCTAAACCTAAACTGACACCCCGATAAAATGAGTGACAGCTATTAATAATCCTATCGGGTCTACTCTAGCTACTATACTGGATTGATCCTGGGCCAATTAATTTTCGTTTTTGCCCACCCATTTCGAAACAAAGAATGACATTGGGGGATGGGATGTCCCATCCCCTCTTCTTTGCCAATGGTTGTCTCTCTTTTCTCTTATATAAATGTAGATGTATATCTCCCGGCGTTGGATATTATTTTTCTTCCATGTCACACCACAATGGGTAAGGCAACGCCAAAATAGATGGTTCGCTAAGTGTTTTGCTTTAATCTGATAAGGATGGCGAGAGAATCTTGGCCGATGATTCCTTTTTGGTGAAGGTGGACTTAGGGGTTAGTGGCTAGCGATTAGTGGATGTGATTACCACGCCATCTAGGCCAAGACGATGCTGCTGTTGCTTTCTTTTTTTATTACTATTATCTCTCACTTATCCCCCTTCGTGAGAATTATTACCCCAATTTTGTCTCGCGAAAAACCAATCTGTTTTTCTTTTTTGGTGATATTGGATGCTTATATCTGAACTGATTGCCTATATATGTCAGTTAAGATGTACATGTCATTTTTTTAATTATATGATACATCTCTCTACAGATAATTTAATTTATGTCTTAGTTAACAAATCTGAAATTTGTTTGCTTAGATAACTACTTAGTTTTTTTACTATATATTCATTTATGTATTAGTTAATGTAGAAGGGGGGTTTGCTTTTAATTTTTCAGCTACTTATTCGAGTGAACAGTGATGTCTTAAGATTTCTTGAGGGCCTGGGCACTTACCAAAGTAGATCTTACCTACCATCCTTTTAAGTCGACAGTATATAGCATGCGTTGCCAAATACTCGTCGAAAAGATAACCCGTAATAAATAATATTTATGATTTACAATATTACAGACCTAGGCACAAACCGATAACCGCCTTCGAGTAAATGAATAATAAGTATATTGTGATAGGCCTAGGCCAGACTCGGATGACAGGCATGTTGTAATAATGCAGTCTTACTACTGTTTCCAACTGACATACAGTTTGAAATTCCTAGCCTAACGGATAACATGACCAGGAATAACATTTGAAGATAAAAAATATTCAGCTCATGGTCTTACTAAAGCCGAGTAGTGAACAAGACGAGCCTTTCCTCTCCGAGGCCCTGGGTCCAATTGGTTCTTGCCGTAAAACGTATCGGATAGGGGAATATGATTAAGGTATCCGACTATGTTCGGAATCGTAATTTTGCAAAAGCGTATAAATAGATACTATTTATGATATTCAGTGTCACTTAGATTAGAAAATGTACATAAAATGGTTTTCAGAATAGTATTACAATAAAAAATTATTTAAGTACAATATTTTGACAAAAAATGAACATAGTATGACCAATTTTCAAAATAGTCTCGTTTTGAAAAAAAAATGCTTCTCTTATAATATTTTGCCTGTATATAGCTCAGACATCTGTACAGAGTCTCAACTAGAATTTTTTAAATATATAACTTAGAAGTGGGTTTATCCATGTCTTACGACAACAGAGGGGAGAAATGTTAAGAAAAAATTGCCCATAATTATTTCAATTGGTTGTAACTCTGAAAATAATGAGAATTTTTTTCAAAAATCACATAGTTCAGACTCTCTGGAAAAGTCTAGTTTATATAAGCAAAATACTATTATTTTAGAAGCATTTTTATAAAAGGAGAACATTTTGAAAAAAAGGTTATTCTAAGTTAATTTTTTGCCAAAATATTGTAGTTAAATAATTTGTTTGTCAAAATGTCCTTAAAAACAATTTTATACGTGTATTCTAATCTAAGTAATACTAAGTATCATGAAAATTATCCATTTATGCGCTTTTTTTAAAATCATGGTTCCGAACGTAGTTGGATACCTTAAAGCTACACTAAGAGCTCCACTGAGTAAGAATGTGGAATAATATTAAGGATATATGCATCCAGCATTCCCGGTTACCATCAAATCACGAATGAGTCTTTATTAATGTCGCACTAAAAGTAACACGAGGGCTATTGACGACAGCCCTGATAATTGTGAACCTCGATCAAGTGACGAGGACGACTCCTAAATTGGCACCCCCTCTCTAAACTATCTCACCACACCAAAGGGAAGACTTCATCCGATGATAAAGAGATAAATAGCGAGGAATTTCATTCACCTGATATGTAGGTCATGATAAAATTCGATTTGAATAATACGGGACGGATTAAACATTGAAGAGTCGAGTGCTTAGGTCTCATCCTTGAAATACAACTGTTGAATGTAATGTGCACTAAATCTTTTGGGGTTTGGGGGTTCTGTGGAAATTAGGACTGTAAGTTATAAATACCTGTTGACTTAAATATGTAATATAGGATCTCTCGTGTAATTCTTAAATGTTAATAGTTACCTCAAACCAACCAAATTACATTGTACTACACAAATTAGGTAAAGCATACACAGCCTCTCCATTATTCTATAAATTCATACTTATCTGGTATTACTTTTTGATCAGCTAGTCACTAGTATAGATCTTTTTTACTATTTTGTAATAGATTTTTTATTGTCTCTCTCTCAAAGTAGGAATTTACAATGTTTATCAGATACAATGCAATTTGAATAACTCTTATAACTCCACACGCATTTTTTAGGAAATCGGATTCATAAAAGACGAGCTAAGGCAGAGCTTTTTATTTATCCAGATTGTTTTTTGAGACTTAAAATTACTTAGCTTTAAATGGATTAAATCAGAAACAAAAACATTAATTATTTTTTAATTATATAAATATGCTTTAATTATTTTTCAAATGATCGAAAATTATTTTTAAATATTTTTTACCTCATAACTAATAAACCGAATAATTTAAAAGCAAAAAGTAAAATGGACGAATTGAAATAAATAACGCAAGTAAGATATTTTATAAGTCATATAGTATATAGTCTCTGCACTCTAAAGTTAAACCTGAATCAAGCTTTACATGATGGTGTCAAAGATATTCATTCCTCTTTAAGATAGAATGCAGTTGAAAACAGAAGTATCTTCTCGACAATTAAAGAAACGCTAAATAAAAAAAATGAATTTCATTTCAAATTGTTTGCAAAAATAAATTGTGGGAATGAGCATAAATTCTTTAAAAAATAAATAAATAAATCTCATTTTTTTTTATTTGCATGGAAAAGAAACCTTAATATCATGAAATACACGTTTTCCTTTTTTTTCTACTTTGATAAGTAATTATATTAATTTTGTAAAGGAAAAATATATAAATGTGTCTTTTTTTAATAAAAAAATTTCTAAATTTTTCATTAAAATGAAAATTGTCTACATCCATTACTTCATTTTCAGTTTGTTCAGAATTAATTAATAGTGTTAATTAAATGTTAATATCTGAAGACATATTCCTTTTTATTCGTATATTTTTTTAAAGAAGAGGAACAATTTGAAGAATTAAACAATGCAATTTTTACAAATTGTTTTCCTTCTAAGCACTCTTTCTGCAGATCTTGATGCAAATGGCCAAATTACATGTTCCATAACAAAAACTATTAATTTATAACAAATACATGAATAGAAAATTAAGTTTTGAACAACTTTAAACTGAATTTTTAACATTGATGCATCTTATACTTTCCAAATGTACCAGTATCATTCGATCTCTTTCAAGTATGAACTTAATATTTATTCCACAATACATCAATGTATGCTTATTAAGAGTTTTTTAATTAGTAATATTATGAAATAAACTTTATTTTAATAATTATTTTTGTTTAACGTATTCTTTATTTTCTTTCTGTTCGTAATAGCTATAAAATATCAGAAAAAAATGCATGCAAAACATTTTATTTTATTTAATATCCCACCTTATTTACTACAAAGAAAAAGTGCAAGTTTCTCATTAAAAATATTATGGTTCATATTCCTTTTCTTCTCAAGATTACACTTGTGATGTCAAAGAATACATTTAGTGTAATTTGTAATTTTACATTAACTGTAAAAATATGTCGAAAAATTGAATGCAATTTTAAAACTGACATTGAATTGAACTTTAACGTACATTTCTCATTAATATCAAATAAATTAAACATGATTCACTTTTATAATATTTTTGAAAAAGTTGAAACGTATTGCTACGAACATAAATTTTAAATTAGCTATAAAAAGCAATGTGAAGACATAATTACAGCGTTTTAAAACAGAACAACGTATTTGATGACTAAAATAGTATGTATCTTAGTTCAACTAGTTTAATAAGAAAAAGTAACTGTAAGCCCAAAAATCGTCACATTCTCGATCCATGCTAAGGTAACAGTATGAACGAAATCTTCGAATTCCCATATCTAAAAAAGAAATAGTAAGCTAAATAGCCACAGAAAAATTGGGGAACGTAACTTATACATATAAACAAAACATGTGCATAGCTCCATTTCAGTCGTCTTCTACAAGAAAATATGCGAATACATCTTGTACAACCTCCCAGACATAGAAGAAAGAAATGCCATATATCTTCCAATCTTCCGCAACATTTCTCCTGCAAATTTCCTATCACAAGGCTGTCGCGATTACGAAAGCTCAGGCTTATTTTTCACAAAAAGAAAAACTTATTACTTTCCCATAATATCGAACAGAAGCATCAAATTACAAATTAGACCGCCAAAGGAGATAAAAATATACTCTCCTGTCAGCGCAACTTCATCATCTGAAAACTCTATTGGAATAGATAGATAGATATATAGAGGAAAGCGTGTGAGCAATAAAATCGCCGAAAGAGTCATTTTTCTCCACTGAAGAATCGATACGTTTTGTTTCCCATACCCTGCCAAATTCTTACTCCTTATCAGTGAAACCCCAACGTGTTGCCGTTAAAAATTTGGCGCCAAGTCAGATAGAGCAGGATAGATCGAAAGTTATAACCGTAATACCTATTGACAAATGGATTTTCCAACAACATAGAGAAATTGATAATCTTCTGCAGATTCCCCTCCCCCTTCTTCTATCAGTCCCCTTTTTTCCCCAGAAAACGTGATTAAAAGGAATACGCAACTATTTGGCGGATTTTGTTTTACAATCGCCAAATGATGCTAATGAGCCATTGGGATATCGTCACCTCAGCGAAAACCACAAAGTGCCATTCGAACTGCTATCGACAGCTGACTTGGCTGAAGTGAATGGTACACAAAACAATTTAGAAAGCCAAATCGGTATTGTTATTAACTGTGATGTTAAAATATGCAGCAAGAAACTAGTAATCATTATATATTGTGCTGAGTTTGCAAATTCGTGTATCGGCGTGAATGGAAAATTGTGTTTTGCTAATAGATCGTTTCAAAAGTAAAAACGAAGAAAAAAAATATTTAAATTATTTCGACATGTTGAAGCTGTCAGCACGTTAAGCGGATTAGATAAATGAAAATTCCAAAACATATACATTAGTTTGCATTTCCGTAGTTTGTTTATTTTTTAAAAAGTAATGAAGTGCCAAAAAGTCAGATTTCCAATTGAAAAATACTAACAATTGTAAAAAAAAGGAATTTGTTCTCTGTGCTGTAAAATATTGCTTCTTAATGGAGTATATATAAAAGCAATGTAGTTATATATATTCAATATTTAGAACAGAAAAAAATAAGTTTTCAAAGTCTTATTTTGTGTGCCCTTAAGTCATTATACCACAACTAAAATATATTATTTGGAATTAAAAGAAATAGTAGTAATAGAGAGCGGTATAGTATGTAGTAGGTGTTCCAACTAGTACATTAACTGTAAATTTATCTTATAATCTGCCAGTGATCATGGTTGTACTAATTCATTTTCTTTAGCAATTCATAGCATAAGAACTTGAAAAGAATTGCCTTTTAACAAATTTCAAAAATTTGTATAAAAACTATAATTTTTCTGAAAATCTTTTTTTTCTGTACTAGTCTAATATATACACTGCTGGGCAATTGCAAAGGACGGATAACACTATTATCCATAGAAACCACAAAATGAAAGGAAGCAAAATGTGGAAAATTAGAATAAGTGCGGGATATTAGTAAGAAGAAGTATGAGTATGCAAAATTTTTTTCCACGTCTGTTCATCACGTGATAGCATTCATAAGAGCTTTAAAGGTTTTGACGCGTGTGGACAGTTGTTGTTTCAAGTCAAAGTTTTACAGGAAAGATTTAATAGACGAACTTAAAATTTTTGGCATGTCTTCCCGACATCACATAGATGATTTTATGCGTGGCCGAATTATTGGAAAGATCGAAGAAGGGCGAAAAATAACAGATGTTGCCAGGGAGTTCGACATCGCTCACAGCGTTGTTTCACGGCTGTGGAAGTCCTTTAAAACTACTGGAATGTATAGTAGATGGCACGGGGGAGGTCGTGTTAGAAGTACGACGCCTGCAGAAGACAGATATATCGTCCTATCAGCAAAAAGGAACAGGCGCCCCACAGCTCAGCAGGTGGCAAATCAGTTTCTTGCTGCCTCAGGAAAGCAAATCTCCCGAAAAACTGTTGCCAGACGTTTGAGGGGAGGAGGACTATACGCACGCAGACCTGTTGTGTGTGTCCCATTGACCAAACAGCACCGTACTGCCCGTTTGCAATGGTGTCGTGAGCATCACAATTGGACTGAACAGGACTGGGAATGCGTACTATTCTCAGATGAGAGTAGGTTCAGTCTGTCATCGGATTGTAGACGCCAACTGATCTGCCGCGAGAGTGGTACTGCTTATCGTCCAGAAAATATCCAGGAAAAGGATCGATATCCGATATGAAGTATCATGGTGTGGGCCGGCATCGTCATCAATGGCCGCACGCGCCTACATGTGGTTGCGAATGGGACTATGACGGGTGAACGATACATTGATGAAGTTCTACTTCCTCATGTTCGTCTTTTCTGTGTTGCTGTCTGTGATAAATTTGTTTTTATGGACGACAACGCAACATGTCATCGAACACTCGCTGATCAGGATTGTCTAGACAGCGAGGGTATTCAACGTCTCGTATGGCCAGCGCGTTCTCCAGATCTAAAACCCATTGAAAATGTGTGGGATGCTTTGGGGAAGCAAGTTGCTGGTCGAAACTATCCTCCGAAAAACAAGAACACCCTCATCCGTGCACTCACAGAGGAATGGGATAAATTGCCTCAACAGCTGCTGGAAAATTTTGTGCAAAGTATGGTACGACGTGTGGAATGTTGCATCACACTCCACGGTGGACATATCTCGTACTGATACCTTTCTTTAAGGTGCCTGCTGACTTTTAGATGCATTGTTCCATTTCTCCGTACGCAGATCAAATGAACATTTTTTTTCTTTCAGATGTTTCACAGCTTTTGTTCTTTCAAGAACAATAAATATTCTTTATTCTAATGTCTGAACAGTGTGGCAACTGTATTTGATCCTACTAGGCCTCATGTCTCGCTTAATGTTATGCTACATAGCAATTTGTGATCCGTCCTTAGCAATTGTCCAGCAGTGTATATATCTTTTGTATTTCAAAATATTTGTAAAATATTGCAATTTTTTAAATATTTTTTTTGAAAATGCATATTTTTTATTCATTAAAATATGTAAGTTATTATTCTACTTATACAAAAGTAGCTACAAATTATTAAGAATGCATTTGTATTTATAAATCAACTTATAGCTAGTAATTAATCCTACTCTTTCAGAAAATAGCATGCGCAACGTAAAACTTAATAAATATTTCTTATAGAAAAGTTTCTTATTTTCATATGCTTATAATTTTTAAAATTATGATTATATTTTAAACACTTTATACTTTTCTGAAGCCCCATCCTTTTATATAAGTAATGTGTAAAAGATTTGAATTATTTAACTTAAATTTAAAGAAATTATATCTGTTTGAAAATTGTTTATATTTTCAGACCTCCAGAGAAATTCAACACCTCTGTGACCCCTTAAGATACACTTGAGATAAATTTTCACCTCTGTAAACTGTAAAAAAACAATGAAACAAAGAGAGAAAAAAAAACAGATTAAGTCTCGCATAGGGCTTAAGTTAATTTCATAATCATATCATAGATTTGTTACACCCAACCCAATACATAGATGGTTAAAAAATAAAAAAAAAAAATCATCCCCTTCTTTTTGAAAAGGGGATTCCCTGTTTTCTTATCTTTAACTTGGACGATTCGTCGCTTGAGGGTACATAACACGGCTTTCAATTTCAGCAGGGTTTTTTAATACAATTTTTTACTTTTTTTTTTCTTTACTTACATTCCACGTCTTTTCTTTTTTTCTTAGTCACTAGCAATCAACATCCTCACCTTCTAATATATAGATATATACTACGTAAGATGAGTTCAAAGTATGGGGCGGCGGGGGTGGAAAAGGTATCTTCAGAAGAAGATTTGAGAAGAGGCAGGCCTGGAGATCAAATTTTGAAACCTATCATCTTAAACTACCTGCGGCTTATGGGTTTTAGAGAGTCTTCTTTTGAGTTAGGTTGATTTTTTTCATAAAGAGTTCGAAACCTTCTTATCCGAAATCTTTCAATGAAAATCATTTTTATAAAAACCCATTTGCTTTTCCTGGACATCTTCTCTCTTTCTCATTCGCTTTTTTCCTGTCTTTTTTCCCGTCTATCTTTTTTTTTTCCTTCTCCAACTTCTGGATGTCTGTTAACTGGATCTACGTTAACAGCTTGTAAACTAAAAATTCAATCTATTTTCTCATACCTGGAAGCAATGTGCATGCGTAATATTGGAAATCCGTGTTTGTATGTCATTCCTTTTTTTTAAAAAACGTTGGGGAAAAAATAAAAATGTCTTGCGATGAAATTTTCTCTCACTTTTGCCTTTGAATAGTACATAAATGCAAACTTTCTCACTTTTCTATATCGAATGGAATTCGTTTTGAAGGAAAAGATTCGTGAAATCTTTTACGTACATTTTATGCATAAAGTGCATTTTATGATGCTGCAAAAATGAATCACTGTTTCTTAAAATATGGTTACTATTAACTGAACGAGCGTGTAAGTTTAAGTTGAGAGGAAAAAAATTATACATGATCTGTTACAATTTGTAAATAATATTCCATTTTAAAATACATACATTATAATATTTTTTTAAAAAAATTTGATTTTTCTTAAGGATTTTATTTTCAAAATAGGAAGGAAGTTAAAGATGTGTTGTTAATTCTGATTTTATTGCTTACTTTTGCATGATTTTTTGTTCCGTCCTCTCATTTCTTCTTCCATTGAGTGCCCGTTCATTATCTGAAGTTTATGCAAATATGTGAAAATTGAAATGGAACTATGTGTTCTAATTTTTCTTAATAAATTTTTAAAGAGTCAGGAGAAGGTATGAGATACTAAATAATAGAAAGATATCCCAGAAGGAGTGATGGAGATCAATCCTTCTTGTATGTAGTATATAAAATATTGAAATCTAGTTTACTAAGGTTGCTTCGAAATTGGATTCAGAGTCAGAGAATTTCGTGAAATACAGCCTCCTTGATTTGCAATTAACTCCTTTACAGCTAACTAGTCACAAGTTGAAATTTTTTTAACTCTAAATTTGTTTGTATAAAAAGCAAAAAATTGTAATGTATGTACGTAAAATTACTGCATATAATATTAAAATCCCGTAATATGCACATCACTGCGATTATTATTTTTCTATCAGTTCATCAATTATCTGTTCTTATTTACTATTTTTAACACATTTTGTGATTACAAGGGCAGATGGTGAAGAAAATATGCTGTTGCACCTTGAATCTTTTTTGTTTTCTTCACTTTTATTTAGTAATAGTCTATTTTCCTGAAGCAGGGGTGGCCAACCCGTGGCACAGTGGAGTTACGATAGTGGCACGCGAAGACATGGTGACCAATTCTTTTAGTTTTGTTTAAATATTATTTTATACCGAATCAAAACTCATTGAACATGTAAACAAATTTATTAACAATAAAACTTATGTGTTTGTATTTTTGTCGTATTTATTATACTATTTTTAAATATATACTGCTTAGACATGCATAAAAAACTGCAATGTATGTAAAAGTCTTATAAAAGAAAGGACTATAAGCTACATTTTTTCACCTTTTCATATTGTTCGAAGTGACACGCATAATTGTGTTTTTTTTTTGTTTTTGCCAAAATGTTGCACTCTTCCCAAAAAGGTTAGCCTCCCCTGACCTAAAGTAAGATATTAATTTTATTATTCCTTTCAATTTGAGATTTTTTAATAATTTAAGGAAATCAAAGAACAATTCAATTTCTGGGATATTTTTGCAAATCTCTTTTGCAACACCAAAATATTAACTGAGAAATTATTGAAGATAATGTGTAGAGACTTTAAAAGTATAAGTTTTGTTATTTTGAAATAATATTTAAGATTTTAGCTAATAACTTATTTTAGAATTACCCTTATAAAGAAAAGTAAATTATGTGTATAGCTGTATACAGGGTGTGGCAAATCTATAAGGAACTTTATCACTAACCTTCTGAGTCGTCTTTTTTAGGGAAATTTAATTCCCTACCTATTTCCAATCAGCTCCAAAAAGAGGACAGGATTTCTTGTTATGCAGATTAGATAAAGTATTTAAGTTAAACGGAATAGTAAAGTTAGAGCAGTAGGAGAGAGAGATTGAAGCAGAAAGGTATAATAGTGAAATTAGAAATTTATAATTGAAGATTTCTTGGTGGATAATTTAATCTCAAGAAGAGTTGAGATTGTGTGGTGAATATTGATTTATATTTGAAGTCTCATTAAACGTTTATATATTAGGAGTGAGATTAAAGTTAAATGTTCAATGGGAACATTATTAAATGTAAATCTGGGATCTCTTGTCGTGGTAATCTCTGCGTGATCGATTTTCTAATTTTCAATTAATTGGATCATTAAATATTTAAGTTAATTTAAAGGACATTCCCTTTAAAAAACCTCATAATACTAGTTAGATATATTTGTTAATAAGTCTTTGATTCTATTTGGATAAGATAACCAAATAAAGAAAGTTATTTATAAAAATGGCTACTGGCTCTTATCTGACTCCTACTTATTCTCGTTCTCAAAGTGAGGTCCAAGGGGACCTTCACAAGGGTGTCCCAAAAATATAGCCACTCTGCACAGCTTAGATTCCTCGTTTGCAGTACCTAAAAAATACCAAAAGAACTGTACTTGTACAATCCAAAGTTTACGAGAAAAATACGAAAAACAAAGTATAACGTCCCAGCCGGTGCAAGGGAAAGAACACCGTATTGTACACATCAACAGCAGTATTTTCAAATATTTAAAAAGGTAAATATTCGAAATTTCAGTCGTGAATATTAATTCAGATTGAGAGCACCATGGAATGGATGAGTGCACACGTCTTAGCAGCGTGCACACTGGGGTGTAGCCGGTCTTTTCCCCATTATTGCTAAGTGGGGATGCCAACAGACTTAGGAAAATTCCATTCGTTTCCCTAATTGCTGGAAAAAGGTTTCGCAAATGGGTGGTCAGAACTTCTGACCCTTCTTTCCCATGCTAGTTCGAAAGTTAAAAGAGACACCAGTACAATGTGCTTTCGTTTTCTCACGAATCTGTGACGACAGCGCGTCTGAGAAGATAGAACTTACAATATGAGCCCAGGCAGACTTCCGCCATTAGCGGCTGGCAAAGAAAGAACAAAGGGGTTAGGCGGTGAGTGATCGGGAGAAACGAGATGCTTATAAGGCGAGAACGATGGAGAACGATATCAGAAATTGACTGGTAAAAATCCGATTGGGGCCTCTCTTTTTGCGATAGACTTGCGAGTCAGCGATTCCTGGGAATCCACGAATTAAGGGGGACTTCGAACTGTGAAGATTTCGAAGGAGTAACCGTACGGTGGATATCGAACCCGCAAGCTCACCCAAACTCGGTGTGGAATTACCGAGAGTGAACTGAGAACTGTGAACTCCTTTGTCATATCCTATGTGAATGACTTATCTCTTAAGGATCATTTTATTTCCTTATTTTATGCGAGTAATAGAGAACCCTGCAGCGAGAAAGATAAACTTTATCTGCGGACGCATTTTACAATTAAATTGTAATGAAACAATTTTTGATGAATTTTCATAGTGCATAATAAATAGTTATTCAAGAGCAGTTTGAAATCATTAAAACACGAACCACTAAATCTGCTTTTGTGTAGCAACTGCATTTTGATACAGTAATTACTTCAGAATACCCCATTCACAAAAAGTCAATAGTATGGTATTTGGTGAATATGGCGACCACAGAACCAAACCCTCACGTCCAATCCAGCGACCGGAGTTTGTCATATCCAGCCAATCACGTACAGGAGCACAGAAAAAAAAATACACTGGAGTTCCATCTACATAAACCGTATTTTTCTCGTAAACTATGAATCGTACAAGTACGGTCCTTGAGCATTTTGTTTATACTCCCAGCGAGGAAAATGGTTATGTAGAGTTTGGGTGCTATTTTTGGGACACCCTGTATATAAATAAATTTTTAGACATGTATTAAGATCTAAGTATAAAAAAGGGAACAAATAGAATAAAGATATTGAACACAAAAATATCCAAATGTTTATCAGTTTTTAAGATAGCATAATATTTGACTATTTATATAATTATAAAATTGATTATTTATTCAATGCATTATTTTATATTTCTTTTATACAAAAATCAATGTATGTAAAATAATTTAAGATTACTAATTTTAATGATAAAAAAATATTTCAGTTTTACGAACAAAAATAAGTAGGTCCAAAAAGGAAGAGTAAAAATGCATTTAGTAAAAAAAATTAAATATGAGAAAATGTCAAAAAATTACATCGCAGGCATTAAAAAGATAATAATATAAAAAATATAAATCTGAGGGTAGGAGAGATTAAAGTTGGACTACAACTTAATTAAGTTTCTATTTTTCAAATCTAATCTACAAAATTTTCATTTTAATGATCACCCTCAAACAGATAAATAATTTTCGGAGAATCTAAATCCCTAATGAAATTTACAATTACTTCAGAACCTCAAAAATGAGAAAAAAAGAAGAAGAAATATCAATCTTAAGTCTAGGTAGATGAGGAAAATTGGATTGCATAAGGAATTCAACATTTTTTAATTAAGTGATATAGCCTGTTTATTGAAATTTAATGAAAAGGCCACCAAGAACTTTAAAAAGAAAATAGCCCGCGATGAAAAAACTGTATGCGTTTACAAGGGAATTGAATATAACGATAATATGCAAATTTATATCCCCCAGAATTACCATTAGAATTACCATCTTCGACGGTATCAGTAGTAACTTTCAACCAATTTAGAGAACAGCAAAATCAGATAATAATAAATTCATTCGTTTATTTAATTCCCAAGGTTAGCCATAGAAAAAAAAATTCTCGCTGCTCAAATGAATGACTCTTGTGAAGAAAAGGATTATGAAAAAGAAAAAAAAAACTTCTGAAAAAAATCAGCTTATTAGATAGGAATAGGCACAACCGATAAATGAAAAAGGTCTTCATCAACGTGAAATCTCATAGGTATACGAAACAAATATACAAAAAAAGTTTTTTTGTACATCTCACACGAGTATTTTTTTTTAAAAAAACCAATCATTTTTTCTTTAATTTTTTTCTATGATTTCGAAACATAATTAGACGGGAAAATATGTTTAGCTAAGATAGCAAGCACAAGTAAATTAATTATCTTAGAAGGAAATCTATTTTTTCATGATTAAACCGAAAAAGTACCCAGTTATATAACATTTTGTAGTTTAATTAATTTTTTCACCAAATCTTATTTTTCTTATTTTATTCTCGTATTAATCCACCTAATATTTCATACGAAATACTTAGATTATCTGATGGAGTTTCTATATATTGAATAAAAAAATTTGGAAACCTTTAACTTGCTTTAATTTTTAAAAGCAATTACCAAATTATTATTTTTTTATTTACACAGTTTAAATTCATTTAAGTTTATAACAAAAATAATTAAAATTCAAGCAAGCAATGAAGATTTTTTTGTTAAAATTGCTCCAGAGTTGTTAAAATTAATTTCCAAATTATTTTTTTTTATTTACACAGTTTAAATTTCTTTAAGTGTATAACAAAAATAATAAAAATTCAAACAAGCAATGAAGAGTTTTTTTGTTAAAATTGCTCCGCAGTTACATTTTTTTCCTTTAAAAATTTAATTACTATATTCATAAAATAAAACAGATCGTTGATTTAAACATATCTGTGTTTGAAGAATTTTTTTATGGGGAGGTCTCACATTGCAATTCATGTCTGAAAAATAATTTTAAATTTCAACTTTTATTTTCAAGGTAAAAAGATTGTCTATGCGGAGTACAGGATTTCAAATATTTTTTTTTCCGAAGAGAACATACATAAAAACAATGTAATTACTAGAAATGCTCAGCTTAAAAATTCCACAGGATGCAACAAGCCTTATAGGGTGAACAACAGCCACGACATCACCCCCTCCCTATCGCTATGCCACTGGGCAGCAGAAAATGCTCATTTTACACTACTTATATTCCTCTCTTTCATTTAATTTGTATTTGTTATAATACACTTATTTAATCATATTTAAGTAGTTAAAAATTGTGTATAAATATTATATGGAGCTCATATCCATTTTACATTTACAATTGTTTTTTCTCTCTCGCTCTGCATGTATATATATATATATAATTACATTCATTTATACGAAGGTTGGGGCAAAAGTCATGGCAACTATTTTTTTTCTTGAAGATACCAGTCCGATTGGAAAATGTGACATATACAGATGAAAGTTCAAAGTGTTAACTACATGTGTGGACAATGAAAGCACTGAAATATCGTAATACACTAATTTGTTACGGTAATATACAGGGCAATATGGGCTTCACGGTGCAAAAGAATGACAACACACACACAGTACACATAAAATTACATGACAAACCTGGGGGCATAGACCCTTAATGTAGTGCATGACCCTTAATGTAATCCATGAGCTGCTCGATGATGGCACGTGTCAAGTCGGTCCGCACACTGACCGGTCGTCCCAAACGTTGCTCATCACTGGTTGACACACGTCCTTGCTGAAACTTTCCTATCCACCGTGCTACTGTACGATATGGTAGGATATTATTCCATTGCATTTCTCTTTCGGAGAACGGCTATTTTGATGTCAGCGCGCTGCTCAACACAGGTTACTTCCATCTAGCACGACACTCCTCAACTGACTGATTTCACTGTCCTCGCTGAGTTACTATCAGCTATCACATAGCCATCCGATGTTCTTCATACACACTATGCCTGCAGAGCTTTCACACGACACATATACGTTTGTGATCCGTTCACATATCTACAAGAAAAAAAATAGTTGCCATGACTTATGCCCCAACCCTCGTATTTATGAAAAGAGTTTTAGCATTACATTGATAAGATAATTTTTAAAAAAATGGAATTTCATCATAAATAAATGAGAGTTAGTTATTAAACACTATTCAAAACCTTCAAAAACTTTCTCGATTCAAATAAAAATCGGTGAAAACTTATGTGTGTGTGTTTATTTTCTATGCTGGGGATAAGTAACCACTCTTCTGTCCCACGGAGTTTTTTGTAATTTAATAAAACCACGCACTAATTTTCTTTTTGCCAATGTTAAATTTCGCTGTCGAGCTAACTTGAGGACTTTGAGCATTAACATCGTACTCCAAGGAAACGGGAGGGCTATTGGAAAGTTTGGACATCGTAGTTTTGGACTTCAAACAAGTAGGAATAGTGAGAAGGGAGTGTTTATTAAAATCGCACACTGAAGGAATGTGAAGGCTCTTGGAGACGAATCTCGTAAATTTCAACAATGGTGAGGTGACCATTTTTTTTACAATGAAAAGGAGGACGAAAAAATTTAAGAAAAAATTACAACTTAAACATATATGAAAGGTTTTTTAATTCAAACAAAAATACGCTAATTACGCTTACATTCTTTTTAATTATCTTAACCCTTTATTGACTGACGGTACTTATAAGTACCACTCACTTTAAAATTTCATAGAATAACCGTTTTTACGAATACTCTGACGATATTTGGCAGGAATATTCTTTGAAATCCACTATTCCAAGATATATGGCAGCACGGGTTCTATGATGAGTATTTTAGCGGTGAATGCGAATAGTTTTAAACAGAAATTGCGTTTTCAGAGGATAGCGAAGATTGTCATTTTTGTTCAGAAATTATAGTTAATGTCAAAAGGTAAGACTCTTATTTTTTTAGTATGTTAATGAAAACCTTAGAAAACGATTTGACTATTTATTTTAAGTGGACAGTGTGTGTAATTAATTTTACAGTTGAATATCTTAAATTAATTAATTAGCTCTAACTAATTAAATTTCCCAAAGTTGAGTATTTTGTTTATGTATATCCCTTAGTTTTCAATGTAGTGATTCAAAAAAAAATATTACATTAAAAAAAACTACAGTAAATCATAATGCGGTCGATAAAGGGTTGAACGAGTATTTTTCCCATGAATCAATTTTTTTTGTCAACATATCATTTTTAAATGCATCGGAAAGTTCGGGCAAAAAATATGCTTCATACTGAATTTTACGGTAAACAGCACTATAGCTAAAATATTAACATTCAATTTTGTGTGTGATTTTTCACTAGTTACTTCACAAAAATCATTACCAACTGACAAAAAACTCTTTCAACAGCTGCATTAGTTCCAAGGAAGCATAACGTATAAATTCAACAAGTATAACTAAATTTTCATATGGAATGTATTCATTTTTGAAATGGTTTTATGTATTTCCACCCATCTTTTATCAATTTCAGCATGTTTATTTTCCAATTGTTCTAATTTATTAGAATTTAAATATCCATTCAGTCGTCTTTCTTCTTCAAAGAGACCATTGTCATCGATTTTAATATCGGTCATTTCCTTAGATAAAAACTGAACACAATGTTCTATGTCTGCCCAATTTACTTGCAATGAAGTCAAAAAATAACATTGAAAACTGTTATTTTCTGTGATATTTGCTTCAGACCATTCTTCGACGTTTTGGAAACATGTTTGGTTTATCTCTGAATAGAGAGATTAACACATATCAGTTTTAAACTATTGAAAAGGATGACAAAAAGAAGGACACTTTTCGAGGAAGGACAGAACCTCTATAAAAGGAGGACGGTTGGTCACCTTAACAATCGTCAAGACGGAGTGTAAAAAAGAATGAAGTACCAGCATATAGATTTCTTCCTCCTCCCTCCATTGTTCTATGTTACGAAGTCCGCCTCTACCGTTTCGTTGTATTTCTATAGTATGTCATAAATGCAATTGAAAGAAGTATATTATTTTAAAGGTTCTTTTATTTGTATATAGAAGACGTAAGTAGCAATAATTAATACTTGACATGAATGTCTTTAATTAAACTAAGACTTAATACTTACAGGTCCGTGTTAGCTGAGTAATTATGGTAATAACTTTGTTACCACGGATCTATTTCCGTTGAATCTTAAGTTCTAATTCTCATGCTATTAAAGAAAGATATGCCACGTAGAGGGGATGAATAAAATTAAGTATGCCGTGGCTCAAGCTGGCATGGAATAGAAGTTTGGAAAGTGGGGTATCAAATCAAGTATCAAACTTGCCACTTGACAGTTGCTCAAAATTCTGGTATTCGTTGAAAATAGCCCTAATGTTGTTTTAAGTTTCAAAGTTAATAAGCAACAAATCAATCATGAGTTTTCGGCACAACTCTTTTAATTCTGTTACTTATCTATCACTGCTCTTACAAATTGTTCATATCAGAGGCAATGAATAAGAATTTCGAAAACAGTTAAAACAATCCACATTTGAATAATAATTAGAAGTATTATAAAAGTAGCCAAATCCACTGCACCAAAATAATTGCTGACACATTTACCTGACAAACTTATTAAAGGTACCAAAAATAAAATTCATGATCTCCCTTTCCTGCAAAACAGCCTCAAAAATTCCTGTTTCCACATTAGACTTAAGATTCGGGTTCCAAGCTCAATTCAGTTCAAAATTACTTCTATATAATGAACTAAGGAAAGTGTGTAAAAAAGCAACGCGTAGTCCACGTATGGTGTGGCGGTAAAAGGCGGATAATTTTATGTCAATAATATGCGATCATAAAAGCTCTTCTGTGATTCATACTATATATAGAGAGAGAGGGGGAATATCTCTGCGGTTTCCTTAAATTACAATATATATAAATGTAATAATTCCCAGTAATTTAATCTGTAATAATAATAATTCCCTCTAGCATGCTTTTCATTAACTCTTTTAATAACATTTAAACAAAATTTTATTCTTTGGTTAAAAACTAATCATAATCGTAATCAACTAGTATCAGAAATCCCTGTGTCCCGCCCATTTTTACCAATTATAGTTCTTATTACAAAATAGTCACGCGGGTATAAATACCGATGTCTCTGGAAAGCGCGTTCTCTTCTTCTTGTCTCTCCTGTCTGTAGCATGTAGCCAGCCGGCTGCCGCGAGTGGTGTGTTTCTCCTCTTTGTTTTTGTGTTCGTCAAGTGAAATGTCGCTACTGCTTGTGTCTTTTGTTGTGCGTGTTTCCTTTGTGATGTTGTCAATATATAATTGTGTGCCTCATCATGTGGAATGCAATAAACTGAATTATTAATTTACCAGACTGCCTCGTCAATCAAGTTATTATGTAACATCACCCATCATAGAAAATGCACCAAACAAACAGGAATCACTCACCACTTTCGTTGTTTCAGTATCATCCAGTCTCGCCACGACATTATAGTTATTTTTCCACTCTCCAGAAATATTATAAGAAATATTTCATATATATATAAAATAAAGCAGTCCATAATAAAATGAAGTTTTATTAAAATATTCGGTTTCTACATGTTCAATTTACAAAATCATTAATTGCTTTCAAAATCAAATATTTATGTTATTTAACTTTCAATACTCACCAAGCCCTTTAGGATAATACTATGTAAGGGAATAAAATTTTACGATTACAATTATTCGGATCGTGATCTTATTAAGTTTAATCGGAAACGAGACGAACTCCTTACCGAGGTCAAGGTCATTAACCCATACCGTAAAACGGCTCCGTATAGGCTGAATTACTATAAATCTCTGATTTGAAATTAAACAATTAGTACAGAAATAGTAAAACAGTGCAGAGCAAAATAAAATAATAATGATTCATTAGCAAAATTCTTAGGCTTAGGGCTAAGATTACAAAGTTAAACAAAATTTTAAGGCTACAAGCTTCTTCATTTTCCTATATTAAACTAAACTCAGTGGCGCAACACCCCATATGAGCCAAGGCCTACTGTGCCCAAATCAATTTACGAGACCTTGAGCGCTGAGGTGCATGAGTAGATGTTCCGGTCAGAGGGTCAGTCGAGAGCTCAAACGTCCTCCCATTGGTGTGGTGGGGTGCAGTAGTTAGGTGAGGGAGATGCCATCTTAGGTGGCGTCCTCGTCACTTGACCATTGTTCAAAATTATGTGGTCCGTCGCCAAAAGCCCTCGTATAGCTAAACAGTGAGATGTTAATATTCCCTCACTCACGGGTCAGGGGGCCAATCTGACGCGAAACCCTCATTGCTTAGTTTCCAAACAGGCTTAGTACTCATTTTATCGACCCACTGAAGGGGTAGAAAGCTTAATGGACCTTGCCCACCCTGGGGTTTGAACCCTGAACCTTTGGCGTGGGAGCGCGATACGCTACACTTGACCACTGGGCTTTATTTGCCAACATTAATAGGTTGAAATAAAATTTAGAAAAGAAAATACAACTATAACTAATATAATAATTTTTTTAGTCCCAAAATTAATCATTAAAGCTTAAATCGCTATAATTCAGGATTATTTAAAAGTAATATATTTACTTAGAAATAACGTAATAAGATTCAGAATTCTAAATTTAGCTTGCAAAAAAACCAACATTCCACCCTAATTACGTTGCAATTTACAAATAAGCTGTTCACAATTTGTTTTTCTCACACATCGGATTTCATATACATCGACAAAATTACATACAACTCATATATATGCATATAAACTATTTGTGAGCTTCTATTGAACTATAAATACTTCTTAACCAAACAAATGTCTTATAATTTATCATCGTACCCCACAAAGCCTTATCCTAAAAGATAAATATAACTTTTACAGATATATAAACTGGAAAAAATACCAAAAAACTAATAATTTCCTGGAATCGGCGCGAAAACGAATAAAATTCCCCAACCAAAAACCAAAAAATCCCGTTTTTTTCCACCCTATCGCATCTCGTGATCGTACAAATAAATCTAACTCCACCAGTTAGAAATACAGTTTTATCAGCTCTCCAACTGAAACTAGCTACCATCAGAAACATTAAAATAAAAAATTACTTAAACAGAAATGTAGTGCTGGTTATTCGTATTTGGCGTAGCAGGCAGGCAAAAGTGCAAACGTAAAACCTAGTGATACGTAATAAATGTATTTTTTGGCCCTTATCGGATAGAGTAAATGTGCCTAAGAATTATGACACGTTCCTAGCTACGAATTAATTTCCTGTTTTTTCTGTACTGAGTGTGCGATTACGATACGATAAGCCAGTCGTTTTCCATATCAGGGATCCACGGCGAACTGGTGTTCTTCATTTCGTAGTATCTTTTCACCGGAGTTCGGTTTTAGGTACTAATTCGGGGAATATTGGTATGAATACCGAACCCGCGTTTCGTGTGTGACAGTATATTAAATTTAGGATCAAAACTTAGCAACCCTGTAGAAAAATCACAGGGTCTTTATGTAGAAGAATTTCATATGGATGTACCAAAGATAATTGTATGGTAATAAGGCGACAGTTTATATAGTTTTAAAAACTAATTATATAACAACTGTATTCACGTATACTGATACAATACACAATCAGAATACAACTTCAAATTAAACTTCTGAAACATATTTCATAAGTAATTATTTATTTTTTCAAGAAAATTATTATTTTAGTGCTTTTAAGTAAATTTGTAACAATAACTCAATAAGTTTTAACTATCAATAACATATATGCGTAATTTATTGTAATCTATCTATCGATCTCTCTCTATATAAATGAATGTGTGTCTGTCTGTCTGTCTGTCTGTTTGTACTCAATATATTCAAAACCCATACATCCAATCGCCGTGAAAATTTGGGAAATTATTAAGTATATCCCCCGGAAGGTTTTTGAATTTTTTTTTTAAATCAGAGTTAGAGTTCTAGGTGCTCCCGAACAAATATCCCCAAAATATCAAAATAACATTTAATCTATTCTGTAAAGAATGGCAAAAAGATGGTAATAGAGCACCCTCTCCTAGCCGTATGGACAAGTTGCCAGTCAGCCTTCCACCTCGATGAAGAAAGGACATGCCAATGTTCGTCCCTTATTATTTGTATAGTATTAACTGTTTTTATGTATTTGTAACTGTGCTCAATCAGAATGTGCCACCAAATAAAATTATTTGAGCTAGCCACTGGAGTTATTTTTGAGTACAGGTTATAAAATGGCGCCCAATGAATGGCATGGATAGTTGATTAATTTTAATAGGACTGCTAGTTATAAGTAAATATTTTAAGTTTTCTATATTATGAAAGTAGTTTTAGTTAATATTTTCCTTCTTATTATTACTCAATAATAGCATTGGTATATTCAATTTAGTCTTCTTATAAGGACACATGCCGGTGTAGGTTTACCCTTTTATGCGCTTGGGGTGGGTGCCCAGGGACCGGGCTCCGGAAGGGCCCAGATAAGCTGGACCAAGGGGACCCGTAGATCTTCTGCGTCCAGAGTCCAAAATGAGTTTAAACCAGTACTGACACATGCATACTCCTATTTCCAGTCTATACAGCACAGTAGCATAATAAATTGCATATGAATATTGGGTGGCCTCAAAACAATGTGTAAATCTGCTATCTTAATTCCTAAGGCTAAGAGTTTGCTTTTCTACTGTAGTGCTTACTTATTTCTAACATTTACTATGGTTGCACTTTTTTGTGCTTTGCTTATTTAGAATTATAGCTATTTAGTATGTATTATATTATTTTTTATTCCTGTAAATAGTTTAATGCATTTGCATTGAATTTTTATAAAATACATTAACATCTCCTTGAAAGTTTCAATAAAGCTGTATTACTTTGTTATCGATGAGAAACAAGATTATTTAGTTTTCAAAATTGAAACTATTAAATTCATTTACTACTTTGTTTCAAAGAAACTTTTAATAGAGTGTTGGATTTGATTGCATCTTAACTATCCTGAATTGTTTTTCCCTGAGAAACAACATGTTACATCAATAGTTTTAAAAGTATTTTTAAAAAATGAAATTAATTTTATTATAATTCAGAGACGTAAATGACATAGAAAAAAAATGTCTAAAATAAAATGCTTGAAATTAGACGAAATAATAAAAAGCAAATACATATATATAAGCAAATAAATAATTTTCAATTACAAGTAATATTAAATTAATAAGCATTTTGAAAACTATCAACAAATGTGCTAAATAATTTAAAAACAATTCGAATACATAAACATGTCATTATTACTGCACATGAGTTATATCACAGGTTTTCAATGTGGGCAATAATGCCTCTTTGTGGGCATTTGAAGCTTTCAGGGGGCAGTAAAAGAACCAGAGTAAGTTTGGGGGATTGAGATGGTATAGAGGGGCATGTGGGAAGATTAATATAATATAGTCCAAAAAAGACTAAAAAAAACACGCTGATTGTGTACTCACCAAAGTAAACTTTAATATGGGTTACCTTATGCTGATTGTATGTATTTAAAATTGTTTATTCGTGGCAATACCTATTTATGATTTTTAAGAAAAAAAGGGGGCTTTAAAAATATATTCTACAAGTAATAGAATATTTTTTTTATAATTTAATTTTTGTTTTCGCCATGTATTATGTACGTTCTTATTTTTCTGGAGTGGGAGGGGGGCGTTAGCGAAATATTCACTAGAAAAAAGGGTGCCAGTTCTAAAAAGGTTGGGAACCTATGGGTTATATGAAATGAATATATATATATATATTTTTTTTTCAAAAAACAGACAAAAATTTCAGACAGTTTATCTGGACAATAGACAATTTCTAAAACAGACAGTTGAAATAAGTCCCCCCCCCCAAAAAAAAATCACGAATAACTAAAACTGAATAGAGAACTGCCAGAATACAATATAACACTTTGCTTTAATTATATTACTTTGTTACTAGCAAACTAGTAAAAGAACGAAAAACTATACAAACAAAGCTGTGAGTCAATATCCCTAACTTATCCCACAGTTTCCCTAAAAATCCCTTGCGCAGAAATAGATAATGATCGGGAAGAAACGCCACTGCGAGAATATATGCACAGGGGTACATGTGGATAAATTCCTTTTAGTGTTATCTCATTTTAACACACCGGAGGTCTGAATATTTTTCTGTCTTTTTTTATTATCACTCCTCCCTGTGAAAAAGAGGGGAGGGAGGGATCTGTTCCCATCTATTCATAACCCTCCCCCCGCCTTTTCTCGATATGTTTTCTTATAAGTTCTTTCTGCACAAGCAACTGATCATGTATCCGTTTATATTTATGATGTCGGGCATAACTGTGACGTTTTTATGCCTTCTTCATTTCAGTTGATAATAAATGAATAAATATCACCTCGCGATATGATTTCAAGGGGTTGTTGAGAAGGTGTGGAGAGATGATTTGTGGCAATGGGTTTGCTCGATAATGCCCTGTAAGGAATAGGTGATTTGTTTAATTGTGAGGTTCTTTCTTCTTGGTATTTTTTTCATTGTTTCTTTTTCAACGTGAAATTTGACATCGCATTCAAATTGTCTTTCCGCGTAAAGGGATGATATAGAAAAAGAGATTGCCTTTTACCCAAATTCGGAAGATAAGTGTTCCATTGGGGTGATTGCTCAATTTTTGGAGTTGTTTGGGTAAGTAGAAACTAATCTATGTAATTCAAGGGACAAATAGAGGCTTAAAGTTCTTAAAAATAAAGAGACCGTTGTTTAAAATGTAATGATATGTTGCTTGAAATGTGATATCGTTGCATTATTTTCATACGGTTAAAAATAGTGATGATTTGTAATACTGGAAATGTAGGGAAAAACTGCGGTTTAGCGAAAATTTGCTATCGGGTGTTGTTGTAAAAATACTAATAATATTATAGGCACTGGTGTAGCTAGTCCGGAGTGGACCTTGTATCAAAAATTTTTGGGTGCCTTTTTAGAAAAAAAGATAAAAATACACTTATTTGAAAGTGTCAGAATGTTACACATATTGACATCCTTTCCGTATCAATGATACGGCTGATACGGGGTAGCTACGCCCTTGATTATAAGCTAGAGAAGACTACATATATGTGTCATATTTATATTTGTATATTTTATATTATACATATTTATATTTGTATATTTTATATTATACATATTTATATTTGTATATTTTATATTATACATATTTATATTTGTCTATTTCACCCGGATTCCTATAGTAATTTAATATTCCAATTCTATTCTATTGATGTTATATTCACCCATGTGGGATTTTGGGCATTTGCCTTGGTTTACCTCTTATGCTATTATGTCGAAATTTTCCGCTGTAGGGGAAGGTTGATATCTCACAAAATACTGTTTAACCCTGTTTCACTGTCCTAAGCCAGTGACATCTCGGGAAATCATAATAGTTTTTTCCACTCTAGCTAAATTTCTCTTTTTTGGTTTATAATGTTTTCATGCTATTGGTTCTTTCGGTTTGTTCTTAAGATGTTTTAGGATTTATTAGTCTTCCTTTTAATTTATTTACTGCTATATATATATATATATATATATATATTACAATTCTATGAACACTACAACAACTTCTGAAATCAAAAAGGAGTAAGAATTAGGGGTTCAGAAACGTATTAAATTTATGAATATTTTTGAATATGTAATAAAAGGGGGAAATATTAAATAATCTCTATTATAAATAACTTCTACACAAAAAAATTAAAAATTCTTTGTGAATTTTTATAATAGTATTTTCAATATAAAAATTGATGATTAAATAAACACATATAAGTTCAATTAAAGTTTAATTACACT
Organism: Trichonephila clavipes; assembly: GCA_019973935.1. Lineage (NCBI taxonomy): Eukaryota > Metazoa > Arthropoda > Arachnida > Araneae > Nephilidae > Trichonephila > Trichonephila clavipes. The sequence goes on from BMAU01020946.1 coordinate 532,472, forward strand.
TTTAATTTATTACGATTATATTTTTTACTCGTCATAATATAAGCATTTACTAAAGCATTTAATAAAATAATAATAAGGAAAATTTTGTGAAACATGTATGTTTTGTGTTCTATTTCATGTATAAATAAAAACTAAAATTAATCTAATAATTTTAAAATGATAGATACTTACTTTTAATTTTAATAACAATCGCAAATTATTTACACTTAAATTTTTTTTTGTTTCCATATATTTTATTTTAAATCCTTTTTTACGTGGCAAAGTGCATCACATTTTTTTCCCATAATTAAATAATTTTAGTTCAAGATTCATAACAATTATTGAAAATCATAAATGTTTGAGGGCAGTTACTGATATTATATTATTTAATTTGATAATCATATATGAAATATCTGATTTTCTTTAATTAATTTTTAGAAATCACATAGATAACAATACCTTTACGAATGATAACAATATCTTTTTTTTTGCTCATGGCGTATTTATGATACAAAAAAAACTATTTTGTAAATACGTATTAAGTCAAAATAAAATGATTTTCTCAAACAATATTACCTTCTTTGAGGATTATAAAAAAAACCAATCTCCAGTAATAAATTTAATACACTTCTCATCACACCCGTCATCGCTACGAAAAATAATCTCTCACCATAATCGCTTCCGGTAAATATTTATCAAAGCACATTTGGTTCCCGTATCCTCTTATTACGACCCAAAAACAACATCGCTAGTATGCACGCAAAACAAAACATCGAATATTGACGAAAAGATATACAAGTGTGTGTATCTTACCTCCCCCCCCTCCTTCTCATACCAAGGCGTCAAAAATGTGTTTGTGTGTGTATATACCGTTGAAAGCGAGCAATTGTCCAAGAAATATTCTTCATCCCCCAAGTTAATGCAACTCCCCCTACCTCACACACAAGCAACAGCAGCATCACCATACAGAAGCACAACTTGAAAAGGGCTCACGGTTACTAGTAGTGCAGTATATGTTCGCAAAAGATAAGGGCCCAGCAAAGAAAAGGAAGCCCTAGAATATAAGGCTTAGGACGCCGCGCACACTGAACAAGCCCCCCTGCTGTACGGGGCGTAAGGGGGAAGGTGCGGAGCCAGCCTCGCTGTGTTTATGTGATAAAGTTTTCGATGTGCCCGCCTCTAGTCTCTCTCTTCTCACTTTCCATTTAGAAAGGGGCGGTTATCATATCTTCTCTTAGCATCCATACCGAAGGACTGGGGGATGTTTAGAAAAGGAGAAGCGAGATGAGGAGGAGGAGGAGGAGACGGATGAGGATGAAAGGGGAGGATGCTGGAGGAGGAGGAGGAGGTCCAGTTTGCTGTATGAGCGATAACAATAAGCATTCTATCTCTGCGTACCGATAAGGGGCTATCGTTGGTCGGCACACGCGCATTTCGAACTAGAAGTTTGCGTTGCGTGATTTCTTCATAGAGCGCGGATTTGCTCCCCAGATAAGAGACTTATCAAAAGACGGCAACTTGCTCTTTTCTTCGTTCCTTCTCTCTCTCTTCACTTCTCTTCAAGTTCTGAAAGAGAGCGATTCGCAGTTGTCTTTCCTCCGAAGACGTTGTGTGTATGTGTAGAGAGAGATATATTTATACCGATGATGTTTGAATGTGTACACAAAAATATGAAATAAGTAACAAATGGGGATCGGTGGTGGAGATGGGTTGAGCTAACGGTTTGGGAAAGAATGTTTCAGAAAAACGAAGCTTTTTTTTCCGTTTTGGAATGGAAGTTTCAGATATGATCTAAATAATTAGATATGAATTGATAAATTAATTGATATTAGTAATAAATATACAATTAATTGATATTCATAAAATTATGCTTACATATAACAAAGGCTGCAAAAAATGCTTCAATAAAGTATAATTTAGAGTGTATATCTTCAGCATTTTTTAACTACAATAATGATTTATTTTGCATTCTAGTTTTATTTTTATTGTATATATTTTAATTACAAATATTATAAAAGATTAAGACTCTAAACAAGGTATTTATCTATTACATTAAACAAAGTTCAAAATCACTATCAGATGTAGTTTGTGGACACTAAAGACTAGTGGTCAAGATAATGGACTCGTGGCTGGCGTGTTATGAGTTCGAGCCATGTATCGCTGAAGACTCGCCGTGTAACTAAATCAAATTACAGCTATAGCCAAATATGTTTACAAATTATAAATAAATATGCTTAATGTCATATTCTTTGCCCTTTTTAAAATTATATTTCATCGAATAAAGGCGTTTAAATTTTAAAACCTTCAATTTTTGAAGTATGGAAAATAAACAAATTATTTTTTTTGCAGTGCCTTAATAGACTTTTTATTCCAACCACATTGTGAGACCGCAGGCTGTGTGGCGTTGTTGGTTTGTCACTGGCCTTCTGTACCCAAAGTTGCGGGTTCGACCTCGGCCCAAGTCGGTGGATTTTCATGATGTAGAAAATTGACAGTGGCCATGTCGTATGATTATACGGCATGAAAAAGATCCATTGAATGTCTGTTCGGCTTGGATGTTCTTGGCAAAATTAAATTCTTAAATACAAATTTCGCATTGGAAGAACTGAAGTGCCTCCCCCTCTGGGGAAGAAACTGAGCGTCAAAATTACTTGGGGTAATTGGTATCGCCTAAATGGTGCCGCACTAAAGAGTTGTACCAGCTCCTGGAGACTGTACTAAGTCTGCAAAGGTAGAAATACCAATATGCAGTTACAATAGAGAAAAAAAACATTGTGAGACAGTGGTAGCCGAGTAGGCAAGGTAAGGGACTCGTGGCTGGCGTGTCGTGAGTTTAAGCGTTGTACCTCTGAAGACCCGCCATGTAGAGGAAACCGTTGCACTTTAAATCTGTCAAGGTTCTTACGTTCTTTCGTCGATGTGTTATGAAATTTAGGAGAAGTGGGTGCTAGTTCAGGTGTCGTCCTCGTCACTTGACCATGGCTCAAAATTACAAGGTCTGTCATCAATAGCTCTACAATGCGACGAAAATATAAATCTCACTCTCTCCTCAGGTATAATTTGGCCGTGGTAGCCGAGTGGTCATGGTCTTTAACTCGGGGTCTGCAGTATCCAATCGCGGGTTCGAGCCTTAGTGCCTCTAAAAACTCACCGTATAAAGGAGTTGAGGCACATTAAATATGTTGAGGTCAAAGTAATCCCATTGGCGTGTTGTAGATATTAGGAGGGGGTATCATCTTAGGTGTCTTCCTAGTCACTTGACCATGGTTCGAGAGCCCGAGGTCATTTGCCAATAGCCTTTGTGTTACATCGGAGTGTAAAGTAAACTTTTATCAAATCAGATATAATGTAAGATTTTTTAAAAATTTGAATTGTCCTTAAGTATAATAGTTTTAAAAACAATTTAATAATAAAATTTTTTATTAAAGTATTATTTAATCACATTTAAGTTTTTCGTGAATTATAATTTTATTTTATGATTTATTGATAAGGATAATTTATATATGAAGCAATTATTTTAGAGCTAAGCATTTTTAGAAAGAACTAAGCATTTTTTTATCTTTTTAAAATGAAATTTTATTAGCTAGATTTTGATTTAAACAAAAATAAGTATCCAGGTGTAATGTCAAAAAATATTTGATAAAAAAATAATTTATGTGTTACACAAGATTTTTTTAATTCGCAATATTAAGCAAAATACGGAATATTAGTTTAAATTACAATTAAATAATTTTCAACAAAATCATTTCTTTAAGACCAAATCTAAAATATCTAAAAGTAAATGCTTAAATTTTTCAAAAAATGTCAAACTTTATTCTTATACGGTACATTTATTAAAGAATTTCTTAAAATAACAAAGACAACAAGTCAAAACTAAATTAGCATGTATAACATTAAAAACGTGTGATACAATTTTTAAGAGACTCAATGGAAATTTATATAGTATGTTTCACTTTCTAAGGCAGGGTTGGGTGGACTTTTCCAGGGTACGGGCTACTTCTGAGGTTTTTAAAGTGTTGCGGCCCACCCAGTGGCGTAGGTGTGGCCATTCTGTATTAAAATTGCAAGTTTTATTTTTATTTACTTGTTTTTCACATTGTACCCATCTTTTAAAATATGAAAAATAACTATTTTTCCTACAACAACACAAGTTTCACAAAATTGTCTAGTTGAATGCTTGAACAGCTATAAACGATTACTTGAGCAAGGAGCGAGGGCGTATTCACAATGCAGCGAGCAGAGAATGTAACTGAACCAATGTAAATCTGAAACCTACATATGCATTTATATTTTCTCGTTGCCGATTCCCACACCATCGTCGGAGATGACTTTAATTGGAGATCCAATCCCCTGGAAGCGCGGGGTGTGGGATGATGTTCCCATAGCCAACCCCATGCTATCGCGGGAAGGGCTAATCATCATCATTTATTCTCCCTTCAGTCGGCGTGTGGGGAAAAATTTATTTCTGTGGCTGGCATCACAGTGTGTGATCGCTTTTTTCTCTTACAGTGGCAATTAACATGATAAACGCCATCGTTTGCTACCAGTGAAGGTGCATGTGCATGTCTACACATTCATTGAATCATTTACTTAACACAATCACAGACACAATCACATCCATTGTGAAAAACCGATTCTCCAGTCTAGCTCCAGTCGGTGTTCCTTAAATATATTTCTTTCAGTATGTGTGGCATAGGTCTTAGTAAAGGCGATCACCTCAAAATGTTGTGGCGGTCCACTGGTTGATCGCGATCAACTTAATACCCATTCCTGATCTAAAGAGAAATCACAATCTCGAAATGAATGAAATAACAGTAATGCAAGTATCACACATGTTTCAATATTAAAACCATTCGGCTGAGTGGCTTAGAGGTAACGTGGCCGCATCGTAAGTCCAAAGTTACGGGTTCGATACCGGCTGAAAAAACTATATTGAATCCGACATTAATACCAGAACCCAAAATATTAAAAATAGAATTCTAGTTCAAAAGATTGAAATTGTAAGAGAGTAAAATAGTTTCAGATTTCTTAATATTCCATTTGATAACAAGAATACAAGTAATTTTCAATTATACGTATATCCTGTTCCCCCCCCCCATTTCAAATTATATAGAACATATATAAGCCCTATTTTTAAAAGCAAATAACTTGACTTAAAATTTACATGATACTATTAGGAACAAACACATATACATAGTTAACTTTTAAAACTTATCTTACTTGACACACACGCTTGAAAAGAAGTCTTAGTCAATCTGTTTACTTTCATATTTCCTCACTGATTTAAGGAAAATGAGTTCTTGCTCTAAGAAAACAAGTAGAAATAGTAAAGATTTTTCTAAATATATAATAATTATTACCTTATCATCGTCTTAAAATTTTGTTCTTTGCCCTTCTTCCATATTTCTCAGAATAAACACCACTGTTTTTATCCTAAAATGATATTATAAATAAATAGATCCTTAAAAAACACATCAGTGTCTTAGCATAAATGTAGTTTATGAAATTATTAATTACTGGAATGCAAAATCTTGAAAAGCACAAATATGCAGTCGTTGTAAAGATTGCTTTATTATTATTTTCTCATGATTACTTTATCACAGCTTGAAATGAAGATGCCTGTTTCTAAGAACTTGAAGTGATACCCAATTATAGCGATAGGTAAAATAAGTCCCACTTAGAGGCTATATCTAGACCACTGAGGATATTTAAGTTATCCGACTACGTTCGAAACCATAATTTTGCAAAAGCGTACAAACAAATATTTATTTTAGTATTTAGCGTCATTTAGATTAAAATACACGTTTAAAATTGTTTTAAGAGCATAATTACAATAAATAATTATTTAATATTTTGTCAAAAAATGAACTTAGAATGACCTAATTTCAAAACATTCTCCTTTCTTGAAAAATACTTCCTTATTTCTAAAATTTTGCTTATATACAGTTAAGATTTCTCCAGGGAGCCTGATTAGGCTTTTGAAACATTCACATTATTTTCAAAGTTATTAATAATTGAAATAAGTACCGGCGTTTTTTTATTAAAAATTTTTCCTATCTGATGTACAAAATATAGATAAATCCACTTCTAATTCAAAAATCCTGGTTCAGGCTGTCTGCGCTAAATATAGGCAAAATATTATTATTATAGAAGCATTTCACAAAAAAGGGCGAATGTTTTGAATATAGTCAATTCTATGTTCATTTTATATATATATGTATATTATACATATTTTCAATAAAAACATGTTATTATATATATATATATATATATATATATATTATTGCAAAAAATATAATGCTTTCTGCAATGTTTTATAAGGAATTATATTACCCACCCCCTTTTTTTTTCAAAATAAAACTATCCTTATTTTTAATCACGTCTATAAAGCTAGTCCGTATATATTTGCATGTGTGTGTGTAATAATTTACGTTAATTTCATCTTAAAAACTCTTTAACTTGTAATGGTCCTTACCCTCTAGGAGTTTCGCGAAACTGTTAGCTTACCCGCCAAATGGGATGTGATCATAACTTTAATACTGCAAAATTATGTACTCTGCGTTTTATTAATTATTCTTAACGTAACCACCTCGTGCGAAATTCATCCACCAATCACAAGGTCCGTCTATGGAAATCATGTGAGTTCTAGAATTTCCCGTCTGTTTCATGTAAAAACTGTGAGGTCTCTGGAAAATATTCCGTTAATCTCTCTCGCTCTCTCTCTACATATACAGGGTGTTTTTTTAGAGTTATAGAACTTTAAATTGCAATAAAACAACGATGTATTATTCGATTGACATGAATTTTTTTTTATTCGAAAGATAATCTTGTGGCCTTACATTTTAAATATGGTTTCTGGCATAGGACTGCCACGGCTGGCTTGGATGTAGTCCAATCTGGACGTCCAATTTTCGATGACTTTTTCCAACATTTGTGGCAGTATATCGGCAATAACACGGCGAATGTTGTCTTCCAAATGGTCAAGCGTTTGTGGCTTATCCGCATAGACCAATGACTTTACATAGCCCCACAGAAAATAGTCTAGCGGTGTTAAATCACAAGATCTTGGAGGCCAATTCACAGATCCAAAACTTGAAATTAGGCGGTCACCAAACGTGTCTTTCAATAAATCGATTGTGGCACGAGCTGTGTGACATGTTGTGCCGTCTTGTTGGAACCACAGCTCCTGGACATCATGATTGTTCAATTCAGGAATGAAAAAGTTAGTAATCATGGCTCTATACCGATCACCATTGACTGTAACGTTGTGGGCTTCATCGTTTTTAAAGAAGGATTCCACCAGCCCATAAAGCGCACCAAACAGTCAGTTTTTCTGGATGTAACGGTGTTTCGACATACACTTGTGGATTAGCTTCACTCCAAATGCGGCAGTTTTGTTTGTTGACGTAGCCATTCAACCAGAAGTGCGCTTCATCGCTAAACAAAATTCGCTTATGAAAATCGGGAACAACGGCAATCTCGTTTTGGGCCCATTCGACGAATCTACGCCTTGCTTGATGATCGTTTTGATGAATTGCCAAACCAAACTGAGAATAAATCACTTGACAGCTGTTAAATCGGTCGCCATCTTGTAAAGTAATGCCAACTTAAACTTCTATACCTGGAAAAAAACACTCTTTATAATTTTCAAATAATTATATATAACTATTTTCAACATTTGCCTCAAACTGACTGATTACTAGTGCCTAAGGTAACTGGGCAGTTATGGTGTCAAATCCCGCAGCCAGAGTGTCAAGTTACGAGCTCGAGTCCTAGTGCCACTGAAGACTTATCGTGTAGAAGGGCTAATTGCGAGTTAAATATATCGAGTCTCAAAGATCTTACGTGTGTATAGAAGTTTGTCATCTTGATCATCTGACCGACGTTAAAAAAATTAAAGATCTACTGTTATAACATCCTTCACATAGCTTCATTAATAAATAATAATAAAGTCGTTAAAATAAAGTCCGACTTTAATTAAATATCAAATCAATCTAAATTCATTTTCGTGATAATAAGTATTATGATGTTACGCGTTAGCACTCAGCATGCAGGTTTTACTTTTTTAGAAGTTCATGTGTTTCTTTTTTTTTTCTGTTGTTTCAAAAATAGTCCAAACTGAAATAAAATACATGTAAAAAAATGCGTACTTTTTAAGACATTTTTGATGGTAGTCATGTGGGGGGGATTTTCTAATTAGAAAAGACAAATCAAAATCAAAATTTACATATATCAAGAGCACTATGGTTTTTTCAAAACACATGTTCCCGACTCACTAGTATTTTTATTTTATTTGCTTGCTTATTGTTAAATTTTGAATTTTATATGAACACCGAAATAGCTGTTATATTAAAAAAGCTAAGAACGGTTGCTAAGAGGTAGCATGCCCGCTTCATAGGGCTACGGTGGCGGTTTCGATTCCGGTTGGACTCGATAGATTTTCTGGATGGGAAAATCGTAGGCACGCGTGTCTTACGTTTATTTGGTATGTAAAATATCCTTTGAATATAAATTTGGTTTTGGTATTCTCAGCAAAATTAAAATGTCAATTTTTAGCTTGAGTTAATAATTCATGCGTCCGAATTTTTGGTAGAGAGCGTCACCATTAGATGGTGTCACCATGAAATGGTCATGTCATGAAAAGCTTAGTTGCTAATATGTAGCCCATTGGGGAAAATATTAAAAAATAATCTGAAATATTTATTTTGCACAGCAATACATATTAAAATGTTTTTGAAAATTCTACGAAATATGAGGGGGGGGGGATACCTCGGTTTTTGAATAACCTAACAGGAATAAATATTTAATTGCTTAAATTTCGCAAAAAATGATTATTTAAAAAAATTAATATTTGTTAAAATATGTATTCGTGTATATGTAATGGACATAAATTAATGACTGAGAAGTGGTTTTTTAATACATGTGAAGAACATTTCACACAAATACATACATGAAATAAAAAAAATACTAATTTTTATGCTATTGAGTGAGTGAATATTAACGTCGCATTGTTCAGCGACTCGAGAGCTTCTGGCGACAAACCTCGTAATTTTGAACCATGGTTAGGTGAAGAGAACAACACCTGAGCTCGCACACCCCTCTGCTAACTACCACACCACACCATACAAACGGGAGGATGTTAGAGCTCTCGACAGATTTAACTCCCTTAAACGGTGGGTCTTCAGTGATACTGGGCACGAACTCATGACACGCTTGCCACGAATCATATACATTGAATACTGGCATTCATACGAAGTAAACCTTTTCATGTGGCAACTTCAGCCCTCATGATCTTATTTTAACCCCCTACCTTTTCTTACTTCCTTTCAAGTGGTTATTTAAAAATTCATTTCAATAACCACACGCAGTTATTTAAGAAGTAACGAGTAATGGACTTAAAAATAATATTCTCTTAATCCCTGTTATTAAAGAAATTCATCCATACTGTCCTCGTTCCGTCGAGATGCGGCAGCCGGTTGAAAGATGAGATTTGTTGTCACGGAGATGTGACATTACTTTCTCTTCGTTTCCCTACGAAAGCGAAACAGAAACTATATTAACTGGGAGAGTGGTTTCTCACTTACCCCTCCACCAGCGTTGTTGCGCTGTACTCAATGTGGACTGCTATCTTTTTTTTTGTAACTTCAGCACGTTATTCTTTTTTCAACTTATTATGATGAGTAGACAATAGAGCTTTTTCTTAGGTTCCATTTAAATGTATAACCGTTACCGTTTTTACTAAGTAAACACCAATGGAAATAAGACATATTTTGAAAATCATTTACACGAAAAAAACATGTGTGGGAGAAAATCCGTGCTTCTCAAATTTTTTTATAAAATATAAATTATTATAATTAATTACAGAAAAAAGTTTTCTACTACGAAATGCTAATTTTTAAAGGCATTATCTTTTGTTTTAATCAAAATCCTTTTATTTTTTCAACTTATAATTATTCGGAGAGAAAAACTATTTGAAGGAGGAACTTTTTATTATACAGTTTCACAAAAAATTTAAAAATGAGGCATCGAAAAACATAATCAACGTGTTCCTTTCGATGATTAAAATGTGTTAATCAAGGCATTTGTGTGTGATCGTATTACAGTTTGTAGAATTACATTTAAAATTGAATACAAAACGAATTCTTTAAAATTACTATGATGCATGCACAAACTAACAGATAACGAAATCAATGAACCTTTCTATGAATATAGATTTCCAGGATCATTTGTCCAGGGGAAAGATCAATCTGATTTAAAGATCTTGTCAGCACCACATGCCTCCTGTAAAAGGCGACCGAAAAAACAAACATTCACAAAAAAAAAAAGAATATGAAAACAAAACTATTTCTTAGATCTCTATCGTTGATGATGGAAACATGGAGTAGATTTCACTGATAGCGCTAACTACTAGCCATTTTTCAAAACTGATCCAAGATATAACGCGAGATACGAATCAACCACATCGTTGAAGTCTGCGATGAATATCAGGCGAAGGCAGAGGAGGTTGAACAAAGGAAATATCTTTTCATTTCTTTACCTGAATGGTTGATGACAGATGCACATAAACACCTTCACGAAGCGTGTAAGGTTTATCTTAAATAAAAGGCAAACATAAGAGTTTATCTTTTGTTTGGATATAAGAAAAAGTGCAAACTAGAGAGGCGTTCTCTTTAGAAAAGGTTGGGCAGGTCCCACTCGTGATCCTTCGTTGAGTTATCTTAACAGCCGATCTCAGATGGCAGCCTGATAGAATGTTTAACGACTGCCTTCTGCGCATGCGTCAGGCGGAAAGTGCTAGTGTGTATGTAATATCGGCTAGTTTGAAGGGGAGAAAGGATTTTGGATGGGTTTTTTTTGTTTCGTCTGAGGCAAAAAGGATTTTTTTTTTTATTTGCTTCAACGCAGCAGGTGACTTATATCAAGAATTAAAACAACAACATTTTTTTTAAATAAAAATGTAACATAAATGTAAAGAATTGTAAATACTTGCAATAATTTATTTTTTTTTGTAACACAAAAGTAATTTTAAATTCTAAGTACAATTATTCGTAATAAGAAGAAAGAGATAAACAAGGACAAATTTTTAAATAAATTTATAAAAAAAATTAAAAAAGGACCACGTTCTTCATATAATTATGACAAGACTATAAAATAGAGTAATTATAACAGTCTTTTATCACCTTTTTACGAGGACAAAAATCAAAAATCAATTATCAATATCAGCTATCAAAAATTCAAATTAAGATTTGTAACGTATTGAATAACGTATTAATACTGAGATTTATGTATTATTGATAAAATTAAGTTTACTACGGTTTTTTACTGTTACTGACGACTCTGCAAGGATTTTCAATTGAGTTTATGAATGATTCTAATATATTAACTTAACTTAACTCAGTGGCACGACATATCGTGAGGGACAAGCACTACTGTGCCCAACTCAGTATACGCGAACTTTTGCCCTAAGGTGCATAGCAGATGCTCCGGTTAGGTGGTCAGTCTGACGCGAAAACCCCAGTGCTAAACTTCCAAGCAAGCTTGGTACTCATTTAGGAGTCTTAACAATGAGTCTTAACTTTGGCATTTTACTCTTTCGAGAATGTCCTAGTGCCCGTAACGTCTCGCTGTAAAACTGAACCAGGACTTTTGATGACGGACCTCGTAATCCCCTCTCCTAACTTCTACACCGCACCAACGGGAGGACATTTGAACTTCGACAGATTTAACGTGCAGTGGCCCCCTCTAAACGGCGTGTCCTCAGCGTCCTGCTCGAACTCATGACATGCTAGCCACGAGCCCGTGACCTTGACGACTAGGCTACCCCGGCCACCAAACCAAAGTGAAGACATTGAACCTCGACACATTTAACGCGCATCAGTCCCTCTCCACGGTCGTTTTTTTGAGGCTCCGGGGCTCGAACCTATGACCTTACAACACAGGCACCAGTTTACAACTATTAATACTCGGGTACTTAGAAATATAAATATATATAAAAAATTACTACATGATAAAATTAAATTTCATCTTTAAATATACATCATAACTAAAAAAGGTCAATCATTCAATTCCTACTATTATAGGTCATACTCTCTCTATATATTTATTTATTTATCTTGGTGGAATTTTCAGTCTTTAATAAAATACATTTTAAAGCAGTCCATTGGGCTGAAAATTTATATACATGATTATTTTGGATGACAATACAATAATTTAATTATAATTAATAAAAATTAATTGATTAAAACTAATTATTCAAAGAATTACAAATACAGCCACGTTGGGATCATTTTTGGTGACTTTGCGACCGTTTTGGTGACTTGTGTTTTTTTCCTCAAATTTTAAAGCATTCAGTTGAACTTAAATTTTATATACACGATTGTTTTGGATGACAATACGATACTTCAATAATAATTAATATAAATTAATTACCACTTAATGTTGTTATTCTGTCACATGTATATACATACTTATATTAATTGTAACTCTTTAATAAAAAGATGCTAAAATAAAATTTTCTTTGTTGATCTAAGTAGGGATTAACTTAAACATTTTATACATATATATATATATATATATATATTACTTTTTATTACTTTTTATATATTATTTTATATATATATTACTTATTTTATTTGTATTACATGTTATCTTAAGCTTTATAAACACATTAACTATTATACAAATCTGTATTTATATAGTATATGTGTTCCTATAAGTCTTGCTGACTTAATATTTTTAATACCTAAGCATTTACTGATATCAAAATAATATGAGATGATTTTGTTGAGACTGGAATCATTGTTCATAAAAAATGTGGTGAAATATCTTTCTCCTATTAAGGAGCCGAAAAGATGCTGGCAACAGAGAGATCATCACTTGATTGAGGTGGCTGCAGATTGAGATACGAAGTGTAATGGTCAGCGAAGCTGAGAACATAATTGGACCCAGGGCTTTTGCTCAATCCTTGTGGTTAGATGCGGGGAGCAGTAGAACTCCCCCTATTTTATCTTTCGTATTTATCAAGGCTTAGCGACTCGATGCTTCTCTGTCAGCGATTGAGATGTTGTTTTTTTCTCCGTATTTTTGTATCAACACAGTTAGCTGAGAAAGGGTGATAAGCAATTTTGCTTAGTTACACGAAGAAATTTTTTTATCTTATATATATATATATATATATATATATATATATATATATATATATATATATATATATATATATAGTAATTTCAATAGTTTTGCGTTGTTTTCAGATGATATTTGTATTACATTCCATTTGCTCTTAGCACTGTGTTATTTTGTTTATAGTTTTATTGTTATATTATATTGCTTGAATGTTATTAAATAAAAATGGCAACTATAAGGTATCCGACTACGTTCGGAACCGTGATTTTGCAAAAGCTTATAAATGGATAATATTTATGATATTTAGTGTCACTTAGGTTAGAAAAAGTACATAAAATTGTTTCAAGAATATTATTCCAATAAAAAGTTATTTAAGTACAATATTTTGACAAAAAATGAGCATAAAATGACCCATTTTAAAAACATTCTCCTGCTATGAAAAATGCTTCGATTATAATAATATTTTGCCTGTATATATGGCAGACCTCTGTACGGAGGCTGAACTAGAATTTTTGAAATATATAATTTAGAAGTGGATTTATATCCATATTTTACGACAACAGTGGGAAGTAATTTTAAGAAAAAGAAAACTTCGACAATTATTTCAATTGGTGGTAACTATGAAAATAATGTGAATTTTCCACAATTCCTAGTTTAGACACTCTGGAGAAGTCTTTACTTTATATAAGCAAAATATCATTATTTTTAGAAACATTTCTTATAAAAGGAGAACGTTTTGAAAGAAAGGTTATTCTAAGTTAATTTTTTGCCAAAATATTGTATTTAAATAATTTTTTTGTCATAATATCCTTAAAACAATTTTATAAATGTATTCTAATCTAAGTGACACTAAATACGCTAAAAATTATCCATTTATGCGCTTTTTAAAATCACGGTCCCGATCGTAATAAGATACCTTAAGGAAATATTTGTTAACTTTTGTCTTTGTGACGATTTTCTCTAAATATTCTAAATTCAATCACTGCCAGGGGCTCACAGTATCTATGCATTCAAGCAATTTAAAGTTAAGGTGCCCGACTGCGTTCGAAACCATGATTTTGAAAAAGCGTATCAATGGATAATTATTTTTGATATTTAGCGTCAGTTGTGAATTAGAATATACATATCAAAAATTATTTTGAGAACATTATTACAAGAAAAAAATGATTTAAATGCAATTTTTTGGCATAAAATAAAGAAAGAATTACACATTTGCAAAGCATTCTCCTATTTATGGAATGGCTTCTATAATAATAATATTTTACCTGCATATACTGGGAATGAACTAAATATTTTGAGGCATATAACTCTCTCTGAAGTGGATTTATTCATATTTTATTATATATGAGTACAGAAATTTTATCAAAAAAACACCTGCTTTATTTCAATTGATGGTAACTCAGCAAATAATGTGAATTTTCGAAAAAAATTTGTTCGACCCTGGTATTGAAGTTTTTGCTAGTCTCATACGCGAAATGTTCCTATTATAGAAGCCATTTCCATATAAAGAAGAATGTATTGAAAACAATGTCATTATTTCTTCATTTTTTGCCAAAAAATTGCTTTTAGATGATTTTTTCATGTAATGACATTTTTAAAACAATTTTATATGTATATTTTATTTTAACTCATACTAAATACCAAAAATAATTATCCATTAATACGTTTTTTCCAAATCACGATTTCGAATATAATCAGTCACTGGAAGTGAATATAAAAGGAAAGTATAAATTTTTAATGGTTTCTTACATTGATTTGAAACCATAGTTCATTAACTATATATGTCTTCGCCAAAAAACTCTATTTCTTACTATACTTAAAGTACGAAAAAAAAATGTTATTATCGGTATTATAAAATCATATGAAAATGGCTTTTATATATTTAAATCAAACATTTCCCTTCATCTTAACTAATATGTTAAAGCAATACTTTATTTAATGAAAAATATTTTACAATTAATTTGTATTTTAAAATATAAAAAATCAATCATCTTCCATTTTTGAATTTAAATTTTATAAATACGTTATTTAAATTCCTATACATAATTTAGTGGGTATTATAATATTATATAATTTAAAACATTCTATCCTATTTTTTTAAAATTATTTTATAAAAAAATATAAATAAATAAATAAGTATAGTGCATATAACATTATATCGTCGGTCTAATTATCAGACTGCGTAACTCCACCAGCGTTACTGATTTGATATAGAAGTGCAACGCACCTAGCGCTTTCTGGCGTGATTCCTCAATCCTTTTGTTTTGTCTACGACATGCCTCAGTGCACGCTCCGCTTTTAATTTATTCCTCGATCAGTATAATCACTACTTTTGTTTATTTCATTATAAAACTAGATTTCGAAGGGAGAGATGGTGGCAAGATATTAACATAAAATAAATACAACAGAAAGTAATAATATATTACACTTCCAGATATAAATTATTTACACTATTTTAAGCGTTCGTTACACAAAATTTGAACAATGTGTTACTTTTGCTGAGCAGATATCCCGCGGGGAAAAAGCAAACACATTAATATACGTTATTCCCATGGCAACCACATTACCACACGATAAAAATATCAAAGTAAACCATATTGTAATATTATCGCCTATCTTGGCGAACATAAACAACAACTTGGTGCCTAGCCTTACTGTATCAAATTAGCATCCCAGATGGAGTTACGCAGTCTGATAATTAGACCGACGATATATATATATATCCTAATTAATTATATCATTTCATTAACTTTTCAAAATTAAATAAGTAAAATATTACTCAAATTCAGATTTATTCCATTAATTTTTCCTAGCAATGGTTAACACTTTCTTCTCTTATCAATTTGCTTAAAAAATAAAGTATCTTAATAAAACAAATTTTATTGGTCTCCCTGTTTTATGAAATACTAAATCTGCAAAAAATTATTAAGTATAATATAGGAGCACTCAATTCCGGGATATTTTTGTTTTCCATTTCATTGAAAAGCGAAACACATTAAAATTTTTTGTCCGAAGCGTAATCAAGCCTTGTTGTATACAAAAGTCAATACCACAGTTAGCTTTTAAAATTTAGAAAGTTTGTTGCGAAAGTTCCCGAGATAAAATAAGAAATTAACATACTTTTAAGGCTTCTCTGTAAAACTAACAGAAGCTTTATGGACTTCCTTCGCCTTAAAAAAAATCCACACAAACGTTTAAATTTCTTCGTATTAACATTAATCTCTTTCTTTGAAAAACAGTTTCAATAGCCCGGTCATTTTCCAACGATTATGTAAGAAATTACGCAAGGAAACGTTGAAGTTAAAAAAATAATAAAATTTAAAAAATCTTTCACCGATTTTCTAAACAGCGGCGGCTTGTTGGAAAGTACTTTGCTCGACAAAACGGAAAAGTAGTAACACCTAGTCGTTACAGTAATTTTCCCTAATTTATCGCTTTTTTCCCTAAGTTGTAGGGATAAGTTTTATTCAAGAGGGAAAAAAAACCAACCATATATTAAAAGCGGCATCCATATAAAAAAAAATGAAGGAAAAGAAGGCAATGAACATTTAAAACTACTGCTCATAGCCCAATTGCGGTATCCCTCTTTACCTCATTTTTCCCTCTACATGATAAAAGGTTAATAGTTTTTAAGGGACCCCCAATATCGTTTAGGATGGTATTAAATATTCATTTCCTTAGTCTATCAATTTTGAATTACTTTTAATACTCGCTGGAATTCAGAAAAGGCGCAGGTTGAAAAAAAAACAAGGAATGGTGCTTAAATGACACCCTTAAAACTGGGGGAATACATTGAGGGGGAGAACAAGAGTGCTGAAATGCTAGCATCATCACATGATGGCGCCAGATGATAGCACCACCCCCGATAACGTTTGCAGTTAAGGGTGGCAACTAAAATTGTTGCCCCGATTACAGTGGCAAGAGCCTTTTAGAAGGGGGAAGAGGAAAAACACTCAAAACTCCCAAAAGTTAGCAACTGATTACGCTACTGGGTAGTAATTAAGAACATTTAGCCATTGACGGGGATGCACCGTACCTTTTGTTTTGAGCGTAAATATTACGAGCTGGCTGTTAACTGCCGGCAGAGTAGAGAGGGGGATGCAAGAGAGTGCGGTAGTTTTTTAAACGACGTTTTGTTTTAAAAACTGCTTTTTTTTAAAAACCATCCCGAAAAGCTTTTGCCGTCACAAGCCTGTGCTAGACTCACAACTCGAGAGAGAACGCCCATAAAATAAACTGCGACAGTCATTAATTTTTTGTTTGTTTTATTGCTATCACAATATTAATTTCTTACTATCGATGTATATTAATTTTATAGCGGCCGTGTTTTAATTGGTTTGTAGATAACTTAATGATGGGATGGTTTCTTCTAAGAGTGAGAGAGAGAGGGAGGTTGCAGAAAGAAGAGACGCGTTAGCTTGTGGACATTTTTAGCACAAATAATTTTATTAGGATGTAGAGATGTACGTGTCGGAAAAGAAATTTTATTTAAAACAGTCACGTGATTTATGCTTTTCTTTTGTTCTGAAGATAAAGTTACTAAAGTTAGATGCCCATAAACGCAACTTTAGATACTAGTTCTTAAATAATTCGAAGTTTTTTGACTAATATGGAGTACAACAACTAGTAAAAGAATCTCCGGAGATCAAAAGAAGATTTCAAATAAGGATTTTATATAAAATTAACATTTTAAATAAAACAAAACTGCAAGTATATTAAGTTATAAGGCATGGTTGTTTAGTATAGCTGTATGTAACACGATAACAAAAACATACGAAAAAAAGATAAGGAGATATTTAAATAAGAAAAGAAAAGTAATTCTATAGGGGGTGTGGCTACAGCGATCATGGACAGAGCGGACACATAAGATTTCGTGGTTAGAGCGGACACATTTTCCCCCCATCTTAGAATAGATAAAGGGTGCAGATAAATATGTAAATAAATGTTTTTAAAAATCACAAATATAATTTAAAACAGTAATTTAAGTGGCAAATCTCTTTCTCGTCGGAAAACAAGATTTTTTTTTTTACCGAAGTTTTCTATTTTTGCACTTGATTATCGAATTACAAGGATAAATACATATTTGGCAATCAAATTTATTTATTTATATTAAATTGTTCAGATATCGTAGTGTGAATGCATTTTAAACATAGCGAAATGTTATAAAAATAAAAACTTTCAGGGAAATATCTGAAAATTAATAATAAGTAACAGTATTATGAAGGGCATGAACGAACATTTTAGGGATTTTGTGGAAAACTGTATTTTAAAATCAAATAAATATTAGAACATATGAAATTGCCATAAAATCAATTAGTTCCATTAATGTAAATAAAAATAAATGCTAGAAGTAAACTATATAAAATAGATACATGTAAATAAAAGAAAAATAAATACAAGTAAATAAATACTAACCATTATTATACAGGCATAAATATCATTTACCATTGGACTTAGTACAACCTATACAAAAATTAAAGATTTTAGACATTTTTCTAAATTGTTTGATGTTTTGAGTTCTTTTAAGACGCTTTCAATTCTGTCATGCAATTTTACATATGGAAACACCACAACAGGCGCAAGAATGTCTGCTCTGCCCACCCAGTTTCCTTCACGTGGTCGCTGTAGCCACTGTCCGCTCTGGCCACGTAACCCTTCTGTAATTAGATAATGACGATTAAAATGTTTTTAAGCGTGTGAAAAATGGCTATGTTGGTACTTAACACGAAGAAACAACCTATAAACACATTTCGCACATCCATAGAATTTCAAATAATTCCTCATGATAAGAAAATATGACAGCGGAACAAGATAAATTTTAAGGAATACACCTACACAAACAAATACAAAATTTCAAATTCAAAGAAATATATATTATTTTTTCAGTTTCATTGAAATATTTAAATAAATAAAATTTAAGAATTTGAGCAATAATTTTTTTGAAACGAAATATAATACATTTATAAGATCATCTGTATGGAATGATCAATTTCTGTATACCAGGGGTGTCAAACTCGTGGCTCGAGGGCCATATGTGATCCACAATGATCAATTTTATGGCCGGGTCAATGTATTGGCACACAATCATATATAATAAAATATCAACATTTCTCCCTAAGTTGGAAAGAGAAGAGATGTCAAGTGTCAGGACATACATATTGAATTTTTCTTGTTTTTATATATGATTATTAGAATGTACTATACGAAATAAACCTATGTATCTATGGATTTCGATTTTCATTGCGGCCCATCGTAAATTAAACTTAATTTATTTGGCCCAAGCCAACCTTTGACTTTGACACACTTGCTGTATACAGTGATACCCCGAACTTCTGTGATAGGTGGGACTGAGTGATAACCACATAGTCGGGGTACCAGTTCATAAATAAATACCTTTAAGTTATTTTTAGTAGGGGCGGAGACGAAAGAAAATTATAATTAAAAAAATGTTTAATAAATTATCATATATAAATTCTCATAAAATTGAAAACCGAGGTTATATATTTTGATGTAGAATGTTTCATAAAATCTGACAAAGTACTGTGCTGACAAAGATTTTTTCCCCCGCAAAATTTTCTCGTAGCATGCTAATACTTTTTTTATTCCTTGTTTGGTTGAAAAAATACATTTTTTGCTGGAGTCTGCATTTTCTAAAAAAATTGTAAAACCCTTTTTCAATTAAACTGAGTCCTGTCAAATTCCCAACAGCATCATTCGATCTTATACTTGAACTAGGTCTAAAGACCCAAGTTCTTCAATGTCTTGTTCTTGCTCATACATTTCTATGAGATCAGCAATTTCCAGCTCATGATTATGAATATTCAGTGTTTCTTAAATGTCATCACTATACACTTCTAAATTTATTTGCCTCGCAAGATCGGCAACTATCTTCAATCGCATTACCAACTATCGGCAACTATCTTCAATCGCCTTACCAACTATCGGCAACTATCTTCAATCACCTTACCAACTATCGGCAACTATCTTCAATCATCAGGTTCTGGCCGCGAGTCTACCTATTTTACTAATATGATAGGCCTTTTTTTCTTTTAAATGCGCCACCATCCACGTATTAAAACTTTATTATTTAATGCATACAATGACGTTCGAATGGCATTAAACAAAGTAAATGGATCACTACTAAGTAACATTTGCTTGACAAAATAATCCGCCGTTTAATAATAGATTTTGATTCACGAATACTCACTATGGGATTGACTAATCAATAGTGATCGGCTTTTCGATCGACAAAAAAGAAAGCAAACATAATAAAAAATGTATTATGCATTTATTTGACTTCCTGAATTTTTTGGAACTAATAACAATTATATAATTTTAGTAACAGTTTTTTAAATTAAGTAAAACTTAATTATAATAATATTCGCAAAAACATACAATTATGTTTTTCCCAATGCCGAAAATTTTTCGTAAAAAGTCGTGAAGACTGTTAGGTACTTGTGGAATATGTACATTTTCATAAAATAGTGATTATAATATACAATGATATGCATACGTCTAATGATAATGCATATGGAAAACTTGCTATAATTTACAGTAAAGCATGTTTAGAAAAAACTATCTAATGTTCAGATAAATTCTATTCAATGCAATAAAATATATTTTTTAAAAAAAATAATTGAATCACGTTTTTTAGTATTTAATTTAGCATTAATTTTTAAGCGAAATTTCACATTAATTTGCGAGTGCGATTGCAAAATAATTAAGACTCAATGAAATTTGGGTGTCTTTGGAAGAAGAAAAAAACATAAAAGTTACATCGATAAAGAAGAACAGTATTTTCTTCGGTTTTTCTCAAGTACTTACTTCCGCTTAAACATGCAAACAAAAACCTATTATTACTTACTCGGCACACAAAAATTTTAAGAAAAAAAAATTAAAACGTACGTTTTACAAATGAAACCTTCTGGCATTTTATAATTAAACAACAAAGGCGCAGTCGTTTTTCAATTTTTCTAAACGACCATACATTTCATTTTTTTTCTTTAAGACAGAAATAAACATTAAGATTCTTTTTTTTTCTAAAAAAAAGTTTTAAAAAATATTTGCACAGTTTTTGTGTTGATTGCCCCTTCCAGGTACCAACACCGGGGAAGATAGCAAGCCTTTCTCACATAAAAATTTTAAGTACCTCTTCAAGGAAAGAAATGATAAGGAAAAGATAAGGATGCTGACAAAAATCAAAAATTAAAAACAAATTAACTTTTTCCGTCAAGAGGTAAACTCATAAAAATTTAATTTGCATACCCTTATTTTGTATGCGACGACTTTTCAGCAGTTTTTCTTAAATAATGTTATCTACACTCACTTGAAATACAAATACATAAAAAATATACCCACGTGTGTTTCCAGGTTTTATTTTGCCTGAAAGCTGGTCCGTTATTGTAAATTTCCTAGCCTTTGAGGTACTCAAGATGTCGCTCGGAAGCATTCGGGGGAGAAAAAACTCAAGATCTTAGGTAATAAAGATGCATTTGATTTTAATGATTTTTGAGAATGAAAAAATATCTTACCACATACTCTGTCAATTTTATAATATTTTAAAACAGAAAAAAATGCTAGATTCTATTTTATCAGACAATTACTAGAAAAGTCAGTTTTATATTAAATTTATTATTCATTAAATTATGAAGTATTATATTCTTTGTCAAAGCGATATTAAAATACACATTTGTATTTATGTCCATTTCAATATTTTTACTATCTATATTTGGCACAGTATGAAAATTTGTTTTGAAATTTCTTTGAAAAGTTTTATTTTAAACAGTTTTATGAAATGAACAAAAACTCAAAGAGAGAGTAAACAGTGTCACTACAGGAAAAACATTTTAGCACAATGTTTCTCAATCTGTGGGGAGTGCTCCTCCTAGAGGCCGTGATAATTCTATCAAGGGGCAAAGAGCATATCGAAAAGTCAAAAATTAAAGATCATTTAAAAGAATTTTAATTTATTGAAACGATGCAAAAAATACATTCTGGCATAATAAAAAATATAAATTACATATTTTCACTGATATAATATACTTATAAATGTATCAGTACCACACAATGTATTTAGTCACTAATTCATTAAAACTAAGTTAAGAATAAATTTAAATAATTTCTAATGACCCCATGGATTTATCATATACAAAATTTAATAAGTATATTGATAACTTGTACGATTTATAATTAAAGTCGTATTGTAGCTTTACGTCAAGATACATTGTTATTGTATGGCGCGATGCGTTGAAACTTATGATTGAAAATTAGGTCACAAATATATATATATATATATATATATATATATATATATATATATATATATATATATGTATATATATATGTATATATATATATATATATATAAATAATATTCCTATTATATTTATATATGTATATATATATGTATATATATATATGTATATATATATGTATATATATATGTATATATATATAAGATGTATATATATATATATATATATATATGTATATATATATATATATATATATATATGTATATATATATATATATATATATATATATATATATATATATATATATATATATATATATATATATATATATATATATATATATATATATATATATAAATAATATTCCTATTATATTTCTGGAAGATTGGTAATAATAATTGTAAGACGTGGCGAGTGGGTTATATTACTGTAGGTAACCAAAGGTAGAGCGTGGCCGGTGGTGTGATTTTCTGTGTTACGTGGAGCGTGGTCGAGTACGTTAATATCGAAGAGGTACTTCTATGAATCATTATTTTTTTATTTCACATCTGGGAACACATAAAGATCCAGTAGGGACGGCATTACACATATAAGAAGCAAATATCATGGCACAAACACAGACAAAGACACACACAGAACGCGCTGCAGCCGGCTACATGACTACAGAGAAAACGCGCGGTTTGACATCGGCTGACGTTGGCTCACGGGACATTTTTTGCAATAAAATGACTACAATGGGTGGGATAGGGATTTAATGTAATAATATTAGTCGATTATGATTAAGATCAGAGTGCGAACCAAATAATTGAAAGATTATTTGAATATTATTAAAAAGAGTTAATTAAAAAGGATGCTAGAGGGAATTTTTATACCAATATAAGAATTTTTTTCAATATATAATGATATACATACACATATATATAAATTTTGCAATAGACATAAACAAAAATATAAAATTAATCATATAGTTATATGCTTACAATATTGGTGGGAAAAATATTAATTTATTTTAAGAACATGTTTTTGAACGAGAGGGGAAATCCCATTCACATGAAAGTTATACCATGTAGCATTGAGATGTTCTTTGTGTTTTATTCATCATTCTAACTCTTCGTTGCGGTGGACTGGAACTCTATTTAGTAAGTAATTGTCCGCTAAAAATTAAATCATATATATTTTTTATTGTTAGATATGTGCATTAACCGAATTTTGTGCTTTTTTGATAGCTTCTTCCTGGTACGCGTTTGTAACGGGTACTATTCGGGTTCTAGTAATCATCTTGACTAAAATATTCTTTAATTGTAGTTTTAGTTTAAAATCCACTTTCCGTAGAGATGACTTAAATTTATGTAATGAGTGTCTGTCGTTGAGTATGCGAGTTAATGGTTAAGCATTGATCGTTAAGCGTAAGATCAAAGTTTTAGTAAACGTAAACAGCGACTGGTGGTCGCGCGTCTTCAGATTAAGAGTCAACGGAGAATTGACCAGGAAGTAGTTAAGTAACCAACCTTGGAGCTGACCGGGCTTCAAGAAGAATCATAACCAGGAGCTTTAATCCAGATAAGTACTTTCGATAATCTAGGTATCCGATTACGGGTTAAAATTTCTTATTGCTCCCAGAGTTAAGTTATAAAAGTGTACTTCATAAAGTTCAAAATATTGAATAAAAGTAGTTATTCTTATGATCATGTCTGCTTCTTCCTCGAATCCTCTCACATCCGCGACCTTCAGGCCGCAACACGTTGGTTTTTTTGTTACAAAGAAGTATTATGCACTCATTTTATATAATCTACGGTTTTGATTTTATTTTATTTCCACTTTTGATCTACGAATTTGATTTATTATTAAAAAAATCAAATGAACTTTTATATTCTTCTGCATAATAATAAGTAAATTTGTGGGAATCCCTCCCTGGATTCCACCCTGGACACCAAGATTGAATTGAGGCAAAGAACGACCAGACGACATTTTTACAATAACAAATTTATATTTATTCACTTGAAGCAATTATCAACCATCTAATTACAAAGATCTATCAAGATGTCTACGTCAATGTGATTGACCCGTACTATTAAATTAAATCACGAAATATGATACTTATCAAATATTAAACTCAATATCGAACGGGACTACAGGAATAAGAGGACCGAGAGATACACGCAATTTGAATTGCTAGCATTCATTAACTTCCCACTAACTTTATTATATATTTACTCTTACCCGATAATCTAAATTTAAATCTCACCTGCCTTTTAGTTCCTCACTTTCCAGGTGGATCAAACTTTCCAATTGTAGATCGCTGCCTAATAATCAGCGAGACGCTAATCGCACAATTAACTTGAATCTTCTTAGAACTCCGTCAACATATCTCTAGGCGTAATAGCCTCTACGGCTAACTTACAACACTCTCCTTAAATACTTTGACTACTTTGCATATCCCGGTTTCTTCTTTTAGAGTTGGCTGGAAATATACGCGAATTTACAATCCCCAAAGACGCCCAAGAGTATTAGTGATAAAGTGCCGTACAGATCCGTCACAAATTGCATCTTTATCTAACTGTGATATATTAACTAATTGTTTCTAAGAGTTCGCAATACAAAATATTTAATACTTGATGGAAATTAAGTTATTGATGTAAATTTTTGAAAATATTTCGTGCTTTTTAAAAGTAACTTCGAACAAAATTGCGTTAATTTTCATTAATTATCACTAATTAATTTTATAACTAAAACTTTAATAATAAACATGCATTTAGCTATTATATTCTCTAACTTAACCTATTACAAAAAATGAAATAAATAAACAAAAAAATGAGTAATATGAAATCATTTCAAAATAAATGATTTATAATTAGAAAAAAAACTTGTACAATTATTCCTTGAATCTAATTTTATCTAAATTTTTTGTTTCAATAACTATCATAAAAGTTTGAAGGTTTTAACTAATTCAGATAAGATTATGATTAATTTGCTTAACAATATATACATTTATCCATAATGTACCTGTGTGTGTGTGTGTGTGTGTTATATACGTAATAGATGTTTCAGTAAATAAAATACATTTTCATCCTATTAAAAATACATAACCAGAGATTTTTCTAAGCACAACCAATCATCCTTCATTATCACCGATCAGCAGAGTATCAAATCACTTAAAAGGATAAAATGAAATAGATGGGCGATATTAATATAAAATACTATCAGGAACTGCCAGCGCTTATAAAAAATATATATTAAATAAATAAATGTGTCTACCTTATCTCAGGAATGGGTCGACTGGGCGACTGACGCTGGCGCTGAAAATCACGCCTTCTAATATCCGCATCCTATCACCATTTTTTTCAATGCACATAAGTCAAACCATCTCCTGGATGAAGCGGTGTAAGTCAAAAGGAGAGGGGGAAGTTTGATTCAAAGTTTTATTTGGGGAGGTTGTAAATGTGTGTGTATTTCGTGCGAGGAAGATTACTATCTTTAAAGTTTTCCTATTACTTAATCATAAAAAAATGACACATTTATTTGCATGTATTTTGGACAAAAAAAAACCTTAATATCAAACCTTACATTGAAAATACTATACACAATTGTAAAATTCTTTTCTTCTTAATATCTATTTTTCAATTCCTACTATTAGTTCACTCTCTCTGCATTTATATGTATATATAAATAGATATCTTGTTCAAATATCCAATCGTTAATAAGGTACTTTCTATTCATCCATTCAAGTTCAAATACATTTTTATAAACTTGTAATGGTTGGCACTTGTTGTCAACACATTTTTTCAAATATTTTAATTCATTAATTAAATTTAAAAGTGAATAAATATTAATGAACAAAAATAATACTCCAACAGCATATATAGATAGAAAATTTGCTCGTTGTGTCCCTGTAGCGCAACCGATAGCGCGTTTGACTTCTAATCCCAAGGTCATGGGTTCGAATCCCATCTGGGGTGGCCTAATTTCTGAGAATGTGATTTGTTTTTTACTACACAATTTTAGAATAATTAAATTTAATTCATGAATAAATAGTACCAAACAAACAAAAATAGCCCAACACCATATACAGAAAGGAAAATTCTATTTTGTCACTTAATATTTGATTCTGTCATATGTATATATATATATATATATATATATATATATATATATATATATATTAATTGTAACTTTTTATAAAAAGTAGCTAAAATGAAATTTTCTTTGTTGACATAATTAGGAATATACATAATTTTTTTTATATTACTTGTACAGATTAAAGAGATCAATTAAACATCTCTTAGGACACCTTAACTTCGGGCTCATGAAATACAATTTTTTCTGTTTTTTTATGTTGTAATTTCATTGGAGAAAATACACTATAATTAGCTCTTCATTATATTATCATACTTAAGATAGTTGACTTTTTAGTTGTAACTCTACTTTTTTACTAAGTTTAATTATCTAAATTTTAAAAAAATTTAAAATAAATTTATAAAATATTTACGCGATGTAAATGAATTTGCTTTTTGATGATTATAATGATAAAGTTAATTTGTTTTGTGATATTTAAATATTTCGAGATAAAGTGTGTAATATTAACATTTGAATACAAATCAATTTTGATTCTTGAAAAGAAAAATTAGTTTTAGTTTATATATACGTACAAACTTCTTATAGGTTTGTAGATATGTGTTGAGTTGTGTGTAATTATCAAATTTTACCTCTTATTACAATTTATATTTAAAAATTTATAATCGGCTTAATTTTTACAATAAACATTTACACTTTAGTAGCTGCTTGAAGCAGATTACATTCGTAATGCTCTTTCAGATCGTTGAACATTTGTAAAGAATAAATAAATATTTTAAACTTTAAGCAAACATCCTCAAAATCATTTACTTAAATGCAACAGTAAATTCACTTCATTGTTTAAGGAGGCTGCAGTGGCCTAAAGGTTATGGTCCCGAACTCGTCACGGATTCGCGTCCTGTCCCGCTGAAGACTCCTCCCCCGTGTAGAACGGCTTGATGTATGTTAAATCTTCGAGTTCAAAACCCTCCCGTGGGCGTGATGTTTTAGTTTCGAGAAGCTGTTGCCTGCTCATGTGTCGCCCTCCTTACTACACCAAGGCTCAGAACTACGAGGTGGTGGCGTCAACTGAAAATATGATTCGGAAAAACCCTTTTATTATTATTATTATTATTATTATTTATGTTTTCTGTCTTTTTTTCCTTTGGACTGTTTGGTGCACTCGTATTGGATAATTTTATTATTACTATTATTATTTATGTATTTGTAAGAAAGTTGGTATATGTATATCCTTCCTTCCATCTCTAATACCCCTTATGTTTTGTTTTAATATTATTATATTTGCTTTTTATATTTGTATTATGCTCACGTTGAGAGAACCCCCCTGGGTTCCACCCTGGACACCAAGATTGAATTGAGGCAAAAAATTACAAGACGACATTTTACAATAACAAATTATATTTATTCATTTGAATCAATTATCAACCATCTAAATACAAAGAGGAATCAATATGTCTACGTCAATAGGATTGGACTTAACTATTAAATTAAATCACGAAATATGATACTAATCAACTATTAAAATCACTATCGAACGGGTTTACCGGAATAAGAGGACTGAGAGATATACGCAATCTGAATTACTAGCAATCATTAACTTTCCACTAACTCTATTATATATTTACTCTTATTATCCGATAATTGAAGTTTAAATATCACCTGACTTTTAGTACTTCACTCCTTTCCAGTCGGCTCAAACTTTCCGAATGTAGATCGCTGCCCGATAATCAGCCATAAACTAATCACACAATAAATTGGAATCTTCTCAGAACTCCGTCAGTGTATCTCTTGGCTCAATAGCCTTCTCCCTGCTAACTTACAACACTCTCCTTAAATACTTTGATTCATTTTAATATCCCGCTTTCTCCTTTTAGAGCTGGTTGGAAATATACGCGAATTTACAATCCCCAAAGACGCTCAAGAGTACTAATGATAAAATGTTGTATAGATTCATCACAACGTACACGTATGTATATCGTGCAGTTACCTTTAAATTTATATTTTGTTATTTTACTCTTTTCTGTGGTTTAAAATGTATAAACTTTGATTTTTTTCTCAATAAAGATTGGACGTGGGGGTGGTTGTGTGTTTCCTGTGGGATCGGTTTGGAGCTCTAAACCTCCTTCGGGTGAGCTTGGTTCAATTAGGCATTGCGCGAGTAGCCCTCATGTTGTCATATAGTGCGTTGTTAATATAGCTCAGTATCATTGTTTAACAAAAACAAAACTTTCTCTTATGACATAATATATTTGTATTGTTTTCATTTTCTAAATTTCCAATTGTTTCATCAGCAATTTATACTAATACGTCGATTATTTCGTAAAATTAGAATTTAAAAATTAGAAGTTAATTTTATGATTGCAGTGGGAGATCGGTTAACGAACAAATCGGTTAACGAAAACTTTCACGAAAGATTTTTGTGTTTGGATATATAACGAACACATATTCGGATAACGAACACTTTCAAGAAAGATTTTTTTGTGCTTGGACAACCAACACATATTCCGAGGAAATCAGGGATACACCCCTGAAATTATGGATAGAATTTTGACAACTGCTAGACATCTGGAATTGGAGGTGAACGAGGATGATATAGAAGAGCTCATAATAAGACATGAAGATGAACTGACGACAGAAGAACTCCAAGAAATTTTGAATGAAGAACACCAAGAAACACAGCGAAATGTGTCTCCTTCTGAACAAGAGGAAGACGAAAGAGGACCAATGCCGACATCTGCCATTAAAAATATTTTGAAAAAGTGGGCAGATGCCATAGCAATGGTCTTAGAATGGCACCCAAAGCCAAGCTGATGTCAGTAGGGTTGGGGATATTTACAACGACAATGCTATTAATTACTTCTGGAAAATCCTGAAAAAGAGAGAAAAGCACTCGATAATGAGCATCTTCTTCAACGCCCCATAAGCAAAAAATGAAAAGGACTGATTAATATGCAAGACTATATATGTGTATGCATTATTTTTTTAAAAAACTTGCTAAGAAATTATACATTTTTTTAAAATTTAATTTTTAGGGTCTCCAGAACGAATTAATCGATTTCACATAGAATGGTGAATTTCACACTATGGTGAATCGATGATCGGTTAACGAACAATTCGGATAGCGAACATAGTCTTGGAACGGATTATGTTCGTTAACCGATCACCCACTGTATATTTATCATAAAATTGCAGCAAAAGTACACATATAGCAGTAAAAGTACACATATAAGCCATACATCCTATTTTTATGAAGTAAAAAATGCATTGAAAATCTAATCTCAAAAAAAAAATGCACCTCGTCTCCTCACATCGATATAGATTCAAACCACAAATTCACTTCGCAATACAATAGGTAAATATCACTAAGATGTGGGAATCATCACCCACACACACCTGTAATCACACCTCCACACCAGTATCGATCCTATCGATAATAAAGGGGGGGCGATATCTGAACAGAATGTGACTTACACCACTATAAGCCTTGCCCCATCTCCAAGTATTCCGTCACCCTTACGGATCATATTTCATAAGGCGGGTAGCCGACGAAAATTTTTAGACGCATATAAAACCCAATCCATTTTGAGCCTTATCTAATCGACCTTCCTATCACTTCAGCACCGGCTTAAAATGCACTCAGTGTGACCCAGATATGATTAATGTTAATCTACCACTCTTCTCTGCCACCCCCTCACACCATCCCTTGCAGACGATTTCCTTCTGCAAGACCTGCCCCCCCCCCTCCCGCCTGTCCGGATGAAAGTCGTTCCTCGATCTTTCCAGCCCCCTACCTCACCTCCTTTCCTCGTATCGTCTGCGTCCACCCCCCACACACATACACACACACTTTTCTCAACTTATTTTGAGGGGTATCTAGGAGTTAAGTCGTACCCTAAAAATAATAATAAAAAGAAGTGGAAAAAAATTGGGGTAGAGGAATTTCTTAGCATGATAGGCTAATGGAAGAGGAGTTGGTCTTAGCGATTAGACCTCTTGGTTGACACTTCTTGGTGACGTCATAAAGCTGTGATGGAGTCGGAGTAACTTTTAACCTCAGATAGGGATGACTTTTTTTTTTCTTCATTTTGTTGTTGTTTTTAGAGTGATATATATTTATATATTTAGTCGCTGCTTTTTCGTTGTCCAGAAATGGTGGGGCCATTTGATAAAAGTTGAAATCGCCCTCTGCACGGGCTTTTTATAAGAGGCTCGTTGTAAAATAAAAAAGAGTATTTAGATAGTTGGGGACTGTTAAGTGCATACGGCTCAGCTTCCTATCTTGGTATGAAACAGATTAGTCTCATAAATATACTTCCTTGTTTTCTCTGAAACATGTTTCGTGGAATTATTAGCAGGGATTTAGTTCCTAAGACGCACTGATGAAATAATTTTCAAAACGAATAACATGTGTTAAAAAGGTATCAACATTTCCAACGGATCATTCCCAATCTTAGATGTTTTTAAAGTTGGACTATAGCTCGAAAGTTACAGTTGAAATGTTGATGTTTTTTTAGCGATAGTAGAATTTAAAAAAAAATCAACAATGATCAAACCAAAAAAAAAATTTTTTCAACGTAAAGTTCAGATAAACTATATCAATATTATTTGTCACTTTATCTATTCCGTCGTCTTGTGTTGAAAAGAGAAAATTGGCAATAAAATGATTTTTCAAGGAAAGACGATGAATTCAAGAACAATGATCTAATCAGAACGATTTATTTATTTACTTTTTTTAATTTTTAGATATAGCCAATAATGCCTGCGTAGCTTTAATATTTTTTGATAAGAAAATTATATAATTCGCGATAATTGACTATATTTGAAGATTTTCCAATTCACAATGCTTCTTTTTGAAATTTTCTGTCACTTTATACATTTGATGTTTGTTACATTTTCGAGTAAAGTTACAATACAGATCATAATTCGGTGAAATTTACAGGGAGAAATATTTACAAAAATGTTTCATCCTGGAGGCCTTTTTCTCATTAAAATACTTCGATTGAAAATGTTTATAAAACTTAATTACATCCATTCTGAAGAGGAATTTAAGGATTAATTACTGCAGGATAAGTATTACTAAGGTAAAACACAATAATGAAACTATTCATTATGGCAGAGAGATTCTTAAATATTTCGGAGTAGCGATCCCATTTTTTTGTACAAATATTTTGTGTGATCCATAAGCTTTGTGCAATGTGTACAAAACAAATAAAATAAACAGTTTTATTATAATGCAAGTCAAAATGTTCTTCATTATACGTATTTTCTTATCTTGAGTACATTTAAGATACACACAATGTATGTGTTAAACTATTCACACACACACACACACATTAACGGTGAAGAAGCTATTTTATGCAAAAAGTTATATAAAAACTCCTAAAAGTTTTGGTGGCCTCAATTGCAACGAACTCTAGTATAAGAAATTTAGTTTTAGAGCAATTTGTTTCCGAAAAAATTACTTTTAAGAGGACTTGGTACCCTAAAAATCCCAAACCTATCGTTTTTTTTATTTTCATTTAATCTTATTCTTTGCATTATTATCTTTCGATTGATATATCACTTGTGCATGTCGGAAAGTTAGAAGTTGACTAAAACTTCATTTGAAAACAAATTAGGTAATTCAGCTACACCCCCTTTTTAGAAAAAAAAGCTAAAAAATGCTTTATGATAAAAAAATCTATTTTAGAAATAGAAATAATAACTATAAAAAAGAATGTGTAGTATTAAAAGCAGAATATTTCCGACGCAATACAATGATGTAATTTTTCTTCCTTGTGAAATGTGTGCATGTAAAATTTTTAAATTAAGGCAATAATTTCAGGTCTTCTTCCTGATATATTTTTCATACAAATGTAATACTTTAATATTATAAGAAGAAAAACAGCTAAAATTTCTGTCGTGACAAAAAAAAAAATTTTTTTAACATTTTTCTTGAATTTTCATGGGCAATTAGTACTCTCTAAAAGTTGATCATTTATAAAAATGCGTGGGTTGAAAAAATATGAAAATGCAATTATTTTAAAGAAAAACGTATAACTAATATCTTAAAGTGGTATTTTAAATTTAATTAAGCTTAAAATAATTATTTTTTTCAGAATTATAAACTTTAAAACTGTTTTTCTCAGTTTGTGTTTTTCGAAACCTTAGTGTATTCAATATGCTACTCCTTCGACAATTATTTACCAATCACTTCCATTTTTTTCCTGCGTGTTGAAAATAAAGCATGTAATAAAATTAGGGATCCGTTTTGCTATAAACTGAATACATTTTTTTTAAAAAAAAAATAAAATGTAAGGCATGTTGGCTTTTTCGTTGATTTTTAGCCTGTATATCAACATTTTATTTTTTTTCTCGAAAACGAATGAAGTTATTCTAAAATCGATCCCTAAAGTTGTTTAGATCATCCATAAGAGTATTATAAAAAATTTTCAGGTCAAAAAATTAATTTTTACAAAAGGAGTAGGATTTTAAAATTTTCCCAATTTTCTTCAAAAAATTAAAATTTTTAAAATTGTGTGAATAATATATGAAATTTTTCATCTGTTAACATTTTCTTGAATAGAAACATTGTATAAAATGCTAAAATATAATTTTTAAATACGTAAATAAAGAAGTTTGCTCAAAGGGTGCCAAGTCTCCTTAAATTGATTATAAATCAGCCTATATGTCTGAGATGTCCTATGCTTCTGTGCAATTTTGCGTCCCCTTCTTTTAAATCCAAAAGGTAAGATGCAAACTCAACCCTCAAGAGGGTTAAGGGGACGAAACTGAAATAAATTCTCGTTTTCGAATAATTAGACCTACAGGTTCTCGAAATTTGGTAAATTTAATTCTTTTGACGAGCAGAGTTCCACTAAGAACGAGTTTAGCAAAATCTATCCCCAAGGGGGATTAAGGGGTGGGATTGAATATAAAAAACAATTCTCGTATTTCAAAAGATATAAAACTCGGTTCTAGATCTAATTTATCAAAAATACGAAAAAATTATTACAGAACAAAACTGAAAAAAATCTTAAGCATGCATAAACTATATTAGAATGAATTTGACTAAAATAAAAAACATACATTGCTAGAATTAACTAACTACTTAAACTAAACTGATAGCTAAATAAAATAGAGTTTAGTTTAAGAGTAAGACGAAGTTTAAATACTCAAAATTCAAATCAAACCAATTAAAATAAATACTCCAAACATTTTTACTATATAATAATTGATTTACATACATTTAGAAATTCGGATGATGTTTAAGATATCTAAGTAATATCAAAAATAGGAAGCCACGACCAAAAATATAAAAATAAGTGCAATGCATAACTTTTTGGAACTTCCCACGAAATAAAACGAATCCAGACAAACTTTCTTACTGTTTAAATACTATGTGTGTGTGCACAAAGACAAATTAGACTATCCAAAACTAATGGACTTCCAGGAATATACATAAACCAAAAGTCACAACACATTCAAAACTCAGAATAACTTCCATATAAAACCCAAGGACATCAGACACAACTTTTCCAAAACACTGTCACGATGGAAAAGAAGTTTTTATTATTGCAGGACAAATTTTCGCTATCCAACGAATGCAGTAGTTACTGCGCCCATTTCTGGCCCATATCTCTTGCACTCTAGTTTTACCGCTATCTCCACTCTCACAGAACTACTGTCGTTAAATTTGTATTAAAAGGAACAACGATAGACAGCGATAGGGTAAAAATTGACGGTTTTAAAACTGATAGTACTAACAGCTCGCACTTTCAGTGTAACGTATGGTACCATATATACCGACGGATAGGTAGCATTCGATATTCCGATTTGATATCGGTGAACGCACCTGGTGGAAGGGATCGTTAGGGTGCCAGCACTCGTTGCTATAATTATCGGACTAATGCTGAGTAATTAGTAAAAAGGGGTGGCAGAGTTGCAAAGAGGAGGGTTCTTTAATTGAAATGGCGATGATTGTTGGTCCGTTCGTCTTTCCCTGTCACGGGGAATAGGATGTCTGGATGTATCGATGATGAAGATTCACTTGCTTATTGGGACCGATAGCGATTCATCGATAAATCGTTCGATACGATTCCGAGAGAGAAATTCGTTTCGTCTGAATCGGAACGCCTACAGATTATCTGGAAGTGAGTAATTGGAAAACCTTGAGATGCTTTAACGATTTCTTCATATAAATTTACAACTATGTTTGTGATTTGATTATTTGTTAAAACAGACTAGGAGATTTGAAGATTTCTAATTTAAGAGAGAGTATGTCGCCTTTTTGTAACCTACTGAAAATATTTAAGTTTAGAGAAAATATTATAAGCTAAGCGCAAAAATGAATAGTACAAAATCTGAGAATTTAATGTTATTAGCCTACAATTTCAAAATAATTAACTATATTCCGTTTTAAAATGTAAAATTAATTTAAGTTTGGTGAGTCATAAAATAGAAAACATTACTCATACACATGGATAAAAATATATTATATAATTAAATAGAATATATATATATATATATATATATATATATATATATATATATATATATATATATATATTATACAATTAACAAACATTAAAAACTTCAAATAAATTGCTATAAGAAGAAATGTTTCAAAAATCTACAGTTACTGGAACGAAATCAAGCAAAAAAAGAGAACTGTAGAATTCCCTGTAATATATTTAAGGAAAAAAATTCATTTACTAACGAAGCATAGAGAGTTATAATATTCATTTAATTTTAAAATAAATGTTAAGAATTCTTAAAATATTTTCAAATTTCTTCAAATCGTCAAAATATTTAAATGAATCTCATTTTAAAAGTTAACAAAGTCTATTTTCGGGATAACTTTTTTCCTAAAACATTTCAAAATATTTAATGCAACTTTTCATTTTTATTTCTAAAGAATTCAGGATTGAATAAATTATACATGAAATTGTACTTGTGCGCAGAAAATACTTTTCTCTCTCTCATTTTTGTGAATTTAAAAAAATACTTTTACTTTTCTCCACTCATTTAGTAATTTTTTGTTTACCTAAGATTTTGACCATAATTAGTGATTACAATTAGATGACTCATATTGATCTTGATGATATATATCAGCGCTCACCAAACTTTTTGACCTCACGGAACAGTACATTCAAAATTTAAATCCTGCGGACCACTAATAGGATTTTTTAAAAATATTTATAAAAAAATTGAGATCAGAAGAACACATAAAATGTACCTAATTAATAAAATGAAAATATTAATTGTAACCAAATTTTAAAAGCTTTAGAAATAAACTATAATAAGATAAACAAATACTGTAAAAGCAAAACAGTTAAGGTATCCGACTACGTTCGGAACCGTGATTTTCAAAAGCGCATAAATGGATAATTTTCATATTTAGTTTCACTTAGATTAGAATATATGCATTAAATTGTTTTAAGGACATTTTGACAAAAGAAATTTGTTTAAATACAATATTTTGGCAAAAAATTAACTTAGAATAATCTTTTTCCAAATGTTCTCCTTTTGTGAAAAATGCTTCTATTATAATAATATTTTGCCTGTATATAGCTCAGACCTCTGTTCAGAGGCTCAACTAGAATTTTTGAAATATATAACTTAGAAGTGGGTTTATTCATATTTTACGACAATCTGAAGGGAGCAATTTTAAGAAAAAAACGCAAATAATTATTTCAATTGGTGGTAACTCTGAAAATAATTTGAATTTTTCAAAAATTCTAGTTGAGCCTCTGTACAGAGGTCTGAGCTATATACAGGCAAAATATTATTATAACAGGACCATTTTTCACAAAAAGAGAACATTTGTAAAAAAGATTATTCTAAGTTATTTATTTATTTATTTTTTTTTTTTGCCAAAATATTATATTTAAATATTTTTTTTTTGTCAAAATGTCCTTAAAACAATTTTATGCATGTATTCTAATTTGAGTGACACTAAATAACATGAAAATTATCCATTTATGCGCTTTTTTAAAATCACGGTTCCAAACGTAGTCGGATACCTTAAAAAATGGTTTAAGTATATCAAACTTTTAGCATTATTCATTCCTATATGAAATGGCGTAATTTTTTGTGAAGTATCGTTTTTATAACTTTCACGTATTGTAATGAATTGAATAATGTTTCACAATGCATTTTAAAACATAATTTAATGTGATGAGTAAATATATTCCATACATTTTTCTGAGGACCAGCGAATTTTTCTCGGGGACCACTAGTGGTCCGCGGACTACCACTTTGGTGACCTCTGATCTATATGAGTCATTTAATTGTGGTCATTTATATGATCTAAATATGCTCAATATTTAAACTCTAATACCGAAGTTTTTAGAGTTTCAAGATTTAGTGATTAAGATCTTTTGATTTTAGAATTTAAAACGAATTTTTTCCCCATTCTACTATGGTTTCGACAATTATTCCCACTAATGAATTATTCATTGAGGGAACTATCATTTAAAATCTATCCTTCAATAACCAACGATTGGAACAATTTATGAGAATCTATTTTTAAATACTTAAATTTATATATTAACCATATCAACACTGTTTCGCATTTTTCTGCTCATTGCAAGCAAATGCAAGTATTTTAATAGACATCTAGTTCGAACATTAAATTAAAAGGAATTTCTTATTAAATTTGAAATAATATATATCAAAATATTTTTTTTTAATTTTCTAGGTAATTTATTATTTATTCTACATATCTTATAAAAGTAATATCTTATTTTATTATGTTATATTGTTTATGTTCAGCTAAACAGTATCATAAACACTATTTCAATAAAATTTTAACGGTTCTCAATGTGTACTTCTGTTATTAAGAAATTAAACAAAAGTAAATAAAAATAATATAAAATTGCATTAGATATTTAGAGCACACATTTCCTATATATTGTACGGTAATTGTATGGAATCTGAGATTTATTTACACTTTTCCTCAGGACTGTATTATTGTTAGACTTCTTATCATGATTTTTTACGTCCTAATCCTTTGACTAGAACCTTGGAACTTTTACAAACAACTTTATTGTCCTCTGGCTTAAAATGGAATACAATGTTCGTTTAATTTGTATTAATTTATAAGTAATCCACCAAGAGGAAATTTAAAATTAATTGCTCCAGAAGTCCCCTCCAGAATTAAGAGATATTTCATCAAAATACAATCCAATAGTAAAAACCTATTCTAAAATTTAAATTTCGTTTCGTATTGGAATCCTCATGTACAGAAAATTTGTCTCGAAACTTCAAAGCTTCAGAATCAGATCTTCCGATCACTGTGTAAAAGTGCTCGCCATTGTCCATTCGTCTGATCCCTGTCGCAAAGTGTTATCTACCCCTGCATTTTCCACACCACCTCGGGCACAAAAGGTGGGAATGACAGACAGACCCAGTTGAAAACGATATCAAAGACGAGAGAGCGAAGCCGGATCCGAGTTTAAACAAAAGAGATTCCCGCGCGTAAGCCGAGATGAATCTGTGATAAGGTCCAAGGTTTCCAATGTAACTGTAATGACCGAAGAGAAACGTCTCTTATCAGGGGTAGATCTCTTACTCATTTCCGAATCGGCCATTATATTCCAAAAGATGAACTATCTTCTTCCAAAACTGTTTCTCTCTCTCCTTCTCTCTATTCCTCTCTCTCTCTCTCTTTCTATCTATCGCTTTTGATTCAATGATACACGGGTTGTGGAAAGGGTGCTTCTTACCATTATCAGTTTTACTGTCGGTGAAACTAAAATAAAATAATGAAGAAGAAGAATGAAAAAAAATGGATGAAAAATAAAGAATTGTCGAATGGGCAAAACTGCGTGAGATAGTATCTCTCTCTCTGATCTTTTATTTTATTTTATCTTTTCTTTTTCTTTATTTTTAGAAAAAAATTGACGTTTTATTTTATTTTTTACTCTTACAGATTCATTCACATTTGTCACTTTTGTACTCTCTCTAGTTCTGCATTTTTTGTGAGTAGTTTTTTTTTATCATCATACTCAACTTCTTCGTCGATTTTTCGTTCGCTCTCTCTCTCTCTCATACTTTTAAAGAGCCATTGTGTTTTTATATTGCTGATTTTAGTCTTTTATTGCTTGTTTGTACGATGGGAACCGTTCGGAATATTTTTTAGTGGTTAACTGTTAGAAAGAATGAGGGGAAGAGTCAGAAAAAAAAAAACTTTTAAGGGAAAAAAATGCCTGAGTATGCACTTTTTTTGTTGAAGAGCGTGAATGTTTTTATACCTTTTGTGAAAAGTGAGCAAGATAAGGATAAGGGCAGAGATGGGACGATTAATTAACGCCGTATCATTAAAAAAAGTCAGTAATCGCCGGAATTATCATTAACTTTTATTTTCTGGTGAACACTTATTTTTTTGCATTTAATATAGATACGAATCAGCGAATAATTGCAGTTTAGTTCAAGTGGGCTTTTGGAAAAAAATAAAATATCATTGGTTAAATTAGGAATAAATTCTTGCAAAAAAATCTCTAGCCATTTTTATAAAGTAAATGAATTTACAAATTAAGCTCAAAATGACAAATATTTTATTCTACATCCTGTTCATTGATTCCAAAGTAATGATATAAAAGAAGTTTATAGAAATTTTGAACAAGAGAGCATTTAAATAAAAACTTAATTAATTAAAATAAGATTAATGCAATCATATTTGCGTTTTTCCCCATAATTACCCCCGAATAACATAGTATTTTTTTGTTTTTAGTTAGGTAATTACAGCAAAATATAAACTTTGAAAATTTTAATTTCTGTTAGCATTTAATTATCTTCGCTACAAAAGGGAATTATACTTTAAATTACACATTTTCAACAATATAAGATGATCCATTTTTAAAACTATTGCTAAGTATTTGTTTTTGAAAAGTATTTTTTTATAACATTATTTGTAATTGTAAACAAAATGTAATGCAGAAGCTATATCTGAAAAATTTTACTTCCTGTAAATCAGGGATGGGCAGATTTTTCCAGGGTACGGGCTACTTCTGATTTTTTCAAGGTGTTGTGGTCTACCCAGTGTTAGTGGTGCACTCAAGGGGATTCAAGGGGCCGGCCCCTCCCTCGTAGCCCTTAATTTTTTTTCCGATTGATTATAATCCCATGTAAAAAGGACGTAAAATGTAATTCAGTATTTATTGCTAGTAATTTTTATTAATTAATGTTAATTATTTATTCAGTAATTTATTGTTTGCTGTTTTTTGTTCCCGACAATGGACAAAATCAAAAAAATATGTTTGGCTACGTATAGGGGTATGATACGAGAATAGTAGCTTAATAATACGAGAATAGTAGACATTCGACCCTCTCCCCCTCTTGAAAAATTCTTGCATGCTCAATGTCATAGGTGTAGTGAGGTAAGGAAAAGGTTATTATACTATACCTTAATAATAAATATAGAAGAAGAACTTATACCTTAATAATAGATATGGAATATGTACTTATACATTAATAATAAATATGGAATATGTACTTATACCTTAATAATAAATATGGAATATGTACTTATACATTAATAATAAATATGGAGTATGTACTTATACCTTAATAATAAATATGGAATATGTACTTATACCTTAATAATAAATATGGAATATGTACTTATACCTATTGCAACAACTTTTGAAATCGCGTTTAAACCAAACCAAGATACAAACATAATAATAATAGCCACAAATATAATAATATCAAATGATACATTTATTATGAAACAATTAAAAATACAATAAAAAATAAAACATTTTTATCTAAAGTTAATTTTCGTTGTTATAGTCAGTAGAAAACTTAGTCCACGTACTGTCAGCAAATCTGGATTTATCCGTATATAATTACTAACTGCTAAAATCTTCAGGCGGTCACCCCAAAATGTCTTAGCGGTCCACCGGTAGATCGCGATCGACGTAATGCCCACCCCGGCTGTAAATGAACAGAACTTAAAAAAAATGTTGAGCAAATATAAATAGTGCTGTAATTTAATTACCTTAATGTAGTCAGAAATTTATGTAATAGCTTCCATATGTATAGAAATCAATAAACATACTACAGATAATTTCTTCTTAAAAAAAGCATTTCTTTCTCTCATTATTGAAATGTTCTTCCTGATATATTTCTGCTAGATTTTATAACTTTCCCCAAATGCCGCAGAAATTTGAACTACGATCGGATATCAGCATATGGTTACTTGAGTTTATCAGTTATGGTGCTGAGTTTATCATATGGTCAGCAGGTGATGATTTTGAGCCTTAGTACCACTGAAGACAAGCCATAGAGATTGGCTGATACATGTTAAATTTGTCCAGGCTCAAAGTTTTCCCGTAGTTCGGAGAAAAGGGATGCCAGCTTAAGTGTCGTCCTAGTCACCAGGGAGGTCTTAAGGTATGTGGCAACTGTACCCTGGTCAAGGGCTTCAGCCTCGAAGGGGGCCTCGTCTCGCTCTAGACAACCTCAGTAAGATCGCATTTCGAATATTTTTAGCGATCAAATGTTACTCCTCGAACACTTTGCCCGAAAACTGGGAATTTTGAACTATATGTCAACTGGTAACAATAACGACCAGTGGCGCACAGAGGAATTTTTCAAGAAGGAACAGGGTCGAAAGTCTATGATTCTCATATCATGCTCCTTTTGATTTTGTCGATTTTCTGAACAACAAAAAAAAAAAAACATTAAAAAATTATTGAATAAATAACTAGCATTAGTTAATAAAATTAATTATTAGTAACAAATACTTAATTAAATTTTACGTACTATATACAAAGAATTATAATCAATCGGAAAAAATCAGAGGCTTTGAGGTGGGTTCGAACCAGAGGACCCCCCCTCCCTCGTATGCACCACTGATGACGACTATATTATTATGTGAGGATGGCCGTCCATCCAGAGGCTTAGGCCTATCACCATACACCATCATTACTCGTTCAGTGGAAAGACGATAATTGGTCGAGCCGGTTTATGCGAATGTAAGTCATGCACATTCATTTGTTTCGGGCTAACATTTGTACAAGTATTTAACAACGTATGATATACACTGTCTAATTTTAAGGGCCATCGAAAGGGGGGGACTACATTTTCGTAGCAGCCAAGGTCCTCAAGAGGTCTTCAGACGTTTATGCGAGACACTTGACCATGATTCAGAATTACGAGGTCCACCTCTAATATGAGGTGACGTTAATAAACATTCCCTCAGATATTGAGATTGATACATAAGTCGGTACACCTTTCTTCGCATTTACTTAATACTACATCGCGTAGCTCACCACAATGTGTTTAATGCGCAGAACCCCATAGTCCATTATATGACCTTGGAAGGTCCAATCTTTTAAAATTCCTTGGAAGTATAACACTCTAATGTGCTAGCCTTAGGTTATAAATTAATTTACATACAACAATGTATTTTAAACTAGAGGTCGTGACCCCAAATGAGGTAACGTGACTTGCAGGTGGGGTAGCCAAAAAGTTTAGGATTTTTTAAATATCTTTTTGAACAAAGGTGATAAAAGGTCGAAATATCCATCGAGCTGCAAGTCTTCTCAAGTAGTTGGTGGAAGAGGAAGATGAATGGGAGTTTCCTTGACCTTCCCAGGTTTGTCTCCCTCCAAATTGGGGAGAAATCTTGCGAAATTGTACTGTCACCTACATGGTGTACAAACCTGCGGCTAATGAAAGATGTAAAAATTAGTAGCAGGTTGCCACGATGAATTTCGTGAGGTTCGATATGAGGAAGTTGATCGGGTGGCATTAGTAACAACACATAGTAGACTGTTTAAAATAACTTTCACAAAATTAAAAGGAAAATTTTCCTTCTAGTTTCATTTATGTTTTTCTTGAAAAATAAATGAATAAATCAATTAATTAAACTAATTTCATTAATATAATTTATAATTTAATCTTGTTAAGTTATTTATCGATCAAAAAGCTCTTAACTGCTTAAACAATTTTAGGTCTCAAAAATGCTATGTAGCTATTAATAATTTTCGTCTTGAAAATATATTTATATCCGTTTAAGATTTAAAAACATTTTTAAATGCTAATTAAAAGTACTATAATCATTGAAAGATTTGAGAGTAACAAAACAACTACTTATCTTTCAAGTGTTTTTCAATCATTATTATTTTCATTTCGACTGACGATTTAATTACTGCTATGACAAATAAAACAATTCCTGTTTTAGGCAACAAATTAAAAAAAAATAGAAATCAAAAATAAGTAGTACATATATATTGAAGATTTTGAAGATAATTGTTATTGCTAAAATTATTGCTATTGATTTACGAAGGCTAATCACTGTTGAATTTATTTTTTACAGATGTATTTCTACAAGGTCAATTGCACAAAATTATATCATTCCAAAAACCGATGATATTACGATGGTTATCTAATTGTTTAAATATAGAAAACGATTGCGTATTTTGTAATAGTGTCTTTCTTCTATCAAAATGCCACGAGTCTTAATTCCTGATGGTGATAAAAACAGTTCAATAACATAGAAAATGCTCTAAATTCCGAAATGTCCAATTTTTCCCTTCCTGTGAAATAACCACTATCGGACTAATCTACCAAAATACGAGATTGCTTTTATATCATATCTGATTCAGGTGAGTACAGTGAAAATATATCGTTGGTATTTCTTTTAATGGGATTGATTGGTATCTTTAGACACACTTACGTTAAAAAAACAAGCTCGTGTTGATGATGAAATAAACAGAGAGGGGAAAAAATATTAAATGAAAGAGGATAAATTTTTGAAAACTTGCATGTGGCTTTTTCTTAGCACTTAAGCAAAAACCTTATTTTGTTGGGGAAAAAAAGAGTTTAAAATTTATATCAGGTTTTACGGTGAGTTTAAAATACAGGAAACTCTGCACGATTTTTCATTTAAGTGAGAGTTAGATGCTCTATAACACAAAGGTGACGGACCACGTGATTTTGAACCTTGGTCTAGTGACTAGGATGACACTTGAGGTGGCACCAACCTCTCTTAAGTACCACGCTGTTTCAAGGGCAGGACATTCAGTCTCGAAGATTAACGTGCATTGGTCTTCTCTACACGGCGGATATTCAGTGGCACCTGAACTCGAATCTATGACACTCCGGCCATAAGTTAATGACCATGACCCCAAGATTGGGTTTGTGAATTAACCTCACTTTAGACTTCATAACACATAGAGATAGAACTCTTAACTTAGATCCATTAATAAGAAGATGAGGGTTGGTTGTTGCCACATTCTCCTAAAATAGTGAATTTTGCGCACGCAAATACATTGTGAAATTAGCTTAAATATTTAGTTTCGGTGCAAATAAAGATTCTTACAGGAAAAATGTATGGACATTATACCCTTTAAATACAACAAATTTTTCTGTTAGAAATAAATATATAGAATGTAAGAAAAAAAAACTTATCTGTTATGAAAAATATTAATAAGCAAAATATGAAGATTATTGTATTATTTAAAGTAATTTTCATTTAATAAGAAGAACCTTTAAAAGAATTAAAATTGCGCTGTAAACTAGTAATACAAAAAGGAAAACAAGTTCCAAAGGATCGCTGTGGGAGACAGAATATTGCTTTCATACATAAGACGACTTTAGCATTTTTTTTTCTGATTCATTACATTCTTGATTAATTTGCCTAAAAATAAAAAAAAGTAGTACGATTTCCGGAAGAGTTGCAAAGTCACAATAAATAAAAGAAAGAGCACACGAAGGAGTTAGTTATATATATTATCTCCTAAATAAAAGTATTTCTTCACTGAATAAACTTGTTATCTACCCGCCTAATGCTACTGCCCACAGCGCTTCAGGTATTGAAAGTGAAACGATAAGACAGCCATAGGAAGTCTTACTATTCTAGTATCAATCTCACCTTCTTTGTGTATATATCTCTCTGTATAAGTTGCACAGATATGGGCCAATGTATCTATAAAGGTGACCGCGTCTGTAAAAGAGAGAGGTACCATCACCTACATAAAAAAGAACTACCTGAGAAAACTAAAAGTTGTACCATATTTTCGATCCTCTCTGCCACCCACCAAAGATTTCCTCAAGGAGAGAGTTGACCATCTTCTTTAAACTGTTGATAATTTTTCTTCCAACCGGGTATGTGTCAAGCTACCAAAAATGGAAGCGATCTAGGTTGGCGATACGACGTCCAGTTCCCATGATGGATAAACTGGATGACAAAATACCTGTCCATGGATAAAAATATTCTCTCTTTTTCTACACATATATATGGAGAGAGATATATACAGTGAGATATCGATATATATATATCCATGCAGCCAATACTGCGTTTATAAAACTTCCCTTAAGGCTTCAAACATTGTCCAACCTACCTCCACCCCATACGTGTCCATTGTTAGA
The DNA here is from genome assembly GCA_019973935.1 of Trichonephila clavipes. Taxonomy (NCBI): domain Eukaryota; kingdom Metazoa; phylum Arthropoda; class Arachnida; order Araneae; family Nephilidae; genus Trichonephila; species Trichonephila clavipes. The sequence goes on from BMAU01020946.1 coordinate 577,262, forward strand.
AGCGTTCTATCACAAAATAATGGACATAGAGATAAGAACAGTGAAACACGGTCTGTGTGGTCATTGGGCGGGGTGGAATATCCTTCTATCCCCCCTCCCTCTGGCTTTGCTGTGTCACCAATAGAGGCTTGAAGCAAGTTGCTGCTTTGATATATTAGTGGTATTACTGAGGCTTAGTTAGAGGTGAGAAAAAATCTAGATGTACTGCCAGACATGCCTAGGTTTTAAAAGATAGGATTAGGACGTAGCGGAGTAAATGAATTTTTGTTTTTTGTTTGGGTTTTGCTTCTTTTGGAGTCTACTATTTTTTTTTTTATTATTATTATTTGTGATGAAGCAAGTTATGTAACAAATAAACAGCTTAATGTCGAAATCGATAATTTTTTAGCTTTTAAAATGAAGCTGAAATATAACATTCAACTACAAAACAATTTTACAACAATCTTTTGAAAAAAAATACACATATAAATTAGAGAAAAGACATAAAAGAAGAATATTTTTCTAATTTAAAAAATAAATATCAACTTAAAAAGAAGGTTAATGATTAATAACGTTCAAGAATTTTGCTAAAAGAGTGCAAGATGCTACTAATTGAAAATATACTACATGAAATTAAAAAAAAAACATTTATCCAAAATATTTTTGAAAAGCATCCCTTCATTAAATAAAGAAAAAATAAGGATTTACTCTTCAGCTGACATTCCTTCTCTTATTTTATCCAGAACTTTTACTGTATTTCCGTGATATATAATGTATGATATTAATCATTACCATAAATAAAATAATGCTAAAACTGCATGGAAATGACTATTACGTCTTTGATCTAAGCTTCGTCATGATTTAGATACGGATGTTTATAAATGTATAGTGCCTTTGCGGCATGGGATACTCTAAATAGCCGACAAGCCGCAAGTTCCTTCATAAGATTGGTGGTAGGAGAAGAGCGGTAGGAGACCCTTGACTACTTAAAGGGTGTTCTCCCTCAAAATTGGGGTGTAACCGAGGCAAATCATGCTGTCATTTGTGTGGTGCTCAAAACTACGGATAACAACTGGCGTACAATATAGCCGCTTCGTCATAATCAATTTCGTGATTCTCGATCTTTCACTGCCAATAAGGTGGCACTGGCAACAAAAACAATAGAAAATTATCCAAATGAAAAAAAAAGGGAATCCTGAAAGAGCGCGAAAATAAGAAAATAATATTCTGCGTCATCACATGAAATACAAAAACATAAAATGGCAAACAAAAAAAAATTGGCTGGTTTTCTAATTAAAAAATATTTTTCTTTTCATTTTGTAAACATTAATTAATATAAGGGTTCCATCATTTTTACACAGTTCACTATTTTTTTTTAATTTTTTATTAAATTTCATTTTTTTTAATTATTTTTTTTTACTTTTTATTAATTATTCATATATTTTTTTACAAATTTTAATAGGAACGAATTACTTATTTTTCGATAGAAATATTTGTTCACTCAAAGAAGATTCGCTTATTATTGTATTTTCTAGAAACCAATTTTCAGTACTACATGAAGTATGCATAAATACAAAAAGTTATACCATTGTTCTTCACCAAGATTCATATGAGATTTAAATTAAATTTCCTTTTTCTCATTTAGATTTTATGCATCTACCAAGTTCTTCAGTCTGTTTAAGCAATGTATGCCTGTATAATCTCTTAGCATTGCCTAGTTGAGTAATTTGGCATTGGTGCAAGCACTTCACCAATCACGAGCATGGGAACCCTATCCACGATCTTCATCAAGTCAAATTCTTCTTTCTTTCTTAATCCGTATATGGCAGTTCAAACACCCATCTGGGCATCATAAAATCATCCTAAAGCCTCAGAACTTTATCGTGTCGTTTAAATTATACCCCACTATCAGATGACAAAAATCTCCTTTTCGGCTTTTATGAACGCGACAAAAAGCATTTCTAATCAGGATTATCCATCATGAAAATCAAAATCTTAACGACCAAACTACGCCATCCCTGAAACGTCAAACACGGCATATTTTATTTCTGGAGACATTTTGATGAGCAAGATCTCTAAAAGCTTCCACTACAGAGTAGATCTATCTGCCTGTTCTGTATTGGCATCACGCTTATATTACTGATATCATTTTCTATACGTACCTGTGCCTCTTTATTTCTTATCTGACCTTATAGGAACACTACAAATGGACTGATTTATTGCTGTGATAAGGAGTGATAGGAAGACAGGTTCTATGTTTTGAATTTATTTACACTACTGATTTGACTTTAACATTATCGCTTGGTCTTTTCGATAATAGGAAATGGCAATATATGCATGTTTATGCTGTAGGTGCGAATTTTTGAAGCAAAAAATAAAATCATTGCACTTTAATCAACATCCCATTTTTTTTTCAATTTAGAGAGTGAATTATTGATGATTAAATTTATAGCCATCTGTCATAAAAATGCTATTGATCCAGTATTTTCAGTAAAATATAACAGCTTATAAATAACTGTTTCATAGGATTGCAGTTCAAAGTTTAAATGTGAGTGTTCACTTATAAACAGTTTTATTTCACCCCTTTTTTTTAATTCTATTTCGTTTTTATTCTCTATTAATTTATCAATCAAGTGTAACCTTTATACAAATTGAATATCGCAAAAAGTTTAAATAGTTCATAAAATACAAAGCCCTAACCAATTTTTTTTAAATATTAGACAAATAGAAATAAAAAAGTTACATCATAAAAAAGTATAGTTCTGTCTCAGGATAGCTTATTAAATAAATTTCTAAACTTTTTTAAATAAATAAATGCATTAAAAATAGTTATTTTAAAATAAGATCACAAAATTCACAATGATGTATCTTTTTTGTACTTTAAGTTTGATTTCAATTTCTTTTTCACACGAAAACACATTACTGAAAATATTTCATTTTATTACATTTTTATTGAAATCTTCATTTCGTAACTGCTTATTCGTATTACTTACAATCTTTAATACTTTTTTTTTCATACAATTTGTGTTGTTTTCACATCTTATACTTACTAATTTCAGACAAGTGTTTATACTTAAAAATACAATTATTTTATATTTTAAAATACAATTTTCGTCCGGCAGCATCATTGGACAACAATAAAATTGATTTTATTACAAAAATACTGATTTTAATTGGTAATCTTATTTAAGAACTTACCTCTATCAAACATAACCAAAAAAGCCCTCGTTAATATTCACTATCAAACATAAATGAGCTTTCAATGCCATTTTTAGTTTAAAAATTAATTTTTGGCTTTTCCCTTCAGTTAAAAGTTTCCTTTTATAACAGCAATAAGAGTTATCTGTTTCCAATATTTTGTAGTAGTAAAAAAAATTTTACCTTCAATTATGACTTTTCAGTTATGGAGAGTAGCATTGAGTATACATACCCTAAATAAATACATTAACTCACTCTCTCTCTTATGATAGGTAATATTAATAAGAAGCACTATATTAATTTTTTGTACTTAAAACAAAGAATTATGAAATTAAATCAGGCCCTTAAGAAATTTAGAACACAACGGATTCAATGATTGATTGTTCCTCAACTTCGTATTTTGAAAGCGCGAGAGCATAATCGTCAACAGACCTCGTAATTGAATAAAACAAAATCAACCATGACTGTGACAACATAAGGATTTAAAGCCAGCAAAGAAAAAAATTCGTTTTTTTCTCTGTTTGGTTCGGAAATAATGCGATACTTTTGAAAATACTATTTTTGGCTTGATTTTCTGACACTAAAAAAACAAATTTAAAAAATTCATATTAATTTTAATGATTGGTTTCTTTGTATTAACATCATTCTAGAGTTACATGATGGATATCAGAATTTGATCAAATAAATTAAAGCCTTTGATTAGATTATGAGAGAAGATACCACTCACATACCTTTCCCTCACTTTTTCTTCAAATAACTCTTGATAATTCTTGAGACTAAACTGATCTTAAGGAGCAGCAACTATTATTATCCTACACAGTAGGTTTGTAGGAATAATGGTGAACACGAGATTTTTTTTTTTTTATCCATATAGGATTCGAAAACACGCCTAAACTTCAAGGTCATGGAGCTCGAGAACATTAGGCGGGAAGCAAATTTTAATGGAAAAAACGAACTTTTCTCTAAGTTACAAGTTCATATTTTGCTTATCACCGATTGAAGAAATGCAATTGAGTTCGAAGTAAAGATTTTTAGAAATAGACCAAAGTTGGTTAACATAAGACTTGTCTTTTGTTTAGTATGATCAACTTACGTAAGACTCGGATGTCATGCTTGCTCTATTAAAGTAAGAAACATTATTGATTTTTTTTTTACTTTTTAATTCAGCTTTTAATTTTTTTTACGAAATATACAACCCTAATAAAAGGATTATGAAATGTTTGTTTTATTTGAAATTGTGAGAATTTCCATAACTGCACAATGTAACCTCTGTGTCCATTAATATTAATGTATCAGATCTAGAAGAGAAACTAAAGAGTGATAGATAAGTTTATGATAAAACATCTGTTTGATGGTCTTTTTAATAGATCACTTTCATTCAACAAAATTTAAAATGGTAAAACTATCCGGAAAACTATTTAATTTATATTTGCATCACACTTATAACTTACAAAGTAACGACAATTGTAAATATGCATTTCAAAATGTTTAGAAACAAATTAATATATTTAATTTTTGATAAACTATTATTTTTTTAAGTTAATGTATTTTAAGAGGTATTACTGCAATTTTTTCTCTCTGTTCTTCAAAATTTATTAAAAAAATCCGCATAAACCCTCTCAGATGAAATAAACAAAGATAACTCATTCCTCAAGAGCCTAGATTAAAAAATAAACATCACTCATCTGAAGCATTTTTACAGAGTAACTCAGGAAAGATCAAATCCTAGAGATCTGACACAGTTCCCACACGCATATCGGACTTCTGAAGCACTTGGGATTCGTATGACAAAGGAAAAAATTGATTGCAGAACAGACTGGATGGATCACTTTGACCATAGTTTATATTACAAAGGGAAAAAAAGGAGAAGCATTAGGTGGAAGGAATTTTTTCGAAAAAAGCGGGCCCTAGATTTGGAAATCGGAGGAAGCACTTATATGATGCTGGCGTTCTTTGAATGTTCACTTGATGCTGTTCCTACCCTCTTCCAACCCTTTACTTAAGAGAGTTACATTTCATACAGTGAAATGTCAGCTTCTACTTAAATTTAGGGGTGGTAGACAAATAAAGAATGTTTGTTCGTCTTACTTAAATTATAGTAAGAAATTATTAATCATAGAAATTGAAGCAATTACTTTAGCAGAATTTGAACTTGAAAAAAAGCATTGAGGAAATTCAACGTAAAATGTAAATAAAAAACAATGGGTTTATAATAACATTAAATTTAATGGTATATACGTATTATATCGTCAACCAGTTTCTTGAAATAAAAAAAAGGTCTTCAAATGCCACGATAAGCAGCCAATAATGGAAAACTTTTCCCATGAGAGATGTTCGAACACAATAATAATAACTATAACAGCATTTGGCGTCTTCTTTTGAATTGCGACGCTTTTTCATTTGGATAATTTGGTTGATGGTATAATGAGTAAGCACTATATGCATGATAAATAAATAATGCAATATATATGCAACTACACAATTTAATACATATTACTAAAACTTCAACTGCAAATAAAACCCTCAAGGTATGGAACGTTTTAGTTGGAAAGTTTTACTATAGCTACAAATCCTTTTAAGGCCCACCAAAGATATGTGATGAATTTCACCAACTACTTTTTGGCTATTATAAAGGTATTAGAGCGACACTGGAACCCAAACTTTTTTTAACTTTTCAATCAAAGCAAGCTCCATTGCTCTAGATGATGTCTTGGAAGAAAATCAACCACCCTTATCTCAATTTGAATAATACCAGCTAAATAAACTATTTAAACAGTAGTCCGCGAACCCTAGGGGTCCGAAGTGCCTTTCTAGGGCACCCTCACTTCCCTTTTCCTCCCTTTTTTACAGTTTCCTAAAATCCTCGTGGAAAAATTGAAAGTTGTGCCATACTAGACTAGATCACTAAATTTTCCCCAATGAAAGAACAACTTATATTTTGACCAAGAATATTAAGTTGGGGAGGGATGTTCAAAATCTTGGGGGTATCTATGATACATAAATTATGATACATAAAGGGAGGGGGACGCGGTGATCGAAAGTTTAAGAGCCGTTTTTATTGACTATGATGATTGGGCTAATATGAATTTCAAATGCAATAGAATATAGTTATTGATTCCTAGTAAATTATTCTAATCAAATTTTTTATAATAAAAGGACTTGAAACATTTCTTAGATTTTGACATAAAAGTAATTATCGAGCACTAAATAATCATTGTGTTTAAGTTTCATTATAAAATTCCTTAATTATTCATTAAACATAGTGTAGAACAATATTTTATTACTATGTTCTAAATGACACAAAACTTAACATATCCTTTGATTCTACAAATTTATTAATTTCCTTACGTTATTCATTTAGTTGTTGATTTCATTATTTTCTCATCATTATACATATTTTTCAAAGGCATATAGCACTGGTGCTAAATCTAACTATTATAATGTTGCCAATTTACTACTGAATTTATTTAATTTGAGTTTTTTCATTTTGAGATAATAGGACATATTTAAATTTAATCCTATTTCGTTTGCAAGATTGCATTTTTAATGCATTTGTCAAAATTCATAAGTGTCTGTTTTTCTTCCCCGTATAAACTATATTCACTTTGGAAGGAATTACAACAAACTGTAAACCAGCGTTAATAAACTTTTTGAAGCTACATAATAATAGGGTTACTTATGCCCTTTTGAAATCTACTAAATTATTTATAATTAAATAAATATAAATTTCTGATGTATCATTACTTAACTAAAAGCCAAAAAAGTCACTTTGATTCATTTACGCCTTAATAAGTCCGTATTAAGTTATTTAATGAACAATGGAAAGCTGTTACATTATTTATGACCTAATAAGTACTCATGGAGAATAAAAATGAAAAAAAAATGTAACGCTTTTAAAAAGGACTGAGGAATCAATGAATACAGTAATCTAATTGGAGATATTTAAACAGATTTTGTGGGTATAAGTTATATCATAGTTACTAAAATTCGTAATATTGTTCACAATTATGTAATATTTTGACCTATGCATAGTTAACAGAAATGAAAGGAATTCTTGATGGAAGAAAACTAAATTCTTTTAAATTACCATAGTTTTCCTTGAAACATTATGCTATAATAAATATACAGTTGAATGAAATGTATTAAAATTCCGCTACAATTAGTATCAGGATTAGGGGATAAAATAGGCTTAACATTTGGAATAACATAAAGCAATTACTAGCATTCAAGTGTTATCTTTCCATTTGCTCCGTGTCTGTCTCCTAATTAATTATTTCTTTTATTTATATTACTATTCCTCTAACTAGTTTGTATTCAAAACAAAACTTGTAACTTTTTTTATTATTATGTACTTTAATACTAATCTTATACATATATATATATATATATATATATATATATATATATATATATATATATATATATATATATATATATATATATATGAAGTAGAATAGTAAAACTGTAATAAAAAAAGGACTAAAATAAAGCAACCAAAAATGTTTCATATTACGACTTACTAATGATGAGGGACTTATGTTATCTGTTACAATTATACCCATTTTACTCTGTACCAGAAAATCTTTATCAAAATATCTCTTAAAGTTAAAGTTTTAATAATTAAAATTAAACTTAAAAAATATTTTTCAATAAAAAAATGAAATGGTGATAGTTTTTTTTTTCCAAAATACAGCCATAGGCAAAATTGCTTCTTTATTTTATTCCGGTATTAATAATAAAAGGGAAGAGCGTGACTGTTATAATTAAAATTCATACACAAAATATTGAGACCTTTTCTGTGAATAAGTTTGCATTTGAAATGTGTATAATTTTACTAAAGACACACACACAAATATGTCTCCATTTTTACACAACTTTTGCTATACAAACTTAATTCAACATTTTTTTTCATTATCTATTAGTCAACATCCTCCATATTATAAGCAATTTGCCTTCGTAAAAAAATATTAACCACCACATTTAGTTTTTATTCTTCTAAAAATCAATACATATTCTACATTCGGCACTGATATAAAGTAGCCATTTGCGAAGTTGACCCAATACAAGTCAAGAGAACAAAAAGTCCCATAAAAAGTCTCCTATTTCGCTTCAGGCATGATATAGGATGCATTTGATATCTCGGAATCATTCGCTTCTCACTCCTGAACGAGAAAATCCTATCAGAAGATTCTTATAAGGGGTGGCATTTTCGCCCCTCCACCCTAAGTCTGAAAGCCTTATCAGAGTCCACCCAAATGGATTTCACATGTAAATACTTGGACTGCATCTTTATCAGTAAGGAGGATTAATATTTTTTTGTCCAAGTCTTATCTTCCTGGTTATAGTTGGCGAATAGAACTGCCTTATTCTCTTTAGTTATCTTCGAGAAGCAAACCACAAAAGGAAAAAAAAATGATGACACTGTCGTATATATTTATATTTTATTTCCCGTTTCAGTCGCAGGTATTTCCAGGACGGTATCTCAGTTCTTCAATTTGACAAAGTTGTCGATAATTTTCGTTGCTTCAGTTTTGAAATTTCTTTTGATGTAATAAGTTACAGGGAATATAGTATATGTTTAATTTTTTTAATGTGATTTATCGCGGTAATTATCAGAGTTTGTCTTTTTTGGTATAAGAAACTAAGTAGCAAAATCAACACTGACTACTAAAAATATTTAAAGCTGGATTTTATATACATACATGTATATACAAGTATATGCCACTCTATAAATTCTAAATTCTAATCATTTAAAAAAAATATTTTTCAAAATATACTATCAAATTATATTATTGTTTTTGCATAGAATAAATTTTTAAACGAAAGGAAAATTTACTTTCATTTTGAATGCAAGGCTATAAATGTTTCGTTTTATTTCAAGATAAGCAAAATAAAATATGGTTAGGAATTTTCTGCATACCTAATGTTTAAGTAATAATGTAAATAATTTGTACCTGGATATTTAATACTTTCGTATTACTTTCTGTTGTATTTATTTTACGATGAAAATTGCAATATCCACACAAGCAACGCCGTTCCTTACATTATAATTGCGTTTCAATGGAAACTTGGCGAAATATTGGCTACACAACCAAGTTAGTATCATTTTTGGTGACCAAATTTAGTGACTTGGTGACCAAATTTATTTAATTGACTATCATGTGGATGCTTCTGGAATTTACTAGAGAAATCTATAACTTCGCAACCCATGACGTAAGCGGAGTTTTCAAGAAACAACTCGAAGGTAATAGCGCAGACTTTAAATAGCAGTCACTAGCTGAAACTGAGTTAGTATTACTTTGACTATATATTGATGAGTTCACTAGCGAGTAGTTGCTTGTGAATATATATATATGTGTGTGTGTGTGCTTGTGTACAACTACATACTTAAAATTACAAGAGCTCTGACGATGATGGTTCTTGAACCATTATTGAATGAAGAAGACAATTTGAGGGGCTATCTTCCACCCCGGGGGATCTTTTTAAAACGTTGAACCTAATGTGTTACAAACTGCACAACAACCTATTTCGTGAAACCAGACAGTGTGAGAGTTACATTAACGCCACAGTATAAAAGCAACACGGGAGGTATTGCTGAAGGACCTCGTAGTTTTGAGCCTTGGTCAAGTGACGAGGATGACATCTGAACTATCATCCCCTCTCCTAACTATCACACCAACGGGGGACATGAGCCTTGACAATTTTGAAAACAGAGCGCGAGCCTATATGACAATTTAAACATTGATGTGTTTGTAGATATCCAGAATATGATTGCTGGATTACCTTAGCCTATGCTGTATGACACAGCGCATTACTTTGATATTTATAGTAAATACTTGAAATTTGCTACAATTTTTTAGTAACAATTAATGTATATAGGAATAAGTTGATTATGTATGGCGACTTTCATAGTATGGTGTGTGAGTTATTTTTTTCGAAATTTAACGTATAGTGTGTGTGTTAAATATATTTATAGAACCATACATTTACCACAAATACATTTATAATTAATTATTATACAGTATCGATAGAAGGTAGAGTCAAGCATCTTCGTTTGAATTTTCTTGAACCCCTTAACTGCCGAATAAAATTTACACTACCCCCTTCCCTAGTGTGCCACCGTTTTACATTTACACATGAGTATGCGATGTATTGGGCGGGGAAAGGGAGGAAAGACACACAAAAAATCGTAATTTTTTTCTCTGAAATAAAAATAAATCTTTTAAAAAAACAGTCAATGTCATTTAGTATTCCAAGGCCTTCGGAATACTTTTAGTGATAGCAGCACAAAGAAAAGTATCGTATTTCGGAAAGACGCAGATACACGTCCGGTGCATTCAACGTACTCATTTAGCGAGACGGATAAACACGCCGGTGGCAGTTAAGGGGCTAAAAAAGGATTTTTATCTAAATCACTTAAAAAATCCAACAAATAAACAAGACTTTTGTTGTACTCTGAAATCAAATGTTAACGAAAAAGCCGGCTGGGTGGCGTGGTTGACCTGTCATTGGCCTTCAGCACCTAAGGTTGCGGGTTCACCCCCTGCCCAAGTCGGTGGATTTTCATGATACAAATATCGACAGCGGACATGCCGTGTGATTATATGGCATGTGAAAGATCCCTAGAGTGTCTGCTTGGCTTGGGTGCTCTCGGCAAATTTAAAAATCCTATTACAGGATCGTATCGCCAGAGCTTAGGTATCTCCCTCTGTGGAGGAAACTGGGCGGCAAAATTAATTGCGGCGATTGGTATCCGCCTATATGGTGCCGCACTAAAAAGAGATGCCTGCTGCCGGGGAATATACAAGGTCTGCGATGGTAAAACACGAATCCGCAGCCCATTAGAAATAATAAAAATGTCAAGGTATCCGACTACGTTCGGAACCGTGATTTTGCAAAAGCGTATACACGAATAATATTTATGATATTTAGTGTCATTTAGTTTAGAAAATGTATATAAAAATCTTTTAAGAATATTATTACAATAAAAAAGTATTTAAGTACAATATTTTGACAAAAAATGAACATAGAATGACCAATTTTTAAAATATTCCCCTTTTGCGAAAAATGCTTCTATTATAATAATAGTTTGCCTGTCAAGAGCTCAGACCTCTGTTCAGAGGCTCAGCTAGAATTTTTGAAATATACAACTTAGAAGTGTATTTATCCATGTTTTACGACAACAGAGGGGAGACATTTTAAGAAAAAAAACGCCGATAATTATTTCAATGAGTTGTAACTCTCAAAATAATGTGAATTTTTCAAATATCATAGTTGAGCCTCTGTACAGAAGTCTGAGCTATATACAGGCAAAATACTATTATAATAGAAGCATTTTTCACAAAAGGAAGACATTTTGAAAAAAGGTTATTCTAAGTTAATTTTTTGTCGAAATACTGTGTTTAAATAAATTTTTTGTCAAAATGTCCTTAAAACAGTTTTATGCATGTATTCTAATCTGAGTGACACTAAATATCATGAAAATTATCCATTTAAGCGCGTTTTTAAAATCATGGTTCCGAACGCAGTCGGATACCTTAATTATTGAAGTAATGAAAAATTATTCTTAATGAGAATCAGATATAAGTTTTTTTATAGTAGTCGTACAGCCCAAAGGCTATGTTTTCATTACATATCATGTTTCTTTTCCATTAATTTGCCATTTAAATTGTCTTGATTTAAGCTCCATTGTGTTCACATTAACAAATGTTTGAAGTAAAATTACGTCTTATCTTCATGAAACCTCTTAACGCGTAAACACGACAATTAGCAAAGTTTTGAGTATGCGGAGGATAACGCACCTTAACTTTATCTTCCAAAAACAGAAAGCACTTCATATCTCTATTTTTCAGGCGAAAAAGTACATAAATAAGAACTGAGGCTTGTAAAAAATGTGTTATTGTGTAAAATGTACTCTTTTTTTCGAGTAAGGCTTAAAGATGAAAAAAAAAAACACCTCACTTCGTAAAAAAAAATGTGTGAATACTATAAATGATGATGTGTAAAAGATTTCTTTCAGTCATTTTTTTTTCAAGAAAGGGTGTTTTCTTTTATGGATTTTATATGTTTGGAAGAAGAGCATTTTTTTCTGTGCTTGCTTTCACACTTGCAAAAACAAGTTAATCTCTCTGCATTTATCTCTGTACAACTCAATTAATCAGAAAAGAAAACATATGGTAATAAAAATAAGAAATTAAAATAAATTCAAGTAAGTAGTGGCGTTATTCACAAAACTAGAGGTGTGTAAGTTTAATCGATTATGCTAAACATTCTGAAATTTAGTATTTTATTTTATTTCTAGAAATACTTATACTGAAATAACCATTTATTTCAAATTTCGTAGAAAACTCTATAAATATAACCAGTGGCTTAAAAATCTCAAAATTTGAAAAGGAAATGTCATTGGTATACTTTGTTGCTGTATTTAACAATAATTTTCAAATTTTTAAAACATTTTATATCTTGTATTGTTTGTGTACTGCGTTGAAATCCCTTAAATAATTGGCGTATAAAAACAAATTTGAATTCACATATAATTTGTTCATAGTTAAAAATAAAGTTCAACTCTATACACGGTTGATTTTTGAGGATCTAGTTCACTCAATAAATATTAATGCTATTAGTAATGTTTTCTAACTGAAAATTCATAGTTAATCATAACAATATTATAAAAATCTACAACTTAATCACTCTAATTAATTTAATTTTTGAGGAAAAGTATATCTATTATAATGGTAATTTATTTTTTAAAAATAAAAACTTAGCACAAGATGAACTTAGTATTAATAGTTAAACTGATTTGTATTTAAACTTTTATGTAAAACACGATTTTCTTAATGACGATTTTTAGCTTCATAGATATACTCATGAATAGATAGGTTGTTAAAATAAAGAATTTATATATACATAATACCACTTTTATACTAATCACTTTTACCATATTAAAACTAACAACAGCCAACTTATTTTCTTAATGCAACTTTGAAATTACGGCTAGTAAATTAATTATAAAAGGGAGGATTTTAATTTTAAAATTATTAAAGATCCTTTCTGAAGACCAACAATTTATATATATATATATATATATATATATATATATATATATATATATATATATATATATATGGGGAGTAAGAGTTTATTTGTATTGCGCTTTAAACCTACATTAACATATTTATAGTGATATTAGTCTTGACTTTTAATATCGTAACACTTATTAAGTTTATATAAATATTGGCAAAATTTGAAATATTAAAAAATATATAAAATACTGTCTGAAATATATACTACCTTATTTATTGTCTTAATAAGTCTAATGTTTATTTTCCTTAATTTAAAAAGGGGCTGCGGATTGGTTATTACTGCTGCAGACCCAGTACATTCCCCGGAATCAGGTATCACTTTTTAGTACGGCACAATAATATCAATAGCCGCAATGCAATTTGATGGCCAGTTTCCTCCCCAGGGAGAGCCACCTGAGGTCTGGCGATGCGAAATTGTTCTATGAACTTTAATTTTGCCGAGAATACCAAAGTCAAACAGTCACTCTAGCGATGTTCAAAACGCCACATAATCAAGGACGTAGTCGATTTCTCGCTTTGTGAAAATCCACTGACTTGGGCCGGGGTCGAACCCACAAAGTTGGGCGTACAAGACAAGTGTCTAATCCCCTTCGCCACTCAGTTGGCTTTTATAATATTCTCGTCAGTTGTATTCTATTTCCATTAATTATTCTAGTTTACAATAGATGGTGATATCAGAGTGATCTTTTTAAAAAAAATTTCAAAATTAGAAAGTCGTCTGTGTTTCTACAAATTATTACAGATTATTACAAATTATTTCTACAGATTATTTTCTTCAAAAAAAATTTTTCTTTTTTGATTTTTATATGGATATTTTAAATACAATGTAAATTTTTGTATTATATTTTAAGTAAAATTAACATAGTGTTTTTCGAAATATTTTAGTAGTTTTGTGAATAATTTTATCTTAAATACATAATACATATAATGTTCCCTGCTGAAGAGTTTTGTAATAATTTACATTTAACGAAAAGTTGTGTATGTATAATATTACTAATAATTTCATAAAAGCTTTGCTTTGTTCTACTAAAATTTATCCATTGCAAAATAATTCTTGTTCTTAATAAGCAAATGAGGCTTGATAGTTACGTTAAAGAATCTCAGAAATGTCAAGCAAAATGATGGAATCTGTTGCAGAGTAAATGTAATAATTTATATTTAGTAATGTAATAATTTACATTTTACTAACAGTTGTGTGTACAATATTACTGACAGGTTCAAAAGAACATTGCATTGCTCTTCTAAAATGTATCCATTGCAAAACAATTCTTGTTCTTAATAAGCAAATGAAACTTGATAGAGACGCTAAAAATCTCATAAATGTCAAGCAGAATGATGAAATCTGTTACTCATTAAATGGACATACACATATTTTGATGATGAAATTAGAAGAATGCACCAACTCATGTGTCTTCCTCATTTAATCGTTGCTTGACATTATGAAGTCAGTGGAACCTTTGTGATGGGGAGGAGCTTAAATATATGGTATTTCAATAATGACACTCTCAATGTACACATGGTACTGTAACTCTCTACAGTATTATATCTTTAACAGTATAAATCATACCGTATTCATTTATTCACGGAAAAATAAAACTTTATTTTAATTGAAATGTTTGTTATTTTTTCAAAACAACGATTTATTAACAAACAATTATTATCTGTTTTCAATAGAAATTTTTAAGGGATAACTTTCACCAAAGTCATTTTTGTTCGTAATAAAACTTTGTGGTGTTTTTTTTTTCCGAATCATACATAATAAAAAAAAAATAACTGAGCAACAAAAATATGATAAAAATAGGTTTCATATGTCATTTTGTGAAAAATAAATATTCTGAATTACCTATTAACTATTTACCGAATTTGGTGTTGAAATACAGTCGGACTTCTATATAATAAAGTCACTAAGCCCGAAAAAAGTTCGTTAAATTGAAAATTCGTTGTATAGAAGTTTATCTTTCAATATACTTTATAAACCACATAAAACAATTTTTAAATTCAGAAACACTATGTACTTAAAAAAAGTAATTATTAACACCTTTTTGTAAATTAATACCTATATATATATATAATCCAATATATATATATATATATATATATATATATATATATATATATATATATATATATTACTCATCAAAAAAGAAAGAAAGAAAGAAAAACTGCAAGTAAAACAAGTAAAAAGAATATCGAGTATTACGTTGTAATTTCAACATTTAGAAAAAAAATTATATTAAAATTAATGAATTTTCTTAAGGATTTTCCAAAGAAAAGCATACAAGTAATTTTAAACATACATTATTTTCTAACCAGCAATTGATGTTTGACTTTTCAAGGACTAGTTCAAGGACACGGGTACGTGATACAACTCCAATGAGAGGGAAAGGGGATATAGAGGAAGTTTCTAGTGAACTGGATCATTGGGGTTAAAGGTTGCACGGATGAAACCACCAGAATTATATTGCTATCGGTAAGTTGAGCACCTAAGTGCAAGATTTATGACCACCATAAAATGTGTTAAAAGAGAGATTATCTTAAAATGTACAGAAATACTTTAAAATAATAGAAAGAAAAAAAATTTAATCATGAAAGAAAAAGTTCATTATATATAAAATGCACTTCACCATTGGGACATTATTTCACATAAAATTCGTGAAACGTTCTTGGTTCCAGTGAAAAGTTCATTATATAGAAACATTCGCAACATGGGGGTTCGACTTTATTATAATCCTGATGTTCTAAAATTACCCTCAGAATTTGATAATACATGACTATCTTATTGTTACAAAAGCAATTATTTTCATTAAACTCTGGCAACATGGTCGTGTTTGTAATAATTACTTTGATTTAAAAAAAAAAAACAGAATCTTTCTCCGCCTAAAAATAACAGCTGTCTTGATAGATCAGTGATATTTCAAACAAAAATCGAAAACAAAATAAGTGTTCCAAAACAAATGTTAGTGTCAAAGGAAAGAAGAGGAGATGACTACTGAAAATGTTTCAGTCAGCTTCAACCTCCGCTGAGTCTCGATAAACATCATGAATGTTGTGTGCGATACAGCACGGAGAAAAAAGAAGTCAGTTCAGTGATACATCATTGTGGAGACAGCTCTAACGCTGATTCTTTAAGAAGGCCCGTCCACATATTTAGCTGCTGTAATTTTTTGATCCTCCTTTTTATAAATGCAAGTTTTCGTAATATTACAAAATTAAGGATAAAGTCATTTGTGGTATAATTAAATGCACGTAGTATACTTTTTTGGTGCATTTTCTTCGTGGTATATATATAAAGGGTGTTTTTTTTAGAGGTATAGAACTTTAAATTGCAATAAAACAACGATGTATTATTCGATTGACATGGATTTTTTTATTCGAAAGATAATCTTGTGGCATTACATTTTAAATATGATTTCTGGCATAGAACTGCCACGGCTGGCTCGGATGTAGTCCAATCTGGACGTCCAATTTTCGATGCCTTTTTCCAACATTTGTGGCCATATATCGGCAATAACACGGAGAATGTTGTCTTCCAAATGGTCAAGCGTTTGTGGCTAATCCACATAGACCAGTAACTTTACATAGCCCCACAAAAAATAGTCTAGCGGTGTTAAATCACAAGATCTTGGAGGCCAATTCACAGGTTCAAAACGTGAAATTAGGCGGTCACCAAACGTGTCTTTCAATAAATCGATTGTGGCACGAGCTGTGTGACATGTTGCGCCGTCTTGTTGGAACCGAAGCTCCTGGACATCATGATTGTTCAATTCAGGAATGAAAAAGTTAGTAATCATGGCTCTATACCGATCACCATTGACTGTAACGTTATGGCTTTCATCGTTTTTGAAGAAGTACGAACCAATGATTCCACCAGCCCATAAAATGCACCAAACAGTCAGTTTTTCTGGATGTAACGGTGTTTCGACATACACTTGTGGATTGATTAGCTTCACTCCAAATGCGGCAGTTTTGTTTGTTGACGTAGCCATTCAACCAGAAGTGCGCTTCCTCGCTAAACAAAATTCGCTTATGAAAATCGGGAACAACGGCAATCTCGCTTTGGGCCCATTCGACGAATCTACGCCTTGCTTGATCATATTTAAAATGTAATGCCACAAGATTATCTTTCGAATAAAAAAAATCATGTCAATCGAATAATACATCGTTGTTTTATTGCAATTTAAAGTTCTATACCTCTAAAAAAACACCCTATACCATAAACAATCATTCAACTCATTTAGTCGAAATGCAGCCATCGGCCGAGCCAGTTTGTTCCTAGGTTTTTTAGGTTATGAGTCGTGCATATTTGTTCGTTTCAAATTACTGTTTGAACGAGTATTTGACAATGCATGCTATATATAATGTAGGGTGAGCTTAGCTAAAGCCTACTTTTTATAGGAGCCTAGGGCATCAAAAAATCATCTTGGTCCCAGGGTCTTAAAGAGTCCTGCGACGCCCCTGAATTTAGTCTTTTTTCCCCTTTCTTCATGTCAAATTACACATGATTACATATTATATATTTTTACAATAATTTGTACTATTAAATATCCTGTATTTTCTTTAAAGTTTAGTTTACAGCTCATGATACAATATTATGAAAAAGATGTTAATAAAAAGGAATTATATATAAAAATATTTTTTTGTGTGTGAAAATATAGGAATGGTGGTATTTTTTTAAAAGGAAATTCCTTCTTCGTATTTGATAATATTTTTTGCTTACGATATATATGTTTTTACTACTTTACGGCAAAGGTTACGGGAAAGAAAGTTTATTGTTTTTAAAAAAATATGACAGCAAAATAAGTGTTTTATTTATTTTTTTGTTAAGATGAAATGTAATTTTAAATCATAATTAAAAAAATAACATAGTAATTCATTTCTTTCAATAAAAACGTTTGACACTACAATTTATATATAAGTCATATTGAATTTACCTTGATTCTCTGACACAGAAAAACTGTACTTGTTTTATGTAATAATAATAATACTGATATAAGAACTGTCTGTTCAGAGCTAGAGGATATTTATGAATCACTGATTAAAAAAAATAAGCATCTAAATAGTATACCACACATTTCCACAAGAACTCAGACATCTATTTTATGTTTATTTTTACTGGAACTTTCAAGTAAATTGTGATTCTAGAAGAAAGACCTCGTTTTGAATCTAGGTGTGGTCATTTTCTTTGTTTAATAAAAAGTCTTTTTTTTCTTATTCATGATCCATATTAATAGAGTATTGCACCATTTTTCCCAAGCAACATTTCATTTCACAATAACAGACAATAGTCAACAATGGGATTTTCAACGAAATCAAATGTTCAATTCCTTTCATATTTTTTAAAGTTATTACTCATATATATATATATATATATATATATATATATATATATATATATTTTTATAAATATACTCTTTTTTTATAAATACTTTAGTATCTAATCATAAAATAATAAAATAATCTAATAATTTTAGCCAAATAAAACTTTAATAAATATGATATAAGGTTAACTTTTAATAGAAACTAATTTTAAAATGAATAGAAGTTTCAGATATTGATGACTATAAGATTATATTTGATAAATTAGTTATTGCCACACTTGAAATGATTCTCTTTGAAACTTTTAAAAAATTGTCGATTCAAACTTATTTCTTTCCTTTTCCTCACGCTAAACTTAATTAAAAAAAATTTTATACAGGGGAAATATTATTCAGAAACAAAAATGTCAAAAGCTTATCGAGCACTTTCAATTATTTTTAATGTATACAAACTGCTTTGTTACATAAGAGACATAAACTGAATCATTAAAGAACACTGATTTTTAATTAATTAGTACCAGTACTTAGGTGTTTATAAAAGCTTCAAAATAATCGAAATAGTATTAATAAGAATTTTAAAAACTGTCAACTATAAATTGAATTTATGCTTCTTATATTTTTTATTGTGTGTAGTATTCAATATTTTTTTTTTCTTTTTTTAATCTCGATAATAATTGGGAATTGATATTAAGAACGTGCTGAAACTATACAAATAGTAACCTTTAAATCACGATTTAATAAAAAAATAATAAATAAAACATCTATATCAAAAACTGAATACTCAGATCATTATACTTTCTCCCATAAATATAATTTATTCATTCAAGTTTAAACCTAATTGTTAGTACTAATCAGTCAACCTTTACACAGGAAAATAATCAGGTGTACTATTATATTGATAACGAATTGAAAAAAAAATTAGTTTACAGAAAGTATACTTTTATTTATTTCAGCATAATTATTTTTTTTTTTAAAAAAGTTCTTTTTAGCACACTAATTATGAATATAACCAAAAAGAGAGTATATTTCATGCTCTGTAGAAACACACACTAAACATTTGTTCAAGTATTTATTATATGTAAGTCCTTTATTTCTATCTAAATGCGAAAAGCTGAAGAAATTTTAGTGCTAAATCTACTTTAGATTGATTTTGCTACTACGAATTATCCGTCCTAAATAATGTTTATTACTTAAAGTCAGAGCAACACCATGAACCCACTACAGAGCTTCTAATTTCCCGCATGAAAACCCCTAATTAATTATCCACTATTAACTTTCAACAGCTCATTTCACCACGAACGCAAACTCAATTACTACACCACCCCTTAACAGCCACTTAACACCCTTCTTTAGTGGCAGAGTCGAAAAAAATACCCCATCCAATCCCCTGCAGAAAACTTCCCACAACACGGGCTATTTATAGATCCGTTCCTCTCTCTCTCGACTTGATTGACTCGAAACTGATGCGGGGAATGAGTGTGTGTCGCGTACATACAGTAGCCGAAGCTGCGAATCACTGGTAATCTCATTATCGGATCCTGCCATCTCGACACGGGTCCCTAACCGCTGGCGGATCTCCCGGACTCGCTCATTAAGAGCATTTAAGTGCGTGTTTGGGAGAAGGAGGCAAGATGTTAGTTTGTAACGGAATACTCAGTAACTTCTGTGGCGACGCTTTTCGATGCGATCGCGCGCTGGCTTTGAGGACAAAAGAAGAATCCGGCGAATACCTGGTAAAGAAGATAATTGTAAATGAGGATGTTTTTTTCGTGCCAGTTTTGGCCTACTTTGTTATTTGGCGGGCTAAGATTGTGAAATTTTTTAAGGAATATTGTGTGAATATTTTTACACAATGAGAGTATTCGTCAGTTAATGAAAAGGATGGATTTTACTGTATGAATTCGGTTCATTAATTAGAGAATATTTTAAGGATAAATGTAGGGAAGAAATGAAATGTTAATTTGCAAGGGAATTTAGTATTGTGAAGAGATTTATGATGAATAAGATTATGGATTTGAAGAAGAATCTGCGAATACCTCAAAAAACTGTAAATAAAGTTGTCATACTCAACTTAAATAATTTTTTTATAATATTATATATGTGTGTGAAAGGTTTTTAAAATGTAAGAGGCTTCTTAAGAACTGCTGTTAATATCCATGTAGTTTGCAAGAAAATATAATAAAAAAAAATATTATGATTGATTATATAATATATATTTATTCAATCTCTTTAAGCCCGTTTTTCTCTTTCTTTAGAAAGAATAGGAAGCTTTTTTTTCTCTTATTTAGGAAGAAAAGAAGATATTTTGTGACAGAATATTATTTTTATTACTATTTGGTTTTCGACACGATAGGCTGAGGGTTTTGAGGACAAAAATAAAATCTAGTGAATACCTGGAAAGAGAAAAATTGTTAAAAAGTATATTTTTGCATATGTGTTCAAGCCTATCTGAAATATTTTTTTGAAAATACGAAACATGATATTTCGTGACAGTATTTGAAAATATTGTCAAAGTTCTTGAGAATATTAAACCAAAAACGATGCATTTAGTAGAGTATGTAATATAAGTCATAGAGTACGTATAACTTATATGTTTAGTTAAAAAAAAACTTATATGGTTAGACGTTTGGTGCACTCGTTGACTATATTTGAAAAGTAAAAAATAAACTGATAAATTCTTTAAAAAATCGTAAAAAAAAAAAAAAATAAATAAAAGGATTTGTTTAATGTTTTGTATCAATGGAAATAAAAATTATCCTTCGACAAAAAGATACAAATTATATTTAAACTTATCTGTAAAAGTTGTATAAATTGCCGATTCAAATATTTAACAAGAGGATTTTATTGTATGTGATATTTATATGAGATATTCAAAAATGATTCAGATTATTAAATACAGATATTAGAAAAATAAAGGAAATGTGACATTTTTCGAAAAAATAGCTGCAATTATTATAATAAGAATTTGGATGCGTATAACTATGTATTATAATGCATAAAAATAAGATATACGTTATAACTGTATAATATATAGTATAAATAAATATTTATATTATTACTCTGTATATTATAATGTATAAAAAGTAAGACGACACTGTAAAATTGGGGTAAGAGAGGCGAGGCGTCTGTCTTTTCATAGTAACTGTCAGTGTAATTTATTTGTGATTATATTATATAATTTATAAAGTTTTGTTGTATGCATTATAAAATGTTTTGTAAAAAATCAACTTAAGATGGCAAAGTCATTATCAGCATTTTTCAAGTCTACATTTATGCCAAATATTATTTTGGCAAGCATATTTTTTAGTTTATCTTAAATGCTTTTTCAAATATTTAATAAATATTTAAAACTTAAAATCTAAGATTAATAATGTACACAATAGCAAATATTCGTAGACCTAAGATTTTGTTTTTTAAGAAGGCTCTTTAGATTGCTCTAACAAATTATATTTAACAATACAAAAATATTCAATGAGAAGATGCTAAGAATTAACTCTTCAATACAATTTTTAATGAAATCTTATCTGTAGCTAGAAATAAACAATTGCAAACAAACTATCTCTAAACAATAAAATATAATTCGCATTTTTAAATTAGAGTACATCCGAAACACCTAGAAAAAGACATGCATAACATTAATCACACTCATTTAAATTGCATATTTCAATGAGAAAATTTACCAATTTTCCCAGTGAGCAGGAAAAATACCTAATGTACAAAATTCAAAAATGTAAAAAAGTTAAACATTATAAGTGATTTAACGGGAAAATTAGAAGTTTAAATAAATTACATTATGGGCTATCGTAATATTAAAAAAAATTACGAACGTGTTGGAATTCATTTTACACAAAAGGTATTTAAAAGCTATTAATTGTCTTTACTAGTTCTATTAAAAAAAGAGAAAGTTTTAATAAATATCTAATACAATACACTGGAAAATTAATAAGTATTTCAAATGCACAGAATTAAAGTTATTGCTTTTATTCACTTTAGAGTGCATTTAGGAATAAATAAAATGATCAGATAAATTGACTGGTAATGTGTGAGCTAGAATTTTATCTTTACTAAATATCTTTTTACTGTATTCTGATAAATATTATGAACAATTTAGCTGAAAAAAGTTAAGATTTGCAGTTAAATTAACTTTTAGAAACCTACGATGCATTAGAATTTCATTAAGATTTATTACATTCACATGTTTCGAAAGAATCAATTGAAACACGGTTCCAAAACGGATGTACTTGGCGACAAACTCAATACAAAAACGTCTTTTCTTCACCTATAATTTAATAAATCCATTACAATGGCAATAAATTCTACAGCAATGCGAATATCTGTCTTCAAACGAGATTGCGTTCCAGAATCCGGTACAAAACCAAAGACTAGAAATGACTCTTTCAACACACACACGCAAAAAAAAAGGTTCCTGATTCCTTTATCAGCCCACCTTTTATCGGCAAGAATTTCCAAGACAGGAAAAATACTGGAAAAAAATTGAGAAACTACGATAGGATACAACGTATAAGGAGAGGGGGGTTGCCATGAAAATATGACTTTTCCACCACCCCTCCCTATTCGATGTCTCAGAGGAAAATAAAAAACGAATAAAAAATATGCGCTGGGAGAGAGTGATAATCACGGCTGATTAGTTCAGTTACTCCATGATTCATCATATTCTCACAAAGATATATATATATAGAGAGAGATATATATATTTATACCCCAATTCGGAATGGGGAGACACCGTTTTCATACGCAGGACGACTTTCCTCCGTTTCTCTCACATTATATGTTATCACCGCGGTGATAGACTGAAAAGTTTCTTTTCTTTCTCATATCGCACTCTTTGCTGCGATGATGATGAAAGGAGAACCGTCTATCTGCTCGTGTCAGGCGAATATAGATAATATTTTTAAGCTCATTCGTTGTTGGCAACACAGAGAGAAATTGTCGGGGAACAACACGCGCTATCTCGAATATTGAACCAACTGAGTGACATCTCGGATTCCAACATTTCTAGGCAGCTGCGAGAGAAAAAAAATATCGCGATGATCATTTTAAAATGTGCAACTTTGTTTATTGGAAAAACAATATCTAGGTTGAAAAAGTATTGATGTTAGTGCTGCTGATATCGTCCTACAGCTACAGCGATTCAACATTCTGATGGGGGCCTTAAGGATAATATGTGTGTGTTCCATGGTTTTTTTATTATATTCTACAATCAAAATAGTTATTGTCAATTTTCCATTGGTTCATTAATTTTTTTATTTAACCCTTTATCTACCGACGGTACTTAAAAACCACTCGCTTTAAAATCGCTTAGAATAACCATTTTTATGAATACTCTGACGATACTGAGCAGGAATATTCTTTGAAATCCACTCTTCCAAGATACGTGGCAGCACGGGTTCTATGATGAGTATTTTAGCGATGAAGGTGAATAGTTTTATAGCAGAAATTGCGTTTTCAGCTGACGGCGTTTTTCAGCGGATTGTGAAGATTGTCACTTTAGTTCCGAAAAAGCAGTTAATGTCAAAAAAGTTAAGTGTCTTATTTTTTTTTTGTATGTTAATGAAGACCTTAGGAAACGATTTGACTATTTATTTTAAGTGAACAATGTATATAATTAATTTTACAGTTAAATATCTTTAGTTAATTAATTAGCTCTAACCGATTAAATTTCATGAAGTTGAGTATTTTTTTATGTATAGCTCTTAATTTTCAATGTAGGGATTCAAAAAAAATATATATATTGTATGAAAAAAACTGCAGTATATCATAATGCGGTAGATAAAGGGTTAAAATGCGTAGTTAAAAAATTGAAACTAGAAATAAGATACTTGTACAGAAAATTGAAGATAAAGTATTGTTACATTTGTTTCCTCTTTGAATATAAATTATATTATTTCTTCATTTTAAGCATATCACTTAAAAAAAGAAATACCTTGATTAAATAAAGGAATATTTTTCCCTGTAAGACTCTCTTAATCAATTTTATAATGAAATGCGAGAGACAGAGAGAGAATTATATTAACGTCGCTTTAAAAAGCAACACTTGAGCTTTTTGATAATGGGCCTCGTCAGTGGCGTATACAAGGGGGATGTCCTAGGGGTCTAAACCCCCACAAAGTCCTTGACTTTTTTTCCGATTGATTATAATTCTAAGTATACAGTACGTAAAATTTAATTCAGTATTTGTTATTAAGGATTAATTTTATAAATTAATGCTAATTATTCATTCAATAATTAGTTTTTTACTGTTTTTTGTTCCCGAAAATCGACAAAATCAAAAGAAGCATGATATAAGAATAATGGACTTTCGACCCTTTGAAAAATTCCTGTGTGTATCTACTGCAGTGCTCCACAACCTTTTTATCGCTGTGGATCGGTCAACGCTTAATAATTTTACCACGGCCCGCTGAGAGTGGGACACGTTGATTGTTTATATTTTCGATTGTTTTGATTTAACAATTTTAATTTAGTTACATTTAAATATGCCTTCAGACTAAAATATAGTTACACCAAAAATGAATAAAAGCGATTTAACGTAGAATATAAATTGATTTCCGTGGAAAGTTGCGCAAATCCGAGAGAAATGCACCATTTTAAATAAAATGGCAGTAGTTTAATGTTCTTTAGGCAGCCCGGCACCATTTGATCCACGGAACGGTTCTGGTCCGCGAACCGGGGGTTGCGGATTACTGTCCCGTTGGTGTGGTGTGGTAGTTTGGAGAGGGGGGTGCCAGCTCAGGTGTCGTCCACGTCACTTAACCATGGTTCAAAATTACGTGGTCCGTCGCCAAAAAGCCCTCGTGTAGCTGAACAGTGCGACGTTAATATTCAATCAAACTCATGCTGATCACTGTGCTACTGGACCTCGTAATTTTGAATGAGCAACGAGATGAAAGAAAAACTATATATTTCAGCAAGTGGGATTCAACACTGATAATACTTTTAAGTTTCGGTTCTCAAAGAAGTAGTCAGGAGCAATGCACACTATTTCGTACATTGAACCATTCAGTGGCGTACACAAGGGGGGTAGGTAGTTCCACCACCCCGTAGGAATATTTTTAAAATTTCGTATAAAAATTACGCCTCGGTTCTTTCATCTACATTTTTTAAAAGTGTAACCAATCCCACCGAAACTATTTGTGTGAAATCCTGAATTCCTTTATTTCTAAGTAACTACAGATGAACAAAAATATGTATGTATATTAAAATGTAGAATTTAATTTAGAGAGAAAAATACGAAGTCATAAAAAGTATTTATTCTGAGGTATATATAGTGGTTAGCTGCGCCGTAGGACTTGGGTTTGTATCCCGGAGAAGGCATTAATGTTTGTAGTGCCTTTGCCATGGGCTTACACTAAATAGTCGTCGAGCTGCAAGTCTTCTCGTGAGGCTCGTGGGAGTCTACTGACCATCCCCAGGGTGTTGTCCCTCAAAGTTGGGGCGAAAACGAGCCAAATCTTACTGTCAACTGTATCGTGTTCATAGCTACAGCTAACGACTGACATCACTTAGCCCTTTACCATGATCAATTTCGGAGGCCTTTGCCGATCAAGTGGCGTCAGCAACAACAATATTATTAATAACATTGAAGTGAAACTGCTAGTTTAGGGTATATGACACCACAATTTAAATGTAAAAATATCTTATACTTATTATTCCATCACACATTTAGTACCTTTATTTCTTAAATGTAAAATTTAATCATACTTATCGTGATTATTTAATTTTATTTTATAGATTCCATAAAATACAGTGAATTGTTAAAATTATACTTTAAAAAGCCAGTTTTGCTCCAGAAAACATAAATATGTTTGTTTTTAAAACCACAGTGTAAAATGATTACGAATGTAAAATTCCTTTATCTGTGTCTCCTCTTGTCAGTGATAATGATGTAAAAATAGTACGATTAAAATCAAATAATAGCAAATACTAGTATTTTCAGTAATTATTAATTGGTTTTAGACTTTGTTTGTAAAGTAATAAATTCTGAATACTGACAAAAGGTATGTAGTTCACTATGGGATATGTTATAAATCATAGATAGCAGCTTTTATATACAATCATAAAAAACCTATAATACTGGATGTTATGATTTGTTTGCTTAGAAAATTTCTATCCCATTTTAAAAGCATCAGTGAAATAATTGTAGATGGAGAATTGATTACGATTTTTTTTAATTATTGGCAATACACAGGAACGTACTTTTATCACTGCACGTTTTCGTTTAATGATGAAAATATAACTTTTTTGTCTGTATTTCTAGAAAACAATGATTGAAAGCAAATACAGTGATAAGGCATTCCAAACTAATAAGGCCAGTGGACAAAAAATAAAAAAAAAACGCTGTCCAAATTCAATTACTTTCAGAGAAAGATACAATTAATGTTGCTTACACAAATTTGTAATTACGGAGTTTATTTTAATGGCAACTGCATGTCATTACAGTAAAAAAATTATTTTATCTTCTTAATACAACCTCTTAAATAAACGCTTAAATTAAAATTAAGTAAATATTTTTAACTAAAAAGACAGTTAAGTGTCCACTATTTTTCGTTGGCAATAAATTAAGGTAAATATGTTATCGATTTCCAATGTCACCACTTTATACAATATCATACATTTGAGAGATTGGGGGTATTTTAATATCAGGAAACCATTTACATGAGAAAGCTTTGTGATCGCGTTATTAGTGAACTTCCTCAAAAAACCTTTTAATGATCTGTTGTGCTCATGTACATATCTTTTTAGTCCTTTTTTTAAAATTTCTTTGCTAATATATTAAACTCTCTTTGGATTACACATATTTTTGAAGCTGGAGATTTGTTGTTGTTGTTGCTCATGCCACCTGTCTGACATAGTCAGATCGAGGCCCACGAAATTCATCGTGGCAATGGGCAAGATGTACGCCTGTCGTTGGCCTTAGCCTTGAGCACCATACAGGTGACAGTGCGGTTTAGCTCGGTGAAATTCAAGAAGGGACCATATAACATTACGATAGATGGAAGCTGGAGATTTACTACATTTTTGTGTACATTTTGGAAATACATGTTCATAACCTAAAAAGACTTCATATAAAATAAAGACAGTTTACATCGTAAAGAAATATTTTCCATATTTTGTATTTCATTACATGTTGCTGCTGCCGTGCATTTCACATCCTAGGATACATACGAAAGACGAGAGACCGATGAACAGAAACACACATTACAATCATAGAAGAATATAGATTGTATTACAGACGATGATCCCAGCATAGAACAGAATGGATGCGCTGCTTTCCATTCGTGACGAAAATCTATTTCAGGCGAAGTTCCGACTTCTTTTTCCGAAGATACATCCAAGCCTTATTCGTATTTGAACCCGAGTCAACTCGATTACAACCAGAGGGTAATAAACACCATAATGAATGGGTGGCATTTCATTACATGAATCTTCAATTTAAAATTTGTGTCTGAGATAGCCTAGTGGTTATGGTTATGAGTTCATGGCTGACGTGTCATGAGTTCGAGTCCAGTGTGCCACTGAAGACCCGCCGTGTAGAGAAGGCCGATGCACATTAAAACCGTCGAGGCTCAATGTCCTCCCATTGATGTGGTTGTTTGGTGAGAGAAGTACCGTCTCAGGTGGTATCATCTTCGTCACATGTTTGAGGTTTAAAATTGTGAGGTCCGTTGCCAATACTCCTCGTGTTGCTTTATAGGGCGACGTTAATATCATTTACTCAATTCAATATATGTACAAACATTTAGTCCACTAAAGTAACCAGAAAGTTAAATAATAATACATTTATAGTATCTCAATATATATCAGGACACATTCTCGTCTAGAAAATTATCTAAAATTTTGAAAGAACCTTAAAAGCATCCTCTCACTCGAGTAACCGATTACCATCAAAATAAAATCCCATTTCACCGCGAACAATAACTACTCTATCACACATTTTGCTGTAAATTACAAAACCTTTTAACGACAGGCACTCTCAGGCAAACTCATCATTAAACGAGGATGCTCATCATTCCTTCCATGCTTCTCACAATTAAAGAGCATCATATTTTCACCAACAATTCCATCACCATCATCAAGAAGAGCCTACAAAATTACCTTAATAAGCTCCTATAATACCACTCCGTCATGCCCCCTTTTTAGAACGATATATATCCCTTCCACTCGTCTCGAAGATCACCTTAAACGATATAAAATCAGGGAAAGGGAGCTCCAGGGGCCATTAGAAGAGCCGCATCTGATAGTTTGCCATCAGGGAAGGAGGCAAGGGCTGGGGTAGGTGGCCCTTATCAGGCTGGACTATCAAGGGGTATGACTAGAGTGTGGAGGGGTGTCCTGTTATCAGTGTCCACGGAAGAGGAGGGTCCACCTTTTGCCAAATCCATCCATCATCGGTAAGGCGAGAAAGACCAAGAGTGTCGTATTAAATAGAGCAAGGATAAGGCATTGGCGATGGGGCGGGGTGATTTTCTTCCGTGATTTCTCTTCCTTTCCGCATGAGCGATCGGATGGTTTGCTTTTGGATTGACGATTTAAGTGAAAGTTTCGATTTCAGGGGGATTGGTAATTAATTTATGTATGTAATATTATTTAAAAGTAAATAATTTTCTTTCAATTTTCTCATTTACTTCTTCATATAAATATATTAGAAGATTTTTAAAAAAAATCATGAAGTTTTTAATTTCTTATTTGAGGTGTGCACAAAGCGAGGATTATAAAAGCGGTCATAAAAGATAGACAAAGTGACCTATGCAAATAAAAGCAAACTGTAAACAATAATAAAAGATCAAACAATTTTATAAATATGATTGAATAAAAGTCTGTTGTGCATTTGCCGCATTTATTGAATTTATACATCTATTATTCAAAAATTACAGAAAGAAAGACTTCGTGTGTAACTTATATAAAGCACGATATTTCTCAAGTTACGTATAAAAGACAAGAAAGGAACGCTTAAAAGACAACTTTAATAATATGTATGAAAATATAATAAAAATACGATTATATAGGGGGTGCGTTTTTTTTTGTTCTACTTTTTCTTCTTCGCTAATACGTTGCATTAAATTGATCATTATATTTGCTGTACAATAGATAAATTCAAAATTTTCAATTACTATAGTTTAGATGCGCATGTGATTTCAGCAATAAAATATCATTTTTAATTTTTTTTATACACAGCGACTCATAATTATAACAATCATAACTAAGGTTAAATAAGAAAATAAATTTTCGAAAATTGTTCTAGTCGTTAAATTTTCTGTAATAGGTATAATCAGTTGTTACTCTGGAATTTTTAACCGCATGATCATAAATAAGTATAGTAAGAATATCTTAATAATTATAATTTGTAAATTGCAATTCTATTGCTTATTGCTAACTAAGAAACAAAAATTATGAGAGTGAAATAGATATGTTTAATTTTTATCTAACTCTAATTGCAATTCACCTTAACAATAATTTTAAAAAAATTCAACAAAATGTGCGTACGAGTATTTTAAAGTTGGATTCTGATATTCTAAAACTGTCGCGGAAAAAATCGATATTTATATTGATAAGGTCAAATTTTAAATATATTTATCAATATTTGTTTCATAAAATATTTATATGGTTTCTATTTTAGTCACAACTATATGTTTGAATTAATGTGTTTGCACATAAAGCATTATGAAGACATTTTTATAAGACTATTCCTCTATTTATAGAAAATAGCTGCCGTTGATTCTTATTAATTATACAACCCCTTAAATTATGTTAATTAAAAGTATTTTCATTAACACTTTCTAATTTTTTAGAGACATGATATTTTTATTTTATTTATCTGAAGTATCTAATCTGACTAATTTTTGAACGATGTAATCAAAATGAACTCTTCTGATCTGAAATCATTTCGATTTGCCTCAGATAAAATACCTATCCCACCCTTTATTCGTCAGATTATTACACCTAACACCCCTTTTCTTCTTCCCTGCAAGGTGTTTGACTACGTGTCAAATAAATCTCCTGAAATCACTTCCCCACCCCTTGATTATGATTAGACAGAGCATAGATATGAGGTATTTTATATTTGATAGCTATTCTGTATAAATAGAGCCATTCTTCATGTTTTTGAAACATCGATCTCATCTAGAGTCTCATCTATTTTTCTCATCTAGTATCCAGGATGAAATATTTATTATTAATTAAGAGATGTTCTATTTTCTTATTTTTCATTATTGCTAGACTATTTAGAGTTATCTGCAGCTTGATACTCTGCTCAGATGATAACTTGTGTATTCAATAACAAATTAGTATCAGTCAAGTATCATTCAGTACTCTTTTCTGGTTAAAATAATCAATTACTCATTGTATTTTTTTCTACTTACCTTAACTATATTTTGATTTAATCCATATAAATTTGTGAAAGATTTAATAAGTTCAATCTCCCTGAGAAAATTTTTAATGTGCTTAATTGAAAATTTTCAGAAGAGGGGAAAAAATCCCTTTTCTAAAATGTCAAAATGTGACTTCTTTAAAGCGGAACACTTTTGAAACATCTATCATGTTTTCATGTTTCTTATTGATATTTAAACAAGTACAATCAAGTGTGTGGTTGCATCAAAATTAAAAAAATAAATTATTAATTACCTTGCTTTTATCATTCTATGTCTTGCCTTAAAAATTAACTCTGCATATTATTCACATTTATTCGATATTGCACATTTAACATAAATGACTTATCTATGTCTGGTCGTTCAACTGTTCATATTTAGAAACTAATATGTCTTTATATCTGTGAAAGAAAAAAATTATTTTTGTTGCACAATATCCCACATTTTGAAGCACTGAAGTTTCCCCTTCCCATTACGATGCAATGGCTATTCAGTAATTATCTTTCAATACAAGACAAAACTGTGCAGACAAATACCATATTACACAATAACATTAATTATTTATTCATTTTATCTAATAATATATACGAGTATAACATTGTGGGTATGCATGTAATAGCTAAATCACTACATACAACAACGTATGAATAAATGCAGTATTGTTTATATCATTGAATTATTTCATCTGTCCTGCTAGTATCTGTTTGATAAAATTTCAGCCAGTCTGTTTTGAACTAATATTGCTGTAGAGCTACATTAGGACTATTAAAATCGGCTCTCTCATTTTTCACCATTGCAAGGCAGGGCTGTATTTCACTGGTCTAAAATCCACATCACACCACGAGAGGATTTTAAAACTCAGTTTCAGTTATTATGCAGCAACCTGTATTATTCCACCTAATTGTATCTGTTAGAGTAAGGACTTGATTTTAATATCATAAGTTACGAACTTCTCAATGTTAGCTACATCCAGGTGCAGTTTAACATTATAGTTGAAACTAATTGGTTGTATTGTTTTTCTGTACTCTGATTTAGTAAGGTATGATGCAATTCTATTGGGTTGCCAAGAAAGTAATTTCAGTTTTTTAGTATGAAATTTTTCTGCACAAAAAATTAACTTCAACCTGTCAAATATTTTCCATTCTGTTCAATTACATGTTGCCATTTTTCTGATAACTTCATGAATCTGCTCTTATTGAGTTTCCGGGCCTTATCAGCAAAAAAACTTGACCAAGTGTAATTCGAGGTCATCATTAATATTAAAATTTTCAACATTTAAAAAGTTTTATGAAATTCAAAATAAATTTATAATTAGATGTAGCAAGATTGGAGCTATGAGGAGGATGTGACATCATTTTCCAACAAAGTTTCAATTTCGTAAGATTATGTTAAAGATGCATCAAATTTGGACCGTGAACTTTTTCGATTAATGTAATTATAGTCAATCCATTTTTCATCCCTGACATTGTATTATTGTATTATCACTGGGATTACACTAGGGTGAATTTTTGTTGATAAAGACCAGAAATTCTATGAGCTTGGAATCATGAAGTTCCTAGGAAAATGGTAACAGGTAATCAAACAGAATAGAAGATATTTGGCTGATTCTCAAGCTTATTTTGAGTATAGAAAAAGTAGTTCACGCAAGAAACCAAAATTGCGTTTTTGCCAACCCAATAGCGAGTTGAGATGTGTTATCTCTCTTTTTTTTATCTTTCTGTGTGTCTCTTTAATTTCATCTTTCTCTATCTCTCTTTTTTCTCAAGAAAAAAATTGCCTTTTGAATTAATAATAATAAACAAAGAATTTCTATATATGCAAAACATCACAATAAAAAATACCTCATGTAGGAGAATAAAATTCACTCAAATCAAAACCTACCATAATGACCGAAACTCATGTTAGCATCATGTATTGCTCCTCAAAAAGCTCATGGTCCCTCACGACCACACTTACGCCTAGATTATATTACGCACCAAAAACATGATATCAATAAGAAATAAGAATATATTAAACATAATTGTATGCGTGTGTTTTAAAATATTAAGGTCGAATTTTAGTGATTAAAATGATTATTGCTTATTATTTAGATACATATGATGGGATAAACATTTAAAAGAGATTTAGTTTAAAAGAATATTGAATACATATATATATATATATATATATATATATAGCTTTAAAATAATTTTAAAGTTGTTTAATATTTCACGTATATTTTCTCTCTTCCCTCAACAAATCTTATGGTTATCAATATAATAAGATATCCTGGTAAGAAAGAGGCACTAATGTTGTTGTATTTTATTAATTTTTGAGTTTAAGTATCATGTGATTGTTCTGTTTTTGTAGTACAAATCAAAATAAGTATGATAATAACTATGAAAGACATCGTAGATGAAAATAAAAAATAAATAAACTGATTCAAAGAGGCTATATAATTTAATAATTGATTCAAATAATATTACATAATTACGAATTTTATTTTTCATATCATTTAATTATTTTACTATCATTATCTAAAAATTATTATTGAGACATGTTACAACTCAGATTTTTTTTCTTTTTTAGCATCTGTAATAATTTGAATTTGTTGATAGAGAGAATTAATAACACAAAATACAACTTACGTTAGTTTTTCTTTAAAAATTGTTTATAAACTACAGCACAATTCAATTTTATACATCATTAAACAAATAAAAAGAAGAGAAATATACGCGTGTTTATAAACTGATGATTTTGAAAAAAATAATAAAACAGAACGAAGTCCATCATCACTCCATTTATTTTTGAGATTACAAATATCTTTACTTTTAATGATTTTCCTATTGATTTGTACCTCTGGATTTTGAACAAAACTAAAATGACCGAATAATCTTATTTTCCGTTGAAATTTATGCTAATTATATGACTTTTTTTAACAAAGAGAAATAACTTATTTAAACTTTTAAAATAAAGTAAAACAAGTTGCACAAATTTTAAACAAATGCTTAATTCTTATGTTATAATAAATCCAAAATTCAGCTTTTTACATGCATGTTTTAAACTTTTACTGTTTCCATAAATATTTATAAAACGGTTTTAATAAGTTATTTACCAGGCAGAGAGGTATGTAACAAGAAGTCATATTACATTAATTATTAAAATCTTTCAGAATTTTATCTTCTTGCGAAATAAAAGAAAACAAATCAACAATTTAAGAAAATTTCAAGAATATATAAATAAAATAAATACCTAAACAAAATATCAATTATGTTTAGCCTTTTTCTTAATATATTTTTTTCGAACATTTTTTTCTTAATGTTTAAAGTTTATCCTTAGAAAAGAGCTAAAATTACGAATAATTTTGAAATGTCACAAATATATTTCTAATTTAATTTTATGCAAGTAAAAGATATATGATAAAAGTGGTAAATAAAATGAAATGAACATTAATACAGACATATTTCAAGAGTTTCATTCTAAAATAAATAAAAACAAAAACCAAAGATAAACAGAAATTTTCGCAGAAACCATTTAAGAAAAACTTGGCAGATAAAGTAGAGCAAGGAACAAAACTGATGACGAATTATTTATATCTCTCAATGTAGGACTTCTTTCTTGTTCTTTCAGACAATACAACCATTCGATTCTTTCAGCGTCTAATACTGCCTAAAAATGCCTCATTATCTTAAGATCATACATATCTTCAGAATGATTCGAGCCCATTAAACAACAACAACTAAAACACCCAAAATATTCTGCGGAAACTAAATTCTGGAAAAGGATGTCAAAAGAAATACGTCCACATGGTGCTATGCTTACTATGTTGTCTCGAAGAGTTTCTGCATTAACTGATCTCCATTCGATATGGAATGGCGCCAGGCAGCGTACTCCAAAAGATATGCTGCTGAGATAGATACATACATATAGGGGTACCTACAGTACAACAGTTTTCTAGGGGGGAAAGTGATATCTGGGAGATATCTCTAAAGGAATTGCTGAGAAGCCGGAACGGTTGGTAAGACATCTCTCATGCTGGCGTTATCTCTGGCTGTTTCCGCAGTCGCTTTCCAAATCTAAGAGGAAAAGAACTATCAGGCAAGGCTTTTTTATTGCTTGTTTCTCTTTTCTAACTATGCGAAGTTATGGAGGGTAAGGGGTAGTGTGCAAATCGTATTCAAGTCTGTTATATTTTTATATGAGCAAGATGCTTAACAGGTGCAGTAAGTATGGAAAGGGGTTTTATGTGTTTATGTGCAAGAGAAAGAGAGAGCAATTTGTTACCCAGATTTCTTTTTAAATAGATTGTGGAATGGTACCTTATGGATGTTTGATTTTTATAGGGAGTAAGAAGAAGTAAACAGTAATGAATCAAAATTCCGATATAGTATTATTCAGTAACTGATCCATCGTAAATACTGCTAATTTGCTCTAAAATCTTAGTTCTGGTTTTAAATTAAATAAATACTTATTAATAAGGTTATTTATTTATTTTTTGGTTTTAGTATATATACTATTTTTTAAAGTTATTTTTTTCCAATTTTGCGGTAACGTTTTTCTTTAATACTAGATTGCCCAAGGAAGTCATTTTGACTGCTTTTTAATTTCAATTAGAAAAACAATTATGTACATAAAAACACAATTTCTTAGAATTTCTTAGAATATATATATTTTAAGTGAAGTAAATCTTTTATATTGTTAATATTTACTAATAACTTGTTATATGACTGTAAATAATATAAAAAATATTAAAAACTATTTTTTTAAACAAATTTCTTTACACATTAGTTATTCTTTTACAATACAGTCATTTTAGCTACTTTGGGGCAATATAATATTACGTCGATCGGGGTTCGAGGATTTTATGCAAATCAGTCGCAAAGAACCAGAGAGTTCTTTAAGGGCGATAAGAATTTATTGTCAAAAATCCAAGCCTTGAAATACAGAATTCAGCAGTAAAATTCGCAGAATAAATCTCAAAAGGTCTTCACACCTTCAGCAGCAATCAGACACAATTATCGGTGTCTAAAATACACGTATATAAAAGACTATTTACAAGCAATCGCTCGTTCAACAGCCGAAGTGATCACTAATCGCTTCAACAATCAGAGTAATGCTAACTGATCACTGGTCAAAACCAGACTGACTGACTTTTGGCGAGCATCTCTTTATTTATATCCCTCGCGGATACTAAATTCCAGTCTTTCTAGAGTTAAGTTTTTAAATTTTTATGAATTTTCGGGTTTTATATCACCGATTAATAAGACAACAAAGCTATGTTTATTGAATCATAAATATTCAGTATTACTATTCTGTTTCATTCTTTTAAAATTTTCTCTTTAGGGAGTTTCCCCAATTATTTTAATTAATCGAAATGCGTAGAAAATTTGCAACTATTATCGTTAATAAATTATCGTTATTATACATTAAAAAAATTGTTCGCATTTAGTGTCAATTTTTCTAAAAACTCAAAACATCTTGATTTTTTTAGATATATTTATATCCTTTTTCGCAATTCTTTTAGGGAATTGCAATATTTTGCATTTTTAAGGCACTTGTAACTATTTGAGGAAAAAATTTTTCAGTTGTCAACTTGAGTTTTGCCCATTTTTGGCCATGAAAGGTTCAAAAGAATTAATAAATTTAAAGTAAAATTAAAGAAATATTTGTATAAATATTATACAATAGAAATTTTTAATAGTAATGAAACTTTAAGTAAGTTTTGAAATCAACATTTTGGTTCAAACAAATCTATACACATTGAAGTTTAAGGTTTGAAAAAAAATTCAAAATGCTGAAGAAAAGTACTAGGTATTATAATAATATTATACATCAAAAGAAGACCGGTAATTCTTAATAGATTATAATTCAATAGTTCAGTTTTTTAAGAATAATTATTGAATAAAAGTAACACATATTGAGAGACAGGCGACAAACTAGAAAATTAATGAAAAATCTGGCACATTGGATGTTTTTACACACTTAATAAAATAAATATTAAAATTTATCTAACATTATAAAATTTTAATTGAAATTGAAAATATCTTCTTAATGGCTTTATATACTTTATATAAAATACCAACACAGTAAGAATAATTTTAAAAACATCGAAAATTGATATATTTTCAACATTAGAAAGTAAAAAGTGAGAAGCATTGAAAATATTTTTAAATACTACAATATATTGAGGATGAGCTTTTTTTTCCTAATATAGATGCAACAAATACATTTTAAAATTTATTCAAGGTCTATTTTAACATGAAGAATACATTCATTTATGAAAGTATTCTTAATTAAATTATTTCTCAATTACATAAAATTCATTTATGCAATTGAAAAGGCATTTAAAGAATGTATTTTTTTATTCAGCGATTCTTTACCAATATGCCATGGCACTTTAGTGTGCCTCAAGATTCTAGAAGTATGCCGTCATTACAAATCTTCCCATTAAAATTTGAAGGTAAACAGTTTCTTCAAAGCTCTGCAGCTATTTGTGTAACATGTTCTCCTATATAACCACGAGACTAGAAAAGTCGCAAAAGGTGTCAAGGAATTCAAAAATTAAATTTTTTTTCGCTAAAACTCCAATTACTTAAAAAATATATTAATAAGAATGTGTTTAACGGTCACATATATATACTGCTTGTATTCCCTTCATCGCTGATGTTTGGTCAAATCTCTCTCCCTTTTCCGTCAAATTTTTAAATTATTAAAAGTGACCGAGACGAAAAAAACAGATAATAACTGTTCAAGACAATTAAAAAAGAGCATCACGAGTTAGTGGTGTAACGGAGAACATTTAGGCCTCCCTGCAAAAAAAAGTCAGGCTTTGGGCCCCCAAGTTGTATTTTACAAAGGGTAAGTACTTCGCAACAGTAAGGATTTGGGGCCCCATAGAACCCTGCCTATGGAGCCCCAAAGGCCTACGGCGGTGTACGTTACGTCACTGCCACGAATAATACTAGAAAAATAACCAATGAATTGTTTAGTTACAAATTCTTTAATAATTCTTAACTTTTCATTATTTAATCATTCATTACCTCATTTATAAAATGACACAAAATTAAATGTGTGAAAGCTACTTTATTGACCGCAATTTCTACATTTTGTCTTTAGAAATTAGTTTTGACTATTTTTATCATATAAAAATTCAAACATGAATTCACATAGTATTAGAATTAAATGCGTATTTCTTTTTTTTAAAAAAAAACTCGGTATGCTTATAATAAATATAGTACTAAATTATAATTTTAATTGATTGCATATATGTGTATGAATCTTTGATGTTCATTAAAAAGTATATCTGTCTTTTTAAAGGTTCGAAAACAAGCATAATATAATATACTTCATCTGTAAACTAAAATCACTTAAAATTCTTTCAATACCACGTGGGTTTCAAACAAAAACGCTATGAACTAATTGCGCGTTTTTTGAGGCAGAATTAATAAACTTTCCGAATGGTTAATAATTCCGCTAAAACACATATTTTCTTTCTAGATATTTGCCAAGACGATGCATTAATCACATCACAAGATTGAGGATGTGTGTGAGGGAAAAATATAAATATAAAAAATCCCCATCTCTCCGAGCCCCCGTCTTAGAAGCAAAGAAACAAACAAAAGAGAAACTGCTACCCATTATTGAGTGGGTGGGTGAGGGCGAGAGAGCAGTAGCGGAGCAGAAGCAAACTCCTCGGGAATCAACCAACTGATGAGCATAGATGACAAGAGACTGTTGCAAATTATTGATTTCAACACCACATTAATGACACCTTTATTACAACAACCACCACCATTGCCAGGTTTATTAGTGAATTTTTCAGCCCGTATCGGTTATTGGACCAACAGCTCCTTCCCCCCACCCTTCTCAGCTTTTTATAGATTGTCATAGGTGTATAGACACAACTGTGGTATAAGTCTGTACCAAATGAAAAGCCCCGATAAAAGCAGGATCGAGATTTAGCTAATTTTGCTCACAAAGCCTAATGAGGGTTGGTAGCTCTCACCAATCATTTCAAAAACTTGGGGTAAAAAGGTAGAAAAAAGAGGGGAGGAATATCTGTTCTTGTCGTCTTGGTATTATTATTGGTTTGTTTTATTTGATAAGAATTGTATAGAGGGAAACACAAGAAAACAAGGGGGGAAAATGACGTCAAAATTTCGATGTTAAAGAGGTGGAGTGGCAGAAAAAAAAGGCAAGGGAGGGATTTTTCATTAATATCTAGGCTGATCGAAATGTTGTGTTAATTACTAATAAAAAAGTTCTCAGTAATGTTGTCTTCTTCTTTCGGACGTTCATTTATGAGGAGAGGTTTTTTAAAAAATAAAATTGTGTAATGAACTAGAGAAGCGAAAAAAATGATGAAAGAACAGAGAAAAGGAGTGAAGAGAAAAAAAATACGTTTTTCCGTTTATCCGTCGATATGCTTTTAAATCGCAATTTTGAAAGTGCGACCTCGGCATTTGTTCACATCCATTAATTAACTGAATTGATAAATAATCCGAAATGCAATGCGTTTGGAGCATAAGGTAATTTTTTTGCGACTGTTTTTCCAGTAAATGTATCCTTTTTGAAGTTTTTTCGCTTCAATAATGGTAAAAGATAACGAACATTAGCAAATCTGAACATAAAAGATACAAATTTTTGGAAATGTTTTCGTTAAAGAAAATTATCTGCGTTTTTCCATTAGCTAACTAAATCAAGTTTAAATTCACCTGAAATTAATCAATATGGAATAAATATTAACACAGGAAAGCAGAATTCATTACTGATAGAAAAAAATACTTTTTTTCAAGGAAAAAAAGAATTATTAGTTTTATATACAATTTGTTATAAAAAAATCATGCGAAAGCTACAAAATACAAATGTGCATGTGAAATTTTTTCAAATGCAAAAGTATGTTATAATATTCTCAGCTATTTTGTAAAGAAATGTTTTCATAAAAAAGTGGCAAAAAACTAGACATAACTTATTTTCCTTATAATTAGCCCCAGTATAAGGTATTTATTAAGTTTTGATATTCTATTAGATTAAAAGGGATTTTCTTAAACTTAAAAATTCACAAAGTAAACTTTAATATAACAATTTACACTTAAGATATTTGACGACCTTAAATGTAAACTGTGATTTTTTTTTCTACTTTTTTTGAAAATAAAATATGATTTTTTTTTAAATATTTTTTTTTACATTTAGTGTCACTTGAATTAGAATATGCATGTAAAATTGTTTTAAAAATGTTATTACAATAAAAAGTGTTTAAATGAATTTTTTGGAAAAAAATTGTAGAACGAATGATATATTTTCAAAACATTCTCCTTTTATGAAAATTGCTTTTATAATAATTATATTTTGCCTATATCAATCTAACACTTCTGCACAGAACATGGACTAGGACTTTTGATATACATCATTTAGAAGTGGATTTATTTTATATCAGAGTAGAGAAATTTTAATAAAAACGTGGGTTATTATTTTGGTTGATAGTAACTCTGAAAATAATGTGAATTTATCAAAAGTTTTAGTACAGACTCTGTACAAAATTCCTAGCTATATAAGTGAAATATATTTTATTATAAAAGTATTTTTTATAGCAGGAGAATGTTTTGAAAATATACCATTCCTGCTTTCACTTTTTGCCAAAAATTGCCTTTAAATATTTTTTTTTATTATAATAATATGCTTAAGACAATTTAACTTTACTAAATATCGAGGAAATTATTCATTTATACCCTTTTGGAAAAATCATGGTTCCGAATGAATTCAGTAATCTTAAACCTACTAACTCATGCAGTAAACATGAAATATAAAAATTTAAACTCGATGTTTTTTGCAATACTCTTTAAAAAGTTCTATAGATGGTTAATAGGAATCTAATCAATTAAATTTAGAAATTATTCAATACATACGAGAAAAGTTAGTGATATTTGTATGAAACTTTTCTTTACTAATAAATTGTTGTTTTAGCTTTAGAACAAGTAATATAAAATAAAATTAAGTCAATTGCTACTTAGGTCAACAAAGAAAAATTTTATTTCAGTTACTTTTTATTAAATAATCACAATTAATATAAATTAGTATCTACGTAAGACAGAATTACAATATTAGTTGCAAAACACCATTTAAATTAACATTGAAAACTTTTTAACCACTTTAAATTTGTAATTATACTTTTTAATAAAAGTTGAAAAAATAGGTAAAAATTTGTTTTAAAACTAGCATATAATTATTCAGGTTAAAATAAATCTTCATCACAAATTCAACAAAAATTGTTTTATCCAATAGTGCTGCCATCTAGAGGAATAATATCAACCGTAATATATCTCTTAAACTATACAAAATTAATTACATTTATTTAATGAATTAATATATATTTGAAAAACTGCATTAACATCAAATATCATCCTCTACAAGTTTAAAAAATGTATTAGAACTTGAGTGTATTTTATTAACGATTGAATATTTGAACAAGGTATACAAATGTACACAGGGAGAGTGGGAACTAATAGTAGGAATTGAAACATAGGACTCCGACACTAAACGTCTAATGGAACTCCCGCTAGTTTCAATAAAACAACATTGATTCAAAATATAATTATACTAGTCTTTGAAAAGAGAATTTTATGAACAGTATGTTATTGTTCATAACGCATTCTGAAAGTTGTTTCCTTTCTAATTTGTTAACTTTACATTTTTCACATATTTGAGAGAATATATAAATATATCCTCATAAGATATTCCGCGTATCCACCTTGCATTTGGGGAACCACTGCTGAAATTCCATCTTTCAAAACCGAAGAGTCTTTTATCTATCTTGAGCAAAAGCCGAAATCTTGTAGCTGACGCAAAAATCTCAAGTAGATCGCCATCTGGTAAACACTTGGCCACCGTGGATCCTGGATATTTTTTTCTTTCCTATAAC
Source organism: Trichonephila clavipes (assembly GCA_019973935.1). Classification (NCBI taxonomy): domain Eukaryota; kingdom Metazoa; phylum Arthropoda; class Arachnida; order Araneae; family Nephilidae; genus Trichonephila; species Trichonephila clavipes. The sequence goes on from BMAU01020946.1 coordinate 619,116, forward strand.
GCCATCCCTACTACAGTACATAATAAAAGACCATCGGCACAGCTCGTTTAAGCGTTTCTAGCGATATCGGCCTAAGAGTCTGCGATAAAGGTGTGTGTTGGAGAATGCAAGGAAAAATGTAAGTATCTGGTTTTGTATATTTATAGAACCAGGGTAGCAAAAACACGGTGTTTATTGAGTCATAGGCATTATCATTTCGGGTGTGGTGGTTGATAAAGTGAAAGGTTGCAACGGTGGCTGCAATTGTGAAGGTCGTATATGGTAAATAAAGATGTCTAGCAAATATAAGATATTTGCAGTCCAAAATTGCTTATTTTTGTATTACGAAGTGAAAGTGAACATAGAAATGGTTTTGAGATCTGATTTTAAAAATATTATCCAGAGGGAAAATAAGTTAGATTCTGTCCTTTTTAAAAATAACCTTGACAAATTTATTTTAGGAAGCATAAATGATACATTAATTTAAGGTATGTTTTCTGGGACTACGGGATTAAGCATCACCTTAAGAACTTTTGAGTTCAAAATTCAATTAAAAAAAGGCACAGTGTAGAAAATGTTTGTTTGTTTTTATTTGCGTTGTATGTTTAGGTTATCAAATTTCAATATTTGTGCTTTCTCTATACCAAAAGCATTCCAAAATGCATGTCTTCAGGAAAAAAAAATCATCTTCCAAAAATTCCATTGAGTACATTGGATTGTTAGTATATATGTAGTGATGTTACACCCATTCATACTTATTTTAACCAGTAAAAACCTACATTTCCAAAAATATATTAGAAATATTTAATTTCTTTTTTTCTTCTCTAATTGCATTTGAGTAAATTTCACAAATATTTTGCAATTTTTCTTTCTCATATGCTTAATATACCTTACTTTACCTTTGCTTACTTATCTTTACCTTATTTTATATATGCAAATAGAAATTAAATAAACGACTGAAAATGAGAATATTCAGAATTTAGAAACAACTGTGAAGCTCATTTATGCCACTAGACATTCAATGTATATATACATATGCCGAATGTACCGGAATTCAGCATCAATATTTGGTAAGGTTGAGATTAGCAGAAGGAGACTATTTGACGTCAAAAAATAAGATTGAAACGCACATGTAGGGAGCGCTGTGTGTCCATAATTCCCATAAAAGCACACAGCTCTCTGACGTATTCAGTCAATCATCATTTGACGGACTTCACTCGAGAATAATTTAGACAGACTTTACTCGACATGAAACAGTATACGTTTAATGATCTTGCAGATATGCATCTAACTTACGATGTGGATGAGTGAAGCTATTTTAGAGCTACGCAAATATATGCAGTCCGCTACTCCAACCAGTACGTGCCGCAGCATCAAAATTTACACGTGTTCATCGACAACTGTGAGAAGCAGTATTATTTGTTAGTACTAGAGTTGATTGAGGAAGTCAACGATCGACTCGCACAATATCAGTCGGGGAAGCTGTCTTACAGTCTATCCAAGAAAAACCAAATTTTAGCTTAAGAGTCACTGTTAGCCAACTTGGAATTTTGCACTCAACAGTGTGGCGGATACTAAACGAGGATTCTTTACAACTTCTAAATACCAGCAAAGAGCGCTGTCACTAGACATAGACGACTAATCCAAGCTCGTTATTTTTTGTCATTGGTTAATGTAAAGATTTCTCTAGTTTCCCTACATAAGTTCTTTTCACCGATAAAGCATAGTTCGTTTGTGAAGGTGAGTTCAACACACGCCAATCGCACGCATGAGGTAATCAGAACTCGCGCGCTACAAAAGTTAGAGTTGTGCAGCAACGCAGGTTGTGAACCTTGCCGGCTAGCAAAGCTGAAAAAAAGATTGTTCGAGTCGATCGGGAAAATACCACTTCAATTGATCCATACTGATATCCGTGGTTCATTTCAAAATCAAACCCAGCAAGGATACAGATATCTTATAACCTTTATTGATGATATGTCACGAAAAGATGTTTGTTTTCTTTTAACGTGTAAATATGAAGCTTCTGTTGTATTTTAGAAGTTGCTTTCTGTGACGATAGTTACTGCCATACTATTTGGACCGACTATGTTATTAGGTCTTATAAATAATGTTCTTGGCATTATTTTCTGACGAGTAAACATGACGGAAATACTTGAGTCCAATTACTTCTTGGTTTCCTATATCAATTAAATACATTTCATAATTATTGTAATATTAGTTACAAGTTGCTTGCTTCCGTTAATTTTCATTATTGCAAAATATTATAGTTTTATTATTATTATTATTAAAGACGTTTAAAACACAAAAAAAGTTTGAAGAGAAATCACTTATAATCTATACCAAATAATAATGAGACGTAGGTTAAAATTGTTTTCATCTTATTATTCATTTCTTTTTTTTTTTCATTTAAATAATATTTTGGTTTATTTAAAATCATTTTTTCTAAGAAACATCATATACCAGGGATGACGAACCTTTATTGGTCAATGTGCCATTTTTTCTAAAGAAATGTTTCATGAGGTATAGACGTGCCATCAAATAATTTTGCCTGGTGATTATTGGGAAAGTAATAAAACTAACTACTAACAAAACTAAAAACTATTTCGAAAAAATACATTTTGCACCTTATAATAGTAAGTATTTTATTTATACGAATAATTCAAATTAAAGTAACATTAGTGTAATTTCTGTTGTTGCTGATTAGATAAAAAATAACTTATATTAGGATTGTAAGATGTTACTTTTAGCAAAATGCATGCTTCATTGGAATCAAACAGTTTATAAGTTTTTAATGCTATTCATCTCTGAAAATAATGACTCGCAGACGTGGGTAGATGAAAATATGGTTAAAATATATGACCCAGCTTCTTCAAACAGTTAAATGTGTCTGGAATCGAATTCCATGTTTCCGAAATTTCATTATTAGCATTTTTACTTATATTGCTTGCTAAAACCTTTGTTTCAATCAATTCCAACTGTCTCCTATTTTCAACGAATTTTTGAATCCATATTAAACTAGACTGGAAATTAATCAGTTGCATTTTAAAATTTTCAATTTCCAACCAATTGAATTGGGACTTCAGTTTATTAAATGAAATCATATCAGGGTACAAAAAAAAAACTTGAACGTTTTCGATAACTCTTTGAATTGAGAAAATCTCGCTGAAAACTGCGACCGATTCGTTTTGATCGGTGGCGTGCCCAAAATATTTTGTCGTGTGCCATCAATGGCACGCATGCCAGTGGTTCGCCATCCCTGACCTATACGCTTTAATTATTTAGATAAACCTAATCAACCCCATTTCAAGATTTCGGAGTAAAAATAAAAATATATTGAAATCAAAAGATATTTATAAAACAATTTATAGCACGGCCTACATATTTAATCCTGTCAAAAATCTTCGTTGTTTTTAATAAGTAATTTAAATTTTATAATTTCTCGAAATTATCTCATCTTCCATCATTTGTCACAACAACATAAAATCAAGCACAAGTGGAAATTAAATCACCATTAACAATGCTCCCTTCGTTTATTATCATCAACATAGACAGGATCAGCATTCCCGAACACGCAACAATTCCACTACATAAATTCGTTTATTATTTCCCCTCATTACTTTTACATTTCTCCTAAAATATTTTAAAGCAATTAAACGAAAGACACATTCTGTCTATCTCTAAGTTAAAATGTTTATCATTTGCTCTACTAAATGAATTCATGACACAACATACCCCAAGTATCATTCAAGATAATACGACGTAGTCGAAATTCCAGCAGTCTTAAATTATTTTAATTGTATTCTCATACTTTTAGATAACGTAATCAACACATTGTTTTCTTATTCAGACTTAACAGATTTAATTAAGAGTAATTAAGTCTCTTATTTTTCTGCATTTTAGATGAGACATTAAGATAACTCGCAAAAAATGTGGCTCGTTTAATTAATATCCATTTTGTGCAATAAATAGATCTAATTTTATTTATTTTAAAGGGACGTGGTACAATTTATTCAAAAATTTCTCTGTGATTTAATAGTTTTCACAAAACGTTTGTTTGCCCCATATAGGGCCATATAGGTTATGCATTATGCAAAACAGTTCTTACCTTAATATGCCATTAAAAGTTTTCAATTTAATTTTCTTTTAAAAAATTAAAAATTAATGAAGTTATTTTAAAATGCTTCTCATCCTACAGCAGCGTTTCTCAAACTGTGGGGCGCGCCCCCTTTTGGGGCGGGATAACTCTACGAGGGGGGCGCGAGCATAAGTGTAAAACAAAAGATTATATTACAAAAAAAATACTAATTTACTAAAAGTAAACAAGATACATTCTGACAGAATAAAAAATAATATACACATTTACACTGATATTATACAAATGTATCATATATCATATATTATTATATACACTGATATTATACAAATGTATCATATTAGTTATCAAACACAATGTGTTTGATAACTAATTTAACAGTACTAATTTAAAACGAAGTTTAATGATTCCCAGTGACCCCATGTCATATATAAATTTATATGCAAAATATGACACTTATCTTTATGAATTGTTCAAATTATAATTAATCCATTAACTGCCGATTAAAAGTTACGCAATTTGCTCCAAATGCCAGCGGGCACACTGTCAAGTTTCGTTTACTGTATTTCATAGCTTTCGAAATAATGTTATGGATAGCAGTGCACAGAAAAGATCATACTTCGCAAAGACGTACATATACGTCCTGGGAAAATAACGCTTCGGCTGAGTGAGACGTTTGTATGCGCCGGGGGAACTTAAGAGGCTTAAGTCGTATTCTAGCTTTAACAGAAAAGTTTAATATAATTGAATTCGATACATTTATATTGTATAGGGGGGGTGCGATGGAAATTATGACTGAATATTGGGTCGCAAGTATTGAAAGTTTGAGAATCACTGTCCTACAGTAATTAACGTGCACACAAGAAATTTGAACCAAGTACGATGAACTATGTATAAAAAATTGGTTTTGGTTTTGTGATAACATGGTTGATAATCGTGAAATACTAATTTTACGAATGATTATTGAAAATATCTTTAAAAATGTGTATTAATTCTAAATGTCACTATTTTTTACAAACGAAATATTAGTTTGATTTAAAAATGCTTATCAACTTTAATTGTATGTATTAATAGCAGTAGTTAGAAAAAACACCAAATCATTAGGCACAGCAGAAAAAAGGCCTTATCATTTTAAATGAAAACAAACTAATTATTTAAAGTTTTTCTTTGCTGTTAGGAAGTGAATAAAAGTCAACATTAAAGTTATCAAAGCTCTGGGTTTTTTTTAACTTAGATCTTTCAAATTTATTTAGATAATAGAAAAATATATAAAGAATAATTTAAGTTAAAAAATGATATGAGTTTTGGACCGATTTTTGTCAATTGCATTGTACTGTGTATCTTTAAACAAGGAATAAATTGCTAAAAATGTATTTCCTAAAACCAATGCTTTTATGAATTTATTGCTGCTATCACAGTTAACGAAAAGATTCCAGAAAATGATGGAGATGTTTACGTTAGCACACCGTACAAACTGCTAAAATATCACATAGTAAGGAACTAGAAGCTTCGAAATTAGCCTTTAGTATTTTGAATAACAGGTGAGTCGGTAATGGACTTACTGTTACTACTTCGTCATCGAGATGAAACAACAAAATGTAAAGTGCAGTATGGAAGACACAACAGGACATTACGCAATTTTTTAAGAAAAAAAAAGTAGCCATTTTTTTTTAAAATCGACTACTTAATTTTCATTACAGACAGTTTTAAATATTTTTCTGAGGTGTATCTAATCAGGTATCATTATATATTCATTAATTTTCATTTTCATCTAGTGTGAATGCTCTATGCTCTCATAAAGTAAGTACTTTTCCTTTCTTTAAGAGTATTTAGGAAGTTTATTCGCTGTTGTATTCTCAAGCAATCAATATATACGCCGCAGGGAAATGATCAACTTAGGGATTTCATCAAATCCAAAAGGGAGATGTTCAATTCAAGGAAGATATTAAAATAAGAACTCTGTAAGGTGATTTCCCTAAGGAAAGTAAGTGATTTTTCAAATCCCTAACCTATTTCAGTGAAATAATGAAATAATATGGCCAAGTGTTTAAAAGCGCTTATTTAGAAAACATGTGGTATATTATTAAAATTAGAGTAAGTAATATAACAATAATCATTGGATTACAAAGTATTTATTCGAAATTAATTAACAAAACACACGTTTCAAAAGAGGTAAAAATTACATTAATATAATAGTTCAGAAATATATCCTGCTTTATTTGTACCACCTTTTTTTTAGTTATTATTTCGCTATGTTTTTTTTTATCAAAAAGCTTTTTTTAGCTTTTTTTTTAAATCTAAAGCGAGGGTGTTGTCGAATTCCCTACTTTGTTTGTTTACATTTTTTAATTCAAGTCCCCCCAATTTCTAGTTTTTAGGCAAACAAAAGTGATATGTAAATCGGAAGATAATAATGTAAAGAATGTAACTAAAGAGAAATGAATTATGATATTTATTTTTTTTTTTTGTTTTGTCTGCGTCATGTCAGAAGCCCGACGCTACCTGGCATGGACGGGGAGAGAGGGGAGGTGAAAATGAGTGGAAACAAGCGAAAATAAAGCCTCTTCAAATGATGGCTTGTTCATTTCATCATTTCACTAATACAGTTCAGGGATTTGATCAAATCACTTACTTGCGCCAGAGAAATGACCTCAAAGAGACGTTATTTTAGTATCTTCCGTGAATTAATCCTCTCCCTTAGGGATTTGATGGAATCCCTAATTTCATCATTTCCTTACGACATATGCAAGTACAGTACGATATTTTTTGAGGAACAACTCGTACTTATTCTTTTTTAATCCCATTTTCGATAACTCGGCATTATTATAAACTCGGCCATCCTTCGATCCAAATTAGGTCGAGTTTTTGAGTAATCTATTGTATTCTGAAATATTTAATTAATAAGTTATACTCTTTTTAAAAAAACAATAATAAATATGCTAAAACTACTAATTTTCCATTTTCTTAGTCAATCCTTAAGGGTAAAAAACATTCAATCCTTAAAAACTTCGAAAAAAAAAGTAAATAAAGAGAGAAAGAGACAGATTATTTTAAATATGTGACACTTTTTTTTTATTTACTTTTATTATAAGTTTTCAATAAATTCAAATCATAAAGAATAATCTTTTTTAAAAAATATATTCTTCCTAAAAAAAGAGCCCCATCAAATAACAAATTTCAAAATCATGCAAGATAGCACAAAACTTAATTTATTCAAATGCAAAAGTAGTCATCACATTTTATCGCTTTAGGAAATCTGCAGATATTTTGATCGTGACGACAGTTCGAACAGAGGGGTTGTCTTCACCTCCCTTGTCCTTCCCACCCAATCCCCCGATCGTTTGGTGATTTCCCCATTGTGGATACCTTACCCCCGGGTGTTTCGGGAGGGGAATTTCTTTGTCCTTTGAGGATGTATCCTGGAAGATGGTGCAAAGGGAAAAAAAGGCAAGCGGGAGGACGAAAATGAAATAGTGTCTTATCGATGCAACATCATGTAAATTCGTTGTCACGTACAGAGATTTTATTATTACCCGATATTCCCTAGTTTTCCCACATGTCGTAGGGATTTTATTTATGTTCATAGAAATTTCCCTCCTCCTTCCCCCTCGTTGCATCAAAACACGAATTTAATGTTATAGTGTTTGAATAATTTCCGGCGCTTAAGGATTTTTTTCCCCGATATTTTTTGTTCGGAAAAAGAATGTTTTAAAAAGTGCCTGTAGGAAAATCTGTTTCTATTTTCAATTTTTTTTTTACTGATTCTGCAGTTGATTAAAATATTGATGATTAAAATGCTGTAATTTATCATAATTTCGCAAACGCGCTCTCTCTCTCTCTCTCTATTGCTGCAAGAAACCAACTTAACTAGTCACATTGTGTATTAATAATCTTAAGACATAGTGCACATGCAAATAGAAACATACAAAGTGCATTCGACTGAAATTAAGAGCAATAAGTTTAAAAATTAGGTACTTAACTTTAAAAAAAATGCCAGTGGCAGCTGAACTTGAGGCTGGTGTGTCTATCAAGTCTTAAGTTCAAGTTTTGTGCCGTCTGCCGTATAGAGGGGTCGATGCATGTCAAATCTTTCGAGGCTCAAAATCCTCATGTCGATGTAGAAGTTTGGAGAGTGGAGTGTTAAAACGATATCATTTACGTCAATTGCACGTGATCCAAAATTATGGGGTCTCTCGCCAATGTTTTTGTGTATCTTTGAACAACACGAAGTTAATAAAGTAATTACATAATTGAGAGTGAAAATATCTCTACATTGAAAGCTTGACAATATATATATATATATATATATATATATATATATATATTACTTCCTTTAGTTTTTAAAATAATTTGTCAACTATCAAAAATGAAAAAATTAATTACATTCAATATTTCCAAGACTTTCAGTAGTAGCAATATAATAATGAATAATATTTAATCATAACTTCTGAATAAGTACATCTTTATAAATTTCGATCAGGTGGTCTTATGTTTTTATTTCTGTAGTAAGAAAAACTTCAATCATTTATATTTGATAACTAAGATTATCTTAAATAAATTGAATTTCATTAATATTTATGTCTGAATAACATTTCGTAACAATGACAAAAAGATGTTTTTCAGGCAATTATAGAAAGCATAACTCCTTTTGTTTGTATTCTTGATAATATTACAAAATACAACACATATAAAATATAAGACAATTTTAAAAAATTGAAAATATATTAATTGAAGTAGTAAATTAAAAATTAAAATAGTTAAAAGTGTGAATTTTGAATTTATACCAATTTCTTACAGCTGCTTTAGGTTAAAAAAGCTAATATGCAGGATACTATATAGAATTATATAATGAAACAAATATATTCAAACCATAAATAAAATCGAGATTCAAATTCTTGGAATATTGAATTTGAAAATGCACCCTTCCAATAATAAAATAATATGAAAATAAACGCCATAAGAATTTAAATAGGAAAAATTGTTGATCAGTATTTTCATTAGTTTTAAATTTACTTTTCAATACACCAAAGAGCTTTCTGTTACCCTAAGCCCACACTTTTAGGTACACAATAAAAAATAAAAAATATTTTACTGTTAAAATAATTGCTAAATTAATTGAAAGTCTGATGTAAAATGCATTTTGTTTTGCTCCCAATTCAAATAAGTCAATTTTTATTTTATTCAGAGAAAATAACAAGGTACATTTTAACAATATTTTCTTTTAATTTTAAATTTTTGATTTAATATTAAATTATATTTTAATGAAATCTTAGTTAATATCCTTACAACTTAAACTAAAAAGGTAATGTAAATGTTAATAAAGCATGTTTTAACCAAAATTGATTATCATAAAAATAATGTATTTGTTAAAATTGCTTTAAAATTATTCCCCCTAAAAATAGTGTATTTGTGCAAATTTAATCATTCCAACTTTTAAAATGTTTCTTTCGTATCAAAGGTTTAAAAAATAGCCGTGTGATGAATATTAAGAAATAAAAAAATACTAAAAAAGTATAAATCCATAAAACTTATTTAAATATTCTTGAACCAAAATCAAGAATATTTCTTTAAAAACTTGTGTGAACAAATATCTATTGAATCAGTTTATTACACGAATAAGACTATTTATCTGTGATTTGTCCTGTCATGAAACATAAAACCAGATATTTAACCCTCCACAAAACTTAAATTACCTAAGCTAAAGATTCTTTTCACCGTAACACAATAGACTCCTCAGGTTTCATATCCTTCAATTAAGTGCAGCATTGAATTGCAAAGAAATCGATAATTTCTCTTATAAAATATCGATATAAACATTCAACAGTTCAGAGGAATGTATAACAAAACTCAATGACAATTTCAGAATTAAAAATACAAAGAGAACGAGAATACAGTGTATCAAATAAAAAAAATTCTCAATAAAATTCGATTTTTTGAAGATACGGTTCTTTTCGCGGTCTTTCAATTATCCGAGAAAAGTTCATTCTTTATTGAGGGAGAAAGATGACAACAAGTTTGAAATGCACTCAGTGTTTTTGGATATGTAATCAATGATACAACAATGCTATGCTACTTAACAATGAGCTTTATTTATAAGGATATCCTTTACCTCAGGCTAAGAAACAATAGTTTCTCGATCAGTTGGAGAAAATTCAACATTTCATTTTTACATTTTTTATAAATGTTTGAAAGAGGGATGGGAAGACATATATCAAATAATGGATAGATATTTTCAATCCTTTATTTTTTACAGAAAAGACTTATTTTTCATTAAGAACTTCATTTTACAAACAATTTATTTGGATTCACATTCAATATTTCTGAAGGTTTTATTATATATTTCATTTAATGAATAGTTAAGTTTTCAAACACTGATGCGCTCATACTTGCTCACTAATAAACTAATGTAGCAAAAAAATTTTGTAAAAATTATGTAATATTTTAAGTGTTTATACGGTTTACTATCAATACGTTTTTATTTCGTTCTATATTTATTAGATTTATTTCATTAATCTTATTTACACACACACACACATATATATATATATATATATATATATATATATATATATATATATATATATATATATATACATATAAATGTAATCAAAACAAACAGCACTAACAATACTGAGTTAAAACCACTACTGAAAGAAATTCCATCTTTTGATTACAATATTAGATTGAATTGTCTTAATTTATTAGACACCCATCCAGTATAGTATTTAGAGACGCTGACTCCTGAAAGGGGAGGCCTCCTGATCACCCCCAGGGAGTTCTTCCTCAAAATTGAGGTGGAGTCTAGAAAATTCGGACTGTCACCTGAATGGTGCTCAGAGCTACGGCTAAAGACATGCGTAAAAATCTAGCCCCTTGCCACGATAAATTGTGTGGGCCTTGATCTGATGTTATTGTTGATCCGATGACATAAGGAACAACAGCAACATAACAAAAATTTAAATAATTCCAGTTTCATGACAAAGTTAATTTAATGTTTCAAAGTGCAATGCCTAAAATATCTTAAATATGTATTTTGAAAAGAATTACGTTTTTATACGCATAGAATCCTAGAACTCATCATAAAAATTGATTTACTTATTTAGATAGAAGAAAAAAGCCTTTTATTTAAATTTAAGCAATAACTTTAAAGCTTGTGTGAGATTTTAAATGTGACACAAAGTAAGAAATTAATGCAAATGTGTTGAGAAAAAGAGATAAGGATGCAAAATGTGTAGAAGTAGCGTAGGTTTTCCTTAACATTTTGAGAATACAAACCTAACATGAATGTTACCAGAAATTACTGTAATACATTCTCCAAAAATATGAAGTATATTTTCCCTACCTTTAATTTAGTTAACAGTTTTCAATTTGAAGGTATATTGAGATAAATTTTTCTAAATATCATCTTATTATAAAATGTTGAAAGAATATGTCTCACTGTAGCAGTTTTTACACGTACTTAAATGCTTTTAAAGATAAATGTAATAAATTTTCAAAAATATTTTTGACATAAGAAACAAATTCCAATAAAATAAAAAAAAACAATTTAATATATAATCTCAAAAATTCCTATTCTTTAAAGCAAAGCTGATATATTATTTTGAATTAAAAAAAAAGATGTGTGTGTGTGTGTGAGAGAGAGAGAGAGAGAGAGATTCATAACAACTGTAGCAGAAGTGCTTTCTGCAGAAATTTACAAACAAATAGTCACTTAAATTCCAATATTTGGTTTAATTCAACACCAAATATGAGCGAATCAATTCAATGTGAAACTATTTTAAAAGTTCCATAAAATATAAATGAAATTCAGTCTTTTTATTACACTACGCACTCAAAGTTATTATAATTTTACTTATTCTTTTTTTAAGAAAACGTAAAATTTTCAGAAAGTTTAACATTGAAAACTTTTACGTGAAACACTAAAAATTCGTATAGTATAAAGTAAAAGAAAAAATTTCTCAATGAGCATCGGAAATCAATCCTTTTCTGTATGATTATAAAGAAAACTTTGTGAATGGCAAATCTATATCAATATACTTCACACGGACTAATATCCGAAAACTCTTTTAAAAATCTTAAGAATCCAATATTATTACATGTGTAGTCACGAGGAGAAATAATTGCAACTTTTCTTACACAAAATGAAATCTTTTATTTAAAAAAAAACCGAAGTTTTTCACGGTTCATGGTGAGCAGAACAAATACTGTGACACTTGGTGTTGTTATTTAAGATGAGAAGTTTAGAGGCATGGTCCTTACACACACCATCATTTCGGCGTCTGCAGCTTCTTGAAGAAAAGTTCCTTGCTGGAATTTGCTAAATTTAACGAAAAGGCAGCTGTTTGTGGAGGGCAATTAGAATTGCCACAAGGGTAGTCGGGGGAGGTGAACCGAAGTGAAGTGGAAGACTTCCTTCTTATCAGTGATCAATCGATTGTGGCCTTTAATTAAGGCATGATGGGTGGGGGAAGAGAGAGACAGCAAAACTACGCCAAGAATTGCGCCAACAACAACAGTGGGGAGACGAGCAAAGAAAAAAATACATCTTTCCTAACGATGGTTTTGTACCTAAACCTTCGATAACTCATTACAGAAGAGAAAATTCTTCCAAGGGGTAAAGAAGGAGGTACCAAGAAAAGGGGGATGCGAAAGAAAAATGAAAAATTGATGTTAAAGTAGAAAGAAAAAAGTTAGGAAAAAATAACGTATAAACCTTGATGAAGAAAAGCACCTCCCCCTTTCTTTCTCACCAAAAGAAAAGGTAAATAAAGTACGAGTATATTATTTAAAAAAATATATTGCTGCTAGATACTATCTTCCCCCTTCGCTGTCTTCTGAGTTGTGTCACATCATTGCAAATTAGAAGGGAGGCTGAAGATGAAAAGGATGGAGGAGGGAGGGATTCTAAGAGGGGGATGCAGCATCCAATGACGCAAAAGATAAGTGTCAGTCTCTTCAGTTGCTTTATATACTCTTTTTTTCCCTCTTTTTCTCTCCCCTCATCCCCCTACCTTGTGCTAAAAAATAAAAATAAAAAAAGCAAAAATATCCTGTTGTTTCGCATTCGCCTAGATCACGTGATTAATGATAGCAAACTGAAGAGCTCTTTTCCTCTTTTTTCCCGAATTTTTTTCCCTCTTGTTTTTGGTATTTTTATTGCATTTTAATTTTTTTTTTACCCTCAGTGGCTCTCTTCTTCTCTTCTCCGCTGATATTATTCGTTGATAAGATGGAAAGAGACGTGCACCTATGTGTGTTGAGTAGATAGGGAAAAAGAAAGGGGGAAAACACACAAACAAGCTAAAAATTAAAATAAATCCCCCCTCTTCTCCAAAAAACCCAAAGAAATAAATTTGCATTAAGGATTGACGTGGAATTGAATTTTTAATCTGATTAATCGACGAATGTTAGCACAGGATAGATTGGCTGATGTGTTTTTGATTCACCAGTACTGCCATCGGGGGAAAAAAATTTTGAAAAAAAAAGTTAAAAATTGTCTCAATCGCTTTTTTTCTTTTTTATTTTATACGTATTTATATGTTTCAACGTGGATGCTGCTGCTTCTTTTTTTTTCTTTTTTGATTCTGTATTATCTTTCGTTCAGTGTTTCAGATAAGCTCTTACTTCCAATCTTATCGGAACAGAAGAAATTTCTTTTGCCTGAATTTTAGAAGAGTGTCAGATAATGCTAAATTCTCTCTTAATTTAGAACTATGATAACGCAACTAGAAAAAGAGAAAATATTTTTTTTTCGAAATGAAGTATAAATAATTTATTTTTTCTATCATTCGCAATCCTTATTTAAGGGTATTTCTTTTTGAGCTTTGTTATTTCAAGTTAGATTTGAAATAAGTTATGATTATTGCAAGTTTTATATTTTTATTTTCTTTTATCAAAGCTAACTGTCGGAGGCAAAAAGAAAGCCTGGAAAGAAATTCTCATTTGCCTTAATGATTTTTTTAAATAGTAAATTATGTGTCTGTAACTGATAATTATTTTGAAAAAAAAGGAAAACATTCCAACAATTTTGAATTTTAATCGCATTTTGCACCTTTTTTTCCCATGTGATTAAAATGGTTCTTCGTTTGTTTTTGAACGTGAACTTTTGTAAAAATATTCGCCTCACGAAAAAAGTGGACAGGCAAATATATATGCAATAAATGCCGTTTTATTTATTTTATATGTAAATTAATTTTGTATCAAATTAGACTTTAAAATGTATCCTTTTTTCCTGATACAATTCCTCTTATCTAAAATTAGAGAGAACAGTGGTTAGTTTTTAGAATGAATTTTTTTAAAATAGAAATAGCACAAACATAACCTTTATTTCCTCTGATTTAATTTAAATTTCAAATTCATAAATGTTCTGTGTGTGTGTGTGTGCGTGCATGCGTGCGTGCGTGCATGTGTAACCCAACTTAACAAAAGAAAACTCTTACCCCGAATACCATAAGTTTTTTTTTTAATATAAACTACGTGGTTGCTATTTTTTTTGTGTGTTAATATAATTCTAGATATCCACCTTTGTTTTTAAATTGTAAGTGTGTGTGTGATATTTTATTTACAAAATTTCTAAGCACTTTTGAAAATCATTTAATTATAAAAAACAAAGGGAGCTCAGAAATAAAAGTCATATCCTTGCCATTTCAAGGTTCTCTTCAGAAAGTAGTAAATGGCCGTGGTAGTAGAGTGGTTAAGGTAACGAACCTGTAGCCACAGAGTCGGGTATTAGAGCCTAGGTGAAACCGAAGACCCGTCGTGTGGAGGACCTAATTTATGTTAAATCTGTCGTGACTCAAAGGGCCTGACCTTGTCGTCCTCGTCACATAACTGTGGTTCAAAATTACGTGTCTTATCACCACCAGTCCTCATGTTGCTTCACAGTGTGACGTAAGTCTGATCAAATCGGAAAACTTTAAAATGTATTAGAAGTGCATTTAAAATTAATACTGTGATGCATAAAATTAGGGACAAATTTTAAAAAATTTGTTTCAATTTGAATAAATGATTTTTAATAAGAAAACTATTATTTTACTAATTTTATTAATTAAAAATTATTCTTTTAATTGAAGTGTCGAAAAATAATAAATATTTGTAATTACATTCATGCTTTTAGAACATGTCTGTATTCATACATTAAACATTCGTTATACTCAAGTTGTGTTATTAGTTGACATTGTATTCTAAAATTTAATCCAGCATTTCTCAAATAGTGGGGAGCGTCCCCCTAGGGGGTGCGATATCTCTACATTGGGGGCTCAAGCATATCGAAAGGTCGAAAATAAAATATTCAAAATAATAATCAATTTACTGAAAGGAAGCAAAACAAAAAAGTTCTGACGTATTAAAAAAGCAAAACACACATCCACACTCATGTATCAATACATATGTATAAATATTGCACAAAGTATGTGATAATTAATTTATCAATACTAAATTAAAAGTTTAGTAATTTCTAGAGACTCTCCTGGGCTTGTCATAAACAAAATTTAATACTTATCTTGATAATTTGTGTGTTTTATAATTAAAGTCGTATTGTAGCTTCAGCGTCTAAGTACGTTATTATTGCATTCAATATAATGTTATTGTAAGAGGGGGGCAATGAAAATTGGGTCGCAAATATTGAAAGTTTCACAAACATTAACTTAATCTAAAGAGTCAAAAGCACAGGTCAATGGCGAATAAATAAATAAAAAAAATAAAAGTAAATAACTATTAAAGGGAGCAAATTTATTAAAATATATAACAATTTCCTTTGTATTGAAACCAAAATCAATCTGACATCATTATTTCAGATATTTTTCAATATATTATTTTAAACAATAAAAAAAAATAATATTCTTTATCCCTCAACATCTAATAGTCAGTGACAAAGGATTATTTAAAGCCCATATTTTTTATGATATATACCAAAAACTATCATCATATATCTAATGTCAATTCTGGAGTAGATTTTAAGACGACTCCAGAATTTTGAAAGACCTAGACTTCAATTTAAGGATTTCAGTCTTCCAATTCGACAACAAAAATACCTCGAAAACAATCGTTAGTTTCGAACACTATTACTTTTCGGTCGGTGAGAAGAACCAAGTATATTAGAGAGGTTTAAGGAGGAAAAAATTCTTTATCTCGCTCTTTCCTAGCCGTCTTCTCCTTGATAATATGGCAAGAAAGACTTTAGATACTTTATACGTTACCGAAATTCTCAATTTTGGAAGATTTTTCTTATCTTTTCTTTTCAATACCGGAACAGTTCTTTGGAATTGTTTGTTTTGGAATACACCTTATCACTAGACTGAAAAAAGAGAATGAGGTGCATAAATAGTTGAAGGATTATATTCTAGATTGTCCAGACATCTCTCCATTGTTTGTTTGTGCTTATAGCATTTATTGAATCTCCATTTTTAGGTTATTTCGTTTCAAAAAATGTTTCAAATTAACATCGTAATCTGATTCCTATAATATCTAAAGAAAGACATATTTTAATATACTATCATTTTTATTTGGAAAAAAGAATAGCTTTTTTCCCCGAATACAGTTTCCTTCAGATTTTTTCTCATACAACTGTACATTAAATGATTAGTTTAAAGTGGAAAATTTAGCATTATCTGAATGTTTAAAAACTTTATATTGAAAATAAATGGATATATTTCTGATAATCTAAACTTGGCGCAGTTTAGCCAAAATTGGCTCTTGCGCCAATAACCCCAACACTCACTGGTAACCTAAGCAATCTTAATAATAACACAGAATTTTCAGCATTTATTATATTAAATGGTAAATCACTAACTGCAAGGCATTATTAATACTAGAAATTTTAAAGACTTATTACGTTTTAAATGGGTATATCTCTTAACACCTGGACAAATATATAGAACATTTCATGCCCCTATACTTTAAAAGTTGTATAATTAACCGCATAAACTTTGCAGAGGGGGTTCTCAATGCATTTTCAAATTAAATATTAGGGAAAATCTATTTTATGGATTGTTTGATTAATTAGAGCACTTTATCTTCTGAAGGAACAGTGATACATACATATTAGGTTAGCTATATAAAGATAAATGAAGCGAAGTCGTAGAGAATGTTGAGATAGAAAGTGTAAGGAGAGGTTTTGCGTTTGTAAGTGTAAGACAGTGTTTGAATATTTGTTACTAAAGTTGCCGTTATAGATTAAAACTTGTGGGATTTCATACAACTGCTGCTATTATACCAGATATGGAACTCATTTGGCTGAGATTGAAAGCTTCCAATGTCAGTTAAGTTATTCTTTATCATTATTGGTAAGGATTCAAGATTCCTTGTGGTTAGAATTATACTCCTATTGACTGCTGGCCATTAAGACATTTATAACACCAAGATATCAAATTTAATAAAAGTTGTTGAGTTTTACAATGTCTCTCTTGGTTATTCATCACCAAACACGAACACAAACTCCGGTTTATTTCAATTTGTACCAATAAAAGAATATTTGAACAATGTACGAGTATTATATCGTAGGAGTATAAATATACTGTACAACCTCTGACGTTTAAGTTCGGTCAATGAAGTCAGAACGGCCGATCTGGCAACACTGGCGAAACAAAACACTGCACATGTGTAGCGACAGGCGTTGACCATCTTTCCCCACCGTTGTTCACTTGAGTGTTCCGTGTAAGTGTCCCGTTGTTTCTTAACTGAGAACAGGAAAATAAACGAACAAGTGATCTAAACTTTTATTTTAAGCGTGAAAAGACATTTACACAAACTTATTCGATGCTGGTACGTGTTTATACAGCTCCAGCACTGTCCCTCAAGTGTGTGTACGAGTGGTTCACCCATTTTTCTTGAAGGCTGGGAAAGGATTTCTGGCAACACCCGTAGCGAAAGACCAGTGACATCCGTCAATGACGAAAACATTGAGCAGATGAATAAATCAATCACGAAAGATCATGGATTAACTGATAACTAAACGATGAATGCTGGAAGGTACATTGAAGTTTTGACTTGTCTCATGAAACGTCTACGCAGGGTACGATCCCAGTACGCATAACATGGTTCATGGTTTTTTTATGCTCGCCCTCACACAGCCAATATCATCAAACAGTTCCTGAAAAATCAGAGGGTGGTGCAAATTGAACATCCACCATTCTCGCCAGATCTCAATCCTCCAGACTTTTTCCTATATCCACCACCAAACTCACTTTGAAAGGAAAGATATTTGACGATATTTCTGACATCCAACGAAACGTGACGAAGCTTTTGAACTTCATCTCAAAAGAAGACTTCTTGCAAAGTTTCCAGGACATGTGTGGCAGATCTCAGCGGTGCATAGTTATGGGAGTCGACTGTTTCGACGTACAGTAATGTAACTTTCGTTAATATTCCATCTACGTTAATGTTACAGGACTATTCACCGAACTTTATTGTCAGAGGTTGTATATGCTCTAGCTTATTCGGAAGAAAATTGCTTTCCATCCATATCTTACTCTCAAACATCAGGTAAATAGACATTAAATAATTTACACTACAAATGACAAATATCGTTCATAATTTAATAATTCTTATTTCAAAGAGCATAATGTTAGTATCGAATTATCTATGAAAATTGCTTTGCGGAAAAATTAATTTAAGGTCATCATGCCAAATTAAACACGGAGCTCATCTTTGATTGAAAAATGACTTAATTTTACAGAAATTTTGAAAAATTGTGTAATTTATATATCTCTCTGCTTATATTACAGCATTTTTAAAATACCAAAGTATTCCATAAGAAATTCATTATTTGTTTAACGCGTAAAGAAATAGTTCATTCAACATTACGGTATTAGTGCAAAAAATGCGGAATACATTTTATACCAGAATGAAAAGCTCAACTTAGATAAAAAATGAGTAATAAGATAAAATACTATTATTTATCAGCATTTCTCAAACTGTTTGGCTTGATAACTCTATGAATGGGGTGCGAAACTATTGTGAAAAGACGAAAACAAAAGATTATCTAAGAAAATTATTAATTTATGGAAAGTAAACAAGCAAAAACATTCTAACATAATAAAAAATAAAATAACAATTACACTAATATAACACACTTATAAATGAATCAGTACTGCACAATGTATTTTATAACTAATTTTACAATGCTAAGTTAAGAAACGGTTTAATAATTACCAGTGACCCCATGGGCTTCTCATAAAAAAATTATACCCAAAAATTATGTATGTCGATAAAAATTATATCATTATATTCATCTTGATAATTTGTACAGTTTATAGTTAATCCTTAACTGCCGATTAAAAGTTGCGTGATTCGGTCTCCAATGCCCCCGTAGTCCACGTAGGTACACGTATGTGATGAAGTGAAGGAGGGGGGAATCAATAAAGAAAATCCTCTGAAATAAGTAAAACCTTCTCAAACACTGCAAAGGTCTTTTTTTGCATTCCAAAGCCTTCGGAATAATTTTATGGATAACAGTGCACAGAAAAAATCATACTTTGGAAAGAGGTATATATACGTACGAGACAGTGAACACTTTGGCTGAGAGAAGCGTTTATATGTGCCAGTGACACTTAAGAGGTTAAGGTCATATTACAGATTTAGTGTCAAAGTATACTGTTATATTGAATTCAATACATTGTTGTCGTATGGAGGGGGGCGCGATGAAAATTATGATTGAATAGTGGGTCGCAAATATTGAAAGTTTGAGAAGCACTGTCATATGTAAAGACAGTATTGAGCCAAAAAATGCTGGGATTTCTAAAAGGAATATAAATTTTTAGTTAGCGGTCACACACATATTATTCGCCCCCCTTTCTTCTTCTCATCTCAAGCTTAATCTATTAAGCAGCTATTTACTTCAAAAAACAAAAAAAACTTTATTCATGCAAAAATTATTTTTAAAAAGTTGCAAAAAAATTCATACTTATTAAAAATGAAGAAAATATAAAATCATTACAAATAAAGAAACTGAAATTAATGGGTTTATCATAAATATAATTCAGAATTCTACAGAGTGTTTTTTTTCCCAGGTATAGAAGTTTAAGTTGGTATTACTTTCCAAGATGGCGACCGATTTAACAGCTGTCAAGTGATTTATTCTCAGTTTGGTTTGGCAATTCATCATGAATAGATTCACGCCTGAACAACGCTTTCAAATTATGCAATTTTATTTCGAAAATAATGGTCGATTTTCATAAGCGAATTTTGTTTAGCGATGAAGCGCACTTCTGATTGAATGGCTACGTCAACAAACAAAACTGCCGCATTTGGAGTGAAGCTAATCAATCCACAAGTGTATGTCGAAACACCGTTACATACAGAAAAACTGTCTGTTTGGTGCACTTTATGGGCTGGTGGAATCCTTCTTCAAAAACGATGAAGGCCACAACGTTACAGTCAATGGTGATCGGTATAGAGCCACGATTACTAACTTTTTCATTCCTGAATTGAACAATCATGATGTCCAGGAGCTGTGGTTCCAACAAGACGGCGCAACATGTCACACAGCTCGTGCCACAATCGATTTATTGAAAGACACGTTTGGTGACCGCATAATTTCACGTTTTGGACCTGTGAATTGGCCTCCAAGATCTTGTGATTTAACACCGCTAGACTATTTTATGTGGGGCTATGTAAAGTCATTGGCCTATGCGGATAAGCCACAAACGCTTGACCATTTGGAAGACAACATTCGCCGTGTTATTGCCGATATACGGCCACAAATGTTGGAAAAAGTCAACGAAAATTGGACGTCCAGATTGGACTACATCCGAGCCAGCCGTGGCAGTCCTATGCCAGAAATCATATTTAAAATGTAATGTCACAAGATTATCTTTCGAATAAAAAAAATTCATGTCAATCGAATAACACATCGTTGTTTTATTGCAATTTAAAGTTCTATACCTCTAAAAAAAAACACCCTTTATAACTTTATTAGAAAACATAGATTTTCACAAATAAAAAAAAAGAGTGTTACTTTTAAAATTAGTGAATAACATGCTTATTTATGTCTTAATAGATCATTTATTTCTAAATTTATATTGTACTTGGAAAATAATTATTCGGAAACAAATCCCTACATCCTAACAAATATCATTTTAATTTTGAGATGCAACATTTTTCAGTTTACACAGAAATAATGAAAAACGTTCTTTCAAATAATACTTATCATTGCCAAATTTCCTTGTAAAAAAGGGATTCAAATTAACTTAGTATCATTAACATATGTTGTAGAAAAACCTGATATTCGAAAAAAGCTTTTAAGATAGTTTGATGCAAAACGGGCAAGAAGAAAAATATCTGAGATTAAGAACAAGAAAACGACTTCCAGAAATCACGTAACTTTTTTTTCAGAAACATTTCCAAAGTACGTTTCCGAATATGAACTGATAAGTTAAAGAAAGTAGCAGGTTCATCTTTTTTTCTACGATTGATAAAGAAAACTGGGCGGGCAAAGGGGCGTGGATCGAAATGTCTGTCAACGATGATTGACACCTGACACAATGAAAGTTTCAAACGATGTCATCTAGAAGGCTATCAGTGAAACGACGAATTTAAATCGCTTCTTGAAATATGCAAGTTTTTTATATACTTTTATTTTCTTTTTCATTTTTTGGACGGTAGTTCGAAAATTGAAAAGTCATTTTCTTTCGAAGATTACATAACCGATGCTTTATCAGCTTCGAAGGTCAAAAATAAGCTTTTTTTTTCTTTTTCCTTCTTTATTATGTTTATTTGATAAAAGTAGCAATTAAGAAGGTTAATGCTAATGTACAGAAATCATATGATGCTTTAGACATAAAAGTTGACACTTAATGCTAATCTCTCTTTTTTTTTTTTATGTGTAACTGCTCCACAGCTAAACTTACATTTGTGAAAAAATTAAAAAGTAATTTTTTTCTATCATAAAAGTAAAAAACTTCTTTAAAAAAATCATATTAAATACATGGATTTAAATGTGAATAAAATCAAGAATGAACAAATTTGTAAGTGGCATGGGCACATGTTACTTTTGGAAGTTTAATTAATCGCTATTTTTAACTTCCAAAATAAAAATAAAATTAATTTATGCTATATTCACTTAAATCCAATTAAAATTATGTAACTTTGTGGGAACCCCCTGGGTTCCACCCTGGACACCAAGTTTGAATTGAGGCAAAGAATTACCAGAAGACATTTTTACAATAACAAATTATATCTATTCACTTGAATCAACTATCAACCTTCTAAATACAAAGATGAATCAATATGTCTACGTCAATAGGATTGAACTTTACTATTAAATTAAATCATGAAATATGATACTAATCAACTATTAAACTCAATATCGAACGGGTTTACCGGAATAAGAGGACCGATAGATATACGGAATTTGAAATACTAGCAATCATTAACTTTCCACTAACTTTATTATATATTTATTCTTATGATCCGACTATCGAAATTTAAATATCACCTGACTTTTACTACTTCACTCCTTTCCAGTTGGCTCAAACTTTCCAAATGTAGATCGTTCCCTGATAATCAGCAGAAGATAATCACACAATCAACTTGAATCTTCTAAGAACTCCGTCCATGTAACTCTTGGCTCAATAGCCTTCTCCCTGCTAACTTACAACACTCTCCTTAAAGACTTTGATTCATTTGCATATCCCGGTTTCTCCTTTTCTCCTTTGGTTGGAAATATACGCGAATTTGCAATCCCCAAAGACGCCCAAGAGTATTAGTGATAAAGTGCCGAGCAGATGCGTCACAACTTATTCACTTTGCTTTTAAACTAAATTCATATTGAACTTAAGCCAGAAAACTATTTTGGTAGTTGTTAATATATAATCATATTTTTTATTATCTTTGTCTTTATAAAAATAGTTTTCCGTGATGATGTAATAAATTTATTTATTCATCTCCCTCACAAGAGAAATAATAAAAAGTTGTAAGTCTTGTTCCATATTATGGATTCAAATTGACTATAAGGCGAAATTTGAGACATTTTTTTGTGTACCTAAATCATTAGAGGTATAACGCCTTTCTTATGTGCAAAAGCATCAAAGAGCAATTGAAATCAGATTGAATGGTCATGATATTAAGAAATGAATGTATTTCTGATGGATTGTGTAATGACTCAAGATTGGTAGTGAAAAATATTCAGAAGAATGTACTTTAGTGTGAAACTACAGTATAGTACTGTGTACCAAGAATCACACTGAACACTCAAAAGGATATGCCATTCATACTGAAACGTACGCATTTCCCTATAAGATTGGCATTTGCCATGACTATTAATAAATCACAGGGGGAAAGTTTTGAAAAAGTTGATTTATGGGTAAAATTGACGGAAACAATATTTACTCATGGACAATTTATGTGACTCTGTCAATGTGCAGAAGCAAAGACGAAATAAAAATTAATTGCACTAGGTTGAGGTACAAATTAGAACTACATAATACATGTAAATTACAGTTTTACAGTTTGAGCAATGAGTATGAACAGTTGTATAATTTGTACAATGGGGACAATCCCCTCCATCAGTTATTAAAATAATTTTTTACTATTGATAAAATATTAATTTCATGCATATAATTTTCTTACAATTACTATTAATTGATTTATACATATTATTGAATGGCGTGTGATAATTAATAATAAAAAGAACCAAGTTTTTAAAATTAATTTAATAATAACATCATTGGATGAAGTCACTATGATTTTTTTTTTTTGATTATAAGTGTTAGTTTCAAAGAAATTATTGAAAATAACTTGAAAGACATGAAATTTTTAATAATAGATATTGCCTGATAGTAAATGAGAAAAAAATGTATATTGTTTTTTAAGCAAATTGAGTAATATTAATAATAATAATGAAAATAAAAAGTAAAAAAAAAAAACATTTTAATTTTATATAATTTAAGCAAATTTTTCAAATTACTTGCATCGGATTAAAAAACATTGGATAAACCAACAAAACATTTGGATAAACATATTTTCCCTGTTTCTACAAATTAGATAAATAAATTTTAATACTTAAATTTAACATGCCAGTTACATAAGTTAACATGTTTAACTTATTAACTTAGTTTATTTATTAAAAGAAAAGGTCTGAAGATTCTTAAAAGAAAATATCATGAATCACAGGGCACATATGTAATTGTACCACAGACATATGGTTTAAAAGGGTAATTGCAAAGGGTTTCAGTATCCTGGGCAATGATTGTTGATGACTGATTATTAAAGACGCACAGAGCAGCAACACTGAGCTGGTACTCAATTCACCAAACTTTTATACCAAACCACGATGTGTGGACTTTGAACTTCGAAAGATTTTACATGCATCATCGCCTTCACACGACGGATGAACGAGCGCAATATTTGAATCACACTAAAAAGCTGCACGGGGGCTCTTGGCAACGGACCTCAGAATTTTGAACCATAGCCAAGTGACGACAACGCCTCAGGTGCCATCTTCCTCTCCTAACTTCCACAACACACCACGGGAAAAAGTTTGAGCCTCTACATATTTAACGCACATTGGCCCCCTCTGTACGGTGGGACTTCAACGGTACAAGGCTCGAACTCATGACACAACAGCCACGAGCCTGTGACCTTGACTACTAGGCAACCGCGACCATTTTACTCAGCGGGTCTTTAGTAGAATCAGGCAGTTCCAGTTAAAGCTCATTTCGGGTCCTGTGCGCAGAAGCTCTAGTGACCCCCTTGGCACTGGTGGGTCGAAACTTTTAACTAGAAAATCTTGCAAAGTCCAGCTTATTCCGGACAATGGTTGCCCAACCCAAGCTCCTAATGGATAAACTGGCACTGGTATCAAGACTCGATACTTTGACTTGGCAGAAACAAAGCTGACCGCAAGATTGCGACTATGATCACTACACTATCACGACCGCGTTTGATGATAAAGTGAGTACACATGAATTATTATATGCCTACCTAAAAATTCGTGTTGTATCAACTGAAAAACTTGAAGTCGAAATATGTCTTGTATACAATAGTATATCAAAGATTTCAACACGGGAATTTCTGTTCCTTAAAATTATATGTGTAATCGAAAAGAGAATTTATAACACTGAGAAAGCAAACAAAATTTGAGCCCCGTGATAATAAACTAATTCGGGTAAGTTACAAAATACAATGCGTACTTTCAATCAAATGACTCATTCTGCTGGAAGCCAGTTGATTTTCAGAGCATCTAGTTTGACTTCCAGGCATTTTCTTCCTTTCTTAAATCTTGATCACAAAAGGATAAGATGTTCAATACTTCGCTTACCACCAACATTGCAGTCACAAAGTTTGGAAGGGCACATGTTAAATTTCTTGGGGTACACTTTAAAATTATCATGACCAGTAAGAATTTGCGTGATTTTATAATTTGTAAAAAAGTGATTTCAAGACAGTCTTTGCAAAATGATTGGAAAACATTTCTTTGTCAGAAAAGAATGAGCTAATTGCGTGTACCGAGTGTTCCAATAAGTGACAAAATTTTCTGCAGTCTTTTTCTTTTAAAATGCATTTGCCAGATAGCTTAAAACAATTTTTCGGGATCAAGAGATGTGAAATGACAAGGTTAGGATCGTGATTTTTGCGGATGGCGACTTTCCAATCCTGAATCCACCCAAATCCTCCTGTGTGGAATAATGATGGACGTTGAATTAAACCGGGAGTAATATTCGAATTGTGGCATGGCGTGGAAATTAGGAAAATGCGCGTGGAAGCTTAAGTGCTTTGCTTATTACTTGTCGGTATTTAAAATAATGCCAAGTAATAAACAAAACACTGAAACTTCATCAACAATATCAGTGGCACACACACAATTTTTTCAAAGGGAGGGAGTTTCAGGTTCGCGCGCGCGGAAGTCTACTATTTTTGTATAATATATCAATACGCAGACAAATATATTATTTTGATTTTGTCAATTTCCGGGAAAAATTGTAAAAAAATAAATTATCGAATTAATAATTATAATAAATTTTTTATTGAAGTTATACTTCTTATTGTGCGTTTGGAAAAAAGGATGAGGGTAAATTTTTACGACGCGCGCGCACACTGTCACAGATGTGACGCAAAGCCGTCACGGATGCGCGCGCATACCGTCGCGGTACCGATCCGTAGTATAGTACACGGGCAGCACCACAACTGAAGATTTATCCAGCTGCAGTACTGTTATATCCACACCTGGTGGAGAGTTCTAGAATGACCACCAGGGGAAGATTAACATAAATTCAATTTACATAATTTGCAAATGTCCATAATAATAATAATTAATGTAAGTCATAATTAAAGCTAACAAACAAGTATCTGGGAGGCTCGAACCCGAGCCGTCTGCATGATATAGCAGTGCTCTAACCGTTCGGCCGCTCAGATCTTAGCAGATTGTAACAATATTTTAACATGCCACTTTTTTTGGTTTTAGGAGACTGATATTTGGGGGATCGTAATAACTATTGTTACAAACCGTTTCTGTTCGGACGCATCTCCTCCCCGGTGCATTACCCCTCTACAGCTTTTTGGCCAATATTTCGGCACTCGAGCCTGGCAGTCCATTAGGACCTGACCCATTCGATCCCTCTCTATTAGCTATTCCAATTATTATAATTTCCATGCTCATAGGGCTATTTCTTCCTTATTTTTTAATTGTTTTAAACTTTTTTAATTTGTTTAAATTCACAATATCTTGGCTCCTGTTCGAGTCTCGGACTTGAGATTTGAACCAACTATTCCACTCGTCGAGATCCATCCAGCCATCTGATTCATTCCCATTGTGTAGGCATGGGGAGGGCTTAAGCACTAAAATATCATGCTCCCATGTTAATCCTATGGGGACTGAAAAAATTTCGCCTCCCCCCTTAAGGAATTGAGCTTGGGACTTGATTTTTGGAGGTCCGCCATGTTTTCAAACTAGCGCGAGCTTTACGTGGAATTGGTTCCCTCCGGTGCTCCAGTAATAACTCGAATCCTATGCCACCTTGGTCAACCGCACTGGCCGGATTCGATTGTTCTCTCTATGAGCATAATAGATATATTTTTTCAGGACCATAGCCCCATTTCTTCATCTATATTTAACATTTTTAAATTATTTTAAATTTTAAAAAATTTTAAAATCCCTCATATAGCTCCGAGGATTTTTGAGCTTCTTTAATGAAACTCAGACCATAGGTTCTCCTTGTTGAGCTCTTTCATCTATTATAATTCGTGTGTAGATAGTTGGCCTAGGGAGGACGTTATCACTAAAATTAGAGTCCCCATGTTATTCCTATGGGGTTCGATCTTTTAATGATCATGCTCCCATAACGATATTACAGAGATAGAAGGATGAAACTTTGCGATCGCCTACTAGTCTGTGTATCGTTAGGATGTACGTGACCTTTATGTCACAGTTGTCCTGCCGGGGGAGTTAGTTTCGTTTTCTTTCCTGAGCTAGTGCCGCCCCATTTGCAACTACACACTCCGGACCGATTCGAATGAATTCCTCTTGTTTCCTCACAACTTGGCCAAGTTTCCAGTTGCTGGGTGCCCTGCATCTATTGTATTTAATTGTTTTAAATTGTTTAATTATTTTAAAATGACCATAACTCGAGGGTTTTTCGGGCGGATGTCTTAATTTTCTCAGGAATGATTCTTCCCGCCGAGACATTCAATATGAGGTATCGGGTGCCACATTCGGTTCACCTCATCTCCAGATACAGTCTGCCGAAAAAAACCCATGTTATTGGTCCTATTGTCCCTGTGCGGAGGTGTTTAAATTTATTTAAATCGTGATTATCTCGGGTTTGGCATTCCGATTGACTTAAGGTTAGTATCGTTCAACTCTCCTCGTGACAACCTTTCGTCCTTGGCCCAGCTTGCCCTGATCAAGATTTTTAGAAAGATTTCAATCTTGTTACGCCAAAGAAGTATCACCTTACGTGCGTATAAAGTACACAAACATACTTTTTTTTTCTAGTAAAGAAGGGAGCGTACATTCAATAGAGAGCAAGGAAAGGAAAGTGGTCCCTTTTACCAGTGTCAAGCGTATTATTAAGAAAAATATGTGAACTATATCTCTTCAATTCAATACACGGAGAGAAATTCCAATAAGATCTGGTGGAATAATCTTAAGACCTTCCCATGTGGCCAAGACGTAAAGTAGTTGCCGAGTGTCGTCCGGCTACTGGACACGACTGTCTTTTCAAACATCTTCATCAAATTCATGTTGCACAGACCCCTTTCTGAACTCTCTATGATATTAGGGAGAACATGGATGCTGACCACATTCGCCACTGACCAGCACTAAAGGGCTCCTCAATGAGCGATCTTTATTGGCAAGCTAGGGACTTATTGGGTCCAT